>FR989868.1:3755000-5005000 GCA_905404145.2 Biston betularia
CAAAATTATAAAAATATTTATTACACTTAAACTAAAAATATTTTCAAAAAATATTAGAAAACACAAACTTCATATTACAATGTTTTTATGGTTTAGTTTGGTTTGTGTTCAACGGTGGACGTAAGCTAAGATCAAATAGTATTATATTCCGAGAATAACGAGTTTCAACGTCTTATCTGGAATTCTCGGGAATCAAATAAATTTTAAGAGGGGACGAACTTCAAACAGATTTTTAATCCCGCCGTGAACGATATTATCACAAAGTAAAAAACCACTTTGAATTTTCCTTCCAAAGCTGATAAATTAAGAACACACTTTGAAATGGAATTGAAAAATCAAGATTATGGTTTGTGGTTAATCATTCATCAGTCCTGAAATATATAAAATTTAATTAATTATTTTACCACTTGAATTACTTTTACATCTATTTGCTTTAAAAGTAAAGTAATTTCTATTAATGAATTAAAATGAAACTGGCTGCTTTTATTATTTTTTTACTTTGAAGGATAAGTATTATTTATTTTATTTCTGCCACAGAAATGATGTACCTATTGTGGAAAAGCACGAAGTCGAAATACTTTGAAAGCTTTCTGTACAATGAAAGCTGGACTTAAAACTACTATGTGGTAGATCTCCTTAGCAGAAAATCGTCTGTCGTCGATTTGTACTGCAGCTAGTGAAATTTCCGGGCAATAAAGACAAACCATCGAATGTGTCAAACTAACGAGCGCCGAAGTAGCGATGCTTTGGGTTTTGTTTAGTTATGGGTACCGCTGAAATCAGGCAAGCGTTTCGTACATATTACTTAAAAAAATTGTCTCAAATTTTAATACAAAAGTTCACGGATGATGTGTAAATATATTTATACGGAAGTTTAAGGATATCCCAATTAATAAATTCGTAATTAAGCCCACGCGAGGGGTACCTATATCGTTCGAGTGTACGAGTAAACGGATCCATGTCAACATTTCCACTGAGTCGTGCAAAGGAGACGTTACGGGATACATTCGATCAAGCGTTCAAGCGAAAACATCCACAGACAATCAAAGTCTTGCCGTAACGCCTCTGATCAGGAGAGGTACTATTGTGATGATTGTTACATTGTACAACCTCTTTTTTTCTATACTTCTGACATCAATCTTTGTGCATTTTGCCAGTTTTTTCAGTATAGTAACAAATAAATGTTAGTCAGTCAATATTTCGCTAAGTAAAAGAAAGTCAAGTCCAAGTCATGATTGTCATGAAAATTACACGAAACGTCCATTCCACAGCGATGCAGCGACGGGAACCCATACATTGCATCACAACCCAAACAATCAAGTTCTATAAAAACCCCTAAAAAAAATATATAAAATGACTTGTGAATCTTGAACTTTTCAAAAACAAATAAGTACTGTACAATGTACATAATATGTTGGGATGTCTACATTCAGACTTTAGTTTACAAATTTAGAGGAACTACGTAGGTACTTAGTACAGTAAAAAATATGAAAATTGTAACTAACAGCGCGTCTGGTGGAAGTTGGAATTTCATCATCATCATCATCATCATCAGCCTATATTAGTCCACTGCTGGACATAGTTGGAATTTATTTATACTTATTTAGTAGAATATAACTTGTTACTGGTAACATGCAGAAATACCAGTAGTACGAATAGCACTTTCAGTCTCGTGTCGTCACCGATGTAGGGATGAAGTTATATCGTTTTATTGTTTTGTATTTTCCATTTCACGGATGAAAGGATTTGATTGTTTCTCGAAAACAACAGTTTTGTTTAAAATGGGAACTTAATGTTAAGATCCAGAAAACAGCGTGCAAAAGCAATAAAGCGATATATTGCTTTTACATGAAACAAACACATACACTGCCATATTACTTATTTTTTTTGTTTTCAATGCTTTTATATCGGAATGACTGCTACCCTGATAGCCTGGAAAAGCTGATGGTAATTGGTCAGGTCGACGGGAAAAGAGCACGCGGTCGCTCACCTACCCGACCTAATAAAGACTATCACTGGCCTGACAATTACTAAAGCTAATTAAGACCGCCGAGGACAGAAACACGTGGAGGAGCATGCTAAACCGAGTACAGTTAAGACTAGACACGACCTTCAGCAATGAAGATGCCGACTAAGAAGAAGGGATATCGGAATGATCGCGTAAAATACATACACAAAAAACGCATTAAAATTGAGAACCTGCTTTTTTGAGTCGGTTAAAAATGCTTTTATACGATGCTACGACATCGTTATACTCGGTCAATTAAGTCAGCTTATTATTCCCCATGAACAGTTACTAACGTATTCAACCATTATTTCGGGTTACATTATGAAAGCTGGTTCTTATAATAAGTAAGAAAAGACCTTTCCGCGCCCAGACCCTTGCCAAGATTTTCTTTTCGAGTAATTTTGTTTGTCACAAAGGAATACAGAACTAGTGACCTTTATTAACAAGAAGAAATATTTCATCGTTTATGCCCTTGGGTATTGCCTTTGATTTTCCGGTAATTTTATGATATTTACTGGACGTTTATTTAAGTTACAATGGTTACGTAAATATACCTTTCGTAGGGTTATTTATCTGGCCGCAATGGAAAGGTTATTGAATTCAATTACCTTTAGTTTGCATGATACCAGTCAAAGGTAAGCCGTAACTATAAATAAAAAGTCCTAAGTGACGATCGAACCCACGCCTTTCAGCTATTGAAGCAGACATACTACCAATACACCACCGCCACCACACCACCATACAACTTTTTTTTTTAATGAACCAACAGGCCTGTCAAATCCTTATTTTATTCTAGCTAAATGCAACGTTTCTAGACTTTTTTTGAGGAGCCATCGAAATTCAAATTGAATTTATTCCGACCTATAAATTAAGCTGCAAAATAAAAAGGAAATACTTTTGGTTTCTCGTTGGCTGCTTTACGGCTTCATTGAGGCTTTTTCCGATTTTATTGCGCTATATTTTTTTATATTTATGAGTTCAATAAGTAAATCAGTATTGGCTGTCAATAACGTATATAATACTAGTGGTACCTCGCAATTTTACTCGCTAAGGTGGTTCGATTTCCATACAAATAATTTTTTGCCATTTATGGACAATTGGAGCATATTTTCGCAGTGAAATTACAGCTACTGGCATTTGTTTTGGTCTTTATTTACGGTAAATTACAATTGTTTGAATGAAACGTAGACTGTAAGTAAATAAATAAATAAATATCGCAGGACATTACACACAGCGCCATCTGACCCCAAACTAAGCAAAGCTTGTACTATGGGAGTCAGATAACTGATAGAATACTTAAATATTTTTTTTTTTTGTAAATACATACTTATAATACATACAGTACACCCAGACACAGAACAAACATTTGGTTTTATATCACAAAATGCTTGTCCTAGGTGGGAATCGAACCCACGCCCCACAGCTCTTGAAGCAGACATGCTACCAATGAGCCAACAGGGCTGTCAAAGTGACGATATGGTTGATGATAGCAGACATACCTCACCTAGAATAAGAACTAGCTATCAAGGATGGCCACAGAAAAACAAACATTTAGCGGCAGATATTTCAACTTGAAGGTGGAAAGCTAACCAGACGAGTAGTAGAAAGTATTCTACCGCCAATTAGTGGTTTCTTTTTGATATTTTATTCGACTGACCACTCAAGCCTATTTTATTTCATGAAAAAGTATGCAGAAACCATATCTAAAATATCACAGGTTCAAAGAAAAAATAATTAAGCGATTTGTCAAGCTCGTTGGAAGTGTATTTCTCAACAACCTTTACTTAAATTAAGTCATGCAAATGAAATACAGTAAACCCTTAACCACTATCTCAGGCAAACTCGATAATCTATATTGCTTAAAGTTTGAGCTAACATTGAGCTTAAAGTAAACTAAGTTAATCTAAGCTAGCTTAGCGTCTACCTTTCAAATAAGGACAACGTGTTTATTCATTCGATGAGGATCACTTCATTCTAATAATAAATGCGAAAGGTGTCATCATGCTTCATGGTCAATATTCCAAAGATACGAACTAAACGGCTCGAGTCTACTTTCATTGTACGAACCGCTGAACAATGGAATTTTCTGCCCGAGTGTTCCCTGATAGATACAACCTGGGTGCCTTCAAGTCGCGAATGAATCTGTTTCTTCTAGGCGAGCGTGCTCCACCGTAGACCGCATCTTAGCATAACATCAGGCGAGTTGGCGGTCAAACGTGAGCCTATATGTAACAAAAAATAAAAAAACCGGCCAAGTGCAAGTGACTCGCGCACGAAGGGTTCCGTACCATTATCTATATAAACGGCAAAAAATAACACGTTTCTTGTATGGGACTATTTATTAATACCCTTAAATTAAACTAATACCCTTAAATATTTATTTTATTTTATTTTTAGTATTTGTTGTTATAGCGGCAATAGTAATACATCGTCTGTGAAAGTTTCAACTGTCTAGCTATCACCGTTCTTGGGATACATCCTGGTGACAGACGGACGGATGGACGGACGGACAGCGAAGTCTCAGTAATAGGGTCCCATTTTTACCCTTTTGGGTACGGAACCCTAAAAAAGGTGTAGTGTGTGTATACATATAGATCTTTGTTACTTCTCGTTTCTTAGTACAGCTGCCAACGAAAACCCAAATTGATACTATTGGTATGTACACTTACTACTTTTTTTCTGTGGTTAAAATAAATTATAAATTAATTTGGTAAGTACTTCTTTGTAATGATATAATATATGCAACAAATTGAATTGTACATAGCTTAAGTAAATGTTGTTTATTATGATGAGTACAGTGACCTCCTTACGGCTTATTATACCCCAATCATATAACCTGGTGCAAACAGCTGCTTCGTTGAACTCGGTCTTACATTACTGCGTATCTAGATCACCCCCTGCTATGCTTTGTCGATAATAGCTGGTTCACTAGTTCCTTGAAATCTTTATGAAACTTATTATAACTTGGGCAACTTTAATGGAGCACTGGAAAATATACACTGATGTATCTAAGATTTAAAACCGGAAAAGTAACAGAATGTAAGAGAAATGCATTTTTGTTTAAGAACAACAATGTTACATTTTATATGACAAATGGATGAGTAAATAATGTTTTTGTTTCAGAACTAGCTTCGCACCGTGGTGTTATTCGCTGTTACCACGTGAACATTACATTTTTGGGGATAAAAAGTAGCCTACTTGTTAATTCCTCCATACCAAATTTCACCAAAATTGGTCCAGTCGTTTAAGCGTGAAGAAGTAACAAACATACTTACGCACTCGCAAACTTTTGCCTTTATAATATTAGTGTGCTATGATAAACTAAAGATGTGATTATATTACAAAAGAAAAGAATTTGTATGGCAAAAAGTAGGTATAAAATTTGTTTTTAAATCCAGATTTTTTGTTAACTACTACTACTTGTTAGATCTAGGTAGGACGTTGCATCATCTTAGACCGGATTATTGCCTAATACCGGGATGGGATGTGATTGAACGTCAACCTATCTACATAAATAAAAATCAAATGATGTTGAAATCTCGAAACTTCGGAACGGCTGAACCTATCTAGCAGATTCTTATTTTCTAAATATTGTTGACATTCGAATATGGTTTATATACATTACACATGCGAGGGTTCAATTTCGAGTGCTACCGCGCCGGATACGAAATATCGACATTGAACTAGTATAAAAAAAGAAAACTAGTAAAATAGTTCTACCCCAAACATTTTACTTTCATTTTTGTTTTCATCATCATCATCTACAGCCTTCTTTATCCCACTGCTGGGTATAGGCCTTTCTCTTTACGTGCCATCTGCCTCGGACCTGTGCCAATCTGGTCCAGGTTCGACTCGCGACGGTGACAATATCGTCGACCCATCTTGCGGCTGGACGACCGACGCTCCGCTTCCCTTGCCTAGGCCACCACTCTGTTGCAACCTTACTCCACCTGTCATCACTTCGCCTAGCAACGTGTCCTGCCCAGCTCCACTTGAGGTTCATAATTGCGACACCGACGTCTCAAACTTTTGTTCGTCGCCGGATATCGGTATTACGATCTCGGTCTTGGAGTTTAATGCCGAGCATGGACTTCTCCATGGCTCTGTGCGACCCTAATTTTGTGCACAGCCTCATGTGTAAGCGTCCACGTCTCGGCACCATATGTCAAGGTGGGCAGGATGCACTGATTGAAGAGGCGAGTCAATCGTGCTTCAGACACTGCGGAATATGGCGTGGCTTGAGAATGTCGTAGAGGTTTTTGAATGCCGCCCATCCAAGCTGTATGCGCCTGGTGATCTCCGTCTTTTGATGCTCTATGCCAAAAGATAGAGTATGACCAAGGTACACGTATCTGTCAACCGTTTACTAGGCTCTCACTTCTCACTCTTATTTTTGTTTTACTTATGCGGAAATAATATTGGATACTCAGAAACAATACAAGGCCGCGCGCGCATTGTATTCAGTTTTGTCTCCATGAAGAAGACCACCAGATGTGGCCGAAACTATAGTCGAAGGATCCGATATAACAAAAATGTGTCAAAACCACAATTTTATTTTCAATCTAAATACCATTTTCATACCTAAATATTTTTCTACCGTCAAAACACCACAGTTTATGAGTTATAAAATATTTTTATACGTTAGTTTAGGTCTCTAATCCAGAGTTTAGATCGAGAAAAGTCTAGACTCGGACTAACGCCCACAGAAAAATCGCGGACAGATTATAAAATGTGAATTTTATTGTTGACTCTTCTGATTCAATTTTGGTTTCATTGTAGTTTTCATACTAGCTCTTTAAAGAACTTTACAACGACAATACAACCAATACAACAACAATAGAATACTCGACTTTTTATTATTCAGAATTATTATAATATACTAGCGAACACCTCGCAGTTTCACCCGCATAGTTCCCGTTCCCGTGGGAATACAGGGATAAAAAGTAGCCTATGACACCCGGGGATAGTGTAGCTTCACAACGGTGAAAGATTTTTGAAATCGGTCCGGTAGTTTCGGAGCTTATTCCATACAAACAATCAAATCTTTCATTTTTATAATAGTTATGTATAAAAAGATTTTGAATATAAAAATAATGATATGATAGAATCGGTTACCTGATGACAAGAGATAACGCAAGTCCATGACGATTGCAGCGAAACTTTGAGTGGCAATACAAAATCCATGGCATTGTTGAGTTGCTTTGATGCTCATTGCTCATTATGGAAACGGAAAAAGTACAAAAATCATAAATAAACGTAACATTTTTCAAGACATTTCGTTACCCATTTTTACATTCACATAGATATAGAGTTAAGAATAAGAAACTCTTAGAACCTCGCCATCATAAATAAACGTAACATTTTTCAAGACATTTCGTTACCCATTTTTACATTCACATAGATATAGAGTTAAGAATAAGAAACTCGTAGAACCTCGCCATCATACTGTAGTTATTGCTTTTCACCCGCTGCATAGCTTTTGCTTCCGCTTTCAGCACAATCACTCCAGCATGGTGCCGGTCCTAAGCCCGGATAAAGAGGGAAGGCACTGGAGGGGATGGGGTGAATGGCATTTCAAATTATCCCTTGGTATGCTGAGCATCCCATCCCCTCCCCGCGGCTGCCCGTGGCCGGCGTGTTCGTGAGGAGTGTGACTACCCCTGTGTTTCTTGGGTTGAACCGCTCTTCACTAACATGCGAAACACCGGGGGGAAGTAGACTGGGCAACTACTTTCACCCATCGCTTAGCGCCCAATCTAACTGTCTTCTTGCTCCACAGTACTACTATAAAAAATGATGAATGTAAAGCAAGATACTAGTATGCCCTGTGACCCGGCTAGCACCCGGCGCTCTCTGGTTCCCGGGCCAGAGGGTGAGAAATGGGCTACCGAAGGCGACGGCAAGGTGGTGTCCCAGGCCCTGCCTATCGCGGATGCGACTGGACCGACGACGGAGAAGAAGACGACGACAGTGACAGCGCCTGGACCAGTGCAGAAGCCAAGCCACGAGGCGGTTCGGCGAGAGGGGCGGCGACACTCGGTGGCGATTGCGCGGGAGGCGGCGGAGCGTGAAGTCACAGTCTCAGGTAACGGGCGGGACCTCGGGAAACCGAATCTCGCCCAAAGCCCATATCACGGCATCAGCCGTCGAGCCCAATGGAGGCAGCGCAGGGTTCGTGAGGCCGAGTTGGTGGATCAGTACCACCGGCTCCAGCGGGAGGGCGTTCTTCACTTGCACGGCATGGGGGCGCTTGCGCCGCCCGTTGTGGCCTGCATGACGCGCGCCCTCCCGCAGGTCTCGACCACTGTCCCTGTGGCGACACCCAGTCCGAGACATCTGTCGGATGCGGAGGCATCGGTCGGACAAAGGAGTGAACCGCAGGGACGGGAGGGACCGGTCTGGACGGACCTGCAGCAGGACCTTAACACAACACACGTGACACACGAACCGGTGGCTCTCGACTCCAGTACCCCCCCGACTGGAACGGACCTAGCCCTACGCCCCTCAAAAGGCAAAGGGAGAGGAAAGGGTAAGAAGGGGAGCGTAGGCACTGAGAGAGTAGCTGCCGGTATCGTCGTGTCGAACACAGACACACCCCATTCGGGGGAAGAGGACACGACGAATCGAGGCGCGAAACGTCAGCGGAGTTCGGACTTTGTATCACCCACGTGCGCGAAAGTAGAAAAAAAAATTTGTCACCGCGTAAACTCCGCTGCGGTACCACTGAGTAACGATGTAATACATGGTGTTCCAGCGGGTCCACTGCTGCCCGGCAGCAGTGAACCCGCTGCGACCCAGTCGAAGAATGAGGCGGGACCATCGTCGTACGCGGGGGCCGTCAAAACTCACCATCGGGTGGTGATCTTGGACCGCCTCCGCGTGCCGATGGACGAGTTTCGCGCAATGTGCGTGCGTATGGCAGTTGACAGGGCGTCTTACAACGCTTTCTTGGAAGGTGGTGGACGAGCCGACACTCGTCTACCGCAGTTTATGGCGTTACCGAAGCTTTTCCGCGGCGGCGTAAGATATACACCCAGAGACGACTATGCACTCGCCTGGCTTACGACCACTGTTGAGCAGATGTCTGCTCTGTGGCAGGGTTGGGGCGGGTGTTTTGTCGTCCCGGAGAGTAAAGTTCCAAGGTATTACACTGCGGTTATCTATGTTCCCGACTTTGGGCGAGGCCTAGCCGAGCTTACAAGCCGACGAGACCTTCTTATAAATTTTCTGGTGGCGTTAAACCCGGGGGTGGGCGTAGAGAGATGGCAAATATTCACCCACGAGGTGCGCTCTATAGGCGATGCCAGAAACCATCTCCTCGTGGTAGGGATTTCACCAGAGGATGTAGAACTAATAAGGCGCGTAGACTTTCGTCTGCATTATATTTGCGCGAGAATCTACGTAAAGGTAAGAGGATACAATATAACCGGAGGGGGCATGCCGGCTGCTGTGGTGGGTGTCGAGGGTACGGGGAGCGCCGCTTCATGCGGCCAAACCGTGCCTGCGGTGCCTGGGGCAGATGACGACACGTCACCCGCCGAGGTAATGGGATGGACGAGGGAGGAGGAGGAACGGCTGTTGGATGCGGGCGACGACTGTGCGGGGGATCTCGACCTTATGGGTCTCAACATATTTTCGCCGGCGTCGTCCGTAGACACGGACCGAACCGACCTCTCCCGCGCAAATCCCAGCAAGTAACAGAGCATTTAGTAAAAAAAAAAAAAAAAAAACCTCGCTCAACAATGGTCTGCCAAATAAACAATAATAAACAAACAAACACACACACTCCAACTGCCGCGGCAGCTGGTAGCACATATAGGCCAAATGTCAGCACTACACTAAACATAATACAGGCCAACATACATCATAGTGTCTCAGGCTCCGCCGCCCTACGAGAAGCTTTGGAGAAGCGACAGAACACAATAGCACTGGTCCAGGAACCTCACTTATGCCGCTCCAAGGTAAGTGGTCTCAACGGTCTTAAAGGCAATATTTTCACTCCACCAGTTTTAAATAAAACGCGTACTTTTATATACGTACCGCAACCCTACAAAGCGTCCTTGGTAACACATTTATGCACTGATGATCTTACTGTAGTAAAACTTGAGACAGGTCTTCAAGGTATTCTCAAAACGGTAATCCTGGTTTCGGCGTACCTAGACATTAAGGAAGAAGCGCCGCACCCAGCACTAGAAGAACTAATGCAATTCTGCTCTTCCAATAAACTTGAATGCGTAGTGGGCTGTGATTCAAACGCTCACTGTGTCGTCTGGGGCTGCCCAGACACAAATGACAGAGGTAGTGACATGCTTGATTTCATCCTCAGACATGACCTAAATTTGCTAAACCGGGGCTCTGAACCCACTTTCGTTACGTCCTGGGCTAGGACGATAATCGACATCACTATGGCCACAAATGCAATCTCGAAAACGATTAACGATTGGCGAGTGGCAGCAAACGAGTACTCCGGCTCGGATCACAGATGGATCAGATACAGCTTAACTGTGGGCGAGTTTGAACCACGGACCTACAGGAACCCAAAGAATACTGACAAATCGCTATTTAGAGATAAACTCGAATTGGCAATGTCAGAGATACCACATGTGGACCCAACAGTAGAATTATCACCACAAGGTATAGAAACTACGATCGACAGCATAGCACGTGCTCTTAGAGAGAGCTACGATAAATCTTGTCCTTTAAAAACGGAAAACTATACTACAATTCCCAAGAAAGATAGATGGTGGAACAAAAAACTAACTAAACTTAGGAAAAGGGTTAGACACCACTTCAACAGAGCGATGAACACCAACGATATTGTTGATTGGCAGGACTACAAACAAATGCGACACAGATTCAAAGTGGAAATCAAAAAGAGCCAAAATGACTCGTGGAAAAAATACAGTAGCTCAATACAATCTGAGAGCGAGACTGCTCGACTCAGAAAGGTAATAACCTGCGATAAGCAAGCTAAACTAGGGACCTTAAAGAAGGCCGACGGCACATATACAATCTCGGAACAAGAACAGTTTGAACTACTTCTTCAGACACATTTTCCGGACTGTCGTTTAGATGATGACGGAGGGTGGGAACCGCACACTCCTCACGAACCTGACGATGTTGACTGGATTTTCGCAGACACGATCGTCACGGAAGAGACCCTACTGTGGGCCGTTAGTACCTTTCAACCGCATAAGGCACCGGGAATCGATGAAATCTTCCCAGCTCTTTTACAATGGGGCCTGAACACAGTAAAAACACACCTCATGGTTATATTTAGATCATGCCTGGCATGGAAATACATACCTAAGGCATGGAGGGAAGTAAAGGTGATTTTCCTACCCAAGCCAGGAAAGGCTGATTACACAAATCCAAAGTCTTTCAGGCCGATAAGTCTGAGCTCGTTCCTACTAAAAACGCTAGAAAGACTCTGTGACAAACACATAAGGGGTGGACCGCTGGCAGACAATCCAGTCCACAACAATCAACACGCATACCAGTCGGGTAAATCAACAGAGACTGCTCTCCATCAGGTGGTGCACAAAATAGAATCAGCACTGGAGTGCAAGCAGTCGTGTCTGGCCACCTTCATTGATATTGAAGGAGCTTTCGACAAAACTACTTTCTCGAGCATCGAAAATGGACTAAAAAAACAGGGAGTAGATAAGAGAGTCTCCGATTGGGTCACAACAATGCTCTCAAACAGAGCTGCCAGAATAGAAACAGCGGGCACGACGCGCTGCCGTGTCACGCGTGGCTGCCCGCAAGGTGGAGTCATGTCTCCGTTACTCTGGGTGGTCGTTGTAAACGAACTCATTGAACTCCTCAACAAAGAAGGCATCGTCACCGTGGGTTACGCTGACGATCTAACAATTATGGTTTCTGGACTTTTCGAAACAACTTTGTGTGAAAAAATGCAAAGAGCACTTAAGGTTGTGGAAAAATGGTGTGAAAGCCACAGCCTATCCGTGAATCCACAAAAGACAGTGATGATACTGTTCACACGAAAGACGAAAGCGTATAAAGTTAACACTCTTACACTGTTTGGAACTAAATTAAAACTTGATAAGGAAGTAAAATACCTAGGAATTTGGCTAGACAGCAAACTGTTGTGGGGGAAACATTTAGATTATATCACCACAAAAGCAACTAACATTTTATGGCAGTGTACTAGAGCAGTAGGAAAGGACTGGGGCCTCAAACCGAAGCTCTGCCACTGGCTGTACACTGTGATGGTGCGGCCTGTTCTCACATACGGTTGCGTAGTGTGGTGGGTTCGCACCAATCTAGCGACAGTTATCATGAAATTGCAGCAAACACAGAGGCTTGCATGCTCTCTTATCAGCGGATGTATGAAAAAAACACCCTCGGCTGCCCTCGAAATCATCCTAGGTCTGACACCACTGCACCTGCATATTCAACAGGAAGCGATGGCCTCAGCACTAAGGATCAAATCTACCAACCAGTGGAAAAGCACAGGCTCAACCACAAACCACTGCAGGATAATCGATCGGGCGATAAGAATTATCCCTGAAGCAACTCAAGGTACAGATAAAATTGCTAGTACGCATCTAGACAGCAAAAAATACGAGCTGTTCACAGAAGACAACCTCTCAGCAGGCATCAATGCTGCGTGGAACGTCTACACTGATGGCGCCAAGAACAACGAGGGAGCTGGCTGCGGCTATTACTCGCCGGAGCTCGGACTCAAGGAGGCCATAGCCCTGCACAAGACCACGACAGCACTACAGGCAGAAGCCATGGGTCTACTGTTGGCTGCTAGGGCAGTGGCTCCTCTCAATGATTTTATCGGTCTCTCATGCGATCAGTTTAAAGAAGAAAAAGACATACTAATGTTTACTACCGACAGTGCGGCCACCATCTACGCACTAAGAAGACCTGTGACAAGGTCTAGAGTCATTAAAGAGTGCCACACGGCGCTACAAACACTCTCGCATCGGTATAGAACCATAGTGAGATGGACAAAAAGCCACGGAATATGTTCAGGTAATAACGTGGCGGACACGCTTGCGAAGGAAGGCACAAGGAAACAGGTAAATGTCGACGCATTGGCTCTCTGCAAACCATCTGCGATGGAAGTGCGTCAGCTACTGCGTCGCCACACCGAAAAAGAACAGCAAAACCTGTGGGACAAGAAAGACGACTGCAAACATGGTAAGACTGTTTTTCCAATCCTTAACAGGAAGATCACCAACAACCTATTGAAGTTGCAACGACAGGACCTTCGTCTTTTGGTAGGCCTGATAACCGGTCATTGCAATTTGAATAGTCACCTGTACAAACTGGGAGCCACGGATAGCCCGCTTTGTCGTGGCTGCCTTCAGGAAAACGAAACTGTAGAGCATGTGTTGTGGCACTGCAAAGCCACAGCAGAAACTAGAGTTGCCACTAAATTGCATGAGGTAGCTTTATCTATGTCACCGCGAAGTGCTGACTGCTTTTCATCATTGTTAACAATTCCATCTCACCCACTGGAGTTACTATGCCAGCGGCCCAGAGCCTCGCTCCGGTACTTCAAGGAGCTGGGTTGGCTCGGGTAGACGCTGGCAGGGGGAAATGCACAATACACCCCAAGCGGGACGTCAGTGCAGGACTCATCGCCCCCATTCCGAATAAGAATAAGAATAAGAAACTCTTAACTCGTAGTATTAAACTTATGTTATTAAAATAAAACTAAATAATGACAAGTACGACACGTTTAATATTTTCTCTACATAACATTATAAATATTTTATACATTTTAGTCATAGTACAAAAATAATTGTACAATTTAAGAAGATTTTTTTACATGGCTCTTAAATTCTAAATACTTACAACGATTACATGGACTATTTTATTTGATTACATACTTACATAATTATAGCTATTTGTCGTTACTTAAAACTAACGTACTTACAATGTCAATTGTAAATAAGACAAGTCATAACTTTTACACTTTGCCCATATACACGAGATGTACATACACTCTTGTACATACCTGCTTTTTAATAAAATTCCTAACTTGGCGGTAGATGGCAAATCGTCAACGCCATCAGAATCAAAACTTTACTCGCATCGAAATTAAGGTGGTTCGATTTCCATACAAACAAATGTTTGCCATTTATGAACAAATGGAGCATAATTTTACAGCGAAATCACATCCCCTGGCATTTACTTTGGTCTTTATTTGCGGTAAATCACAATTGCTTGAATAAAACAGTAAATCATTAGCTAATCTACTGTTTTATTCAAAAATTATAAATTCATAAATCATTCATGAATTTCTAATAATCTAATGTTTTATTCAAGTAATTGTGATTTACCGCAAATAAAGACCAAATGAAATGCCAGTAGCTGTGATTTCACTGTAAAATTTTGCTATAAATGGCAAAAAACTATTTGTATGGAAATCGAACCACCTTAAGTCTAAAAACTAAATAATATCATTTAGACGTTTCATTGTTTGGCAGCTTACATTACTTTCTACTTTAATTCAATGCAGGCATATTTAACATTCCGATGGCACATGCGATTTGTTCTCTACAGTTTGTTATTTATAGTATACTCATCATAACAATTACGTTCAAATATAAAGACTATTCATTATAACTTATGTTTATGAAGGGATATTACACTAAAAAACTAAGCAGACTAGCGACTTTTAGCGTCTTAGTTAAAAGCGATTCAACATCGATAGTCACCAAAATACGACAGAATCAATGCAGTCTCAATATCACCGTTGGCTATAACAGGATTGTGTCTCATAAAATACATAGATACCAACGTGACTAAAAGCAGTATATTAATATTAACCTTTTATTCTACGCCGTAGGATTGAATTTTAAGCGACGAAGATAGTTTTATTTAACTATCAAGCTTAGTTCTAGTTATAACAACGAGTAATTAATTAGACAAGTATAACTAAAGTTTATTCAGATCAGATATATAGTTTTGACTCAGTATAACGCTATATCTGGATATTCTGTAACCTCAATAAACACTTTCCCTTTACGCGGTGCATTTTTGGGATATCCAAATAAACATGTCATAGTTACTTATAGCTTTACACATTTTTATTTTACTCTCGTTTAATTATGTTAGATACTCCGAATATACGAAACAAGACGAGGCCACGCGCGCACAGTACACTGCACTGACTCCTTGAAGAAGGCCACTGGTTGTAGCCGATAATATAGTCTGAATATCCGATATAATTAAACGTGAGTAATCCCGCATAAGTAAAACAAATATGTATCAAATCACGCTATAAACATGTTTCTTTAGTATAATATACAATAGTCTTTGTTTAAATTTAACTTTGGATTTATTTAATTTAAAAACCTCCTTAACAAACGTATTTAAAAATAATAAACATATTTAGTCGCCGGACACTGTTTAGTAGAGTGTCCCCGGTTTAGTGCGCACGAATTTTATTAGTATAAAAAGTCAATCATTTTTATACATACATACATAATTATAATATGTATGTATGTACAATGTAAATATACGTAATCCGCATGTAAAATTAAAAGTCGTATCACGGATGTATAAGTGATATGCTGGGAAAGTGTTAATAAATATTTGTGTAGTAAATAATATAATCGGTTAAGTGCAAAAATCCGTCTAATTTTTTAATTGATTATGTTGCCTACCCTACTATTTGTTGGTGCAGAAGTCATAAGGTCTCTTTGAACTTTTATGGCTTTCGGGCATGCCCCAAACGAGTTTGAATTCTTATACATCAAGGAAATAAAACGTAAAATTTTAATAATACTTGAACTAGCTTTTTTTAATAATCAAAATATTTAACTACTAATTTTATTACAACCTAAATATTTTACACGACTGCCCATTAAAAGGAGTGTAATGTTGTAAGGTTTCTTGTATGTCTGTATGGGATTTCCTTTATTCCACCATAATTTTTAAATGCCCAAACAAATTTGGATGTATGGGGTATCATTAGAATCTTTACTTCATTTCAAGAGACACAGACAATACATTTTATGAAAAATAAAATTAATTTGTAAGTGGGCATTCGTGTTTTTAAATTTTCTTAATTTTGCTTGTATTGTATTTTTGAATTGATATTTATAATTTTGCATGTCGTAAAATTTCTATTTTTGATAAAGATGAGTCGGGCATAAAATAATTATAAAATAAAAAACAATATAAATGCTCGTTTAAATAAATACCAAATGTTGACTAGACGTTGCGATGCCTAAATATAAGAAGACAAAATAGAGTTAAAAGTTACAGAACTTTCTATAGCAAACAACCTTATTCATACCCTTACGATGAATAAGCAATATTTTGAACAAATTCTACTTGCAGTGTCTAGTTACATTGTTTTTTTTTTCTTATTGGTTCTAGTACACTAGTTACATCTAAAGCGTTTTAATTCAACAACTATTTTACATTGCTTGCACAGTCCTAATTTATTTAATTCAAATGCCAGTGCATACGTTGAAATCGATGAAATGAACAACGTAATAAAAATGTTGTAATATATACCATTCATAAAGTTTTCAAGATTGTAACACCTTAGAAAATAGTCTTATCACCAATTTATATTCTAATTCGTAATTCAACACAAGTGAACACGTTTTATCTTTTTTAAATAACGGTATAGGTTCGCGTTTGAGCACATTCTGCCTGATGTTAAGCAACGACGTGGTCTAAGATGGAACACGCTTACCTAGAAGGAACATGTCTAATCTTGATTTAAAGACACTCACCACTTTACTCTTTACCAATTATTCTTAACTTATATTTGCTGTGCATTAGTTTTTACATCCTCGCCTATATTATGTGCAATCCATACATTCAGCCAACAGTTAAAAAAATAAGTAATAACCAATATAAGATTACAGCTTACTACAAATCAGACAATGTCCAGGTATATATGAACGGTAAAAAACTTTGGTGTTATCAATAAAATATTTGTATTTGGTAGACCTAAGTTTACCATGTTTTTTATTTGTGTTGGGACTACTCCTGGCTGACGTGGAAAGAATGCGAGCAAAATAAAAAACTTGCACACTTTTCGCGTCTCTATTTAGTTGCGTCCGTAATAACAAACGCCATGAACGTAGTCCATTCTGTACTTGAAACTGTTTGAATTCTCCGAAAGCATTGTACCTATAATGACGTGTCATCGCCACTTTAGAATTTCCATCTATTTGTCAGATTCTATTCAGTTTCTGAATTAATATACACGTAGAGTTCAGTAAACAGTGTGGCCACAGTTGCACACCCGTCGTTGTCGCTAGAGCATGACGTCATGCGCAGGTTCAGAAACCGCGCACTGTCAGTCGCGCGAGGACATCATTACGAGTAGTTGTGTTCGGCGAGTGTCGGATGAACGGGAGACGCTGTTGCTGCGAGTGCGGTTCAGTATCTGTAATTTATTGATTAATTCTTTATTGTACACACCAACAATTATACAACACAGCAGAAGTAAATTTTATTAACAAGTGTAGCACATGGCGACTAAAAGCGATCTCTTCCAGACAATCTTGGATGGAAAGGATCAGAGGAAGAAAAATGCGGTGTGTCAATAACGAGGATATGGATAATAATTGGATATAGAAGAATACATAACCGTAACATAAATACATCTACATTCTAATAATAATATATCCTAATACATAGGTTAATAGAATAACTAAAAATACACTAATGCACATAATTATATCAAATTAATATTATTTAAATAAAATAGATATCACGAATTCTGCAAAAACGCGGTTCTATGTGCTGGTTCATTATTTTTATAGGAATTGCTGCTGTTTGGGTTTTGAAGTATCCGAAGCCAGTACTCTTGTTGTTAAATTTGGAGGATTAAGATGCTGTTACAAATAATAATGCTAATATAATTGTACTCACTATTGCGACAGAATGAGTGCGTTTTGCGTGTGTGGAGCTGAGGAGGTCCGAGTTGGCCGTGGAGTCAGAACGTGATCGGAGCGTACCGCGTGCATGACGCGTACGGCGGCGCCCGCACCACAACCACTTGTAGGGAGGCACACGCCTAGAAAGATAAGTCATGAACATTTCTGAGTACCTTTGTTAACCATGACATAAATGTTGGTCCTGAGGTGATTTACGCCGCTTTGAGTTTACACCGCGGTGTGAAGCGAAAAAGACCTCTTAGTTTAGTGGGTCTTTCACACTGAAGTACTAATTGATGAATGAATGAATTAATTAATCTTTTAAGCGCTCTTAGTTCGACTAATCCTTAGAATTGGTTTGATTTTTAAGACCTTTTATGTTTATTTTATTGTAGTCCTTCAAAAATTGTTTCATCAAAGACAAATTTTAGTGAACCCGAATATCATTGTAAAACAGGTAACATAACATTTTTGCTAAAACATTTAGATTTACAGACATAGTTACCAATTTTGACCTAAAATATGTACAATAAACAAAAAACGTGTAAATAGATACAGTGCAGGGTAGAGATTTGGATATCTCGCATAAGTAAACACGAATGCCGTTTTTGTTAATAAAACATCCAGAAACATTGTTAAATTTGCACTGCAAAAGCATAATTTTACATCACAGGTATTTTTGGGTCTTTATGTTTTGTCCCTTGTCACTCTTGTTGCAATAAACAGAAACAAGGCCAAGAGAACCAAACTAGAGGGTTTGACGTCAAAAACCAGTGGCAAGAAGAAAGAAGAATTATGGAAAGCATAGAACAGCAGTGACGGCATAGTGACGGTAGTTAGCCAAACTTACGATGCATTATTCGTTGTCACACGATATAATACGTCTGCGAGCACGCTTCCAGGTATTCCTGTATTGATAAAATTATCCTTACGTTTTGCAAGGAACTTAAATTTTTGGTAAAATTACAAGAAAAATATGGAATCGCTTATCAGGTTACTGTTGTTAATTTTGTACGCTATTTCGACAGCAATGGTTATGAAATAATCGAAATGATCAGTCTAAAATCTAAATTATTAAGCTTTTTATATAAAAGCCTAAAGATTTATTTCCATTGTTAGTACTGCTACAATTCTTTTCTATAAGTTTCTATAAAACAGATTCCTCGGTCTGGGGGCAGCCCATCTCCATTCAGATGACTCATTAGCAGAGTAGCGCTTATAGCATCCATCACTGCGCCAGTCGTCTTATCAGTTTATCCATCACACTTATGCTTGCGTGGACTTATCAGTGATGAGAAAGTTATGTATACCTCAGTTAATTTTATGAATTTCTGGCGTAGTTACAACGTAGTTATAGGATCTAAGGGATAAGAATCATCAAAATGGAATAATATAGTAAGCTTACCTAAGACTAGTGTAGATGTGTGGCGAGAACATACAGCAGATGAGTGGGTTGGCAGCCGAGTTAAGTGGTGCCAGCGACTGGATGAGAGTCGCCAGAGCGATCGAATCTTGCGTCGTCTGAATATACTGGTACACTTGGAGGAGATCGAACACAATGTACGGAGACCAGCACAACACGAACACTAATGGAACAAAAGGTAGAAATTGTTAGCGCAATATACAGAGTTGAGTTTCGCGGAAAAAATCGTGTCACCCCATTGTCTTTTTTTCCGAAACTTTTGTTTCTTCATAATTTTGTTTTATTCTTAACGGGCAAGTCTTGTGAAATAAGGCAATCGATGTGTTTTTGTCAACATTTTTGTGCCGTTATACATCATGTGGAAGTTTGAAATTAATGAATACTATAGTACATATCCTGAATTATTATGCTTGGAGAAAAAATAGTTTCAAACGCTTTTCGTTTCTTGAAATTATGAAATAGAATATGGCCAAATTATTTTTAATCCGTAATCTTGACATCAAAATAATTATAGGAAAGGCGCAATTTTATAGATGCTAACTTTGATGCAGATACATTTAAGGCTTAGACCTTTTATTGTACGTTTTGTTTATTCTATTAGCAGATAAGTACGGATAGTTTGATGAAAATTTCTGATAGTGCCTGCTGAAAATCTCTTTTCTGCGTTACGTCTGTTGCTGTTTTATTTTGGTAGGCGCTACAAACCATCGAGATATGACAAGTATGGAGGTCTTGTATTCAATTTGAAACAAACAACATATAGTTGTTACTGCTTTATCTTACACAAGTTTGACGTCTGATAGAAAGAGACGCAATCATACAGAAACTATCGTCTTGAACGACGTGAAGCCACGTTTAACTTGTAAAAGTGACGAGCTGGTGACTTGCTGTGTTTTCGAAAATTGTGATTTATTTTTGTTTAGGAAGTGATTAGGTGTGAAATAATTTGTTGTATGAACACTTAAAACCATTTTGTTGTGATGGCTTGTGTAGCTTATGGTTGTCACAGCCACAGTTCAAAGAAAACTGAAGAAAATCGAAGCATATCATTTCACCGGTAAGAGTTTTTTGGAATTTTCTGTGGAACCACTTAAAATTTCCATGAAATATTTGAATATGTTTAAATTCATTGTTTTGAGCCTGATATAAAAACATAATAATGTTTATCCGATCTCAAAATTCTTGTCAATTCCAGAAAGTAATTTCGTTGTTGGATTATAGTGATGTTCCTTGACGTAGGTACCTACATTGTTACCGATTCGTTTTTGTAAAACTTGCGGTAGTAGTTTCTTGAAATATACCTACCTTATACAGCACCACTGTTTTTAAGAGATTGTTTTATATGATAAATAGGTATTATAAAAATAACTAAAGATTGTTGTGCCTGTTTCACACAAAATATTATTTTTTTCAGAATACTATATGAATCTATTTAACTATTAAAGTTCTTATATTTTCCTAGTAACTATTTAAAAATATTTTACAGGTTTCCTTTAGATGACAATTTAAGGAAGATTTGGATTAAAGCTTTGAGGCGCGACAATTGGGAAACCACTAAGTATTCCCGTCTCTGCTCGAATCACTTTACAGCTGAATGTTATATTCAAGGGTCGATAATCAATCAATCAATGGAGTCAATGGAGAGTCGATAATCACCGAAATTTAATTATTAAATCTATCGCTGAAACATACTTTATCACGAGAATCCATTATATAACAAAACTTCTAGTTCAACCCGAAGAGCGTGTACGTAATTATTTGAACAAAACAGTATTGTTTAAAGGACAATAAATAAACATAAATATTTTGTACTTATTATTTTATTTAATGTACTTTTTATTTGAATGTCCTGCTCAACTTTATTTTTGTACCTTGAAGGGCGTCCCACAACAGCCATAACCAGGGACCGCAAAAAGTAGCTTGATTAGCACATCATTTTGAATATATTATGGGAATTTGCCGAGCTCTCAAAGCAATAGCCAGTATGCATGTATTTTGCGTGTTCCCAAGATTAGTGCGACCAACGGGAATTTCTGTTCCCAGTGGTGGTCACTGTCAACTTACCGAACTTGCGTTGCCTCGGAGGGGGATTACAGACTGTTTTATCCCAGATTTATCACTGGGAACAACAAGTTCTGTTGGTCTGACTAACATAAGAACCAATCTGAAACTGGGAAACAAATTTTGACCACCAGGTAAAGTATTGCCTGGTCCACGAATTTATCTATCGTTAGGTACTATTATTTTGAAAAAATATTACTGTAACGAATTCTCAAAAAGTATTAAGTGATTTTTCTAAGGTAGGTTTAATTAAAATTCATTTATTTCAGGTACCAATAGTACCCATGTGCATATAAATTTTACTGAATTTGACATGCATTTATATTGAAATAATACTAAACATATCCGAATAAAAATTATTTCAATTTAATTGAAATAATATAATTTAGATAAATAATGTTAATAAAATGAAGGTACGACAGTAAATTGACCAAGCTACATTGATTGACCTTAAAAAAAGAACGATATTTCCGATTCATAAACCGATAAATTTTGTCACATCACTATAATACTCAATACATAACAATAGTGATTCTATAGCAAACTCGGCTTCATAGGCATTTCAAGAAAGGGCAGATTGTGTATTTCTTTCTCCTTCTCCCTTGTTGCGTGGTAAATAAGAAAAACACGATCGGATATATTGTAAGTGTTCAATTCAACACGATTCCTCCATGCTTGTGATTCCTCGAAGGTCATAATGTAACAGATAATCAATGTAAAATCCGCTTCCGGCAATAGGAATAAACATTCTGTCTCCTTCTTGCTCGTGGCTATAGTAATTTAACTCTCCTTATCTATTTTAGCGTGACGTCAATGTATTCAAATCTAACGTCAGACGTATGTACGTCTGTGTGAGTGGAAAATATCAATGTAGGTGTTCAAGCAGAAGTTCCCACGGTCGAGGACTTGGCCCATGAGATAATGACTTTTCGTGTTGCTTCTTGCCTGGTACAGTTCAGGCACCGTTGGTACCTGAATACGTAGAGCATATGCTATAACTTTTTTTTTGTATGGTTTTAGGCTGGGTGTTTAACCGCAGCTCACGTGATGTTAAGTTTTTTTTTGTCAGAATCTGTTTAATTTTTCTAGAAGAATCATTTTAGACTTCAAAACTACATTGATTTACATTTCTCTCATTGTGTACTTAAATAATTTTTCGGCTACTATCACAAGCGATTGTTTTTTTTTTGTGTGTGTTTGACCACCATCTCGCCTGATAATAAGTGATGTAGTGGTGATTAAAAATATCCTTTTTTTTGACAATAGGCTTGTGTTTGACCACCATCTTGCCTGATAATAAGCGATGTAGTGGTGATTAAAAATAACCTTAATATGGCTTACCGAAAACTATAACAAAAGTCATCTTGACGCTTTTGATCTTGGCTCTGGGTATTAGCCCCCTGGAACTAGCTCGCCTGGAGTCCGGGTCACTGATATCGATTTGACCTGGAATTAAGAATGTTGTAATTAGGTATAGTTTTACTATGAAAAATGATCTAACAAGTCAGAACAGCAATGTTGATCACCATCAAAATATGTGAATTTGCTAAGGTGGGTGACAGGTGACAAAATGTTGGTAAAAATATTGCTTAGAGCATACTTAACCCGAGATTATCCGAGACGATCCATGATCATTGCAGCGATCTAGAGAATTTTGAGTAGCAAAACAAAGTCCAGGGCATCACTGCTTTGGCACTCATTAATCTTTACTCTTAAAAACTTACGATGGTTAGTTTCGACAGCCCTGTAATTGCGTCAGCTGCAGTACCCTTCAAATCGGAACACAGTAATGTTCTTAATGTAACATTGTGATCTAGAATCATGCGTGGTATCCTAAGATATTTTGATAGTGTTTGCTCTGGATCCATCGTATAATGATTTCAATACACCCATATAGTATTTAGAATAACTTATAAAAAGGAAGAAATTAGACTATACTGACCATTTCTCAAAGTCTTGGTTCTTCTAGAATTGATAGGCGGACTCATCACTACAGCCTTGCTCTTCGTCCAGATAGTAAGTACAATGACGGCGTAGCACGCTGCGATGGCGACCGCTGGGAGCACGAATATCATCATAGAGACAACTGTCATCCAAATCTGCCAGCGGCGAGGACTGCCCAGGTCGATCCAGCATTGCAGCTGACCTGAAACGTTTCGATTATAAAATTTACAAGATGTTTTGTTTATCAGTGTAGATACATCATTATTATTATCAATCTGTACTGTCCCACTGCTGGGCAAAGGCCTTCTTTCCTTCCATGTTCACCATACCATACCGTTTATTTTTAAACAATTTTATGGTGTATGCATGTGCCGTTTAATTTAAGACCTTGTATAATATCCAGAAAATTAGTGTAGGGATAGTTACTAGATAATTTATTGTATGTAGCGTCGTAAATATAATTAAAATAGTGTAATAATGTATATCCGAGATGGATAACGTTGTTGATACCTATATTTCTATAACATCTTTGTACACAGTGACACAACAAAGTGTTTTCTGATTCTGATTATGACAAGCCACTGTAATTAAAAACATCTTAATTTTATTCCTATCTGTCGAATTTCTACCTATTTGTAGTTTTTTAAGTAAATTAAAATAGTTATTTGGTTACCTTGAACTTCTTTCAACTCATAAAGTATAAGAAGTGGTATGGAGAATATAACGCTGATCAACCATGCGGAGACGATAAGTGCTCGTGCTCGGTTCCCTAAAAACAATAACACAATAAATAAATTACTAGTAGGTAAGAAGTATCACATTCAGCAACAAATAAAGAGACCGACCAATAACGATATACAAATGCATTCATACTTTTACAATGCGAATCAGGCTAATAAAACTGGTTCTACAACTTGGCAACGATTCAATTTATACTACGTTTTTATGGATACTAAAACGCTGTGCACTT
Organism: Biston betularia; assembly: GCA_905404145.2. Taxonomy (NCBI): domain Eukaryota; kingdom Metazoa; phylum Arthropoda; class Insecta; order Lepidoptera; family Geometridae; genus Biston; species Biston betularia. The sequence goes on from FR989868.1 coordinate 3,779,297, forward strand.
GACAATATAGAAATTAAGTTGTTTGACTCGCTTTACATAATAACCGATATTCTTAACATAACTAAGAATCCTGATAACTAACATTGATGATAATTTTAAAATATTGTATTTTCAGTATACGGTGGCCGTAAATTTAACAGCTGCAAGCTACCTTTAGGCCAGTACTATTTGTGATTAGCCAAAGTCTACTTTCTGATACCACAGTCCACAAATGGTTATAATACTAGTACAAGTACTTTCTCCCATAGTAGAGATAGATTTCTAGTGTTATGCGGAGCATCTAGATGGCGTGGGTGCATTTTTTGTGGTAATCTGGCGTTACGTTCGTCCCTTTGTAGTAGTTTAGCGTCCAGTCAATAGATGGCGTGAATTTAAGTTTCTTTACACTGATACTTACAACTTCCAGAGAAATTCATGGGATTGGTGATGGCGTCACACCGGTCGATGCTGAGTGCAACCAGTACGTATGTAGATGCGTACATCACCACAGCCTGGAAACATAATATTAGATTTATCAATGATGAGTACAACGTCCTCCTTTCAGTTTAGTGATGCCGTTCCGCGTAACCTTATATACAAGTTTTGTGATAACATTGTGCAATTTTTCTTTAAACTTTTAATTATGGCACTTTTTGCAGTGTCTGTGTGAGATTGCTTTTAAAAATAAGGTCACCGTTTCATTTCTCTTATTGTTATGTAATGTTTGAACAGTAAAGAATTAATTTATACAGGGTTATAGGCCCTTCAAACTGGAACACAGTATTGTTTACACACTACTGCTTGGCAGCAGAATATCTAAAAATATCTACCAGCAAGTAAATAATAAAAGTGAAATACTTATTTGAATGGCCAATCGTAACATATTTATTCAGGAGTTGCGTTGCGGAAGTTTATCCAATGGTGTTATTTAGATCGACCGATCTACTGGACGGAACGATACGATGTCGAGTCGTGGATCGTCTGGTGGGGCAACTTATAAGCGGAAACACACTGAGATATGACTCCAGATTAGCATATCCAATTATAAATAAAAAAAAACGTATGTACACAGTGAAGTAACAAAGTGGCTCCGCACACACATGAGCGCATCGGGACGATCGGTCACACGGGTGTTGATTGATCATCTCATTGGAATTATATTCCCATTTTGATCAGTACGATAAGAAAAAATATAAGCAAAAATTCTAATTTGAGTACAATAATACCAAAACATCATCTCTGCGAACATAACGAAATTTTTACACTTAATATTATGAGGAGGAAAGATTTGTATTTTTGGATTTTTGTAACGAATAAACTCAAAAACTACTGGAACGAATTAAAAATATATTTCACCATCAGAAAGCTACTTTCTTCCTATGTAGGCTATATTTATTACAAAAAATTGATAGAAAAATATGTCTACCCGTGCGAAGCCAGGATGGTCCGCTAGTTTCGTATAAAAAAGTTTCGCAAAAGTTTCGCAACTCTTCTAGTAGGTCTAAAAAAGACAATAATCTTTTGCGCTTTCGGCACAAGTAAGGCTTATTGCCATTGTGTCTTATAACTTAAATTTTCCTGAGCAAAGTTATGTTTTTGTAAAGGAGTAAGAAAGTTAATTTACCTCATGAAGCAACTACGTAAGATGTCTAATCCAATTCATCATATAATACGGCATTGGGTTTTGGGGTGTTGCAGAAAAATAGCTTTTATGGAGTGTCAAATAGCGCAAAGAGTGAGACACCTTTTTGTAATTCGGACAGTATTATCTGGGTAAAAAATTCGCTGGCATGTTTGGGTGCTAAATGGTGTTACATTAAATATCTACCAATATTTATTTATTTATTTCTAGAAGAAAGGTGATTCAAGTGTACTGAACCATAACTAATGTAAGTCTATTTTCAGGTAAGGTCAAGTTCGTCGGTGTTTCACGGTCAATGTGAACACATTTATTTCTGTTTTGCACGGGGGTCACGGGCCATTGACCTGTAACACACACCTATTGTCCATTTCCAATCTTTCGGTAGTGCCCTGTTTGCTTTTATTTCGTTTGGCTATGGAGTATAAATGAAAGGATATGAAACATACGAAAATCTAAGCGAGTGAATCAGGCAAATTAATTAAGACTGCATTTATGAAAAACAAACCTATACAAAAATGTTGCCTTTTCTTTAAATAATATCAAGGTAAAATAAAGTCTCACTAAGTGTTAATTAAAAAACTTCCTAGTAATAACAACTTCTTAATTATCTCTATCGACCCTTGTTTTTCTTATATCGATCCACCTTTTTTCATCCATCTTTTTTACAGTCCTCTTCCTTCCCCTGGCGCCACATATCGTGACGCTCCGGTATTAACTCATAGACTAAGTAAAGTACTCCTATTGCCCGCGAAATCAAACTGAAAGCTAACACTAGTTTTAAAATTATCATTTACCTACTGTGTTTACTTTGTAGTGTACCAATAATTATTTTTTAGAAAAACAAATGTAGAATGTGTTTCGAAGACTCATTAAAAATAAAAATAGTCAAAGCCTGTTTATTATCGATAAGTGAGTAATTTAAGACTTCATCCATAGTAAACATTTTTAACTGCCTATCATTGAAATAACATAACCTAACGTATTTCCAAATCAATTAAAATTCTTATGACGTAGGAAGTAAATCTCACCTAGAACTTAAAAGTCAAGCTTTTCAGATAGGCTTCAAGATTTTAGTCATATTTTTGACCTAGATGACAACGATAGAGTTACGTTCATGTCACTGTAGTATACGTCCATGTATTTGGCAAAATGCTTTAGTAGGTGTGGAGTAACAGTAAGTGGGTACAGAAAAGGTTAGCCCGTAAAAACCTCAGGTCGCTACGTGGAATAACTTTAATTAAATAACCTTTATTTACATTTATTTATTTAACATTTACGTTAGATAAATGTCATTTGTGGACTTTGCAAAAAATAAAACGCGTAATTGTATAAAATTTTGTACTGAGTCTGTCCATTCAGCCTGTATAAACTTTGTCATAATTTTTGTCGACTATTTTAACGAAGCTTTACTCAGCCCCATTGTCACATCGTAAGAATTCAATACCGCATTTTCCTCATGCGTCACTTGTTTATTTATACCATCTAATTAATAACCGCCCGACAACCTTCCAATAACTTTCTCAGCCGATGAGTAAAACTCATAAAACTTGTTTGACACGGTCCCGATTATCACAACGAAATGTATGCCAACACAAATGAAAACATTTCAAACTGAAATTAAACTGTTTACTGACATCTGGCGCTGAAGAATAATAAACAGGTGAACTGACAGCTCTGTTAATATTCTACTTGTTAATAATAGAATGTGAATCAGTGGTTTTGCGTTACGATGTAGACTGAAGTACATCGAACTCAATAGAAAAATTATGGTAAACGATTGAGACAATTGTTACAAGCAATGAACTCGCGTCAGTTTTTCTTGTTTTGAGCTCTATTAAACCAACTAAATTGAGTTTTTTTATTACAACTAGGCTTACGGTCGACCGCCATCTCGCATGATGCTAAGTGGCGAAGCGATTCTATTTTGGTCCCTAAACTAAAACTAAACTAAACTACTAATACAATGTAAAATAAAATAAGTTTTGAGTAAATTTGTTTAGACAATAATCTAGGGTAAAAAAAAACAAATACTGTAAGACATTTTACATAGCACCCTCTAACTCCAAACTAAACAAAGCTTGTACTATCGGAAACAGATTACTGATATAATGTTCTATATAGGTACAGTTTTTGTAAACACACACAGAGCCCCTAGTCACAGAACAAACATTTATTTATCGTCACATAAATGTCTGTCTTGGATGGGAATCGAACCCAAACCCTCGAAGAAGAAATACTACCAAATGAGTTAATGAGTGATGACCTTACTTTGATATCAGGCAGTAAAGCAGTGATGGTCCTTTTTTTATCATCTTAATCATGACAGCTAAATCTTAACGACGGTACCCCTAATGCTTTTAATATCATGTTATTCTATTACTTGAAATGTTAGTTAATGTAGAAGGGTAAAATTAAATAACGTGTCAGGTGTAAAGATGCTATCTAAAACCTTCCTTACAACTTTTGCATTTTAATTAGAACTTAATTTAATTCAAACAGAAACATTAAATCATATTCTGAATGTATATGCTATTGATGTAACTGGGCCCGTAACCTGATGTAAATAAAAGCTATTTGTAGTTTTTAGGTACTTCTTAATGACCATTTGTGACAAGATTACATTATTTTGCAAGAGAAAGTTGCAAAAAACATCCGCAAGAGGCACGCTCAAAAAGTATCATGGACTAAAATACACTATTGTAAACTTGGTTGTCTATATCTATATTCCAATAGACATAATTACGATTCATCAATACATATCTTGTCACAAGCTTTTATTTGAAATGACTATGACAGTTTAATGAAAACAATGTAAACGTCCTACACAGGGTACAACCCGTCTGATTGTACAAAGGATATTAAGCTGAACCTAACTAATTAAACAGGGTATTTCAGTTCAAGGGCATTGGCTACATGCGTATGAAAGGCAATTTACTCTTTGACGTTACTCAACTTATGCGTAGTTTATATAATAAGTAATTTATACAAAAACAAAAATAGATATATTTTTGAAATTTGCAGCTAGAGTAGGTGTTCCCTGGTATACACAATCTGGGTGCGTTCAAGTCGCTAGTGAATCGGTTTTTTTCTAGCCAAGCGTGCGTGGGTTCAAACCCTAACAATGTGTTTAAGCTTCCGGTGAATGAAAACATCGTGATGAAACTATGATGGTAGGGTACAATCTAGTAATCGGCCGGTTAGGTTAGGTTGGCTACCACCCTCAAATTGAAAATTTTCCGCCATGCATAAAAAACACGTTTGTTTTGTTTTAAATATTTATTTTATTCTGTTTTTTGTTGTTATAGCGGCACTAGAAATATGTAAAAATTTCAACTGTCTAACTATTACGGTTCATGAGATACAGCCTGGTGACCGACAGACAGAGAGACGCACGGACAGCGGAGTCTTAGTAATACGATTCCATTTTACCCTTTGTGTACGGAACCCTACAAAGCGTGCTTCATCGTAGACCGTATCTTCGCTTAACATCAAGCGAGATAGCCGCGGTCAATCACAACTAGTTCAGGTAGGTACTCAACGTTTTGTGTATCAATGCAGTGGTCATGGACATGCGTTATTTATTACCATCAGGAGAGCACCTCGCTCGTCTCATTACTATTACAACATACAAAAAAACTGCATTGGCGATAATTTACTTTGCGACATTTCGATAGTGACTCTCCATAGCGCTATTGTATTAAAAATAATATGAATATACTTACTTGTAGAAACTTGACGGATTTGCACATAAACTCTCCAGCGAACCACGCTATTGTGATCTTCTGGATGATGTCAGGAAACACGTAGATCAAGCCCACGAACAAGTCTGAAAAATAAAAATATTGATTTAAATAAATCTTATATGAAATAAGAAACATAAATAAATAACTGGCAATGCCTATCAGTATCGTGAGAGAAGCGCATATTTATGCGGAATACAAATAGTTAGATAGATAGATATAACTCTTTATTGTGCAGATCATAAATAGAAAAGAGTACAAAGAACAATGAACCTTATGAACAGCTTAGCTTATGTGATAATAATGTATGTAAAAGTATAAACTATCTCAATAACAAATATAACTCAAATCTCTTGAGCTACACACACATTTAAATAATAGGCATGTATCCGGACTTTATGAATTAAAATAAGTAGTTTTTGTATGGTTGACAGGCTACGTGACCACAGCTCACCTAATGTTAACTGACGGTGTGGTCGAAGATGGTAAACAAACCTAGCCTGGAATGGCTCTCTAGTGAGGCTGCCGGTACACAACGTTAGATGCTTGGCAGCAGATTTTAAACTTGAAGACGGCAGCTAGCCAGCCGAATATTAGAAAATATTCCACCTCCATATCTTTTCCGCACGATGTTTTCCTTCACCGGAAGCTGAAGCTCATTGTTGGGGTTTGAATCCACGCCTTCTGGCGTGCAAACTAACCGCGCTAACCACTGAACTATCATTGCTAGATAATAAGTCGAGGTTTTTTTTTTAATGTAAAAAGTAATGAGACGTACGAGACGCTCTCCTGATAGTAAGAGATAACGCCTGTCCATGACCATTGCAGCGATACACAAAACTTCGAGTAATAAAACAAAATCCAGGGCATCACTGCTTTGACGCTCATTACTTTGAGACGTTAGATGGTTAGTCTCAACAGCCCAGTAATTTCGCTGTATTTTTAGTAGTTGCTGTCTTGATCATAATTATATAATGTGTAAGGTCGAGGGAAAGACTGATTTTTTCCCTCAACGTTGGGCATCGTTATTGTAACTTGGATCGTATTTATTTTCTAAACAGAAATGTGTTGGCTAAGAATTGCATAAACAACCTACGTTAAGCTGATTGTACACTTTGGATGGCTAAGTAAAATAAGAGAGCTCAATTAAATACTTACCTGTCAAAAACTAACCAAACAAAGACGAAAAAAGTCACGGGGATAATTTGTGCATCCATTCAGTTTTCAGAAAAATAATAATGTTCAGAAGCCTATTTATTATTTTTCTTTGTTTTTGGCGTCGTACTTTGTGTATTTTTTAATGTACTTTACACTTTTTTGTAAATAATTACATAATAAACGTAAATACTTTAGTACATATAGGTACAACACACCTAGGATCGTCATAATAAACATTTATCATTAACATTTTGTTTCATTTTTGCAACCTCTATAGGTAAAAGGTGATAAGAAGGGTCAATTAATTATTTTTTTACCTACTTAACCATTTTCTACACTACGTAAGTACCTACTTACGTTACATATCCATAGAGTTTGTGAGAAACTTCATCATTTGTAGGAAATAAGAAGTAGTAGATAATATAAACAGTAGTAGTAGTATAGTAATAACAAGTTTTTTCTTTGTTGTGTTCTGTGACAAAACCTTGAAATAAATTACATTATGTGTCACCAACCTAACCAATCTAAGGAAGAAAATGGAACAAAAACATTCCAAAAACAAAACTTGTTGGTAATCTTTAAAAACACGATGAGCTACAAATTCGTTACATCATTCCACAACAACAGAAAGGCAACAGTTTTATGGGTTTTAATATTGGATAGATGAGAATAGAAACAAAACACGCGGAAGATAAAATGTGCCTAAAACCCACTGATAAGATTGAGACAGTGCAAATTTTTCGGTAGACTTTTCTTGCAAAAACATTTCCAAAAATCGCTAAATAATGGAAAATACAAATCAGTTATTTTAGGTGCTCATCATTAAGAAAAGCAAGGCACCTTTTTCTTGTTAAATGATATGAGACATTGTTTTAACGGCCAGAAGTTATTTATCTGCAGGTTTCTAGATGATAATTATTATTAATAATTGATCTTACAAAGCAAGACCTCGCGTCTTGCTCTGCTAAACTCCCTGAAAAAGGCCATCGGATGTAACAAGATCAATAGTCTGAGTATCTAATCCTAAGTAAACCAAAAATACAATACGTAAACACATTGAGATTATATGTCCTAAAAATAATGAGTCCAAATAATAGTATTTCATCCCGATTTTGTATAAAGTAAATAATTTAAGTTATTCAGAGCACTTATATAGCTTATTTAATTTACTTAACAGTTCACACGTATCTATATAAAATTGAAGAGACTTTCACTTACACAAGTATAGTTTTATAAAAACAATGGAGTTGTTATCATACTTTAATGAAAGTTTCTGAACTGAAATACGATGAATCTTTTTGTAAAGACTTGGTAGGTTTTGGGTCTTTGACCTTGGCTATATTAGCGCAAGAAAAGTTTTATAACCACACATTATAAAATGATGAGACGCATACTCGCTTCTTTGAAGTGTATTCTAAAATCTACTTAAATTCTGCGGCAGCTTTGATGATTGAAGAGTCAGAATTTGTAATTCGCGAAAAGCAAAATATTTTTTTACGTATATGAAACATTGCAGAATATTTCATTTACAATGTCGTGTTTACATATAAATGAAACTCGTTATAAAAAAGTTATAATCGATTTACAAAAGTTTATTGATTCCGCTGGCCATGTTAACCGCATGTCGGGGTATCATTGGGCCTAAATTACGACGTAGGACTCACGCACGAACGACCTCCCAGAATGAGATCGACGGACGATCTTGACTACAATCTTACTACTATTTGTATGACTGGACTCAGGTTGCGGAAAATAGAATAAAAGGCGAGAAGCCTTTGCGCTGCACTGGAACAGCACAGGCTGGCTAAAAAAACTAATTCTTATTCTATGTAGAACTGTAAAGAAAATCTGTCTAATTTAAAATGCCATGGCATGAATAAAAAATGTCGGAGGACATTACACACAGCGCTATCTAGTACCGAACTAAGCGAAGATTGTACAATGGGAACTAGATTACTTGAAAGAATACATATACTTACATAAGTACATACTTATAATACATACAGGACACCCACAAACAGAACAAACCCACGCCGCTCAGGAAACAAATCTACTACCAAATGAGCTCATAGGACATATTTACATACACTTACATTAAACATATTCGATTTTCTTTTCATAATCTTTGCAATAGTATAATAATTTGATTGAAATTTAATTCTTATTTGAATAACATACATTTATCCCATCATCATCATTATTATTGCCTTGTCACTGATGAATGTATGCTTCCATCGTCTCTCTGTCTCTCCCTATCTCTTTATAATATTATATAACACTCGCGGACGCCTCGCGGTTTCACTCACATAGTTCCCGTTCCCGTGGGAATACAGGGATATAAAGTAGCACATGTCACCCCAGGATAGTGTAGTTTCCCAACGGTGAACGAATTTTTGAAATCGGTCCAGTAGTTTTGGAGCCGATTCAATACAAACAAACAAACAAAAAAACAAATCTCTCCTCTTTATAATCATTAATTGGTATTTGCATCGCTAAAAACTTAGTTCATCCAATTAACTAATGACAGCCCTGTTGGTTCATTGGTAGTGTGTCTGCTTCGAGAGCTGAAGGGCGTGGGTTCGATTCCCACTCAGGACTAACATTTGTGTGACTAACATCGATGTTTGTTCTGTGTCTGTGTGTACTGTATGTATTATAAGTATCTATTTACAAAAAAAAAGTATTTAAGTATTCTATCAGTTATCTGTCTTCCATAGCACAAGCTCTGCTTAGTTTGGGGTCAGATGGCGCTGTGTGTAATGTCCTATGATATTTATTTATATATTTTATTTTAACATAATACCTAGTATTACATATATAGTGTCATTATGATCTCAGTGTGATGCACGCTTTATTTGAAAGATAAATCAAAGACAATTATGACTAATCTAAATTAATCACCACCACTACATGGGTACTGCAGCTAGCGAAATTACTGGGCTGTTGAGACTAACCATCTAGTCTCAAAGTAATGAGTGCCAAAGCAGCGATGCCCTGGACGTTGTTTTGTTACTCAAAGTTCTGTGCATCGCTGCAATGGTCATGGACAGGCGTTATCTCTTAACATCAGGAGAGCGCCTCGACCGTCTCATTACTTTTACATAAAAAAAAAAAAATCAGCTACAGTCAAATCCACGGCTAAGATAGTCTAGTCAAAACTGTTGTAAGATAACCGCTACTATCTTAATAGCCAATTAAGTGTATGTGCCATCTAAACAATACAATATAGCTTCAATCGCGCTAAGCAAATTTTGGGAAAATTTCCGACATATGTACAATTCTGTCTTAATGTACCTATCGTATATTAATAATACAAATACAAATAACATACCTAGCTATCCTATATACAGCTATAGCTTATGTTGCTGCAGCCAGTAACATAGCAAAACTTCATACGAAATATGATGTTTAGCTTATTGTAGTGTGTGTGCGTGATTGTGTGTATATGTGGTTTAGTGTGGGCGGGTGTTCATGCGAGTGTGTGTGATATATTTTGTTAATTAAAGATACAAGAGTACACATCAGAAGCTCTGGATTTATGCGGTAATTACTCCACTCTTGTTAGTCTTATTAGTTGTAGTAGTTGTTGTTACTCGGTGTTCCGGCAGCCTCACTTGAGAGCCAGTTCCACTCCAGGCTGGGTGTGCTTTACCATCTTCGATCATACTGTCACTTAAAATTAGGTGAGCTGTGGTCAAACACCTAGCCTGTCAGGCATTAAAACAAGTAAGTTTTTTATGGATATGCTATATAAGCTGTCTCAAACAGTTTTTATATAAGCTTTTATTTTTAATCTTTTCGTGATTTTCTTTTCTTGGGTGCCTGGAAAAGATCGTTGTTAGCGATAAGGTCGCCACTTGTGGCACTAGTTCATAAGGTCATTTTGTAATCTGTACTTTTTTCTGTTTATGGTGTGCACAATAAAGAGTTGTATCTATCTATCTATTCACTTTTTAAAGTTAAGTATTTACTTTACAGCTGTTACTCAGTATAAAAAGTATCTTTTTAAACTAAACAACACACGAATTCAGTACAGGTTACTGTATTTATTTGTAGTGCAACTAAACTTCTTTCAGATGCTCAATCTGATTAAAGAATAAAATAAGATTATATCTGGTGAGCGCCAGAATTGTTTGAATAAGCAGTAAAATGGAAATGGAATTGAAGAACTGAGAATTGCAGTCGAGATATTTATTACTATTCTTTTATAAACTATATTTATAAGTATAGTAACTATTATGTCTCTGTGCATATCTTTTTTTATTTTAATAATCTGAATGCTCGGTGTATGATCGCAGTTTTACCTACTTACCTACTTACCACAAAAAATGTCATCAACATCAGTCCTACTTATAACAAACTACATATAGGTATATGATATTTACATACACACAAAATAAATAAATATCGTAGGGCATTACACACAGCGCCATCTAGTCCCAAACTAAGCAAACTACGGGAACTATACTTTTAACACTTTTATACTTTTTTTAGAACACCTAGACTAAGGATTGCAATACCGAAGGTGTTTTTCAATACCGGTATTTCGGTATTGTACCTGAATGATACCGGGATACCGGTATTGATACCGGTATTATGATAACAATTAAAATTTGTTCAAATTAACAAACAATAACAAATGGAACAACACGCATCGAATATAAATGTTAATAAAAAAACAATAACAAATGGTGCAAATACGCATCGAGTGTAAATGCTCGTAAAAAAAAAGAAAAACAAAATGGAGAAAATAATAAATGAGAATAAAAGAACACACTAAACACAATCATTGAACTTTAATTTCTTTAATGTCAAAATTCAACAGTTATCACAAATATATACAAAATCTTCTTTTCATTTGTCTGTACGCAAAAAGTAAGCACGCAAAAAACACAATTTGTCAATGCTGTCGTCACCAAGACGACTTCGCAGTTTAGTGCAAAAACATGAAAGACAATCATTTGTCGAGATTTGAATAAAACAGAAAAGATGATATTGGTTGGTAAAACCTTTTTTCCCAAATACCGAAATTTCGGTATTGTCTTACTAATACCGGTATTGTAATACCGGAGAAAATCGGTCCGGTATCCCGGTTTTCGGGATTCCGGGATCCCGGTATTCAATCCCTAACCTAGACACATAAATGTTTGTCCTGCTGGGAATCGAACTCAAGCCCCACAGCTCTTGAAGCAGATATTCTACCAAATGAGCTAACAGGGCAGTCAATAATTACAACATGAATACGTAAACCGTTCTCGTATTGTCGTTGTGAGAAATTGGTGTTTACGTACTAAAAACTATAATGACTTTCAAACAAACATTGTAACGAAAGTTTAACTGACCTAAATCAAAGTTGATAAAACCAGACGTTTGGCACAAACACTGCAAGTCCGTTTGGTCCAGTGATGTCACAGGGAAATCTCATATAAATCATGGGTGGCGACATCCACGTACCAAACCTAGCAATAGATACAGTGACTAAACTTCCTGATGCTTTTCGCGAGGTAACCGAAGAACGGGAGGTTTCGCAATCCTCAGTGGTACAAGAAGGTCACAGAAATCGCACTTTATCAGATTTCTATAAACCTAATTTTTATGATTATTTATTTGTATTTTTGTATTACATACTTGATATTACTTAATATTTTGATTGACATTCATTTGATATTTTGTACTTTTAATGTTTTTTTTTTAAGGCAAAAATAATGAGACGAACGAGACGCTCTCCTGATGGCAAGAGATAACGCCTGTCCATGACCATTGCAGCGATACACAAAACTTTGAGTAACAAAACAAAAGTCGAGGGTATCACTGGTTTGGCGCTCATTACTTGGAGACTTTCGATGGTTAGTCACAACAGCCCAGTAATTTCACTTGCTGCAGTACCCTTCAAACCGGAACACAGTAACGTTTACACACTACTGCTTAGCGGCAGAACAACTGGTACTGCGGTGGTACCTACCTAGACGACCTTCTGCTAAGAAAACCTACCACCTACTACACTACCTACACTACATTACAAGTAAATGTACATTACATGTACATTTACTTGTAATGTACATTATTTTTACTATCAGGCAGTGGCATTTGTTTATTTGTATTCTTTTGTTTTTAATTTTATGTAATTTTGGTAATGAAATTATAATTTTGACGTGCTGACGTGCTTGTAACATAATGTAGCTATAAGGCCAATAAAATATTATTTTCCATCTCTAACAAATATACTCATCGCTGTATTCTATTCTAAACGTATATTATTTTGTTGTTTACTCAATTTATATATAGATTAGATAATGGTTTTGACTTTTAATTATTTATGAGATAGATGTAATTGATGAGAATACAATTTTTTTATGTAAATTAAATTAATTTAGTTTATATAAAAAATTAGTTGACAAAAAAAAATCGGTAGAGTTTTCAAGTTGATATTATCGAAAAGTTAGCCGTTGTTCTATACTTTTTTTACCCACGACGGAACGGAGACGGTATATGCGTTTGGGGTGAAAGGATGTTTGTTTGTGCAAAACCATGTCATGTTTCTCGAAAACTACTAGTCCAATTTTGATGCAGTTTTCAGTTATGGGCTTGGGCTTGATTCATCAATCAATTATCTTAGATAGGTGACAATCACTTTTTAACCGTTGTGGGTTTTTTACAAAAAAAATAATTTTGCTTTTATTGAAATATAACACATTGATTTATTAGAGATTTCGGATACTGTGATATTTCGTTGTGCCAATGGGGTGGAAAACAAGGGGTAACAGATATTCTCTTGGAGATTAACCCTCGTTACGTAATTTATAGCAATGGGAACTTTTTTCAGGTCTGCGGACTGAAGTTGATGTGAATAAATTGCCTTTTTTATTCGTACTATTTCTACCAGTGCCTAAAATTCAGTTGAAACTTGTATTGTTCTTTTCGCAACCAAATATTTACAGCGTTTATCAACTTCACACAACAAATTAAAAAGTAAATAATTGTAAAGCTAGTCCATTTATCAAGCCTATATTGTTGAGGGTTGAACCCTCGCCCTTTGGCATGTGAATTGACCACGGTAACCACTGAATACTAATATTATAAATTTGAAAGTTTGTATGTTTGGATGGTTAGATGTTTGGATGTTTATTACTCAATCGCGAAAAAACGTCTAAACGGATTTGGATATACTTTGGCACACTTACACATGTTTCATTTCTCTCTGAACCTAATTCTAAAGTTAACGCGGAGACGAAGTCGCGGGAGTAAGCTAGTTAATTATAATTATGTTATCAGTAGTCTGGTTCCCATAGCAGTATTTGTCTAGTTCAGGGTTAGATGTCTCTGGATAAAAAAAGTTAAAAAATAAACCTATTATGGGTTTGAGTTTGTTTAACTTTTGACGTTGCATTTTTTATAATTAATATTTATTTGACACGTATCTTAATTAAATTACCTTAATAACCTTACATTTGGCTAGCGCTAAAGAGATCTGTAACTTTTAATTTAAAACCTTATTACTCTGGACACAATTAATTAAAAGTGAAGCTTTCTGAAAAGGGTTGAATGGGACTGCGTTTAACCTCACTCTAAGGACTGTTTAAAATATGCCCCTGAATTACAATTGTGTCTCCTCAATGTCACAAAAGATTTTTACGATGATTAAATTTTTGTACGCTGGTTTTATTTTAAGCCAGCATTTGCAAATTTCAAGTTAGTAACTAAGGGTCTCACTTAGAAACTCTACTTAAATTAACAAAGGCCATTTAACTTTTACACTCTACAAATGAAAAGAGCTAATTTTAAAGCAACTTAATTTAAATAAAAAAATTTAAACATGACAATAAAATTGTCCAAGCAGTTTATCATTAGTTTTTATTTTATTTTATTTAGATTCAGGGAGAATTGAAACATGTGTAACTAACAATGCCATGAAACTTGCGCTATTTTGTTATTAGATTAAGATAGATTATAGATTTTATCCCTGAACAATGTTTCATTCATAAGACACATCTCTACTAATTTCATGTGGGTACGTTCAGTAGTTTGCTTTTTTATAATCCTACAGTAACCTAACATTTTTCGATGTAAAAAGTATCCTATATGTTAATCCGGGTAATAAACTATATGTGTGCCAAATTTCATCTAAATCCGTTAAGCTATTTTGGCGTGATTAAGTGGTAACAAACATCCGAACTTTCAGATTTATAATGTTATTAGGATAGTGCTCAAAAAATATAAAAAATGTCTTGAACAAAATGTATGCAATAATATTTTTCGCTATTTCAAAATGGGTCACGTATTAAAAGTTTATCAAAATGATGAATATATTATAAGCTTCATTCAACCTTAGTTCTACCGGTTTGCGTAACCCTGTATTATCTATTCAATACGGTATGCAATGATGATGAACTGTTAGTTCGCAAAATAAAATCAAAAAATTATTTAGCTATATTTTGTCATAACATATTGTAGTTATGGTATTAAATAGGCAGGGATATTACAACACTCACCAGCGATGGCTAGCTGCATAATAAAGAAGTTCATTCGACTTTTTCTTGCGTTGGTGCAGAGGAGAGCCGCAATCACAGAAGCATTCAGCACTACGATCGCAACGAACAGGATCCATGTCAAAGTAAACTGAAGTGACTGAAACCAAACAAAATTTAATTTAAAAAAAACACACACAATTCTGAGAGCAAGACAGAGAGCTGGTCGTTGTCATCGGCGGCATTAGGCGTGTAGAATGAAAAAAGTTACGTAGAAAAAAACATAGTCTGCCAGATAACCTAGAGCGTTTTGTACGTTAGGCAAAATGGTGATCAGATTGGGCAAGTTTTACACTATTTAGTACCAAGTAGCGATATAGTACATTCGATAGTCCTTATCAAGTCTAACTAAAAAATATTATTAAACGATATTTTTTTAAAACGAAATGCAATGTACCTATATGGGTGGAAAGGTATTTTCTAGTACTTGGTTGGCTAGTGCCCTCAAGTTGAAAATCTGCCGCGGCATATATCTGGAATAAGTATTTTGGGTCCACCAGAGTTCTGTGCTTGAAATTTCTATTGCAATGTGTTTTTTTTTAACAACAACAGTTCGGTTTTTTAACAACATCGTACGAAATATTGTTACACGAAAATCCTACATACGATTTAATGATAAGCACTTGGTTGCAAATGATTGTGTTCACATTGCGTTCTTGTTCAGATGCTTACCGGCTTGCAACGACCACAAACGTGGCACGCCACAGCTGACGTAATCATATAATTAATGAATCTCCGGTAAAACTCCAGTGTTCTGAAGCAGCTGACAATACCCGTGTGTAGAGGGCCTTAGGATCTATCCCTAAATAATTTACCCTACTTCACATCGCATAAAGCTATGTATGCATGTTTGATAAGTCATAACTTTCTAATCTCGACAAGGGTTGCCGGTCATTTAGTTTCATCGGCCCATATTTCCTTCGGCCTACTTTTTTGAGGAGTTTATCTTCTTAATTTACGATGTATTCAACTAGTTTGAATACAAATATGCATTGAATATGAGCACAATTTATAACTTCCTGATAAATTATTAACTGATGGATAAACTTATGCTGTAAATAAATATTGTATCGGGAAATTCTGGCATGACAATATTTCTTTTCATGTAGTCACGTTTGGTATAATCTATCCACATTTTACTATATTGATGTATATGATTTTTTAATTATTTAATCATACTTTTTAGTTAAATAGGTTACATTTTAGTTAACTTCTTACCGTCAATAGCCATCTTCTACTCATCGATAAAAAGAGGTATTGACTTGTATTATTCTACTTATCATTTTAATTAAGATCACAACTCCGTAAATAACAATCTACTGTTCTATAGAAAAAGTACGTTGTCCTACGACCAACTATATGGAGCAGTTTATGTAATTTTACGCGATATCAGAATTTGCGCCTAGTAAAAGTACATGATAATGCGTAGGTACAATGACCAGCGCGTTCCTGTACGAACGCACGCGCGGAACGCGCTGGATGCGGGCCGCTTCCAACCGGTCTTTATGGAAGTCAATGGGGGAGGCCTATGTCCAGCAGTGGACGTCCTACGGCTGAAATGATGATGATGATGATGATGACAATGACCACCTTTTGGGACTCTGTACACCTTAAGCTACTACTTATTATTACTTGCCACACTACTGGCAATGATCTCGAGCTGCCTGTAAAGAAAAACATCGTCAGGAAACCATAGCGTAGTGCTAGGTTTCTAGTACCCGGCTGGCTAGCTACCACACAATGTTTTTTTACCACATCTACCATTAAGCATCTGTCGGTACTCTGTGTGTTCTGGCAGCCTCACATGAGAGCCAGCTCCATTCCAGGCTAGGTAAGGTAGGTAAGGTAGGTAAGGTAGGTAAGCCTGTCAGCCATAAAAAACCATCCAGAAATCAGAATCCCAAGTTTTCTTTAAACAATATCAGCGACAAATAAGCACTTATTGTACCATGGTTGAGAAAAGGCATCCTTAATTTTTTTGGCGTATCTCTATTCTGCAAAGTCCAGCCCAAAGACTTCAACATTTGGCAAATAAAAATTAATAAAAAAATATTACAAACTACGCAAATACTATTGCTACTGTTTAAAATTTGTCTACATATAGTGAAACAGACTTCAAATATTAACAAAAGCCAGTAATAAAAAGATAAGACAGGCGTTTTACACGTCTGTTATCACAAATTGATTGTCGGCGTTGGAGCACGCAGGTTGCTAAAAGCTCCCAACAGGTTGTCATGAGTAGGTAACTGATAGCTTATCGTGAGTACTTGATAGCCCCAATGACGCGGTCTCCCAAATGTCCATTACTCGATTAAAACCTTTCAGTTTTATTGAGTTAATCCACATGGAAATCGTGTGGGTGGAACAAGATTTACGCGTAGTGGAAAATCTTTTAGAATGCTTGAATTTACGATTCCTTGTTTCAGGGAAAACTAGAAACAAGAAACTATGTACGTAATTTGATGTGTGCAAAATAAATAAATATCGTACATTGCTACACACAGTGCCATCTGACTCCAGACTAAGCAAAGTTTGTACCATGAAAGTCAGATAACTGATAAAATACTTTTTTTTTAAATACATACAGAACACCCAGACACAGAACAAACATTTGTTTAAGCCACAAAATATTTGTCCTAGGTGGGAATCGAACTCACGAGCTTTTAAAGTAGATACAACATCAACCAACCTATGAGCCAACAGGACTGTCGACGGTTGTCAAGGCTGTCAATCATTTGGCTACTTTTTGGATTACATTTTATTAAATACTAGCGGACGCTTCGCTGTTTCACTCGTATAGTTCCCGTTCCCGTGGGAATACAGGGATAAAAAGTAGCCTATGTCACCCGGGAACAGTGTTGCTTCTCGACGGCGAAAAAATTTTTGAAATTGGTCCAGTAGTTTCCGAGCCTATTCAATACAAACAACGAAACGGCTTTTTACGGGAGCACTTTTATTCTAGCAACTTGACATCCAAATATTCAACTTTTCCTATGGGTTTCCTATGACATTTAAGAAAATAATAAAAAAAGAAAGTAGCTCGATCGCTCAAGTGATACTTCGTCTTACATGAGGCAATTAATTTTTATCTGTATGCAAATTATATTCTATACTTTGTAGTAATTAAAATATTTATTGTCGCAACTACACAAACATTACAAAATGAAAACCTGATACATAACCTCACTGGCTAATTATTCAGATTGCTGACAGCATCTTTAGAAGTTACTTTAGATAGTTAGATTTTTGAGATTATTACAGTTTATGTATGTACATTTTGCTTATTAAAAATAAAATTCTGAAACAACAGGAGCTTTCACAAGCAACGAGTCAATTGGTCATAAAACACTTTTCGCACTCTGCAATATTGATAAAATGATAAGAGAGTGAAGTGCGTAGTAGCGTATTTATAGGCAAAGATATAACACTTTAAATAATAAAATAATTTCTTAGAAAATTTAGAAATTCTTATCTCGTATTTTTCGCCTGTTTTTTTTAAAATAAATATAGTCCGAAAATTTGTAACTTTTAAAGACGTAATTTGTCCAGTTTAATTTTATTATAAATCTTACTATAACACTGAATTATTTTAAATTTTACAGCAAGCTTCTATCGATTTACTTTTATCGTTGTAAGAATGTAAGTTTTTCTAACTTACTCTAAATAGCAAATTGTAGTTTAGATAGATTGATAGATAGAAACCCTATATTGCATACACCATAAATAGAACGATGCACTGAAATCAAAATAACGATATAAGCTAGTGCCACACATGGCGATCTTATCGCTTAAAGCGATCTCTTCCAGGCAACCAAAAATTGAAAACACGACATTGACTAAGAAAAGACAAGAGATATTGTAACACTTAAACTATTATAATCATAAAACACTTTAAACTAATGTAAAATATACATGTTATAAATATCTGAAACATAGGTATGTATGTATGTTTATATAAATAAATAAATGTAAAATTCATGACTCTTATTCATTTTCAAATTTAATTTAAGTCGGTACATGTAATGGATGAGAATCTGGAAAATAAACAATTTAACTAGTTTAATTTTATATAGGTTATAATAAACATAAATATTAAAAATAAATATAAAAGTTATGAGATAAAATAAGAAAACAAAAATCCAAATAAAAATCAACATCAGCAGCGAAGTACAATCTCTAATCCAAACAGACAAGCAGCGCTTCCAGTATGTGATACATAATTTCCTACTATGTCTTCGGAAATATTCAAGGACTGTGACTGTCCGTGTCGTGACTATGTTTAGGTATAGTTTTTAGCACAAAATAATGTATAAAGAGTACTTGGCCTTGACCTCTGTTCTAATGTCACACAGCAGTCAATGACATATCTCTCACCTCTTATTTTAGGTTCCTTTACGCACGAGTATTTTCCCTTTGCCACCATTCATGGCTTGACTTGAAAGCTTTAGCGCGGTAGCTTCGTGTGTGCTGTTAAATTTGATAAACATTTCGGATAAATTTAATTCGTTTGAACTCCAAATGTCGACGTCTCAAGATGCGGAACGATATAAGTCAAAGGAATTGTGAAGAAACGTTGAAACGTGGGTGGTCGTGTTAAGCTCTCAGGAGATAAATAAAATATGTTTCTAAGGTAAAATAAACATATTTTCTTTTTAAATACAAATACTTTATTGATAACTACAAAGTAACAAGTCAAAGTGCGTAATGTCATTTTGAGTGTATAAATAGAAAAAGATTTAAAACACTAATTACATGAAAAAAACAAAATGTCAATAAAAAACATACCACTATAAAAAATAGCTGCAGGGCGTGGGTTCGATTCCCACTCAGGGCAAAACATTTTCTAAATAAATAAATGTTTGTTCTGTGTCTGGGTGTTCTGTATGTATTACAAGTATGTATTCACAAAAAAAAAGCATTTATGTATTCTATCAGTTATCTGACTTCCATCACACAAGCTCTGCTTAGTTTGGGGCCAGATGGCGCTGTGTGTATAGTCCTACGATATTTATTTTATTTTTATTTATATTGTCAAGATAAAAAAAATTGCCAGTATAATAAAATGTAAAAAATTACATAATTACGTACTAGCAGGTAATTTAAGTAATCTACTAATATTTTCAAAGAACAGTATTAGCAAGTGCGTAAGATATGTTATAATTATGTGGTTACATTTAGTATTTATCATTTGCAAGCGAAAAAATAGTCTTTGGAAAAAGACGTGACCGTATAATGTACTAAAATTTATTGTGAACTGCGATTACATGTTCATAATAGTTTATCAAAAATTGTAAAGAACTTCATCATCATCATCATCATCAGCCTTTTGTAGCCCACTGCTGGACATAGGCCTCTCCCAAGACACGCCACTCAGCCCGATCTTCGGCTTTCCGTCAGCTGTCCTACGTATATCGTCACACCATCGAGTCTCAGGGCGTCCTACGCTACGTTTGCCAATTGGCGGTCTCCACTCTAGAACACGTCTACCCCAGCGGTTGTCGGTTCTGCGACAAATATGTCCAGCCCATTGCCACTTCAGCTTGCTAATACGCTGAGCTATGTCTGTTACTTTAGTTCTCTGGCGAATTACTTCGTAAAGAACTTAGGTGCTGTTATTCAGTAGTTATGTCAACAGCTAGCTAGCTAGTGATTATATTTGTACTTCACAGCTGGTAGTATTAATATTTTGTTATGTTATCATAACTAGGTATATATACACATATTTCATATACATACTGTATGTATTATTTATCTATTTGGCGGCAAAATAATGTTTATTACAAAAAATTAGTATACAGTAGATTAGAAATAAAATTGTATAAGCTGATTGCATGCTAGTAGCATGCATTGCGGTTAATCCAAGTGGGAAGGGCGGTGTATGCTGAAACACAGGCCTAGTGCCTAGTTCGGCAACAATCTACCAATCTATATAGATTATTTAAAAGTGTATGTTTAGATGTAAAGATTTATGTAATAAATATATTATTATTTTATTTCAGCTGTAAATAAATAAATATGTAGTGTTAGTCTCTCGTTTATTCCTAGTCAATAACATGTTTTTCTTTCTTGGTTGCTTGAAAGAGATTGCTTTTAGCGATAATGTCGCTACTAGTGCCACTAGCTCATAAGGTTTTTTTTTTGTTTTCTGTACATTATTTCTTTTTATTTATGGTGTGCACATATAAAGAATAGGTGCGACCGTAGCTTGTCATTTTATGGTTGATAGGGTAGGCGTTTGACCACAGCTCACCTGATGTTAAGTGACGGCGTGGTCAAAGATGGTAAGCACCTATTAATCTGGAATGAAATTGACTCTCAAGTAAGACTGCCGGAACACACCGTTAGATGTTTGGCAGCAGATTTTCAACTTGAGAGTGGTAGCCTAGCCAGCCGAGTAAAAGAAATAAAGAAAGAAAGAAAGAAAATAATTTTATTTTGCAACAATACAAAAAAAAAACAAAAATAACAACAAATAGAGACAAACTGTTACAAAATAGGGGCTCACCTCAGCATAATACTGGCCACACTAATTAGTATGACCAGTGCTGGTCTTCCGGTGAGCCCTTGTCGGTAGAAGTACTAGAAAGTGTATCACCATGCAAAAGTACTACACATGATAACTTCTGTAGATAAAATCCAAACCTATATAAATATTTCATAAAATATTTAAAGTTGATTAGTATCTAGAATCTAGTAATTAGCTTTCCACTCCAATGTATACATGCCTAGCCATTTGATTGCAAAATTGTAGAATACAAAATTAATAATGACGAGCCGAGACTTTTCATTTTTTTATTTACGCTTGCAATTGGACACCATACCATCCGCTGCAAAGTGATAAAGACGAAGCATGCTTCACTAGAAGAAAACGATTTACTCGCGACTTGAAGCATCCAGATCTATCGTATATCCGATATTATATTGTATCTATCGGGGAACACCCGCTCAAGCGGTAAACTGCACTATTTGAGCTTGTACGTTGAAAATGGAATCAAACCGTTTCGAATCAAGACATACTCACATCATAAAAGTAGTACATGTTAAGATGGCCATCGGTCGTTTGGTTCGTGACCCCACTATAATTGTGGTATTCTTGTGGCACTGTTGTGGGGAATATCGTAGTGAGAAACACTGCCGATGTAGTCTGGTCTTCAAATTCTTCCTTCATGATGTTCGAGTCCATCTTTCTGGAGACAAAAGAAACAATACTAATGAATGAAGAAAATAATGGTTAATTATGTAAAATTTTTGTTCAATCGATTCATCATCTGGTGTAAATTTTTAAAAATATAAAGACCTAATCTATTGTTAAGACATTTTTTTTCGTTTTTACAATACAATCTCTTAGCAGGCCATGAAAAGCATTTGTTTCAGTGTTACCTTTAACAAAAATGTCTATCAATCCGATTATTCTAAAAATCATTCCTTCTATTACAAAGCATTTGAATATATAGGATGAGTTTCAATATAAGGAGATTTTTTTATTCAAAAGTTATATTTTAGTTGATAAAAACGTAAACAAAATTTGTTAGAAATCAGGCAATACCGCCTGAAGTACATCTATATTTTTTGGTCTACGATTAGATCAAAGTAATGAGTGCCAAAGCAGCAATTCCTTAGACTTTGTTTTGTTATTCAACGTTCTGGACCGCTTCAATAGTTTTGGATAGATGTTATCTCGTACCCTCTTACCAGGAAAGCGTTATGTTCGTTACTTTAACATAAACAATCACCTTCAAAGATTATACTACAGTTACTGTAATCGATTGTCATTCGTTTAGCTAATCTAACTTTTTTATTTATTTAATAGTAATGAGCCGAACGCAACGTAGTAAAACAAAGTCCAGGGCATCACTGCTTTGGCGCTCGTTACTTTGAGACTTTCGATGGTTAGTCTCAACTGCATGTGATTTCGCTAGCTGCAGTAGGTACCCTTCAAACCGGAACACAGTAATGTTAACATACTACTGCTTGGCGGCAGAATATCTAGTACTGCGGTGGTACCTACCTAGATGACCTCCTGCTAAGACAATCTACCACCAAGTAAGTATTGACCTATGTTACTGGAACGAACATTACAATTAAACGTTGAATAGTCCCAGTACTGCCCTTTGCACTTAAAGTCGCAGTAAACATCTTAACTTTTCATTTAAAAGTTCGCACCCAACAATAATGAAACTGCAGTTTGTTTTGAACAACTTCTAAAAGGGCTGAAGAAAGGGGAAAAGCTTTTCTTGTCTTTCGCGTATTTTTTTAGGGGATCATTGTTTCCTCAACTTGGCAAATGTTTTTCACGGGCTTTTTGTTTGGTTAACTTTTAATTAGCCCCGCCGCTATTTGTGGGACATTTAATATTTACTAGCCAAGCTTCAAGGTTTTCACATAATTTCCTGGTTTTCATGAGGAATGAAATATTTAAATTTTTATGTGAAACATAATTTAATTTTTCCCGTGCTGGCTCGTACCTGGTGCAGAGGTTGTCCATTGCCATCCAGCGTGGTAATGCAGCTAGCGCGTTAGGGCCTTTGCACCGGATATAGTTGGAGGCTGTTAGCTTTTTAGAAATGCATGTTTTTTAATGGTTGACAGGCTAGGTGTTTGACCACAGCTCACCTGATGTTAAGTGAAGGTGTGGTCGAAGATGGTAAAGTACACCTAGCCTGGAATGGAACTGGCTCTCAAGTGAGGCTGCGGGAACACACCGTTAGATGCTTGTTATAAAATTTGACTTGTAATATTGATGTTGTACATGGTATTTCGTTTGTTTATATTTAAGTACATGTAGTAGGATTAGATAAAATTATATCATATACGGAGTTTTATTATAATATAAATAAATTTAGGCTATTTATTAATCGTGCCATTTACCATAGAAAACGTCACCGTATTCTTGTAGGTAAAAAAAGATTATTCTCCAAAACTTGTGTTCTTGTATAAGAACAGTAGTGCTTTCAAGTAGTTGCTAAAATTTTGTGCCTGTATATGAGGAAGTGAAACAACGTGGTGAGACATGCCTTTTAATAGTTCTATATACACATGTATTACGGATAAATAGGTTCTTGAAATTGTTTTGAAGATTTTGTTTTTATGCCACATTTGGCAATCAAGCAAACATGTTGCCTGATTGTAAGCAATCACCGTTACCTATGGATATCTGCAATACCAAGGGAACTATAAATACGTTGCCAATCTATTAAGATTCCATTAACACGCCTTTTGAAGAACCCAATGTTGTAACTCCGCGGCAATACGGAAGAAAGAAGATTATTCCAAAATTTGTAAGTGTATGGCGAAAAGGATCGCGTGAATCGCACAGTGTGCGATTACCATGAATCAATTATATGGGGCTGAGCGTTAAGCTATAAGCTTTCAGACGATGGCGGCTAAAGCGGTGATGGAACCGTGACGCCGGCATATGATCGAATAACTCTTCAGATCATTCCCCGTTGTATATGCGATAGAATACGCACAGAGACCTCACGTCTCTATGCAAACTAAGCGGCTCTAGGGCATCGGTGATTCCAGAGTCGTCAACAATTCTAACAGCTCTACTAATATTTATTTGCTTTTCTTTCCATCCAAAGCTTGTCTGGAAGAAGTCGCTCTAGGTGATAAGACCACCCTTATAAATCAAATATCTATTATATTGTTTTGTTATGTTATATATTATCTTCTTCATTTATTATTTTTATGTTTCATATTTGTATTTCATTGTGATTTGTTTTTGGTGTATAATAAAGTTTTAATTTTTTAATCGAATTATTATAAAAACGACTTAAAAGCGGAAATACACTAAAGATATAGGTAAATCCTCAAATATGCGTCAAATCTTTTAGTATAGTTTCCATTCCTTCTTTTGTCGTTTTTGATTATAATTTGACATTATTAGCTAGCTAAATATGACATTGTGTAAATAGATTTAAATAGCCTAAATAACCTGAACCGCCACAGACTGAAAAAGGAAAATGTTGTAATATGTTTACAGATTACTACATATGCACGAATACTTGTACCTATCTACTTATAGTTAGTTTGCTCATCTTTCGTGAAAACGCCGGTTTTTCGCAACATTGGTCATAATTAACTTACTTGTGTGCCATTGGCGGTCCAACAAAGCGTGATTGGCTTAATTAAGTTTTTGTGAAGTAAAGAGGTAGTAGAAAAGTACAAAAATAAGTCGTTGGCCTTAAAAGTATAAAAATAGGAAATACTAGTGGAATTTCCTTGAGTACGTACCAAATGATTTGACTCTACGTTTCTCAACCGTACGGCCAAGGAATGGAACAAGCTGCTGGCTTCTTTGTTTCCTGAGAGATATAATCTAGATATTTTCAAGGTCAGAGTGTATAGGTATCTTCTAGGTCGGCGTGCTTCATCTTCGACCACATCGACGCTTACCATTAGGCGAGTTGGAGGTCAAAAGCAGACTTATCCGTATTTAAAAGAAAAAAGTATCAAAATATTTTTGATCACGTTCTTGAAAAGTACCAAGACATAGTTGATCTGTAGAAGCACGCAGACAAGAAGTGCTTACGCGTAAGTAACATGGTTTATTAATGATGTTTTAATAAGTAGGCATCATGATTATATAATAACTAGCTTACGCCTGCGACTTCGTCCGTTTTAACTTTAGAATTAGGTTCAGAGAGAAATGAAACATTTGTAAGTAACAAATAAGCAATAGTCATGAAACTAGCGCTATTTTATTAGATTAAGATAAAGGATACCTTTTATTCCTGAATAAGGTTCCATAAGATGCACGTATACTAAATTAATACCTGGAAGTTTTAGTGCGGTATTTCATTATATTTATACCAACTAAAATCTTGCTGAAATAATCTTTTCTTTTCTTCTTGGTCTTCAACATGTTTTGTTCGTCGATAATAAATTAGTAAGAGCTTATCTAATTGCTTTATTATTATGCCAACTTTAACACGTCATTAACGAATTTTGTGCCATTGATGTTTAAGATATTCAAACAGTCTTGACAGGAGACAGTCGTAAAAGTCATAGCATCCGCATCAGAGATTATTTATATCCCATACAAAAATTTACAGACTATCAAAATTATATCATTTGAAACATCAAATAAATATAACACAGGAAATAAATATCTATCGTCCCAATTTACGCAACTTGTTGACTTTGGCCTTACAAATAAAACTAAATTGCAACTGTGACGCATGATGTATGTAGCACGCGATCGGTCACAGATTTTTTTAATAAAACGTTTGTGGAACAACATGAAAGTTACACAAACTATTCTTTTAAGATGGTGTAGTAACGTTTTTTATTTGTTGTCTGAATTATCGACGACCTTTATTTAATATTACGGCTTCTTCTTAACTAAAGTTAAGATCAATGAAATAAAATTTTGAAAGAATTGACTTTTGTATACCGCTAGTTTTCATGCAAATAGCTAGTTTTCATGTCGAAAAGGAGATAAAATTGCATACGTCTAATAAAACACTCAAAATCCTTTCTTTTCAAAAATCCCTGTACTCATTGAATTAAATGACACTTTAGAATACAGTCATATATTATAATGTAATTTAATTTACCTTATCAAATTAATAATTCTTTAATCTTGCGGAAGTGCACAGATCATCGCTTACATTTGTATTTCATCAAAAAATGACACATCCAAAAGAGCCCCGGCACATTTATTCCATTACCCAAGAACCGCTATAAGTACAAGGGTCTAACTCCGTCGAAAATACTTCAAATTACGCTTTACACAAAGGAAATGGAAAAACCTTTTCATAAATAACACAAGAAAGCTGCTGTTTCGGCCAATTAATCTTTGCAAATGGACTGCAGAGTCATTAAATACAATAATAAATATTGAATGTCGTGTCATGGATGTAGAGCGATTTTTTATTTAATATCAAAGGTAAACGGCAAGTAAATGATAATAACTATTGTATATTCATTACGGTGTAGAGAACGTTTAATAATAACTAACGCTTAGAGAATTGAACGCAATATACTCGATACCGAGCAGATCTGAGGGCTCGATCATGAAAATGTATCGTATCGTAAAGGTATCGAGCCCTCGATAGCATACAGAGCTGTACAAATCTCATACAAATTTTTGTCGATGTCGATACGAATACTTTTTCGCAAGTCGTTTGTGATCGAGGCTCTGAGCAGCATGAGGGTATCGAATAGATCTATAAACAAATCGCGCAGATCGTAAGGATATCAAGGCATCTATAAACATATCGAATAGATCTGTGAGGATATCGGACAGGTTCGTGAGGAAACTGAGCATATCTATGAAGATATCTAGCAGATCTACTGACTTTATTATATCGACTGAGGATATTGTGCAGATATGTGAGGATATCGAGCAGATCTGTAAGGAAATTAAGCATTTTTGTAAGGATATCGAGCAAATCTGTGAGAATATCGAGCATGTCTATGAAGATATCAATTAGATCTGCGAAGATATGGAAATCTGTTAGAATTTCAAGCAGATTTGTGAGGAAATCAACTGACCTTACGACGTCATTAGCAGACACTTCCATATATTTTATTGTGACTGATGTTTATTTGTGATTGCCGATCAAATCAATGTCCAATGGAAGAGTCAATAGCCTTAAGCTACAAGCAATTAGTATCAGGTTGTTCCTTTTATACCTTGCTTTGAAAAACAGGCGTACGTCGCAAAAAAACACGTCACTTTGAATACGCAATCAACACTAGTAACAACATCTCTAAAACTTCCGACGTACTACACGAGTAATTGACCTTGATTTAAAAATAAAAAGTAACTTACCATACCGTTTATCCATAATTATCTATAATTTTTTTATGACTAAAAAGCTAGGAGTTTGGCTACAACACATTTGTTGCTAAGAGAACGGTTAAAGATGGTTAACATATTTAACTTAGTGTGGGAGCTTGGAATGTATGCCAGTTATGCCAGTTATTCTGCCGCTAAGCAGTAGTGTGTAAACATTACTGTTTCCGGTTTAATGGGTACTGCAGCTAGCGATATTACTGGGCTGTTAAGACTAATCATCAGTGTCAAAGTAATGAGCACCAAAGCAGTGATGCCCTGGACTTTGTTTTGTTACTAAAAGTTTTGTGTATCGCTGCAATGGTCATGGACAGGCGTTATCTCTTACCATCAGGAGAGCGGCTCGTTAGTATCATTACTTTTTACATTTAAAAAAAAATGTATGTATATCAGTCAAAAACTAGTTTACTAACTATTGTCAAAATATACGTGCATACATCTATATGCAATACTGCTATCTAACATATACATTCTTACTTGTATAACAGCATTCCAAAAAGCTGTAAAATTTTAACACTATCTCTCTCTTTCATTCTCTGTTTCTCATTACTATCCTTTCTCTCTATCATTATCTCGTGTTCTCTCTCCCTTTATCACTCTATCTTGCCATCTTAGAGAGCCTATAGTTCCTCTTCATTCCTTCCGAACCTCCTCTTAGGATCCTTTGAGCGCTAATAATATTATTGAATTATAATATTCTTGTAGCCTCAATAAAGTGCAGAGTATTTTCTTTCATGCCACAGTTAGTAACGTTGAACTTGTTCTACAGTTTCTGTGTTTTTTTTATTTATTTCAATAGTAACGCCAAACAAAACAAAAAAAAAACAATGCAGTAATTCACATTACGCACGATTCCTAAAAAAAGAAAGAGGACAAGGACCTTACTCCTAATGACTGTTGTTCGATCCTCAATACCTCCCGATCCCTCAGGGAGTATTTTAGACACGACACGCAGTTCTGTGTCCGGGGCGTGATCTCCGAAAAGAGACCAATGGGTAAGTGAATGATTTATAGATATAGGCTACTTATCTTACACGTGAAGGTAGAAATAGTGGCTATTACTCTGAAGGAATCACGGTGGGCTAGTGTTAGTAAATTACGCTCTTTGTAGGTAAGTCCGTTTTTTTGTCCGTTTTTTGGTATCGGTGGTGAAACTTTTCATAGATATGTGGCTGTTTTTTTTGTTAAATAAATGAATAAATGTATTGGAGTGCAGACGCGGTTATTGTCTACAAAAACCTACTCGTTGTTTTGCTTTTATGCCTGACAGCACACACCGGTACCCTTTTAATACTTAAGTGATAGTTTAGAGTATATTCAAATCTGTTAAAAAAATTAATTGATGACCAAGAATTATTTTGTTTCGAGCGAAGGCAATTTTCGAGTGTTTTGTAGTACCTACCTAGGAACTAATGATAGCTCGGTGAGCTTCGGTGAGCGAACCTTCCGCGCTAACCACTGGGTTAGCGCGGAAGGTTCGCTCACCGAAGGGCGTTTGTTCAAACCCGAACAATGAGCTTGAGCTGCCGGTGAAGGAAAACATTGTGCGGAAACCATAGCATGGTAGTAGAGTACTTCCTAGTACTTGACTGGCTAGCTACCACCCTGAAGTACCACCATTTGTACTTATCTATACTAATATTATAACGAGGAAAGGTTTGTATTTTTGGATATTTGTATGTTTATAACGAATAAACTCAAAAATTACTGAACCGATTTCAAAAATTATTTCACTATTAGAATGCTACATTCTCCTTGTGACAAAGGCTAATTTAATTTAAAAATTAATGTTCACCCGTGCGAAGCTGGGACGACCCGCAAGTATTCAATACTTTTATTACTTCCTATTTATCACAAATTTTGTGTCATTTTGAAAAAGAAAGTTAATTGTAATGTCATTCTAATGGAACAGTGAAACCGGTTAAAAAGAATTAAGTTGCTGCAGCGAAAATAAAGAAATGGAACTTTTAAATTACTTTAAAACATTTAGCAGCCGCTTTTGTGTTGAAACTTTTGCTGATTGTGTGACAAAAAAATTACTTTACACTATATTTACTATATTTTTGGTAATACCTCACAAAGACCAGGAAATTAAACATATAAAAATCATACTTTAATTGGTGAAATAAAATTATTCAACTTCTAGTTTTTTAATACAAAATTAATGAGACGAACGACATGCACTCCTGATGGTAAGCGATAACACCTACCCATGACCATTGCAGCGGTATCCAGAACTTTGAGTAACAAAAAAGTCCGAGGTATCGCTGCTTAGAAACAGTCTCTTCTAAACCAATAAAGATGATATTACGACTACTCAACTACGACGGCAAACTAATAGGCAATTATTTCCATTAATCCGCCGGGAACAAGGACTCTTTAACTCTCCAGGCATGCTTGTCATCTGGTGATTACAATTACTACCCATCCAGTAAGAGCGCACTATCGGTCAACGTATTGGTACAAATTAAGCATACAGAAAATTCCATTCATATTAACTTTATCCGCAGACTAATCAGCGCGACGTTTGATATCTCACTGCCGTGTAAGATGTTGCGACTACTTATAATTATACATAATATGTATATCTATTTACATTGCAATTACATCTCCCGGCTGTTTCTTATGTCATCTATCGTGTTTTTCAATACTTGGTTGCCTGGAACAGATCACTCTTAGCAATAAGACCGCCACTTGTGGTACTAGTTCATAAAATTATTTTGTTCTCTGTACTTTTTTTTCTGTTTATAGTGTGAATAATAAAAAGTTTATGTCTATCTACCTCATTAAGTTTAATGTAGTGTCTATAAAAAGTTAGTCTTTGGATACTTCTGTTAAGGCATCCATTTGTTTTATAAGACATGCTTCCAAATGCAATACAGCCGTTTTCATCCTGACCTATATTTACCCACAATTTCCGGTCGTATCTGGTTTCAGGCGGATAAGAGCTGCTAAGTAAAGATCATCTAGTTTAGTGACAGTTTTGGGTTTGTGTTGATCTTATAAGATCAAAGGAGCTATTTAAAATGATCTTATGTAGAGCAAGAGAGTGAAATGAGTCTTCTCCCTTGTATGTTTTGAAACAATGTTGTCTTTTTCAAATCTTCGGTTGACAGATCTAAAATTACTAAAAATATGTGTTTAAAATATTGCTCTTTATGTATTGCCGTCTTTTAGACAATGACTGCAACATTTTTTTGCTAAGCGCTGTTCTATATTTATTTATCTACAGCTGTCTCTCTACTGTTTCAGTATCATTTCGAGAGCAAAAAGGTCGACAGTTTACGTTGAACGTCAAACTTTCAAGCTTCTGGCAAACAACTAAGTGTTTTTGTATCCTAGGCTTCAGCCAACAAAGTTATCTGGAAAGTTGGGAAGTCACTCGTAACAGCTGCCAAGAGTGCCAAGATACGATAGTGACACCCGTCTAGAGCGGAAAAATATGTCTTAACTTCCGACGGGACCCTGTAGCTACTAACTTTGCTGTCATTTGATAGTTGACATTGTGGAACTGTAACGTATACCAGATAAGTAAGCAAAAACAAAGCTTGGATAAGGATGCCATAGTGAACACTACGTATATTATTAAATGAAGGGCTTATGACTTAGTAGTGAGTTTGCGTATTTAATGTATAGATCCTCAACGGCCTGTAGGAGCGAAAATCACCACTATTGTAAGCTAGCTTTGTGTTCAGCCCTGTTGGATAATTTGTGTAGGTCGTGGGTTTTATGCAATAAACAAAATAATGTTTGTTCTATTTGTTCTGATTTGGATTAAATTTGGGACATATTGCCTGAATATATACAATATATTTTATATTAGAAAAATGTTGTATTCCTGTGGGATTATCAAAAAACGAACTACTGGACGTATTCACTTGAAATTTGGTACAGGTCTTACTGAACATTACTCAGGGATAAAAGGCATCTTAATCTAATAATAGAATGGCTTTTGCTTATTTGTTACTTAAACATATTTCATTTCTTTCTGAACCTAATTCTAAATTAATGCGAAAGTAGTTGCGGGCGTAAGCTAATAGTAAATAAAACGAGATAAAGCGTACATGTTATGCCTAGCTAAAAATAGATAATATTGCAAACAACCTTTCTTATCACAAACATTCTATCGTAGCTATGAAGCTGCAATGCATGGACGTGGAAAACTTGCACGTCACGTTTATGCGCTTATTTCTACCACGTACGTCGTACCTGCATTATCAACGTATAAGAGATAAAATTCAAGGTAAAAATGGAGAATAAAAATGAAGCTATAGATTGTATTTTTGCCACTATACCTACAGGATAATTGATATAAGAATTTTGGCGGGAATGCGAAAAGAGTCGTGTCGCTCCGCTGTATTTTTCCCAAATAAACATAGTAGCGTTTTATTCATAAAGTGCCAAATCTAAGAAAATATCGTGAGGAAACGGCTGGCTAGCTACCACCCTCAAGTTGAAAATCTGCTGCCAAGCATCTAACAGTGTGTTCCGGCAGCCTCACTTGAGAGCCAGTTTCATTCCAAGCTAGGTGTGCTTTACCATCATCGACCACACCGTCGCTTAACATCAGGTGAGCTGTGGTCAAACACCTAGCCTGGCAGCTATAAAAAAAAAAATCTCAAGCGCGAGTGTGAGAAAATGATATGTATAATTTGGTGAAACATGATTTTTTGTGTTGCTTCCAAAACTCCATCGAAGCTCATAGTAAAGTCGCCAGTACTTCACTCAAGCATGATTGGACTTGACTGACACGGACTGTACTTGACTAAAATTAGACTTTGCTACTATAACTTTAGCTACGAGGCAACTTATTTAACTTATGAAACTTGAAAATATAAAACACTTGACACTGGCAAATTCTCAAAATGTGACGCCAAAACCAAAGAAAAAAATATTGACATAAATAATTATCACAAGCAGTTTTACTAAATCATAATGACTTAACAACTTTTTCTATAATTTTACTAATGTATTTTATCAGAGAAGGTAATAACAAAATTCTAAAACGACCAATAAAAATTAATATGAAGACAAAGAACAAAAATGTTTTATTTTTCTGGCTCTCATGTAAGGCTGCCGGAACACGTCGTTTAGCGTTTGATGGCAGATTTTCAACTAGAAGGTACCCTAGGGTTTGAACGCCCTTTGGCGTGCAAACCACTGAGCTATCATCGCTACAAGAACAAGAACTTACAACTTGACTAAAAAGTACATACATTTACTTAAGAGTATATCAGGTATTTTTTCAGTAAATACAACTATTTGATCGTTTATATAAACTAGGGAGAGTATACCCTTAACGACTTGCCTAACTTTTAATCCAAACTCATCAATCTCGGCCTAAAATAAACTTGAGAGCTTTCAATTAACTAGAACTGTATATACTCGTTAATTTTCATCTCTCATATTACATATTATATCAAAATTCAACTATCTTCACAGATATTGTGGCTGAATTTAGCAAAATGTTAAGTGTTTTTGTCTTGAATTTTGAAATGACCTCTACTTATTGACCTTTATTTTTCTTATTAGTGTTACATCTCCCGTCTGTTTCTTATGTTTTCTATCGTATTTTTTTTTCTTGGTTGCCTTGGTTGGCCTTATCGCTGTTAGCGATAAGGCCGCCACTTGTGGCATTAGTTCATAAGGTTCTTTGTTCTTTGTACTCTTTTCTATTTATGATGTGCACAATAAAGAGTTATCAATCTATCTTTATGCCGCATTATCTATCACCTATCTCAAAATACAATTTGTATCTTTTATATTTATACCAACAGACTACAACTAAAAAAGATGGTTTCAGTCATTGCTGTCAACATCGGGTGCCGTATGTTCTCTTTGTAACCTATACTCGTTTTTTGAAACATTTTCTAAAACGAAGATAGGTGTTGTGTCTATGAATACTCATTACAGATACGATAAAATAAAATAAAAACACATTTATGTATAGTATTTTACATTAGGAACATAAGTGAAGCAAGATTTAAAAGATAAGTGTTTTATCACATGAACAAAACATTACTTGATTTTTTTAAAGAAGACAGTTTATTTAGCAATTTAAAAATATCATTGATTTCTCGCGTCAGCTAATCTTTCCCTTTTTATCATAGGTAGGTGCATTAACTTTTTTATAGAGGGTTCAGTTGCTAAGCCTAAGTACAAACTTCTCAGTTCTAAGTTAACGCTGACCAAACTTTTATGATAGACGCGAATGAAAAACATTACAAAATCGCTTAAGACTTGGCTCTTTCGCCATCCACAAGAAAATATTTATTTTCTCAAAAAAATAAATACGTGTAGTACTTAATAATAAATAATAAATAAATATCGTAGGACATTACACACAGCGCCATCTGACCCCAAACTAAGCAAAGCTTGTACTATGGGAATCAGATAACTGATAAAATACTTAAATACTTTTTTTTTGTAAATACATACTTATAATACATACAGTACACCCAGACACAGAACAAACATTTGTTTTATATCACAAAATGCTTGTCCTGGGTGGGAATCGAACCCACGCCCTACAGCTCTTGAAGCAGACATGCTACCAATGAGCCAACAGGGCTGTCTTATATAGAACTTACCATGGGAATCAAATAGCTACCTATTAGAACTAAATATGTATTGGTTATATCTTACTTATGAATTAATAATTAATAGTTGCAGTGAAGGTGATTATATTATGTACTGTGTAAAGGATTAAACCTAGATACTGTGTAAAAAAAAGCCTGGCTGCCACCTAGCTATCAAGTCCTAGGGGCAGCACGTAGCCCGTTCCTGAAACGCGATAGACCCGGCACCCACATGGCGATACCATGCCTAACAAGAAGAATAATACAAAAGTGTATAAAACTATAGGTAGGCACATAAGTACTATCTTTTCTGATAAGTAAAGCTCGCCATAAAAGCATTTTTGTTACCAAAAACATACATCAAAATGTGTCGATAATGTCACAAAACAAAAGACTCAGGAACTTTCCCTTGAATTCTCGATCCTATCCGCAGTCAGGCCTGTTTCCAGCGAACGGATTTATTGGAAGTCTCAGTAAGCTCTGTCACTGAAGCTTATTGAACTCTCCTTAATAGTCTTGTATGGACCTTTGTAAGTATATATTGGTTGGAAATATAAAGATTTTCTGAAATAAAATTGACCGAAACAGATGTACCGTTGCCTGCTGAGAAACTGTCTAGAATGAAGTGTCACTATACACTCGATTTTTATCAGACTCCACAAAAAGGAGGATTAGATTCTATGGGCGTACGTAGGTACCTCCTAAATGGCTGGCCTTATTTTAATAAATAAGGTGTCTATCTATGTATCTTATTATTTTAAATGTCAAAGAAGAAGTCACAGTTAATCCAAAATGGCGATCTTACTTTTATATCTAAGTTCACAACTCGATACGATTTTTGAAGAGTATATTGTGTTTGATATCAAATGAGCGATCTGAAAAAGCATCTGAACAAGTAGATTTCATTTAATAGGAATAAAAACGTTATAAATTTCGTGTGAGAAAGTCTATACCTTGAATAGTAACTCCCGCGCTCCCAATGCTGTCAAACACAACAAAACGTCAATAAAATAAATGTTTATACCAACAGAAGTTCCAGTAACTGACAATATTTGTACAGATTTATAATTTTAAAATGTGAAACTTCACTTAAAATATTGTCACACCTGTTCTAACTATTGAATCTCTAAATAATCGAATTATAGCTTTCACAAACAATTTTTCGGGTTTGTTCTATCTTCGAAGGGAACACGCTGTATTTCGGCGAAGACTACGTATACCTATCACACTTTCAATTGAATTGAACGATTTTGCCGTACTATTTAATTTGAACTTAATCGTCCATTGAGTTGCGCAGATTCCATTCATTATAATAACAATTGTTTTTTTTTATGTCCAAATAATGAGACGCACGATGCGCTCTCCTGATGGTAAGATATAACGCATGTCCATGACCATTGCAGCAATACACAGAACTTTGAGTAGCAAAACTAAGTCCGGGGCATCGCTGCTTGAGCACTCATTACTTTGAGACTTTCGATGGTTAGTCTCAACAACCCTGTAATTTTGCTTGCTG
This sequence comes from Biston betularia, assembly GCA_905404145.2. NCBI lineage: Eukaryota > Metazoa > Arthropoda > Insecta > Lepidoptera > Geometridae > Biston > Biston betularia. The sequence goes on from FR989868.1 coordinate 3,815,240, forward strand.
CAGTACTCTTCAAACCAGAACACAGTAATGTTTACAAACAATAATAATATAACATTGATTATTGTTATATACATTATGATATAACAATAATCAATTCAGTAACACGAGAACTGCTCCGGCACACATGTTCCGCTATAATTGTGTTAGACATTTGATTTCTCGGTAAGTTTGAGTATATTTCTCTTTGTTTGCAAACACATAAACAAGTTGATAATTTCATACTCCGCTAACTATCTAACAAGCAGAGTTTGACGCGGTAACAATGGTCCCTATATTGTTTTGAAGCAAATTATATAATTTCCACTGTAAAGAACTGATTCAATCATGTGATGTTAACAACCTCATACACGTGTATCTTATTTAATCGACCACACCTTCACTTAACATCAGATATAAATAGATTAGACAATAGATTAAAAATAAAAGCTTCTATAAGAACTGTTTGAGACAGCTTATTCATATAGCATATCCATAAAAAAACGTACTATTTTTTAATGCCTGACAGGCTAGGTGTTTGACCACAGCTCACCTGATGTTAAGTGACGGTGTGGTCGAAGATGGTAAATACACCTAGCTTGGAATGAAACTGGCTCTCAAGTGAGGCTGCCGGAACACACTGTTAGATGCTTGGCAGCAGATTTTCAACTTGAGGGTGGTAGCTAGCCAGCCGTTTCCTCACGAAGTTTTCCTTCACCGGCAGCTCAAGCTGATTGTTGGGGTTGAACCTTTCGGCACGCGAATCGACCGCGCTAACCACTCAGCTATCATCGCTACAAAATTCCGCATAACTAATACAAAAACATGTCAAAACCATATTAGTTTCCATAGTAAATCTATTACATATCTCTGGTGAATAAATCTTGTTCTGAGACGAACGCGAGCTTTTCAATTATAATGTTTAACAAAATTACATAACATAGGTTCTACTCGATTACAAATTCCGAAACAAACAGAAACCGCTGTGTCTGGAATTTTGATCAGCTCAACTCGTCATGCGAGTAACATTAAACTCGACACGAAACTCTTGTTTGAGAATAAACTTGTTAAGAAGTTCCGGACTCATGTACAACTGTGTAGTTCAAAGCAATTGTTCAAATCTATTCTATAACTTTTGCAATTGTAGCATTATTCGTATGTTTATAAGAGGCTAAACGAAATGATACTAAAAGGACTCATATCGTGATGTGTTTATTGTCGACACTTGCAACATTAGTGATTGTCAATTCTATTTAATTTACATATCACTTTAAAATGCTTCATTTTTAGGGTTCCGTACCCAAAAGGTAACACGGGACCCTATCACTAAGACTCCGCTGTCCATCCATCTATCTGCCTATCTGTCACCAGGCTGTATGTCATGAACCGTGACAATTAGACAGTTGAAATTTACACAGATGATGTTTTTATATTGCCGCTATAACAACAAATACTAAAAAAACAGAATGAAATAAATATTTGAGAGGATATGGGAATACAACAAACGTGATTTTTTTTGCCGTTTTTATAGATAATGGTACGGAACCCTTCGTGCGCGAGTCCGACTCGTACTTGGCCGGTTTTTTATCTTCAGTTTTGCTCCAGTTTTTGACAAAATATAAGGAATGTATTTATTTAGATCGCCAACTTTTCTGTTCAAAATGTGGCCCACGATTATACTGCAACTTCCACTGAATGATATCATGAGATTTTAAGTGTGACTCCATGATCTTAAAGCTTTAAATCAATCAATTTAAACTCGAAGCGCGTCGAGATGCAACAGGTGGTTAGTTTCAAAACATTTCGTAATCATCTTCTGCGATAAGTATTTGAGAATTCAATCTAGTTTCAATTTCTAAATTATTCTAAGAGAAACTGTAGAAATCTCAATGGAAATTTAAATATAAAATTATTTCAAACTAAAATTATTATTTGATTGCAAACCAAAAATGAAGTCATGTGTATTTTACTATGTTACATTGATTTTACAGCGCAGACAGCTCAGTGGTTAGCGCGGTCAGCTAGAGCTGCTAGAGAAGGGAACATCATCACAAAACTATAGCATCGTGGTAGTAGTACTTTTCTAGTATCTAGTCAGCTGGCTACCTCCCACAAGCTAATACCCGGTGTATTGTTAATCAGATCCATTCTAAGCCAAGGGTGTTTACGATCTTTGATGATACTTTCACTTAACATCAGGTGAGCTGTAGTCAAACAGCTTGACCATAATTATTTTCTCCAAACCACGTATCATCACTGTGTATACTTCTTTAGGATTTACATATGCTCAAACTAGCTCATTTACATCTAAAATCCATTATTGCAATTTCTTATCATTCACTCTTATCTTGTAAAAAACATTTGTTAAAATCACTTATGCAGCATACTAATGGTGCTAAATTTTTTCTTCAAATTTATGGTACTTTTGACCTGATTTTTACATCTGTTAGAAATTTTTAACTAACTTTAGAATAGGACAAATGTTTTTTTATGTATCATTATGTATGAGTAATATAACTCTTATAAAAGCGTTGTTGATTTATTGTAGATTTGGGTGTTGAAAAACGAATTCGATAGAATGCGTAAGATACTTGCTTTACGTGACAAAATTCAATACAATCTTTACAAAACTTCACTAATCGTTTATCAGTGTCATAGAATATTACTGTCAGTATATCCAATGTCTATTACGCAATGGAAAATCAAATTACAAACGTTGCTCAACTCGATAACACACTACCAAAATATCTTTCTTTTTTATTAAGTGTCTCGTAAATCGAATTGAATAAATGCCGGTCCTTTCATTTGCAAGGATTTGAACACTTCTGGAGATATTCACGTTTTTCACTGAGTTACTGAAAGTAACGCCACGACAATGGGCAAGGGTTCTGTTATTTAATAAGTGAGAGGAGCGAGATTTCCCCATTGGCAGGAGATAAGGCACACAGCTACCCTTTGTATTTTATAAGTTGATATTTCTTTTCCGCAAGGGCATGATACTGGGCCTTATCAAATATTTACGTTTGAAAGTATCATAACGAAAGAATTATTACTGCTGCTCTTACTAAGTTACAGCTTACTTCCAAGCCACGTCCGAATTTTCTAAAATTTATTACGAAATTTTTAAACATTTAACTTTGAAACTTCTAGCTCAAATTAAAATTAACTAAATTTGTCTTTTACATTTTTAAAGCAGCTCTTAATTTACGTGACTTCTAATTTATTACGTTATACCATTAGATTCTTAGAATTTCAAAACAAAAAAGAGTGTAAAAGAGCCAACCAATATAGTAGTCTTGTAAATGACTGCTCCACACGTCACGCTTACACTTATGAAAGGAAAAACTATGTTTGACAAATACATTTCTGTACTTTTACCAGAAAGTTCGTGAGAAGCCGTGACAGGTTAATAGTAAACAATAAAATAAAAACGATCCTCTAAAGAAAAGTAGTGGCTAATGAAAAACTACAAAGGTTACCTACTGTATAATATGCGGTAGAATCCATTCACTAAAATAATCAACAACAGCATTAACTCTATTAAAATCCCCACAAAATATCATGGGACTCCCGTATCACACCGAGAACACAATATATCAAGGGAACATACATTATTGTGACATTTATAACATATCAAAAGACAAATAAAACACAATATAGAGTGTTGTAACTCATGAGTCGCGTCGTGGTATACACCACGACGCGACTCAAAACAATAAAATATATGCAAAACAACTATAGACGAGATGAGAATTTTTAGACCAATTTTTATTTGGGTCTTTGGGGTTTAAGTTCACCAAACTTATACACGTTAAATGTTTGAAACTGTTAGACTGATTTATTGTTTAGTTGGTCAACACTAAATACATTACAATAAGATAAAACTATTGCTAAAACTAAATGTTTTTAAACTAAAGTAAATGAGATTTTCCATTCGTTAGAGCCGTTTTCAAGTTCTCAAAATATGTATACTCGTGTACATATGTGTACACGTGTGTATATTGCTTGTTTGATAAAATATAAAATTCGATAGATCATTCTAAATGGCATACTGTTAAATTCGTACAAAGCTGGAGGCCCGGTGGATTTTAACCCTACTCTTTATTGAGTTCATAATGATGTGTGGACGTATTTATACACATTATTTCTTGCATTCAATTTTATATTTTATATGTCTGTAAGAACACTCCTTAACATGCTGATTGATACTGAGAGAAAAGCTGTACTAAGAGCGAGGATTAAATTGAAATTTGGTTTATGGTTAAAATTATACCAATGTAAAAGGATTGTATAATTTTATTATTAGGTACTGATAAAGCGGATCTTAAACAGAGTCGAATAGACAAAAACACGTTAATAGTAATAAAGGAACTTATAATATTCATAGTAAAATAAAACTTTCAGAGAAAAATCCCAAGGGATAAATTTATACTGTATGTTAATAATGTAATTATTATAATAAGTGTGGTAGCATTCATTTTTGGCATCACGCTTTGAGCATTCTGTCTATGTCAACTATGTCAAGCATTTCAATTTGTCACATTTCCTAATAAGTTTAATAGTTCTTAGTAATTTCAAGCTAAACAATATCATTTAGTATTAGTCATAGTGAATACAATTTTTGTCACAGTCAAGTCTAAGTCAACCTCGATTGATGTAGTAGTGATTTTACTACTTTACTATAGAGATTATTTTTGAAATCAATATGAAGAGACATGTTTCACCAAACGAATTCTACATAATATTATGGTACCTATGTAGAAGAGGACTTCTGTACAAAATAGTACTTGCAAAACGGACAACCAATCTGCGTAATTGTTCTGTAGATAAATTCAAACAATTCTGTAGATAACTTTGTTATACTTATGATCATTATGTATCTATTTATTATTTGCTAAGTACCCATTCATTTACATATAATACATACAGAACACCCAGACACAGAACAAACATTTGTTTATTCACAAAATGTTTGCCCTGAGTGGGAATCGAACCCACGCCTTTCTTAGTTAGTTAGTTAGTTAGTTTCTGTTCAATTTTTTTTATATTGACATGTAACACTTTTTTTTTTGTTTGCATGTTCACATGTCCAGTTACGGCAAAATATTTCATAAATAAATGATTATTGAATTGAATTACATAGTAACTGATTTCACTTGTGCATAATTGAGCAAATACACAATTTTTAGAAAACAATACAGTGCTGTCGCTTGATCTTTTCTTGTTTCAGCAAACACTTTCATTCCGATTTCTCACTTCAAAACCTACAGACGCTATAATTATTTGTACATAGTAAATTTTACTCACCGCTACGGCTTTGCAGCTGACCAACTAACCCTCATCATCTTGCGGACAGTATTTGAATGAGTTCTTTGATAAAACCGATTTAATAGGCACTTGGAGATTGGAGATTTGCCGAAAGTTTACCTTTCGGCAAATCTCCAAGCAAGGTAAATAAATGTTCTTCTTTGATTTTGGCATAGCATTTTGTGCATTTGCCAGTGTCAAGTGGTTTGATACTTTCAAGTTTCATTAGTTAAAAAGTAGTCAAAGTCTAGTTTTAGTCAAATGCAATCCGTGCTTTTACTGGCACGGACTGGATACTTTAGTAACATAGTAGCGACTTTAGTAGAAGCTTTGATCGAGTTTTGGAAGCAACATAAAAAATCATGTTTTACCAAATTACATCACTTTCCCAACTCGCTCATGGCATTCGGTATATTATAATTAAAACCCACTATATTTATACATAAATACTCGAAGAAACACTAGTTTTGAAAAATAATACAATGGGGCGACATGATTCTTTTCGCGTTCCCGCCAAATAAATAATGATATGACATTAATAAACTCAAAATACAATAAAAATGTTTTGTTTAGGGTTGACAGGATAGGGGCTTGCTAGTCACTACCTATCTGATGTCCAGTGATTGTGTAGTCGATAGGAACTGACTCTCAAAAGGAGTATACCATAAAATTCCCCCTATTGCGGGAAAGACGCAAACAAAGCATTAAATCTACAAACCGAGAAACATACTTTCTCATTTACAATGCAAGAAAAGAAATAAGTTTTCGTAGGATCCTGCCGTATGGACGCATATAAACAAACAACTAAGAGCCATAGGTAGGTGAAATGATAGAATAGAGGTTTTTTTTTATTACTGCCATTTACTAATCGTATCTCAAGCCCGCTTACAGAACAGCCACTCCCTGTCTCGGACTTTCCACCTACATTATTCGTATGTCGTCTGTCGAAAAACAAGATTTATTCACATTTTCACTCAAGCACACTCTTTGTAATCCACAGACCGAACAAACGTTTTAAGAACTGTATACGCGGTATGGATTTATCTTCTATAAACAAACCTGAATGTGAATTTACTGAAAAAAAACCGTTTAAAAAGTTGAAACTAGATTTTTATCTAGCCAACGGTTTTTGGCATCGTTCTTTCTGTATTCTGACAGTATCATGTATTTGGATGATTATGTTATAGTTGGCCGGCTAGGTGCACTTAGCCTAGAATGGAACTAATCTTGAGGCTGGTAGCTAGCTAGGGAAGAAAGTATCTTATCAGCATGCTATGGTTTTCTCAAGATGTTTTCCTTCAGCAGCTCAAGTTCTGTGTTGGGATTTGAACCCACGCCATTCGCGTTTGAGTCGAAGTGAACCGAAGCAAAGATTATGACGCATAAAAGTTCATAGAATTTCTCGCTGACGAGAAGAATCGCACGAGACCGAAAGTCATTTTTTTTTATATAGACCTGCTTGTACTTCCATAAGTAACTGTCCATACTTCTACAAGTCTGTATGTAAACTGTGAAAAATACTAAAGACTTGCAAGTGATGATTCAAATACAGCAGATCATCATTCCTTTGGGTGCGAAATGAATCTGTTCTCGAATGTACTAATACTAAATAGTTCAAGGTCTAACAACTTTGGCCAAACCGTAAAAACTGACTTTGGCATTACACACGGGTTTAAAACTTTGTTATAAAATAATTGTAAACTAAAAACTGTTTTTAGAAAACGCTCTTTTTTTTTCGTTTTTACGTTTGGCTTTTCTCTGAACATGAAGCAGAGATATAGAGATACTTCGATTCTTCATCTGTGTTTAAGTCAAAGTCAAAGTATTTATTGAAAAATATGTCGAAATTCACGAGTAATTTAAAAAAGAATTAACCTTTGTATAACCATACAAAATAAAACACGAATAATGAACTTAAAAAAATCTTTTTTTTTTAGATTTAGTTTGAATATTATACTGGAAACAAATCTCCGAAGATGAAGCTAAGTGGCGAGGGCTAAATACTAAAACAATTATCTGCAAAAAAAAATTGATTCTAGATTAATTTTTTACCAATAAGTAGCGTAACCAATTCGGAAAATTTCATTGTAAGCAATATATTTCACGTAAAGGCCGTTTTCCGACAACATGAGAATGTTAAATCGCCGATAAATTTACGTGTAACCCGCGATTAATTGATGTTTTTCTTTGAAAAATTAATTGGCTCTTCAACCGGGAATGATTTACAATTTAACCGTTACATTGTAACTGCGTTTATATTAACGGTGAGTGTGTTGTCAACTAACATACAAAATACAAATAAACTGCTTACAATACAATACTGTAATAACTTTTTATTGAAACTACAGACAAGGAAGTTTTAAATAAAGTAAGTATCTTGACAGCCCTGTTGGTTCATTGGTAATATGTCTGCTTCAAGAGCCGAAGGGTGTGGGTTCGAATCTCACCCAGGACAAGCATTTTGTGATAATATAAACAAATGTTTGTTCTGTATCTGGGTGTTCTGTATTTATTATAAGTATGTATTTACAAAAAAAAAAAAGTATTTAAGAATTCTATCAGTTATCTGACTTCCACAGCTTTGCTTAGTTTGGGGTCAGATGGCGCTGTGTGTAATGTTCTGCGATATATTATTACCTACATTGAGAAATATATTAAATTACTTACTTATTCTATTTATTTTTTTAGTTTTATAATCACCAAACAATAATGTCTATATAATTAATTACGTAGGTAGTAACGTACGTAACGTTATTTTTTTATGTTAGACTTGCTTGGTGTTTGACCGCAGCTTGTCTGATCTTGTTAGGTGTACTTACCATCATCGAGCACACCGTCACTTAACATCAGGTGAGGTGGTCAGATACTGATAGGCCTGTCAACCATAACAAGATAAAATATAAATCGTTTCACGGCAGTTTTTAAACTTCAAAGCGGTAGTTAGTCACGTACTAGAAATTACCTGAATAATTTAAGAATGTCACATGTGACTCCTAAATTAAGCTCTTAGACTAGTTTCTAGATCAAAGTAACCATTGTCGGTTGAGACAAAAATAACAAATGAACAAGATGAAGTAAGCCGCAACTCATTTCGTCTGTTTGTGGTGTAGGACCCGGATCAATCACAGCCGATAGGATCCGTTCACAAACGGTGTGTGATTGCTTTTCCTCAAAATTAGGCAAACATATAGGACTGTATTTTTGATGCCAGTTGTAGCTCACATGCAATTAGATATTCGCGACGCAATTAAATATTAATGAAAAATTAAACGGACCAATCAAAGTCCTAACCCCCAGTTTCACCGCATATCCGAATTTAAAATACTCGTACCTGGGTTTATTTCGAGTTCAAATTTAAAAAGCACCAGGGAACTGACCGCGCTTGTGCGTATTTTCATACTGTTTTACCTTTGCGGCCAGTCTGCAGCTAGGACCGAATAACTCAACCCCAAGCCTAGTGAGCTATTACCATACGGTGCAGAATATATTTGACGCTAGTTTTAGTGACAATAGTCTATTGCCCCGACTGCGGCAAAGTCAAAGTGAAGAATTATGTTTCTAGCAGTCTATGTACGGTATGTTTATATATTGTGGGTTCCGCCGTAGCGCCGACACTACTCATCCGATTTTGATGACCGAGACCAAAAACCAATCGATTCGTCATAGGCTCCAGGTGACATGGGCTGTTTCTTTTTTTAAATTGCAGTTAATTTTTCTGAACACTTTTTGTGTTATAGTTTTCACAAATATAAATCGCAATTAATATGAGTTAAAATTGAGTAGTGTTTTTTTAAGATTAATGAGGTTAGAGATAACGCGTGTTCAAATTTTTTTTTATTTTACTTTTACTTCATTTCACATTGTATTTGATTTTTTTTTTTTAATTTGCATGTTATTTTCTATACTCATTAATCAATGTATAATTTTGTAACATCAATGCAATTGATTAACAATAAACAATTTTATGGCAAATAAACAATTTAAATTTGAAATGATTACAATAAAACTTATAATTACAATACTGTTATCTTCCTATTACAAATGTAACTCTCAACCAATCATGTTGCAATTTCTATAGTGAAAAAATTACGTATCTACTTTTAAAAGATCTCCTAAAAATTGTGTAACTTTTTGCGCCGCTGTTTCAATTCAACCCCTTGTTTTGTTTCTCTTTCAGTGATAATGTCCAATCTCCTAACAATGCCGGCTCATATTTATTTTATAGTGCGACCTCGATAATTCGGTAACTATTGACCCTGACACGTCATTACGGGAGGGAATGATCAATTTCTCGGTAGTCGTAACATTCTCACCAGTTGCTGGATCGTAAAACCTTTCAATAAAACCTTGACGTAGGGAGGCTTTTGAGGTGAAATAATGAACTACAGTAGCATGCATATAAGCGTGAATTCAGTAAAAAAAAAAGTTCCCAGATTGTCACATCATAACCGCTAATAAATAGATTTGTAACCATTAACTAACAAAATATGTACTTACCTACAAAAAAAAAATCGGTCGCACAAAATTTGTAGCTATGATAACTCAGTGGTTAGCGCGGTCAGTACAAAAATTAAAATATATAAATATCGTCGTTTACACGACGCCATCTGATCCCAAAGTAAGCAAAACTTAGCCAGATAACTGAAAGAATATTTAAATACTGTATTTGTAAATACTTAAATAAAAATGCATACAGAACAGTAAAAAAAAACCTTTGTACCACAAAATGATCATCTTGGGTGGGAACCAAACCCAGATATCTTACTACAAGCAAACCAACAGGGCTATATCCATGCTGAAGTGTGCTTGAAACTATGAACTTGAACTGCTGGTGAAGGCAATCATCGTGCGAAAACCATAGCAAGGTAGTAAAAAATAATAATTTAATAGACACCGAAACTACTGAACCGATTTTAAAAATTCTTTCACCGTTGGGAAACTACACTATCTCCGTGTGATTTATAGGCTACTTTTTATCCCTGTATTCCGACGGGAACGGGAACTACGCAGGTGAAACCGCGAGGCATCCGCTAGTATTAGATTTTTTATTTATTTTTTATAGTAGATAGGCTTGCGTTTGACCGCCATTCCGCCTGATATTAAGCGAAGATGCGGTCTACGGTGGAGCACGCTCGCCTAGAAGAAACCGATTCCCTCGCAACTTGAAGGTACCCAGACTATATTCATTGGGGAACACCCACTCGGGCAGCTGATTCCAATGTCTAGCGGTACGCATGAAAAAGGTGGAATCAAACCGCTTAGTTCGAGCTTTTGGAACATCAACCATGAAGCGGTGACGCTTTTTAAAGCTCCTGGCTGTCCGATAGTAGAATGGGCAAGGTGGAATTAGGTCATGCAGATCTGAAGCGCACTCTTCAAAATGTATCCGGAGACATGTATGTAGATATAGACAAAGTGAAGCCTTGTGAACTAGCATACTGTTTTTCTTGCAGAATATATTTGACAGAAGTTTTTACTGTCAATTATCTTTAGTCCCGACTACGGAAAAGGCAAAGGGAAGCATTTTGTTTTTAGCAGTCTATGTACGACGTATGTTTGCATGTATGTATGTTTCATCATAGCGCCGAAACTAATCCGATTTTTATAAATGAGCCGTCAATCGATTCGTTATGATGCTCTAAGTTTTTGTTATTTTCTTGTGATTGTCAAATGAGCTGTGATTAAACACTTAGCCCATCAACCATAAAAAAACCCTTTACAAGTTTTTATTTGGTCGTTGTTTAACTTCTATTCTACATTACCTATTATCTAATCTTTAGCGTATAAGTACTCAACGCTTTTCATGACTAGCGCGTGTAGGTGTGAACAGTTTTTATGCCCTATCGATTCTATGCGACAGTGAATACAGTCGTATCGACTGTAATCAATATTATGGGCTTCTGTGGTGTGGATTAGGACTCAATTAATTACACTAAATGGTAAAACAAGTTTTCCGCAACAGTTGATCTATTTTTTCCTTTTTATGTGCCTACTACAGCCTACAAGACTATAGAGAATATGGATCAATATATTCCAAAGTTTGTAGTGAGACGAACAAAATGTATTTCTGATGGTAAGAGATAACGCCTGACCATTGCAGCGATACGCTGAAGTTTGAGTCGCAAAAATAAAGTCCAGAGCATTGCTGCTTTGGCGCTTATTACTTTGATACATTTGATGGTTACTCTCAAAATCTTTACAGCGAACATTTTTGTTTATACGAAATTACTAACGCTTAATTATCTCGGATACTCTGACTACAGTTTCAATCACATCTTTCAGGAGTCAAAGCAAAAATAACTGTGTCAAAACCACGTCAGTTTCCATAGCACACATATATTGTTACTACTAATATTTTACGACATTTCTGCGTCGTCATAAATAAATAAATAATTAATATCATCGGACATTTCACACAGAGCCATCGAGCCACGAACTAAGCAAAGCTTATACTATGGGAACCGGATAACATATAAAATACTTTTTTTTTTAATTTACATACTTATAATAATATATGTACCTAGTACACCCAGACATTGAACAAACATTTATCGTGACATGAATGTTTTTTCTAGTGGGAATCAAACCCACGCCCTACAACTCTTGAAGCAGTTATTCTACCAAATAAGCTAACAGGGCAGTCAGCATTTCGTAAGTCATGATAACAGTTCTTTCTTTGTTTGATTTAATTTTATTTATCTTTTAGGCACCGAGTACAAAATTATATTCTGCTTGAATTACTGCTGATTATTTGCACAAACGATAAAAGTTAAAGTCAACTAATCTTCATCGTAAACAAAGTTCTCTTGTATTTCGTAATGAGCTTGAAGACAATAAATTAAGTTCATTTGTACTTGAAACTCCGAGTAATGAACTTGACCGAGAGCATTTTATTCCTTACTTCGTTTATTTCACAGAACTAATCTATGGATAACTTTTTGTTTTTGCTTTTATTGCACACATACAAATGCCATTGAGTCACATTGTTAGTTCTTGCAACTTTTTTTTAAGGTTCACAAGCTAGGTGTTTGATCACAGCACGCCTAGCCTGGAATGGAAGTGAGATTGCCGAACCACACTGTTTGATGCTTGGCAGATTATTAACTTGAGGGAGATAACTAGCCAGCCGAGTACTAGAAATAGCTTGCTATTGCCAAACACAATCCAGCCTTACTCTCTTTCGTGCGTTTACAATAATATTAGCATGAAAATCGCCCAGTACCCATATTTCACTAAATTCGGATACTTACATTGAAATATAACGAGACTGAAAGTAGTTACCTTAGTTTGTACTCGTACACTGGTTAGTAGTTTTTGTATTATGCTAAACATTGTTACACCCTTAGTGCTAAGTTTAATTTGTGTGATATTCTAAATAAAGTTTATTTTAATGTTTTGTTTACATTCACAGAATATTTTGTTTAAAACGCATTCGGGCACCAAGACACAAGCCTTAGTTTGGGGTCCAATAAATAATTGGCATTGTATAATTTGAATTGTAATGTCAAACATCAACTCTCGATGTAGTCATAGTATTTTATTAATAAATAATATAAGTTACAAAAAAAAATAAGTGGATTAATTTCACATGTCAATTCGAATTCGATAAAAAAAAAAAAAAAAAATTATATTAAATTACAATAAAAAATTAATTCAAATAATAACAATTAATTGATTATTACAAAATACATAAAAATAATACAGTTTTTAGTAACAGAAAGTAGATGTAAAGTCCATTGTATTTTATTCTCTGTATACTGTACTCTTTTCGTGAATTAAATTAGTCTTATTTATCATCGCTACTAATTGTAGTTCTCATTTAACAGACCTTGACATTTCTGTGTAAACGGAAAGTACCGTAGCCAACTTGCCTGCATCAGCGTAACAATGCACCATAGTATTTAACCCTTAATTAAGGTCGCACGTTCTCATTATGAGTAAAACAATGTGACACTGACGCCAGCTAACCCTCCATAAGGAACACCCCTTAAGCCAGCTAATTTGCAGTGAAGAACATACGTGTTGATAATGTGAGGAAAAAATATATGCCATTCTTCTTTGGCTCGCTTTTTATGACGACATCAGGTTATACGACGCCACGATGGTAACTTTTACGACATGGACTTTAATGCCTAAGAACTGAGCACTAGGTATACCTTGATACTAAAAGAGATATCTAAAACACTCTTGTGAGCGCGGAAAATACGTGTACGTATAGACTTTCTTATGGAAAATCAAAATCCACAACTATATTATAGGGGGCCCAAAATGGCCCGAACTGCTTCGAGAAAAGTATGGTACGGCCGTGTCGCTTTTATTCCGATTCAGATAGTCATAACATGTCATAGTATGTTTCATACAATCGCGTACCCTCCTCCATTCGGGATGCACCTACCATCGCTAAAAAAATACAGACTGGTTAGTTTTTCCGCTGCACATAACCACGATTCTATACCAAAGACAAGATTCGTTTTAGACAACTTTTCAAATTTGGAAAACGCGGGATTTGCCTCAAATTTGTAACCAGAAACTGGAAGAGAGGTATACCTACATGCACACTAAAGTGTTTGGCAACAAAAGATTGGCAAACGGAACAAAAAAGCAATTCATTTTGGAATTCTATGAAGAATGTGTATTCAAAAATATATCATAGACTCAATAAAACAGACAAAAGATAAGACTTTGTGCCATATGAAATATGACTGTCATAAACAAAGATCTCATAACACTCAAATCGGAATGACGGTAAAACGCACAGCGTGATGCCAAAAAAAAAGGAAAAAATTCGGAATGTTAACCATCGCCACGTTTGTATATACCACGCTTGGACAAAGACTAAGCAGTAAGCTTGTACCTACTACGCGTGGAAACGATGCCTTCTCTCCGCGTTTGTATATACCACGCTTGGACTAAGACTAAGCAGTAAGCTTGTACCTACTACGCGTGGAAACGATGCCTTCTCTCCGCGTTTGTATATACCACGCTTGGACTAAGACTAAGCAGTAAGCATGTACCTACTACGCGTGGAAACGATGCCTTCTCTCCGCGTTTGTATATACCACGCTTGGACTAAGACTAAGCAGTAAGCATGTACCTACTACGCGTAGAAACGATGCCTTCTCTCCGCGTTTGTATATACCAGGCTTGGACTAAGACTAAGCAGTAAGCATGTACTGCGCGTGGAAACGATGCCTTCTCTCTTTATCGCCTCGGTGAATTCGGAACGTGACGAAAAATAATATGAATTTTTCATTAAGCCAATGTGTGTGAGAATTCGATATCAGTATCACATGTGGGGCTATATTGCGAGTTACCCGTGACATGAGCCAAAGCAGGTATATTTTTGGATATCAAAGACTGAACAAAATGTTACGTAATATACGAGCGACATTAACAGGTGGATTTTAGCTGTATTTAGATCGTTAGCAAGATCGCATGATCACTGGATTTTACAATGATACGAATGCAATAGTAGAGCATTTTGTATAATTATTTAGGTTAACTGAATTAATGTGACCGTCGACTTTTCGTTTCCAGATATTGTCAACTGTTTTACGTACCTACGTATATCGTAATTCCATCGAATCTCAGAATTGCCAATTTGTGGTCTTTTCTTTAGAATATTTCTACCCCCAGCGGTTATCTGTTCTGCAACGGATATGTCCATTGTCCAGCTCAACTTGCTAAAAGTGTAAGTTAACGCTTTTTAATGACTTTAGTTCGTTGGCGGATTACATCGTCCCGTATACGAGCCTTAATGCCAAGTCATGAGTATAATTATGGCTATCATAAATATAGCGTGACATAAAGGTGTAGCAGAGTTCAATTTTGTAACTTATATCTTGTCAGAGTGTAAAGAAATAGTGACTTAGCAAATCATTATTCTTCTTTATTTTTTTTTTCTACTCAGCTGTTCGATAAAAAAAAAGTAAAACAATTTATCTTTTTAAGTGTACTCTGGTAATTTGAAGTATTCAATGAAGTTTTTCTAAATTCAATTTTTCAGCCCTGAAAGAGCTCTATTATCTTGTTGATTTATTGATATTGAAATGAATGGACTGACTTGGCGTTTTAGGTGCCTTTGTTGCGTTGGCAAGTTTTAAAGTATATTTACTTAATCGTTATCTTACAAAAGGCTTTTCTTTGTACATGTAAAGTCATTTATGAAGAAGTCAGTGTTTTTTCTAATGCTAAAACTGGTAACAGATTACAACGTAAAATATTTAGCAAACTTTTTTTATGTGAATTATTAAGACGAACAAAACGCTCTCCTGAGAATAAGAGAGAAGGATGAGAATAGTAAGAGATAAGGATTGTTCATTACCATTGCTGTGGTACTCTGAACGATGAATAACAAAGTAGGACATCGCTGCTTTGGCGCTCATTACTTTAAGACATTTGATGGTTAGTCTCAATAGCACTGTAAATTTGCTAGCTACAGTATCCTTTAAACCGGAACACAATAACGTTTCCACACTAACTGTTTGACGGCAGAATATCTTGCACTGTGGTGGTACCTACTTATATAACTTCCTGCTTAGGAGATCTACCACCAAGTCGACTGTGTAACAAGCTAACAAAAAGCAAGATGTAATTTAAGCAGGTATCAATATATACAATATACATATCTGTATGTACATACATTGAGTTTTGCAGTATTGGTGTGTGAGCTAGCTTCTCCTTTTTAACCTGAAAAGAAATAAATTAGAATTAAACAGAATAAAACTTGCTCTAACTAACTCCGTAAAAATTATACGTATAGACTATATACGTATATATAGCATCAGACTAATTCCATTTTGCACATTGTAATATCGAGCAGCTGGAACCTCTAAAAGGCGACACCGCTTCATTGCAGATGTTCCAAATACTCGAACTAAACGGTTCAATTCTACTTTCATTGTACGAACCGCTAAACAATGGTATTTGCTGCTTAAGTGAGTGTTCCCTAAAAGATATGATCTGGGTACAAGTCGCGAGTAAATCGGTTTTATTTTGGCAAGCGTGCTCCATCGTAGACCGAAACATTAGGCGAGGTGGCGTTAACCGCCAACCGCGCTTAAACGCAACCAAAATGTAATAAAAAAAATATACGATCACAATAGCAGTGTTTCCCATGACTGATCATAATTTTTTTCTTGGAACACAAGTTTTTCATCGCAATATTTTTCTTCGTCGAAAAGCCACTGGTACATTTTTTTAAATAATCCGCGCTTTAGTACCGAATAATGCATTCGGTCCCTAGTTTGGACCCTCATGAATTTCTTCCAACTGAATTACCATATGAAAGGTATGGAAAACAAAAAAAAAAAGTTTTGTTTCGTACAAATTGTACATGAAACACTCGCCAGCGATAAAATTTAATGACCATTAAATACGGAGCAGGATCAAGATACCAAATTAAAACCAATAATAGTGCGTATGTCTGTAGATCCGGCACATCAGGGCGGAAAGAATTAGCACAAGCTTTTTTTAGAATACGTACAGGCGTAGGTACTTACCTACATAGTATAGAAGTAGTTACAGAATTTGCGTGTTTCTGTTATGAATTTAGCTCAAAAATATTTTATTAATAAAAAAATAAACTTAATTTTGTTACGATAAAGTTGAATAGATATTATAACCCAACAAATAAGTTGACCCTTGATGGTTTTACGGTCGAATTATATAAGCAGTAGAAGCGGGGAATGCCAGCAAAATCTCGCGATTCTGGTTTGCATAGTAAAAGCTTAGTACAGTTTGGGGACGCTCGCGCTGTGTAAAATTTCTATTTTTATTTATTTTTTTAACGTTTTATTTTATCAGTCTACCTTGACGGAGTCTTGAAAGAAAGACAGTAAAATATAACAATCATAATTTGAATGACAAGTATTGCTGACCGATTTAGCTTAGATAATTTACTTATATGATATTTTATTTTATATGTATGAAATTTAATCATTTTATATCTTAAACTAAAACTAGGCGATCTAACCATAATATACCAAACACATTGTCGCAATGAAAATTTTAACACCCCATGTTTTGTGAAATAAATGTCATCACCATTTCTGTCGTAGAACGTCCACTGCTGGATATAGGCCTCCCCTATTGACTTCCATAAAGACCGGTTGGAAGCGGCCTTCATCCAGCGCGTTTCTGCGATATTTGTTAGGTCGTCTGCCCACCTCGTGAGTGTACGTCCTTCGCTGCGCTTGCCGGTCCGTGGTCTCCACTCCAGAACTTTGCAGCCCCATCGGCCATCAGTTCTTCTTGCTTTGTGCCCTGCCCACTGTCAGTTAAAATTTCCAATTCTCTTGGCTATGTCGGTTATTTTAGTTCGTCTACGGATCTTCTCATTTCTGATTCGGCCTCGTAGGGTAAATAAATGTATAAAATCGAATGTGAACATCGTGCTAAATCTATTAAATATTTAGGGCTGAGAATAATGTTGATAACGTCAGAAATGGTAACAATATAATTATATAAAAATGTATCTTGCAACAGCCTTGTCGTTTTATTTATGAATATCGAACTTTAGTATAACGAAATACGGGACAAACTCAATGATAAGGAATGTGATTACAGGGACGACGTTGAATTTCTATCTAGACCTTAACGTTTTAGAAAACTGAATTTGCTCAAAGGTTGCCGTACCTTAACCTAAACATATATTACAATCAATATACAAGCAAGTCCATATACCTTTGAGTTAGTTTTACATGTTGACCAATTGATATACAGAATGTTTCGAGGAATTCTGGGGGATTCAAGAATTTACATTTACGGGTAAATCAGGATGTTCTGTCTATGATCTGTCTATGTCTCTAAGCGATAATGACCATATATGTAGATATCAGAAGTATACTACGTAATACTCACTCGTGCCACACACGAAAATAGATATCGTATAATTAAAACAGGCATTATCAAGAGGTTACAATGTCTCGGTCATCTAACTATATTTAAATGTCGCCAAGAATGCGGTCAAATTATTTTATGACAATAGATAAATTATCTAGATAGGTTAATTTGATTATTATTTGTTACGAAAGTTTGGAAGATAAAATCGTATAACAACAAAAATCTTTTTCCTGTTATTTGTTAGGCTAGGCTCAAGATACAAAGGAGCCTTCGATGGTGAGCATAAATGCTCGAAGCATTCGCACCTCATATTATTTAACTATGAGATCACAGGTTTAACATCAGAAGAATTGTGGTCAAACACCTAGCTTGTCAACCATAAAAATAAATAAGATACACATGATTAAATGCGAACTTGTATGAAAGGAATGTAGTTGAGCATAATATTATTGAAACTTTACTCAAAAATTGCAAAATTATTTATAAGTTAAAGTGACACATATCTTTTTTGTATGAACAATAATATGTAGATGTAGTTATATAGAATAGGGCGCTAGTAATCAAAATTCCACAGGAAAAAACACAAAACCTGAGACAGCTGATAGTGATTACTGCTACATATCTATCTTCTACATCCAAAATATAATTACACCACTTGATAGCTAAAGGATTAAAGAATTCGTTACATTGAATGAGCACTTGAAATGTGGAAATCCAAAAGACTTCTTAATGTTCAAAAATGTACACGTATTCACGAACACATGGATGCTAGGCCCACAAATGTTCATCGATTTTTTTATCACAAATTTGAATAGAAATTGTACATTTTTCGGCAGCTTAACAATTTTTTTTTTTTTAATAATTTGCCCATTTTGGGCAGGCTAAAGCTATAAAGCCATACTGCCTTGTCTTAAGTGTTATTTCTGCTGTATCTTAGCTATAGTTATCGTCAAAGTCGTCTTTGTGAAGTCCAGTTCGTGTCAGTTAATTCCAGTCATGCTTTAGTAAAGTAGTGGCAACTTTACTATAAAGCTTCGATAGAGTTTTGGAAGCAACACGAAAACTCATGTTTCACCACATTATATCATTTTCCCACACTCGCGCTTGTAATTCGGCACTTTATGAATAAAACACCACCATTTTTATGCATAAACACTCGACAAAACACTAGTTTTGGAAAAAAATACAACGGAGCGACACGACTCTTCCCGCGTTTCCGCCAAAACTCGCAGCTTAACAAACTAACCAAGGGGCCTTATTCTCTAACTCACATGTTTTCCGCAAACGCGTATACACTATACACTGTACACTAATGATGCTATACGCTAATAAATATATAGATTATTTTATCAGTTCAAAAAAGTGCGCTAGGTACAAACTTGACGTGTTTTTAAATTTGACATTATCGTAAAACCATCCCATGCGATTAAATCTAAATACGGCCACGTTACATAGGTACTATATGGTCGTAGATATGAAAGGAATAAGGTCCACAGCGTAAATATAGCAAGCCAATCCATGCGTATAATCTTACTGGAATCTCAAGGGACGTAACCACTTTCCGGATATTAATCTTAATTGATAATTTATTGGCAAGACACTCGAATGTTCCGACGGGCTTTATTGCAAACCTCTGGAATAAATTACTTATCAGTGTTAACCGATTGGATATTTAGTAGATAGCTGTAGAGGCAATATTAAGGGAAACCACGGTAATCCTGGACGGCCTTATTTTCTACCTGAATTGATTTATAACTGTAGTCTAATGGATTTTGAATTGTATGCAGATAGTGTGGTTTTCTACACTGGGAGCAATCAGACATACTACAATGATTCTAAGTGATACTATGATAAGAAAACTAAATTCATTTTTGTTTTACTTGACAGCCCTATTGGCTCATTGGTAGCATATCTGCCTTAAGAGCTGAAGGGCGTGGGTTCGATTCCCGCTCAGGACAAACATTTTATGTATCAACAAATGTTTGTTCTGTGTCTGGGTGTTCTGTATGTATTATAAGTATGCATTTACAAAAAAAAAGTATATATGTATTCTATCAGTTATCTGACTTCCATCACACAAGCTCTGCTTAGTATGGGGCCAGATGGCGCTGTGTGTACTTATAGTCCTACGACATTTATTTATTTATTATTATTTACTTATGCGGGATTACCTGCTTTAATTATATCGCATACTCTGTCTATAGTGACGAAGCAAGACGAAGCTGCGCGTGCGTTTTTCTCAACTTTGTTTCCAACAAGAGGGCCACCGAATGTGGCCGAAACTATGGTTAGTGTATGGATCAAAACCACATCTGTTTTCATAGTAGAACGAGATGCAGGTAACGATTGATCAAGTAATTGGGAGTCGGTTTCGGGATCGTATCAAGAGAAAAGGTATATATGTACCATACTAATTATATAGTGTCTACCTAATGTACGGGAAAAGGTTTAATTATTTATTTGTAGAAGAAGTTTATTTAAGGAGATTTCTTTATTCGATCCTTTTCTTTCTAACCTTATTTAAAATGTATGGGCTACTTGTATTTTGCGTATTTTCTTATAGACATACTCTGTTATAGATTTATGTGTTTGGTTCTTTTCATAATTTGATTTTTTTTTTATTTGTTTATGATTTAAGGTTGATGATGAATATGTGAATTGTTTGCAAAATTAGAAAACCTTTGATACTTTGGTGTAAAGTTACTGTTGAAAAGGTGTTTAAAAATAAAATCAAGTGTTCATAGATAACTTTTTTTTAAATAGAAGCATATTTGATTCTACTTGGTTGGTCTACTTAGAAAGTCAGGGGCACTCAAAAAGTTTTATGAAACTATAATAATAAGTTCTAAGGGTAAAGCTTTTTTAATTAATTTTATTTAAAGAACTCTCCGTCGGCTTCTATACAAAGTTTTATGCGTCTAAACCAAGTTTCGAAACAATTTTTCTAGTCTGTCTCAGACATCTTTTCTACAGCCTTCTCGTAATCTGTTAGCGCATCTTCCGGCGATGAAAACTATATCCCTTCGGGTTGATTTTTTATTTCAGGGAATATAAGAAACACAGTGCTATTAGGGCTGTAAAAAGGGTACCTACACAAAAAGTTAACCGGTATGTTTATTTATTTATTGCACACACTTACAAAATACAAATACAGATACAAATATTTAGTTGATAACACCAATGTTACAGTCACATCAAAATTTTAAATATGTCATTAAATGAGTTTTAAAACACTGACTACATGTCAACACAAAAATGTCAAAATAAGGTATGTCAATACACAAACATGTCAATATAAAAAAATGTTGTCAATACAAAAAAATATTCTCAATAAAATAAAATGACATGACAAAAAAACATAATTACTAATCTGTACAAAAGGAAGACTTAATGCTAAAGCATTTTCTGCCAGCCATCCACAGTATTTGTATGAGATGTGATTGTAGGCGAGCATTAAAACAAACATATGTTATCCAGGAAGTCCCTCGTTTTGAGCGCCGAGTATAAGCGGGAGCATTGTCGCATGAATCAACGCTAGTAGGAAAGCTGTTCTACTTACTTGGGGCCGTACGCTCCAAGTACTTTAGTATAGGTTTATAAAACCTACTATCTGTATTTTTGTGATTCTCACAATATCATCCAAACACAATCAGCAGTACCAGGAACATTACACCTTAATAGACTAATTCAACTGTACAGTACTGTACAGCCTTTTCTTGTTGTACAGTATAACAAGAAAAGGCACAAAACATTATAACATAAAGGTGTAAATCTCTAGAGATGCTCATCGATCTTATTGTACTACCTTAACAGTTAATCTTATTGTTGGTTACAATTGTCGCTCGTAACAATTTATCAACGTTATTTGAATCGCGATATCCGTTACGGTTACACGATCTTGTATTGTGGAATTTATTGAATGGAAACAGAAAGATCGAGTTATTTTAGGTGCTGTTTATGACTCATTAATGAAACTTTAAATAAGTGGTCATTCAATCGCTGCGTTTAGAACTAAGGTTCGACATACAAAACCTTGACTTTTAAGATTATAAGTTGGTATTTAGCGTTAGATGAGTTGTGGTCAAACGCCTAGCTTGTGGACCACAAAAAAAATATTAGCTTATTTTAAGACTAAGCGATGTCCAAACCATCGTTGCATTGTCGATCATTACTTTGAGACATTTATTTTAATGAAATGCAAAACTAGATAGAGTATGTATAATTTTATACGGCAATAGAATTCATGACATCCATAATCATGTATTTCTTTGACGATAAGTGTTCGTTTTGTGCCTGGTTTCTCTGTACGTATTAACAAAAAAAAAATATTTTATCAGTTATCTGGTTCCCATAATGCAAGGTGTGTTTAGTTTGGGGCTAGATGGCTTTGTGTGAAATATCCGACGATATATATTTTCTGTATTTTTTTTTCTAGTACACACATAAAGAATGTTTATCTGTCTATCTACATTTTATATAATTATGTATGTATGATACTGAGTACAATTTATAAACAGTAAATAATGGTTAGTAATGTCCGAACATACAAACTTGTTTTAGAAAAGTACGTAATATTCCTAAAAAAATACGCGTCATGTTAATTGACGTAGACGGCTAAAAATTATAATTTCTTTTTTGTTTCAAGCAAAAATCGCTACGCCTACTGGCAATTTGATCAGTATGTCAATCAAATGTCACAACACGCATCACCAGAGCTCGTCTGTCAGCTGTTATCGTACTACGTTTCCACAAACGAGAGTCCGCCAACGCAAAATCCATCAAACATTATATTTTTTGATGTCAGCAACATCCACCAGCACTTAGTAATCCCTTCCGCTGTGGTCCATCTAAAAACGACGTGAAGACTCTTAAGCCAGGTCACGGATAATTAAACAGAGCCAGAATGGTCAGTTAAGATTATTCTCCCGAATTGTCGGGAGCTTCATTGGAGCGTCTAAAAAGTAATTAGGGCTATATTTTAGGCTATTATAGCCTTTAGGATGTGGACGAAAATATATGGCCTGTTGGGCTTGACAAATGACGAGTTTAAATCTGTATATTGTATTTTAGATCCTTAGAAATATGTTGAAGCTCATGGACATAATTGAGATCAAAGTTGGAGTAATATTTAGGCCTTGTTTTGTAGATAACTTATATTGCATGTACCAGAAAAGTACTTAAGTAGGTACGTAATAAAATAAGACAAAATTCAGCATAGTCTTGAGTGATGCAATTTCAAGGTCCCATGTTATGTAACACTCTCCACACCTACTCTTTATGTTTGCATCAAATTTACGTTTTATGAAAAGTTTGCACAAACATTGCACATTAATTTTGCGGCAGCCATTCAAGAGAAATGTAAATATTGAACAGTATAACATGTTTAATAACTATTTACAACGGAATAAACACAATAAAAAATAGTCGAAATCGAAATAAAATTCAAGGAAAATAGCCATTATTTCTTGCTTAATTTTTTGTTGACTTTTATTTTGGCATCGTACTTTTTTGCATTTGGCCAGTGTCAAGTGTTTCGATATTTCTATGCATGTTATGAAAAATCTAATTAAGTAAGTCTAAGTCACAGTTAATATTTCAAAAATCAAGTCAGTCATTTTGGAAGTAACACAAACATAAACGTTTTACCACATTGTAACACACTTTTACTGTCGTACAAGTTAATTAGTAGGTACTTTATAAATAAAACACATCTATTTTCATACATATAAACTAGGATTAAACACGCTTTCCCGCCTAAAACTCGTTTTTTTAACGATCATATCAAACAATATTGTTTTTGAACCTCCCGCAAGCCAGCATACTTGTAAACACGACAATGACGCAGCTATGCCGACAATAAATTTAAAAAAAAGTAAATCGACAAAATAATGTTGTGCAGACTTAAAAAGTAAGCGTGAAGAGTGGACATCAAACGGGGCTCTGCAAAAACAGGAGAAAAAACAAAACACTAATTAGCCAATTATGCCAGAAAAAAAACTTTCGCCGCTTTGGTACAGTAACATTCATTAATTACTACAGTCGTGATTTATGTGTCTTGTAATAAAAATAATATTCATACCTAATCTTCAAGCTAAGATTTTTGTTTTTAATCAAAATAGTTTCGCGTTTGACTACACTCTGCCTGATGTTAAGCAGTAGTATGGTCTAAGGTGGAGCACGCTTACCTAAAAGAAACCTACTTACTCTGGACAGCGAGCGGCGGCCTTAGGCTGTTGCGAGGCCCGGGGCGACAGATCCTTAGAGAGAGGCTAGAGAGAGGCCCTTATTCTTTGATTCCGTTCTACTAAAAAAATAGTTGGAGTTGGAGTGCTCGAGTGGCCGTAACATGCTTGCACTAATAATGAAACCGTGCGGTTGACAGCCCTGTTCTATCCTGGCTCATTGGTAGTATATCTGCCTTAAGAGCTGAAGGGCGTGGGTTCTATTCCCGCTCAGGACAAACATTTTATGTATCAACAAATGTTTGTTCTGTGTCTGGGTGTTCTGTATGTATTATAAGTATGCATTTACAAAAAAAAAGTATTTATGTATTCTATCAGTTATCTGACTTCCATCACACAAGCTCTGCTTAGTTTGGAGTCAGATGGTGCTGTGTGTAATATCCTACGATATTTATTTATGGTTTTGTTAAGTGCGAGGCGCGTGATACAATGTGGACTTTTTTGTGAGGACTTTTTTCTACAAGAACGCAAGGCCCCTGCAAGAGCGAGGCCCCGGGCGGTTGCCCTGCTTGCCACCCCCTAAGGCCGTCACTGACTCTAGTTTCGAAGACACACATGATGTACCTAACAGAGACACAGACTCCGGCAGAGAATATCATTAGTAGTTACATAAGGTTTATCCCTAAGATTTATCCAATATGGTAATTTTCCCCTACATTTGAAAGAAAGAGAAAAAGATTTTATTTTCAGAAAACTCACTAGTAAACTAGATGTAAATTGCAGCATGGCGTTTTGTAAACACATTTTTTCTTGTTAACCCCTAAAATCGATAACAAACAAAACACAAAATTGTAAGAATTAAAAAAAAAGTTCATCGTAAACATTTTAATTCCGAGTTCGAAACTTTGAAACGCTGAATATCGCAAAATACTCATATAAAATGTAGGTGGGCCTCCAAAATATCACAGACCACACTCGCCACCAAGCTTACTTTTTGCCGGCAAAATCGGCTTTCCACAGTAATGCCCTTTAACCCTGCAATGGCTCGGAATAACGCAGAAATAGCAGAACCCATCGCCCACACATCTGACCCTGGCCCTTTTATTATAATCAAGGTTAATTACAATTCCTACTTACCTAATGCTAGAACATAAGAGTTATGCATTTTCTGAAAGCGTTCGGTTGCCCAAAATATGATATAGGTTTCTGTACGTCTTAGACTAATATAATATTTTACGTAACTTGACATGAAAACGCGTATTCAAACTTTCTTGTGTAACAAAATACCGTTAGATTTCTATCGCTTACAACTACGAGACTAATATCTACATAATTATTTTATGTGTGACATATTATTTCATTGACATTTTCATTATATTGACATATGGTATGATTTTGATTTTTTTAAATATAAATGGAAGATGACCTGTAACTGTGGTGTAATTAATAAAAGATTTGTATTTTGTATTTGTATAGCTATAGCAATGGTTAAGGTTTCAATGGATATAATACAATTATCAGTATAGCGTACGTTTGTGATGCAGCGTTTGTTTTGCCCGTGAATTAGCTATGTGTAAAATTATAAATATGTAATAAAAGTATAGCGTTATATCACGTGTAGTTAGGACGTCGTTCTAGTATCATTGTAAAGATCTTTAAAACAATAAGAACTTTTTTCCCCTTTGTATTTAATAGACTAACAAAGAAACGGGCTGCCATAATGGTAAGTGGACACCACCTCCCATAAACAATTGTAATATTAGAAATCTGCAAGACCCAGCCTGACGTAGCGTCCTCAAAAGTGGTCAGCTAAAGCCGCGGCTAGACCTGCTGGAACTTCCGAGGTTCGTAGTGGCGAGTGCTACAACACATTGTGAAGCCAATTCCACACAAACGTGGCCTGTTGTGGTCGCTTAATTAGAGGCTGCTATCTCTTGCCGTTCGTCTGGCACAGACTTAACTACTTAAAAAATAAAAACTTGTATAACTTTAATACTATAACAACAATAAGTGAAGTAATTTGGTCGGTGAAAAAAAAAACAAAAATTCTTGAGCGACGGCTGCTAAAAATATATTTGACAATACTAACCCGCAAAAACAAATAACACGCAAAGTAACTGAAGTCGGTCGTCTTCATTTTAACGTGTGTTTTGGCGACAGAGTAGAATTCAAAGGTTGAATGACCCTTCACTAAAAATACTCAGTTATCTTATTATATTTTTAGATGTAACGGAGATCCGAGAAGCTGGCGGTATTTGGGGTTACAGCTGACCGCACTGCCGATGATTATGTTCGTACTAGTTTTCAAGGCGTTTTGTTAACTCTTAATTCGATAAACAAACCGTACTTACTGACAATTTTATTTCTATTAACTCTTCCGTAGAACTTTTTAGTATAACAAGTAGGAGTAAAAGTCGAGTGAGCAGAAAAATATCAGAATTCCCCTCATCATTCATATAGTGCTTACATCACGACTGAAAATACTGTTAACTTTGTTTCTTTTATTACATAACAAATCTACAAAAACGGTTGTGACTGTGTCGTTTATATCCATGTACATTTTTGAACTGTAAAAAAATCTTTCAAATTTTCATGTTTCAACTCCTCACTCAACCTAAAGTATTTCTATAATCTTAAAATTAAGTGGTGTAATTAAATTTGATACATAAAACTGTATCCTATAATTTTGTTATCATCAGTTTTCTGAAATAAAAAGAATTAGGATTTAAATCCAATAAAGCTTAACACGTTAACTGCCGAACAAAAATCAGGATATTCCATTTAAGCCATGTCAAGCACCGGTGTTGTACCACAAAGTGATGAACCATTAAGATCACGATGGTGACGCGCTCGGGGGGCATCGGTAAGCCGTTTCAAAATGTCTTAGGAATATTATGCAAATGGCACTAAAATTTAATTCACTGTTTAATTTTAATTTTCAGTCTATCTTATGATATTTAAAACTTTAAAATACTAAAACATAATTATATAATACTAATAAAATTAAAAATAAACGGAAACGTGAGTTTCGCCTTAGCCTCAGCAGAAAGTCTTAAATGGCCTACATGTGGTCCGCGTGGCATTCAAAATGTTAAATATGATATATTATACGTATATGATTATACGAGCAATGCCACCAGAGTGGCATGCTCGCTTTAGCGAAAAACTTCTTAATAAATAATTACAAATCTGTTGTAAGGGTCGAGATTTAAATATGTATGATATGTAAGTTTCCGTTTAGGTTTACCTATGCGAGGGAGTGTTTGTATTTTGTCCCGGCTTAACCCTACTACCACTACAGACAAAAAAACAAATAACAATTTTATTGTAGCGATGATTGATCAGTGATAAGCGCGGTTCGTTGACACGCTGAAGGGTGTGGGTTCAAACACAATGAGCTTGGGCTGCCAGTGAAGATAAAAATCGTGAGAAAACCATAGCATAGGTAGGGTATTTTCTAGTTTGGCAAGCTACCACCCACCCTCAAGTTGAAATACTACCGCCAAGCTGCAGCCTCACTTGAGAGCCAATTCTATTCCAGGCTAGATGTGCTTACCATCTTCGATCACACCGTCATTTAATATGGTCAAACGACTAGCTTGTCAAGCATAAAAAATGTTGAAAAACGGATAAAACTGAGAGGTGCCGCTATTTCTACTATAAATAATGATATAGGGTGGCACAAAAGAATTTGTGATACAGACACTTACATAACCAAGATGAAATCCCGGAGAACGTTCATAATATTTCCAATTTGTCTAGGGTTAGACGAGAAGACATTTTGTTACGGCGCTTGTCGAGCGCAGGCTCGTCTAAACAACGAAAGGTCCGAATTTTTCCTACACTTATTCCTTCAATAACAATATAAGGTACAATGCGGTGTTGATGGACGCATTCTTCGATTACTCTACTTAGCTATTTAAGTTATAAGTCTCAACCAGGCTAGATTGTAATAACAATGAGGTAGGTATCTAACAACAAACAGATACATCATTAGAAGGAAAAAAAATGCGTCATTTGAAAAAAATCGATGTATATACAAGTTGACGTGATCCAAAATTCTGCTTCTTTCAAAGCAAAACGCGGACAAAAAAACACTTTATTCATTCGGAATTAGCCCTGTTTTTTTTTATAAACTATCCCACTGTTGGGCGCGGGTCTTGTATCATTGTGGGAAGAGTAAAGCCACAGTCTACCACGCTGGCTAAGTGCAGGTTGGCATACTTCACATATCTTCAAAAACTTTTTTATGACTCTCGAATATGTATTTTTCTTCACAATGATTTCCTTCACCACGCACGCACTTCAATACGCACATAATTAAGAAAAGTCAGAGGTGTGTGCCGTGCGATTCGAACCCAGGACCTCCAGATTAGAAGTCCGGCGGTATTTCCATGCTAGTTTAAAATTAATTCCACAAAACCAGAATGCTGGCATCTACTTTGGTCAAAAGCTTAGCATTGCCATCCAGCGTGGCAATGCTGCCAGCATTCTGCTACATATCCCTCCTTTGACGGACGTTTTGCTTAATTAATTATTGATTAAAATAGTATTCATTTAAGATGGTTTATTTTGCCTTGCCTTCTGAACTTCTCATAAAATTAAATATTTAAAAGATTGGTCATGAAAACATCTCGAATTACAATCATCTACAGAATAATCATGTAGATTGATCAGCCCTTTTGGACATTTTGAAGTTATCTTTTGGGCAATTACATAGAATTCGTTGGCTAACCTATTTTTTACACCTCAAATTCTTCTAACTGTGTTTATCGTAATCCACCTTACAATCTTTTTACTTACCGACTTAGCTGCACCATGGTTTTAGAACTTTAATTTCATAAATGTAATTTTAAAAGCATTTCTGTAACCTCTGTTATCTAGCTCGGTAGGTATTAATTGCATATCTCTGATCCACTCGGCGGGGCGTATACATGTCTATGCAAAAGCACGCAGTGAGGTTACGATCAAGTGTAGTTATGCATAATTTATGATAAGAGTGAATATTGTGCCGTTCACCCCGCATAATTTTATATGGTTCTTGAATTCTTTCTGAAAGAAATGCTAGCTTTAAAACTCATAGAATTTGTCTCAAATACCTCACGAATGCAATAATTTGACAAAATAAAAAAAAACATGATAATTATGACTATGTATAATCTGGTGCAGTATTTATAAACGACTACCGATGCTGGAGCGACACTAGCAACTGTAATGACTTGGCGTCGACCATCCTATGTTTTTAACGGTGTTGTGTTTTCATTATGACTTTAATTAGTTCGTGTTTGTTTTATTTTCAATCCGGACGTTTTAACATTTTGTAAAGACGTTTTTACATAAATTTATTTTATTATAATGATGATTAACTACATTGATAGAAACAATCTAAATTAAATGACTTTTTTTTAAATACTTTACAATAAACACACATGCGTTCAAAAGCAGCTCTATGTCTTTCTGTTTCATACCTAAAAAAACAAACCGACGTCTAATCGTCATAAGATTAAATTTGAAATCTCTGAAAAATTACAAAGTCTAGTTTTTTAGTCGTGATAGTAACTTTTCATTACCACACAAATCGTTATGCGTTAAAGGTGAAACTCTTCAGTATCTAAAGTTATTTACAAAATATTCCAAAAATACCTAAAGCAACAGTCAAGATACAGACAATTGATATAAGCAATAAACGCTTATCTAGTTTCTCTCGTATACAATATACTTCCGGACCTATTACGAAATCTACAATCATGTATGTATTTGTTTAGGAATCAAAACATCATTTTATTTCAATTTAGTTTCACCTGCCAAATAGCTACTATTTTATTTCCCTTAATATAAACTTACGGCACGTGATTACTATCGATACCTGAAGCTTGGCATTTACACACAAATATATAAACATTTTGCCATAAGGTCTTTCCTAGAGCAAAATGTTTCTATATTTTTTTATTAATGATTCAGGAATGAAGCGTTTTCACTTGCACTTTCCTTATTTGTCCCACAATCCACTTTCGTAGGTTAATATTAATTTAGGGGTAAATAAGGGTCTCTTATATATATCTATCCAAGAATGAAACCGTGCCACCGTAATAAAAAAAGTTTCAGGAAAACAATGCTTTCCTGAGCCCACGCGTTTTGCTAACTCGTCGAAACAGGTCAAATATAAATAATTTGGGGTAACTTTTAGCAAATTCAAATGGACGTGGCTTGAGACTTTGAAGACTGATAGAAAAAGTACAAATTAAATAGTAATGGTTGCACTTTTAATAACTCTTTTACATAATATCAAGCACTAGCGGACGCCTTGCGGTTTCACAAAGAATTTTTGAAATCGGTTTTAGTAGTTTCGGAGCCTATTCAATACAAACAAACAAACAAACAATCAAATCTTTCCTCTTTATAATAGTATAGATAGATAGCAAACGTATACAAAGTATAATGTAAGTTACCCTCCAATTAGTGGGTTTAAATTCTACTTTTTTACCTGATGCTAATATACGGCTCGTGAAAGGATAATATGAGGGAAAGTACAAGTAAATAGCATAGTTCTCGACCTGACAAACAAGTGGCATTTCGTAGTGCGTATTTTGTTCAAAAACGTTAACTTTCGTATCAATTACGTTGTTTGGACATTCTCTAGAAAAGTAGGTCGAAGACTGTCTTCTGTCAGCTAAGTGGACAAAATTAAGCAAAGTCCATAGTGGAACAAATTTCAGCAGCTTAATGAATAAAGAAAGTTAAGTTAAGTAGAAGTAGTGTAGGTTAAGTTTTTAAAAGAATTAAAAAAAAAAAATAATTGATACGTTGTTTGGAGCACTACTAACACCTTTAGTTAAACTGGCTTACAGTTTAGAGTTGTTATTACCATGTGTTAGTACATAATCAATCATTATGTATTCTACCATGAAACTGTCGTGGTTTTGACACATTTTCGTTTTACTTACGCGGAATTACTGACGTATAATTATATCGAATACTCGGACAAAAAAATTGTAAAGCAAGCGCGCGATGTAGCTACTCAGCTTTGTCTCCATGAAGAAGAGTACCGGATGTAACGTGGTCGCGCTTGGTCGAGACTGAGTTAACACTCAGACACGACCAAGCGCTCGAAGAGTCAACACGTCCTGAGGATGCCTCGTGTAAAGGCGAAACACGTGTCGGCAAGTGGTTACTGCAGCGAGAAGAAGATATAAAGACTTGTTAATATAAAGACGGTTATCTTATTCTAATTTGTTATAGTTTTTAAGTTTATATCAAATTTTACTTTTAGATATTAAGTAATGTTTCGGATAAGTTTTTAGTACTTAAATTGGTGGCAAGTTAGTTAGATTTAAATCCTCATCACTGTTGTAACTGAAACGACTGTTAAGCGGAAATAATCTAAATATAAAATAAACGTTACACACAGCACAAACTAAGCCTGTATTATGGAAGTCAGACAACTGATTGAATACTTAAATACTTTTATTTTGTAAATACATACTTATAAAACCTACAGTAGGCGAGATGTTGGTCAAACGCAAGCTCACAAAAACCTCAATTAGCCCATAATTATGTAGCCCGTGATAGACGCAACCGCAAATCGCCCACCAAATGAAACGCCAACCATTAGTTTCAGCCAGTTACAAGTGGCCGCTCCGGAAGTATCGAAAATAACGAACAAAAATCTTAGTGATGTTTACATAAAACCACTTGAAATTCCTCGGGCTCTATATTGATTTATTACAACAACGTCACTGGACGGCGCCTCTGTTTTAATTTTACAAGTCATTCGGACAGTTCGCGAGTAATTTTTGCAACGGTTTGCGTGAAGCAGACGCCCCTTGATGTTTATTTTGATAACATTCAATACGGCTTACGACAGTCTGATTGGACGTTTCTAATTAGAATGGTAGCATCGTGTGTAAAGAATTTACGGTTCACAAAAATGGATTGTGAAGATCTTTTTTGATAACGTTTCAATTTGCATAGCTTCTTATTATACCTATCCTATCACGTTCAGACGCCGCCGTTCAGTCTCGCAGAATAGGCTAATGTAAACAAGGCCTAAAATTTATGCGAGCACTCATGCTGGTGCTAGTATTTTTTTAAATAAAAAATGCAATTCAATTTTATGTAAATATTTTTACAGCCTTAAAGTGTTAAAACTGATGTAAAATAATCAATGAATCATCACCTTAAATATATGTAGTAGCGAAAGAAAATGCAGATAAAATGCTTTGCGCTGTCAGTTTGGCTAATTATGAAGTAGTAAAAAAAAAAATACTGTCGTCATTTAAAGGTCCATTGTTGTAGGCGGGGCTATACTGCGACGCGATACGGCTAGGTGTTTGTTCACAGGTCAGCTGATATTAAGTGTGGTCGAAGATGGTAAGCACACATAGCTTGGAAGCGAATTGGCTCCCGCGGAAACACTCCGCGGCAGATTTTAAATTAAAATTTTAATTAGGGCTGGTAGCTAGCTAGCTATGTACTATAGAGTGGGTACTTCACCACGATGCTATGGTTTTATCATGATGTGCCCTTTCACCGGCAGCTCAAACTCATTGTTGGGTTTTGAACCCTAGCCCTCTGGCGTGTAAACCAACCGAGCTAACCACTAAGCTACCGTCGCTACTACATATCCCTTTACTTTTACATGTTTTCTACGCAAATCAGATAGATCATTTTATTACACAATTAATATTCTGTTTGATTTCGGCTTATTTTAGACGCTCCGTTGCCTTTATATAACCTCTGTAGGCGTGGAAAATAAACCTTCTTTCAAAATCTATGAACTACAAGTAAATGTGGTTCACGCAAGTGCACAATTTATTTAATTTCCAAATTTACTAAGCATTCGTGATCAGTGTAAATGACTTTATTTCTACACATATAAATTTCACATTTCATGCTTAACACTTTCTAGTCTACTTATACACTAAAGATCTACCACGCATGCCGCAATAAAATTTGTTTATCCTTTTTATCCGTGCGTAAAAGTGATAAACATAAAATATGGATAGTTATGTCTCTCTTTTTTTCATGAGACAAATATAAAGAAGACAATTTTTCGGCAAACACGCTAGGTCTGTTGGGGGTGATTGTTAAGGAAATGTTTCGCCTAGAACCCTTGGGGGGATAAACTACAGTAACTCTAGCCGTGTTTATACGCCAGTGGTTACGGTTTCCAACACGAAATTAATTTATTATTTCTGAATCAAGCCCACACGCTTTCAATCTATTTCATTAACGATTCAACATTTCAATCTCCTGAAGGTAAGAGAGGAAGTTAACAAGGTAAGGGAACGCAACATATTTTATTGTACTTTCCGTAAAGAGCACAATTTTTGCTGATACGAATGTTTAATTGTAACGATACGATGACTACGTCACACTCCCTTTTTAAAGATGCTCTTGTAATTTGATTTTATCATTAATTAGCTTTTAGTATTTCTACTAGGTTGTATTGAAGTCTTAAAACGGCAAATCAAATTTAAAAACTTACTATTCATTTCGAATTTAAACAAATGTTAAATATGATTGTATGTACAATTTTACAATGTACAAAATTTGTACATTGACCGATTCAAATAATGTTGACTATAAAATTAGTGAAGTCCGAAATTGTTACACTAAAGTGCTAAAATTTTGCTTGCTATACGCAAACTATGCACACCATACATACACTACTATAGTTGCTTGGAAGAGATCGAGTTTAACAATAAGGCCGCCATTTGTGGCACAAGCTCTTAAGTTTTTTTGTTTGTAATATTTAAAAATTTCCTTATTTTAAAAACTCTGATGTTCACAGTAAAGAGTTTCTAGACATTTGTACCTTGTCTTATAGTAGCATCCATTTTATTGTAAACAATAAATTTAAATGCATAGGTAAGTAATGTAACCTATTACACTCGGAAGTATCTATTTAGTATGGAAAAAAAACTTTGTGGTTTTAGTGTATATCTGTTTATTTTTTTGAATGTTAGAGTAATGAAACGAACGACATGCTCTCCTGCTGGTAAGAAATAACGCCTGTCTATGACCATTGCAGAACTTTGAGTGAACTTGTGAAACAAAGTCCAGGGCATCGCTGCTTTGGCACTTATTACTTTGAGACTTACGATGGTTAGTCTTAAGAGCCCTGTAATTTCCTTCAAACCGGAACATGCAACAAGTTTACATACTACAGTTAGATACTGCTTGTCGACAGAGGTGGTGGTGGACCAAGTATGTCACATATGAACATATAACATCGTGTCGTATGGTATAAACTCTTTACCTGAATGTAATCTGGATTTACTTAAAGTATTTTATGATGACTTTCCTTAATGTAACGCGGAATTTTAATGCTTTTTATTTCACCCAGATTTGTAAACGAGTATAATAATTTTAATTTCGTAATGCTGTAAGATGTATGGGATGAATTCTGTGAATCTTAAAAACACCCACAACAAGCGTGTTTTAGTCGGTCATTAGTTGTGCCATAATTATTGATGGTTAGGGTTATACTTAAAGAATACGGTTTAAGAATATTTTAATCTCATAAAAATTACAAGTAGTTTACTTACTGACACAGTTTAGTATGTTGTTTAGTCTGCTACTAAGCACAGTGTGCAGGCGTAATTAAATTATTAAAGAAAAGGACAGAAAACAGTACAAAGGGAAGAGAAAACGGAATACAAAATACCAACAATAAATTTTTTTAAGGTGAGGTATATAGGTAATATCAATGGGAACTCATTGCTAAAGCTTAGCGTCCAGCAGCTATAGCTGACTTGTAAAAGCAGAAAGTTATCCAAAGCGGCAATGAAGCCCACGTTTTGGGAACTATTTTCCATTTAAGTAATTTTTTGTTAAGTACGGATTTTTTTATTTTACTTAATTTATATGATGAACATTTTAAATAATGTACATTAATTATACTCGTAAATACAGATCAATACCTAAGAAAAATATACCGCGCTGAAAGCTACAAAACAATTACCTGCATATGTAACAAACTAATAAAAATTGTATTAATTTTTTCTATCTATCTCGATCTTAGATAAAAAAAGTAACCTTTTTATCACACAGTTAAATGTATTAATTCAAATTAGGTTTTT
Source organism: Biston betularia (assembly GCA_905404145.2). Lineage (NCBI taxonomy): Eukaryota > Metazoa > Arthropoda > Insecta > Lepidoptera > Geometridae > Biston > Biston betularia. The sequence goes on from FR989868.1 coordinate 3,850,632, forward strand.
CATTAGTAGATACAAGTAACAAATATATTTGTTATATATTTTGTTTTTCAATTGTGCCTGCCAGATGTTCGTCGTTCTTACGTGAGATTCTCAATTATCTTGACAAATCAATCAATCACTGTCAAACGAGGTACGCTACCTGACAAATAAGGCAAGATATCAAATTGAAATTGCTTAGATATATAAGCACCATCGGTAACCACTAAAGGTTGTAATTGTTAAGTGCTGTTGTCAGCATTATGTTTCGTCTGTCGTCTCTTCTTTGGTCTGCTACGAAACCTTGCGAGATCTTTTTTGACAAACTACATATTATTTTTCATGGTCTGACCCGATGGGAAGCCTTTATGTAACATGGCTTCATTAAACTAGCTAAGGTAGAAGCAGGTAGAATGTTCTGCCCACTACTAGACAAGAGTATAATTGGAGATGCGTATAGAATTTTCACTGTAAGACACTGTCTTCACTGACATTTGTTGTAACACAACCTGTGTAAAAAACCTTTAAAGAAACGATAATGGGAAAATTGGGAAATAGGTGACAATGAGCGTAACACTAAAAAACAGTTTTATATTTCTTTTTGTATAATATATGATGAACTATGTGTTCTAAAAGTTTTTTTCAAAAAGTACTGTCACATAAACTCTACATATGCACTCTTTATGCTGATTTCTTTTATACGTAAAGCGATAATGCATTAATTTCATTCAGACATGTTCACATTATCGCCCCAAGTAGAAGTTACGACACCATTCATCCGTCTTTTCGATTATATCGAGTACTTCATTTTCCATTTTATCGATGAATGCTGCAAATTCTGATTGGCGAGTAATATTTTTGAAATAATTAAGCAATAAGATGTGTATGGTCTTGTAAAACGCCGCAGAAATGGGCTAACATTTCTCATTACGTCTTCTGGGTCCGTTAGTTGAATAAACATAAACAACTTGAGATGCGACCGTTTCTTTTTCCCTCTAAATGTTCTGTATAATATACTCATTCTTGTTGTGGTTGTGATTCAGCATCGGCATTTATCTGAGTGTGCTCAAAAATAGCATTATAGATAATCAAGTGTGCGTGCTACAATCGTTCCACAAACAAAGCCAGTGATGGGCATCTCTAAAAATAGACCTGAAACATCGAGCGATTCGTTTATAATCAATTCGGGCGCTGGTTTCGATTTACTGAAGCCGTACAATCGATTGCCAACTGTGTCCGAACAGCAACCTATTGGCAATGGCCGTGAAACTGAACCGCGTTTATTCGCTTTTTCAGCTGCAGTCAACTTTTGGCCTGCTAAAATTTTTCTTTGCGGTTCTTTTTATAATGTTAATTTTTAGCAAACGTTAAAAGACGATGATCGAAATAAAGAATACAATAGCACGTTTAGAATTTGTTCGTTTTTTTATGTCACTAATATTATCTTTAAAAAAATATATATACCTTTTCAATATTTAAAAGTATATGAGTATTATAATTATCAATTATCTGGTTTTGTCAGTCAGATCAGTGTCAGTTTATCGTTTTCTGTACAAATCAAATCCACGCCTTCTACACAAGTAACTGCAAATCTCTACTCGACAAATGGTAACCACCATGTTTGTCGACGTTGGTCTGCGTTGACCAAAATGTTTTACCCAACATGCGGACTAGCTTTAACCATGCATTGATTTGCATAAACTTGCGTTGGTTGAAACTTGGTGATTTAGCGCCAACATAAGTATTCTCAGCTTAATGATACAAGTGTAAGGTTGCAGAATCTATTTCCCCGCAATTTCTCAGCCGCTAAAAGCCATTAAAGCCCGAGGATTGAGTGCGGCTGATCTATCTCATAGTGAGATCGTAATTGAACGAATGTCTGGACGTCACTCCGTCCGTTTTCGCGGTCGACAAAATTACATTTTCGACTTTTTGTCTGCCCACGATTTTATGGGTTCCGGGTGTAGTGCTAAACTCAGCTGTTTGTTTACGGTAAAAAATAAACAGCCCGAGATGAGTTTCCTTACGGTAAACAAAATGTTTTCTTAGGCCACTGTTTTGGTTAATCTGCTAAAAGTTTGAATAATTGAAAAAGTATTACAAAATATCGGAAAACATAATTTCGACGTTTCGGTTGATATTTTTTGACAATTTTGTAGTTTAGAAGGGTTTTAGTAAGTGATGAGCCCCATAATGAGCGAATAGATGGTTATTTTGCTACATAATCTTTTGGTTTCACAGGAGTAGTATTTATCTCAATGTGCTTTTTAATATGTCTACTTGATGATGATGGATGATACAAGAGAAGTAGACAAATTTTATAAACTTTATTTACATCGATGTTTTCTTTTTTTATGTAAAATGTTATGAGACGAACGTTACGCTCTCCTGATGGTAAGAGATCACGGCTGTCCATGACCATTGCACCGATACACAGAACTTTGAGTAACAAAACAAAGTCCACGGCACCGGTGCTTTGGCGCGCATTACTTTGAGACTTTCGATGATCAGTCTCAACAGCCCAGTAATTTCGCTAGCTGCAGTACCCTTCGCACCGGAACACAGTAATGTTTACACACCACTGTTTGGCGGCAGAATAACTGGTACTGCGGTGGTACCTACCTAGACGACCTCCTGCTGAGGAGATCTACCACCGAGTAAAAGTTTTTTGTAGTTCGTTTTTTGCAGTATGTCTTATCACAAAATGGAAACAACTAACAATTATTTCAATAAAAATTGCTCTGTTGGGTTGACAGTATTTAAAATAATATATTATGATAGTGCTATGTATCTAGTCGGAAATCTCATAAGTTACGGATTCAAATCAAAAAGATGTAAGCATAGAAGTATCCAGAAGAGATTGCGGTTTATTCCTCTTACGTGAATATTTGTGGCAAACGTAAGAAAACAAACGAAAGACTCGACTGATACAAATGCTCACAGGTGTGGATAAATTGGGCTATAACTTATAACAATAATCCGCGCCCGTTTGTTTGTAAGCCTTTAATTTTATCGGTAGACTGAACAAAAAACTGATTTTGTCCTACTGTAGGTACTCAAAATGTACACAACTATGTGACAAAAACTTCTTAGTATTAGATGGTATTACCGTGCGAGTGCTAGGTCTATCGTGCTGCAGTCCAGTACCTAGGACTTGCGACTCAGGTGTAGGTTTTAGGGGTCTCTTTAAATACGGATCTCCCTTAGAAATAGTTTAACTCGAGATATTTTTTTTTATTGTTGACAGGCTAGGTGATTGACCACAGCTCACCTGATGTTAAAGGAAGGTATGGTCGAATATGGTAAAGCACACCTAGCCTGGAATGGAACTGGTTCTCAAGTGAGGCTGCCGGAACACACCGTTAGATGCTTGGCGGCAGATTTTCAACTTGAGGGTGGTAGCTATGGTTCCTCACGATGTTTTCCTTCACCGGCAGTTTAAGCTCATTGTTGGGGTTCAAAACCACGCTCTTGGCATGCGAACCTACCACACTGAGCTAACATCGCTACAAAACGATACGCATTATTATAAAAAAAATGTATTTTGGCATCGGACTACCAACTTTGTATGTTTTCTTACTTTACACACTTTATTAACAAATTTATATTTAATTAATTGTATATGTAATTTATCATTATATATTTACGAGGAAGTCCCTGAATCTCACGACACACGGACTTCCCTAATATGAGGTTCAGGGTAATCACGGAGAACATTGTTTTATTTACTTATTTTTAGTCTATAATTTGTTTTATTTCTAAGTGTATCCCTGAATTAGTTATTGTTATACACACGAAGAAAAGTTTTATCAAAATTACAGGTAACTCTTAAAATCACCAATAAATCAATAGGCATCAGCCATTTGCGTGCGAAAATTGATCACATTTCCTGGTTGAATCCAATATATACCACCTTTAATTTATGAGTCTAATGTGAAAAAGTTAAATTCAATGTATATCCTCTCTGTCGTGTATTTGAAATTTATGAATGCTATCTGTCATGAAAAATTAAATTAAGCGCCTTTTACTAAAAATGATGATACATTCAAAAGCTTAACACAATAGGCAAGCTTAGTAATAATAATAAGCAAATACTGCCCTGTTAGCTCATTTGGTAGCAGGTCTACTGCCTGAGCTGTAGAGCGTGGATTCCATTCCCGCTTAGGATTTTTTTTCTCTGTAAAAGTATATATTGTAGTGGTGTTTATCTGACAAACATAGATGTTTGTTCTGTGCCTGGGTGTTCCAAATACATTCTAAGTTTGTATTTTCAAAAAAGAAGTATCAGGCATCTCTTAGTAAAAGTTTTATTTAGCATGGGATTTTTTTATCTAATATATATATCATAGGACATTTACACACAGCGCCATCTGACCCCAAACTAGGCAAAGCTTGTGTTATGGAAAACAGATAAATAATAGAATACTTAAATACTTTTTTTTAAATGGAATTGCACTCGTATGTGAAAATGTCTAATATTTATTTTTTTAAATAATGAGGACTGTTTTTTTTATTGAGTCATAAAATCTTACTACAATCCTCACTTATTGAATGATCAATAAAAAAGTCTGTTCAAAAGTTATGAGAAATTTAATTGCATACCAGACAGAAATAGTTATAAATAAATGTGACGTCACAAGATAGTTTGTTGCGGTTTTAGTATAAAATTTCACTACGAAATTTATTGTGAAATACATATTATGTTTAGTTATACATCTTTTTTATCACTGTTCACTTGATGTTATACGATGGTGTGGTCTAAGATGGTAAAGCACACCAGCTAGCCTGAAATGGAACTGGCTCTCAAGTGGGGCTGCCGGAACACACCGTCAGGTGCTTGGCGGCAGATTTTAAATTTGACTACTAAAAAATACTCTACCACTATACTATGGTTTCCTCACAATGTTTTTGTTCACCGGCAGCTCAAGCTCATTGTTGGAATTTCGCGCCCTTCGGCGAGTGAACGAACCACGTTAATTACTGAGCTAAAATATTATTTTCAACAAATCCGATGCTTTTCAATCCCTGTCTTGCGGATAGGTCCGTATTTATCTCTAATCAAAACATAATATTCACTGACAAGCATGTGATATAATATATCCTAAATTCGGTCTTACTGGTATAAAACCAAGAGACATAGACTAGAGTAGACGGCAGGATAAAAAAGAGATACGTAGACACCAAAGAAGTCTTGCTCGATATATGTCTAAATAGGATGAACATTATGAAGTAAAACAAAAAAAATTAAAGTTACAATTTAGTTAGAATAAAACTTTATCGGATTCTTTAATAAAAGTGCCCGGAGTAATTCAATTTCGAGGATTCCTTTTACTAGACTGGAATGTCTATCATCTTATCGAGGCGCGTAAATGTATTTTCTTATAATTTGCGGTGTCTAGTATAATATCATTAGGTTATCTTCGGGGACAAATTATATTAATAATCAGTGTTATAATATTTGAGCCGCTTTGTGTTGAGATGAGATCCATGCGAGGGCTCATTTTAAATTTAAGACTGATTATGCGCCTAATTGTCGTAACTTGAATTGTCGTATGCTTGATAAAAATCGTGATGGTGATAAAGGTGATAAAAATTTGCTGATCTCTCCTGGTATCCTTGCTTAAAATCACATCAGTTATTTTCTTTCCACATGAATCAAAAACTTGGTGGTAGATCTCCTTAGCAGGAGGTCGTCTAGGTAGGTACCACCGCAGTACCAATTATTCTGCCGCTAATCAGTAGTGTGTAAACATTACTGTGTTCCGGTTCGAAGGGTACTGCAGCTAGCGAAATTACTGGGCTGTTGAGACTAACTCAATCAAAAGTATCAAAGTAATGAGCGCCAAAGCAGTGATGCCCTGGACTTTGTTTTGTTACTTAAAGTTCTGTGTATCGCTGCGATAGACATGGCGGTATCTCTTACCATCAGGAGAGCGTCTCGTTCGTCTCATTACTTTTTACAATAATAAAAACCAACTAATAATGTACCTACTATAAAGCGAAAGTTAGTGTATGTATATTTATACAATATATTTTTTTTCTTTGCTACAAAAACATTATTTTCACCGTGAGTTTATACCTAAAACGACACTAACACTAATTATACTGAATACGACATACAGAGACAAGTCTCTACTTAGTTCTACGACATAGGCCCAAAGCAACGTTGATCTCTCAGCTAGTTAAAAACTCCCGAGGTCGTTCACAACTCCCTTATCATTAAAAGTTACAAATATAACCCTTGGAAACTCGAGAGCTGGAAAATCCATCTTCTCGAGTTGAGTTCAACATTGACGTCTCTAAGAAGATAGAAATTATCTTGCCCTGTAACTAGAAACCTTCGTAACTTTATTCGACGCCGGTTCGTTATTTTTTTTCTCGTATGACTTGTATGACGTCATGATATTTATTTATTTTATAAATCGATGTTTGCCGACTGACATAGTGTGAAAGCATTTAAAAATAATAAAAATACACTTTTAATTAAAATAGATTTGCATTTTTTCACACCCTTCATGAAATTAAGCAAGAGTCTTAGAGCAAGTTAACTTAGAAGAAATCTGTTTACTCTGGATTTGTAAACACAAAATTATATTTCATGGGGCATACAGTATGTGCAATACGGACAACAAACTGCGGACTGTTCTGTAGATGAAATGATGTTTTATAATTTAAAATATGTCATATTTGTTATATTTGTTATATTACGAACGTTTTAAGTCATGAACAAAGTGTACACACTGATCTGCAAAAGCTGCGGTGGACTAAGTCAGTTCAGAATAAGTCATAATTACATAAAAGATAAGATAATACATACTGTGATGTGACGTGATGGCATGGTATCAACATTAATATTAACATAATATTAATGTTGATACCAGTTATATACTAGTACCTACGAGTACTATACGTATATCATGTGAATATCACTATATAATATCATCTTGTAAGTATGTATCATGTTTTTCACCGGGTCTTAATCGTGCACAAAATACTAAGAAATTAGTTTTGTTTATTTACCTCGAAGTTTCAGCCATGTCGCAATAGCCGTGACAGAACAAAAAACCAATTTCATAGGATTTAGAATAGAATAGAATAGAATACAACTTTATTACACACCAAACCAAAACACAATAACATACAAATATGAAACATAAAAAAGAGATACAAAACAAAATATGTGTTCAAGTCGCGAAAGTTTAAAAGTTACGTGTACCACTGGTATCATCTTCAACATTTTATGTGTGGTAACTTGTCTAACAAGAGTGAACATTTTAGACGATTCTGAAAACCTCGGTCAAAAGCTAAGCGGCCGTAACAAATTAGCATTTCTTTGAAGCAAAAGCCAACCCACATACGTATTTTCCTAAACTCGTTAGAATGTTGATGAAACGGAAAGAATAATTGGATTTAAAATGAAACGTTTCATTGAAATTCGTTTAATTAAACGATCTTTGTATGGCTTTGGCATTTGGTTTTCGAATCTCATATTTCATTCAATCAGTAGAAAGTTACTGTAGGTATCTTTGTATATGATACAGTTTATTCAGGAGTTACTCGTGTTTTGTTGTACAACGCCAATAATAGTTATTTAAAAAAAAAAACTTACATACATTATCCGTACAAGTCAACATTCAAACGCGACCAAAACGTCATCCGTACATAGTGGATGTTCCCCGTGTTTGCACAAAGCGTTTTGATTCCACATTTTTCATTTGCATACCGTGGTTGTGGAACTCTCTGCCGGAGTCTGTGTTCCCTGTTAGGTACAAAATGACTGTCTTCAAATCTAAAAAAAAAAAGTGTTTATGTATTCTATCAGTTATCTGACTTCCATCACGCAAGCTCTGCTTAGTTTGGGGCCAGATGGCGCTGTGTGTAATGTCCAAAAAAAAAATTATTTAAAGTAAATAGGTTTCTACTAAGTAAGCGTGCTTCATATTATACCACACTGGTCAAACGCAAACCTATTTTGAATTTAAAAAAAAAACTAGCACTAGCTCTAACTAGCACTAACTAACTCGACAATAGCAAACTTACTTTTCCAAAGCTTTTCACTTTATTAGCTGTTGTGACACATTTATTAGATGCCCTGAATTGTATGTGAACAAAAATTAGTAAAATAACTTTCATTACGTAAAAAGTCATGAAACAGATTACCGCGGTAATTATTTATTATTACTGGTACGATGTAGTCAAAAAGAAGCGTATTCAGATCCATTTTTGTTTCGAATTTTTACGAAATCCGCCAGCCATTTTAAGAACATTTTTTTTTTATCTTAGCGCAAAAACAGTTCAGAATGAAATCACAAGCACAACAATACAAGCAGCCTTCAACTTCAACTTCTATATAAAAATAATTTCATACGAGAAATTGCGGAAATTCTTTATTTTCCTAACATTTTATCTTATTTACAACTGTTTAGGAAGCCCGTAGGTTTTTTCTTGCAGTGGCGAAATGAAATATTCCCGAGCTTGATTATTCTAATGAGAACGATAAAAAAGGCCGAGAAAACCTCAAGAATACGACGTTCCAACCAGTAGTTATTGTTTTCATAAGTATTTTAAAATAATCAAGCTGCGCTGTTTAGCTGCGTTTTTAGGGATAAAAAGTACTCTATGTGTTCAGAGTATAAGATATCTGTATTCCAAAGTTTTATCTAAATCCATCCAGCCGGTTCAATTTGACGAAGCAACAAACATTTACAGACAAATCACCGCATTTATAACATTAATCTGATAGATGGGTAAAATGAAAATGTAATTTAAAAGTCGTGGAATGTTTGTCGTTTTTTCTTTCTTTGTTTTGATAAAACATTTTTTTTTCGTTTAGAATAATATTATGCTTATGTTTGCCAACACAATTGCAATAAAGTCAAGCCAAAACGAGATATATTTTAATGAAACCATGTCGTGCGCATTTTAAAAATTTGCTAATTGTACAATAGATGTCCTATCCTACCCTACTAATCCCACTAATATTATAAATGTGAAAGTTTGAATGGATGGATGGATGTTTGTTACTCTTTCACGCAAAAACTACTGAACGGATTTGGATGAAATTTGACACACATATAGTCTATGGCCTGCATTAACAAATAGAATATTTTGTGTATTGCAAACCGAATAAACGGGTAACAGGAAGTAGTCTATATTTTCAAGGTTTGACAATAGCAAAAGCATGTACAAACGTCATGAAAGAAAATTGTTAAAAGTAACACAAGTTCAAAACCTTAATATCCTAAACAGTGTTTGTCTACGGCATACCTTATGATCATAAATCGAAAACTAAGTAACAAGCTCCCAAAGGAGATAAAAGCTACAGGTAGTGTTGCTACACACCGTTTAATAATAAAGTCATACATCTCCTGATATACAAGACAATTTATATTAATCAAGAATTACTAAGCAATAAGTATACTTCACATGATGTTTCTAATCGTGCCCATTACTCTAACTTATATTATTAGTATCTGTGGTATAACTGTAATGTGTTTATGATTTTAAGTATTAAAATGCTTGAATACTTTTTAACTTTGCAATTATACAAGAATGGCCATGATTCATAACCCGGAAGGTGTTATTAAAGCCGTAATTCCATAATTTCGTGCTGCCATTAGGTTCACCATACGAACCACCCTACTCAGAGCGTCTTGCAAGGACGTTTCTCAAAAACTGTCGACAGTTGTAAGATCTACAGCAGTAAGGGTACTAAACGAGCATAGCACGAGCTGCTTAGATCTCGTTTAATGACCGCTCGCAAGTGATACTCCGTAATACATGTGGCAATTGATTTGTATTTATATAGATAGACGAAACGTTTGTACAACAACTGCACATCAAATATAACAGTTTTCTTCACGTATTGATTCTGCTACCGCATACTTTAAAAGTAACAGTAAAGCATACATTAAACCGACCCCCAGTATAGACAAAACAGTTTTAATTATGTTGTCTAAAAATAATGTAAGCCACCACTCAACTGACTTTGCTCAAGAATTGTTCGTAAAGCGACTGAAATAAGAAAACATCGCAGTCGCATCAACCGGGAATACAGATTTAAGTTATCAGCAATGTCGTGCAATCTTTCTTTTTTTATTTACATTAAAAAACGAATGGTGGAACGAAACATTTTTCTGATAGTAAGAGATGTCCATGACCGTTGTACCGGTACCCAAACATTTGAGTAACAAAACCAGGGCATCGCTGCTTTGGCGCTCATTACTTTAAATCATTCGATGGTTAAACTTAACAGCCATGTAATTTCGCTAACTGCAGTAACCTTCAAACCAGAACTCAATAATGATTACACACTAGAGCTTGATGGCAGAATATTTGGTACTGCGGTAGTACCTACCAAAACGACCTTCTGCTAAGGAGATCGACCACCAAGTAAAATCGGTTGATCATAAGCAAGAGCGCTGTAATCATTCTGTATTTTTAAGTCTGCTTATTCAGACAATAGTGTAGAGCTTATTCAGGCAATAATGTATGTGAGCTTATTCAGGCAATAATGTAAAGAGTGTTTTACAAAACTTTTTATAGAATGCTGGCTAGCGTTTTCTAGTCAGCTTGTAATTAAGACTATCGAAATATGGACTGCTCGTCTACATCAATAAACTATACTTTGTTCGTGATCAAATACATTTTTCCCCTATTTGTCCATACTGCATCTTTAGCAGTGCACTCAACAGTTAAGAGCATATTTTCTTAAATGTCCCTTTCCATTCCCTCGGTATAATACATACATTTGGGGACCCACACACGTAGGTGAGCAACCATCCATGTACATAGAGATACTTTGGGACACCATTTGTCAAAATGGGTCGACGTCATTTTATCACGCCGTTATTTCTGGAAATAAAACAATATTTGTTTGCACTTGCACTCTTGTTCTATCTAGTTTTGACCTGGAAAGAGTGTTTTTCATTCTTTATTTTCATTTAATTTTAACTCATAGGCTGTAAGATGTAACGCGACCTCAAGCACATTCGATATTATAACTCAGTCGATATTGGTTTTCTGCCTATATACACCAATCAGTGACTGCCCGTAAACATGCAAAATCTATCAAGCTAATAAAACAGAAACAACCGCAATCCCCTTTAAACTAAACTAGGGACTTTACTAAAACCAACAAGCTTTGACTAAACTAAACCTTAGTTCTGGATGCTTAAACAAATATCCCTGGCCAGTTAGTCAGTCAGTCACGTGGCTTCTTACCATTTTTATGGGAGCTCCTTTAATTTTTTTTTCTTCTTTTTAAGTAGCAAAAAAGGAGGAAAGGGAGGCCTTTGCCCAGCAGTGCTGAAAAAAGGTAACAGACTTTGAAACGACGATTTCGTTGTACAATTATGGACCTTAGGTACCAACCACTGAAGATAGAAAGTTATATATTCAGTAATAAGTAGCGACCGACCAAAAAAAAGTGTCGGTGCACACGCTAACAGAAATGTATTCATCTCGTATCGGCAAACGCATATTTAGTAACAGTTATGCCATTTCTTCTTGCCAAAACTCGACTATCAAAAAACTTTTTATCAGTGACTTTTTATGTATGGTATACATAGGTACATATTATGTGTATGTATACCATAAAACTCGTTAAATTAAAACTGAATAAAAATCTTCAGCCTAAAATAAAACTAAAAAACAAACCCTTTGAAACCCGTGCTTTCTTTAAATAAAGAGAACGTCAAAAGATTTTTTACCTACCTTGTAAGTAGACACAAAAACCATTCAAATACAGGTGCTACAATTCAAATAGAAATTTGACGTCTACTTAATTTAAAACATTATAATTACGAACCTATTTCACAAAATAATCTAAAGCTTATTATAACTAACCGTAACACAGCCGTGAAAATCATAACTGTTACTAATTGTTTAATACAAATCAGCTCATGTTGGGCCGTAATCATTCCCAATTTATTTTTACAACATATCATGATAGCTTAATAAGCAGTTAGCAAGTCGATATAAGATTACAAGTCTTATTTATATTAGCATACTAATAGTAGAATTATTTTAGACATAGTCTAAATGGATTAACTTTTCGTGTGTTAATTAAACAACATTCATAAATTAAGTTATGCTACACGATTACCTACCACTCACTCGAGCTGTGGTCCTAAACCTAGCCCGTCAACCATTGAACACAAGACGAAATTTCTTCTTACACTCGATAGTATTGTAGTACAGGTACCGAGTCAATCGCAATCAATTGCAACCCATGTGTAAATTGAAGCACTTTACAAACTAGAAGATATTTATTGTAAATTTTGCACTATAGCCAGCTCTAGCAATTAGAGCTTAACATCGAACTCACTCCAACTCGGACTAAACGATTCGATTCCACCTTTATTGTACGGATACCTAAACAATGGAATGTGCAGCCCGAATGTGTGTTCCCCGTCAAATACAATCTGCGTGCCTTCAAGTCGCAAATTAATCGGTTTAATCCAGACAAGCGTGCTCCATCGTAGACCGCATCGCTCAACATCACGTGAGGTGTTGGTCAAACGCAATCCCATGTGTAATTTAAAAATAATAAACCATTTTGAAAACTTATTAGGTATTTCTGTGTTCCTACAAAATGTTAGCAAGCTAAACCCCAGCTATTTCTTTAGGCCGAGGCATATTTTTAACACGATTTTATTTGATTTACCTGTATGAATGCAAAGGAATCTTTCAACTCAATATTCAGTAACTTAAGTGTAAATGTTCAAGTTAATTGAACGTTTAATTAACTTGAACATTTACACACGTGTTAAAAACCGATGATAATGTAATAATTTGATTACTCTTTCCAGATACGACGAACAGGACCAGAAGAATAAAAATAAAATAAGAGGATTAACCGGTTATATACGTGTACCGTTCCCATAGTGATGATAAAATGTTATTTTTCTTTATCGAAATAAATTTCTAATTTTTATTTTTGTTTGCTATTATAGATAGTTTCATTTTTAAACGGTTTTAATTAGCTTGCCTTGTTTATAGTTAGTTATTTAAACTATACATTTATTTAATGTTAAGTAAACTGTAGGTACATACTATTTGAAAAATGTTCATTTTTTTCTAATCTACGATTAGATTAGAATAAATAAATATCGTAGGACTATACACACAGCGCCATCTGACCCCAAACTAAGCAGAGCTTGTGTGATGGAAGTCAGATAACTGATAGAATACATAAATACTTCTTTTTTTTTTTTGTAAATACATACTTATAATACATACAGAACACCCAGACGCAGAACAAACATTTGTTTATTCACAAAATGTTTGCCCTGAGTGGGAATCGAACCCACGCCATTCAGCACTTGAGGCAGTCATACTACCAATGAACCAACAGGGCCATCTAAAATACTTTATTGGCCTTATAACAACAATACATGTATAATTATAACGAATATATCACACACACGTCGAATTTACAATTGTATTAATGAAAAATAATATGAATACCTAAACAAATGACACTGCCTCCAGTGAATAGGTAGTATGAATGTCAAATGTCAAATGAATATATTAGAAATGTCAATCAAAATAAAAAATTATGCCATGTGTATACTAAAATGTCCAATAAATAATTTTAAAAAATATTAACATCCTAATCCTATTTTATTAATCCTTAGTACAAATAATGTGAATAATTTATTGATGATTAGTCAAATGCTAAATCAAGTTTGATATGGCAAGGTATCATGTGTTAGTTTGCCATTCTGAAGGGTCATAAATATGACTCCCAGCTGACTTAAACCGATATTTGGTAATTAAGAGATTGAGAGAAGTCAACGGACCGGTATGAACACGCGGACAAAATTATATGTACTAGTTCAACGTAGGTAATACCAATTTGATTAAACTTACCATGCAAACACACTCAAAGTATTTCACTGGCTTACACGGCTTAATATGTTTTCCTGCTTTACAACATTAATTTAGCTCTCTCAGCACTCGGACGTTTAATTCGGTATGGTAAGTTTTATTTTATGAAACTAATTCGAATAACTAGGCTTTCTCTGCGGTAGTTGTTTTTGACACTTTTTCGTACTTTTTATAGCGATGACGTCATAAATTAGGCTGAATAATATAATATACTACCTTGCTATGTCAAGCAAAAGTGTATACATAGCTATTTTGACATACCGTCTTTGACAATTGTCGTGAAGTAAACAAATTTTACATCATAGCCTCATAAAGGCGATATCAGAGTCCGAGTAACGTTTAATGTAAAATAATCCAGATATTTGTATCAATAAAGCGAAAAACTTCTCTACGTACTCAAACCCAGGACCTTAAGATTGGAAGCCACGAAAGGATCGCCCACGAGGCTGTCAAAACTTCAGAGCAAAAATATTATTAAATGGACGGGATATTAATGAATATGGGACGTATTCAGCCAAATAAAAAAGGTAAACATCTATGCATACTGTAGGGTTATGACCCTTTTATTTGGTAAAAGGGTCACAACTCCATATGAAATGCCAGCACAACGTCATGCGATATAGAAGTCAAACGTTAACCTATTTTCACTAAAAACTCTTACAATCCATTACTACTTTGTACTCACAGGGCCGCTTGCTGACGTTGTACTATAGTTATGTAAAAACCAGATTCGACTTTCATGCCAAAACAGCTGGACCAAAATAGTTGGATCAATTGAGGCTTAGAGATAGATTACGGTAAGTGCGACAATGAATAAAATTTTCTGAAAATTTTGAAAAAGTTACATTATTTAGTTTATTAGATCTTATGCAACATAAAAAAAATTATGAAAAAAAAATTAAGTGTAAGGCTTTCAGGGAAACAGCCGTCCTATATGTAGGACAGTAGGATAATAAGAGGAAATAAAAGACCATTTATGACAAAACAGAATGTAATCAAAAAGTGTAGTTTATTAGATAACTATTGATTATATTACCCATTGTTATATGTAATTTACTAGATTAACACTATTTATGAATGATATGTTTCAAAACACTTGACACACACTCCAACATCACATTTCTTGCAACGTGTCAAACATTTTTTGTGACATTGACGACAGTGTGTTTGCTTCGATTGAGGAATAACCAGATGATTCATTTGGTCTTTACGACTATCAGCATGTTCATGATGGGAGGGTTGGCTAGGCCCTCTTTTGGCATTTTTTCTGTTTGATTCAATCAAAGCAATTGCTACCCTTCTGCGAAAGCCAAGATGATCCACTTTTCCATGATTTATTTTATATAACTGCCATGCATTATGTTCGGCAAGATCAATCATGTGTTTGAGCAACGGCATGTACCATTTCTTACCTCGTATACCAATTCGGTAATGTGAAATATTTTCATCAGACCGATCCACTCCTCCCATATATTTGTTATAGATGGACACCATATGATATGTGGTTCTTCTATGACAATGTTTCTCTTTTCACTTTGTGAGAAGCGTTTGGCAGATTGTTTAGGATTTATTCCTACAGCATTAGAAGCAATACTGAATATATTATTGTCATGCCATTTAGCAATAATGAACGTGTTGTCATGTGTCGTTCTGTAATCGACAGCACCACGTTCCTTTTTTTTCAGTAACTTCGATGTAATCAGAGGACAACTAGATGTCCTGTTTTCTCGAACTGTCCCAGTGCAACGAAGGCCTTTCTTTGTTATCTCTTCCAGCAAGGGTGTCCCAGTAAAAAAATTATCAAAAACTACGTGGTAAGGAAGGTCGAAGCCACGTGAAATCAGCACATCGCAAAAAGTGAGAACAACGCTTGCACCCAGCCCCAATTCTTTATATATTGGATTGCACATAGTTGTAGCACCTTGGTATGGTTCCATCCATAAAACATACCATAGCCGTGTAGCACCAACCCAAGCTTTGAACCCGTACCTAATAGGTTTACCTTTTATGTGCTGTTTGCAGCCATGTCTACCATAGTAGGGGATCATGGCCTCATCTACACTGTAATGCTCTTCAAGAGGAGAAAACTCTAAGAACTTTTTATTTAGAAGTGTAACTAGGGGGCGTACTTTTGTGTATTTGTCTTGCAAATCCAGATTATCATTGACATGAAGGTGGCAAAAATAAAGTCAAATCTATCCCTAGTCATAGCCGAGCTGATCAATTCATTCTTTGTATCAGGGGAGTTTTCCCAATACATTCTTCTACGGGGGAGCCATGAATAACCACTAACCAACAATATGCCGATGAAACATTTCATATCTTCAGTGGTTATGTCTCCAGGCAAATTCTTTTTGACAGCATATTTATTGCTCTCTGACACCAACAACGAAATAACATCTTCATCTAAGAAGTTTTCAAACCACTCAATTGGGCGCTTATCTTGGCAAGCGCCTTGAACATCTGGCCAATTCACGGGATTTTTTGCCAAGTCCCGTTTTCTCCATGCGTAGGTACGCCTACGTTTAGTTCGACCTGTAGAATCAGAAGGTTCTTCTTCTGTATCACTCACCATAATCTGCCCTTGAATCATTACTTCAGCCGGTTGAAGCAGAATGTTTCGTGGCAAATTATTCAAAGTTACATTATCTTCTTCACCCGAATCTTCGTCAGTGAGACAGTCAGGATCAACAGGAGGAGGTAGAATACATATCAGTCGTTCTCTATAATCTTCTTCATTATCAGAAACATTTTCTAAAGCATCTAAAATTTCATGCGCAGCTAACGGTCTGTAAAGAAAAAGTTGTATTATTGTACTAAAATCATGTATATTATCCTACTGTCCTATATATAGTACGCTAGTATTTGTAACAAGTTATACGTAATTTATTTATATTATTTTGCTAGAATATTTATTTAGTACAAAAGTTAAGGTTATCAACTAGATATTAACACAGAAAAAAACAACTCACGAGTAAAATATAACTTTTTATACATACCCGTGATTTGCCATGTCTGCAACGCACTTTTATTACACACTTATAAGGTAAAATATAAGGTAAAAACTGTTAAAATAACTGTCTTTTTATTTTTTCTAATAAAGCTGACACGTTTCTTACTGCAAATCATAAGACTAAATAATCTTAGATAAAGAGGGTATTCTGATATTTTTTTTATTTCTACTGTCCTAAATATAGGACAGTAGGCTTATCTGGGTTAAGATTGGAAGCCACGAAAGGATCGCCCACGAGGCTGTCAAAACTTCAGAGCAAAAATATTATTAAATGGACGGGATATTAATGAATATGGGACGTATTCAGCCAAATAAAAAAGGTAAACATCTATGCATACTGTAGGGTTATGACCCTTTTATTTGGTAAAAGGGTCACAACTCCATATGAAATGCCAGCACAACGTCATGCGATATAGAAGTCAAACGTTAACCTATTTTCACTAAAAACTCTTACAATCCATTACTACTTTGTACTCACAGGGCCGCTTGCTGACGTTGTACTATAGTTATGTAAAAACCAGATTCGACTTTCATGCCAAAACAGCTGGACCAAAATAGTTGGATCAATTGAGGCTTAGAGATAGATTACGGTAAGTGCGACAATGAAAACCAGACTAGAATTGTAGACCAATGGCAGCATTAAAATTGTAAATATCTGGTTCAGATGATAAATAATTTGTACAAATAGTTATTTTACAGTCTCAACGTTTTCCAACCACGTGTTAATCTGTTTCCATCTGCGTGCTCTTATCTATCATAGACGCATCTTTGTTTAACATCGTGCGTGTTAGCGAAACATTTACAAGTAGTACATTAATTTATATGTTTAAATCAAGAGTAAACAGGTTCCTTTAACAGGTAAGCGTGTTTCATCCTAGACCACATCATCATCATCATTTCAGCCGTAGGACGTCGACTGTTGGACATACGCCTCCCCCATTGACTTCCACAAAGACCGGTTGGAAGCGGCTCACATCTAGCGCGTTCCTACGGTCTCTATTAAGTCGTCTCGGACGTCCTACGCTGCGTTTGCCGGTTCGTGGCCTCCACTCCAGAACTTTGCAGCCCCATCGGCCATCAGTTTTGCCACCTCCTGTGTTCTTAGACCACATCGTTGCTTAATATCAGGCTGGATGTCGTCAAACGACACAGAACACCCAGACACAGGACAATGTTTGTTCTGTATTTATTATAAGTATGTACAAAAAAAGTATTATATCAGTTATCTGACTTCCATTGCTTAGTGTGGGGTCAGATGGCGCTGTGTGTAATGTCCTACGAGAATTATTTATTTATTTATTTAAACGCAAACCTATTCCGTAGTAAAAAAAAAACTACTAAATCTTGTGCCTCATAAAGTTTTTTGTTTACTATCTCTACTTTTTTTTTAATTTCAGGTTTGTACACTAAATATTGTCTATCTGTAAATCTTATAGTATTCCCTTATTCCGGAGTTTGAGTACATCTTGTTATTGTGAACTCGTAACGCAGCTGCAAATCTTTACGCCCTTTGAAATGGCGCCAGCGACGTGATATCGGCGTGTTTATTTACTTCGCGAATCGAGCATCGTTTGACTGGAGAAATTGCACGTTTCAAGGTTGGCAGGGTTGCCCGTAAAAACTTTTTCTGAAGTTTTTTTTTTATATTTGACTAAGATTTAATTCTAAAATTAAAATTTAATTTACCTATTAAGATTTCAAAATGAAATGTTATCTTGATGAATGTATAATCTTTCGAAATAATTTGCTCAAAATAGTACGGTTTTTATACACAGTCAAGTTTTACACCTAAACCAGCAAAGTTTATGAAAGTTGACGTTAACGATAAAATCACTTTAATTTTTCGAAACTTGTGGACACAACATCTAATGAAATGATGGAATGTATAGATTTTCCCACATTTTTTTTAAATGTGTCAGTTATTGTTGAACTTGTAATATGCGGTGTATAATAAATGCGAATTGTTTGTTACACTTTCACGCGTAAACTACCCAACGGATCTTGGTACTGCAGCTAGCGAAATTACTGGGTTGTTGAGACTAACTATCTAATATCTCAAAGTAATGAGTGCTAAATCAGCAATGCCGTAGACTTTGTTTTGTTACATGGACAGGCCATCTCTTACCATCAGGAGCGTCTCGGTCGTCTTATTACTTTTACATTTAAAAAAAACTGGGAGAAATTTTGCATGTATGTACTTTAGGCCCTGGAATAAGACATAGGATACTTTCCTCGTCATCATCATCATCATCATCATCGATCACCGTGGGGCACAGCTATTCATTAATAAAGTATGTATTATAAGTTTTTTTTCTGAACTTGTACGACCCCTTCCCCCCGCACGTGTCAGCTTGACGTGACGTGCTTAAGTTTCGTGTCACCCTGTATAGGTAACCAGATTAAATTACTTACGCCTCTTTCCACGTGGCAGATATTTTTGTCGTAGAGTATCCGGGTCGGCGCTATTTTTTCTGAACACAATAAAGGCATCACGTAAGGTAATATTTCAGCATCATTGTTTTATTTCCCGACGTCGCGTCGACGTAGTTGAAGTACAGAAACACGTGTAATCTTTGTGTGGAACTATTTTGTATGTTGATCACAATTTGCACTACAATTTTTCTCTAAAATCTTTTTTAAATTCAGATATTTTGCATTATTTATTATCAACCGAAGATTCGACAGCCTTGTTGAGAGACAGTCAGGCTTCTTATAGATAGATAGATAGATAGATAACTCTTTATTGTGCACATCATAAATGGAAAAGAGTACAGATAACAAAAAACCTTATTAACTAGTGACACAAGTGGCGGCCTTATCGCTAACAGCGATCTCTTCCAGGCAACCAAGAAAAGAAAAATACGATAGAAAAACATAAGAAACAGACGGGAGATGTAACACTAATAAGAAAAATAATAATAAAATAAAATTAAAATTAAACATATAGTAAGTATATAAAAATAAACATATATTAATGCACTTATCTAGAGTTCCTGGGTTCGAATCTCACGGCACGCACTTGTTTTTTCTCTAGTTTATGTGCGTATTGCCGATAGCTTCAAACGGTGAAGAAAAACCACATTGTGAGATAAACTACATGACTGACAAGTCTTTACAAAAATATTTTTTTTTTTTTTTACTTTTAATAGATCTACGTTTGGCCACCAACTCGCCTAATGCAAAGCGACGGTGTGGCCGAGGATGGAGCACGCTGATCCAGAAGAAATCTATTCACTCGAAGATGAATGATGATGATGATTTCTTTATTCTCGAAGATGTGTGAATTTTGCCAACCCGCACTTAGCCAGCGCGGTAGACAGTGGACTTACCCTTCTCAGAAAGAGAAGAGACTCACGTCCATCAGTGGGCCTGTTTATAACAACAGGGCTGACTCGGATTATCAACACTTTGATATGTTCATAAAAAGTACAGTTTGTGTCAAGAGCGTGTCACGTTGTTGTGGTTCCGTAACCATATACCAAGTGTCTCCGTTCCATATAAATAAACATATGCTTAGTACATGTTCTAAAATAAAATATACCTTATAGTATAAATGGCCCATTATATACATGGTACCTAATTGATAACAGCTAAGCTATCAATTTTTGAATAAAAAACTTATGTTCTATGACTTTGCAACAAAAATCATAGGTTTTATACGTTTTTAAAGTCAAGGTGAAATGAAAATGTTCAAAGGAATATACCATTTCACGTGTTGTCATAATTCATTATGGTGTGCAGAAATGTATGTGTTACCAAATTACATTATGTATTTATAATTATGTATTAAAAATAACTGTATACATGGATGTTATAACAGGACAAAATATTTACAGCTCGGTTTTGCCAAGGAACCCTAAAACAGTTAACCCTAGTAGTCAAAACGTAGTGAACACCTAAATAGATGAAGGGCAGTCCTTTGGGATTGCGGGACCCTGATCATCATAACGAGCCTGACTCTCGTCGAATGTTAAACATTGTCGGACGAGATTTCCGCAAAAATTGCTATGTAAGTAGCAAGCAGTAGTCTGGGAAAAATCGAACAACCCAAATATTATCCCATTCCACTAACCGATACATTTATAACTAGCTGCGCCCGGCGGTGTTACCCGCTGTTCCCATGTGAATCTTTTTTTCGGAATAAACAGTTTGTGTATAAATAATATAAACCTGTGTTAATCCAAGGTAGTTACTTCCATACCAAATTACATCAAAATTGGTCCAGCTGTTTGTGGCGTGATGAAGTAACAAATACACACACAAACTTTCGCCTTTGTGATTGTGTGGTATTAGTGTGATAATATCGCTCTACACACGCCCCATGGTTTTACTATTTCTAATGTGCCTAATAAATATTAATTCGAAACTTATAAAAAAATTACAGTCCTTTTTGAATGGACTACAATAAAACGCTAAGCTTTCTATTACCGGACGGTTAGGCAGACTAGGCCTAAGCGCCATCCATACATGGTTGACATTCCCCACGTACGGACTAAGCGCTTCGATTCCACATTCTTCATACGCACAGCGAGGATGTGGAACTCTCTGCCAGCGTCTGTTTTTCCCGCGAAGTACAATTTGGGTGTCTTCAAATCTAGAGTAAACAGGTTTTCTTCTAGGTAAGCGTGCTTCATCTTGGACTGCATCCTGCTTAACATCAGGCAGGGTGTGGTCAAATGCGACCCTATTCTGTATTAAAAAAAAAAAAGCCAAAAGCATTTGTAAAAAAAAAACGCTGTAATTTATAAGCTTTCGCGACTTGAATATATAATTGTGTTTAGTACCGTCTTATCCGCGCACAAAATACTATAAATTCCGTTTTGTTTATTTACCTCGACATTTCAGCCTTGTTGTAACAGCCATGGTCACTAGTTGACTGGGGAGTGTCGGAGTGTGAGATGGTCGTTTCTATTTCTAAACTAAAATTTCCTAAAAATAAATATTAACTCACATACGAGTATTATTGTTAAGGGAGCTCATTCAGTGAACATAAATGGAGTTACGCAGAATAATATTACAAAGCCGAAATATAGTCATTATACTCATGACTGTCAACAAATTTCACATTTCTGTTACAAAATGCAAATATTTTATTGATAACACTAAAGCAATAAATATGGCAATTTCAAGGTCGGTTCCATGACAATAGTTGATACCGTTTGTCAAAATGGCTCTTTTCAGCTTAGTAGTAGGTACTACAGTTCCGCGCTACCTTGTTTATTTAAAATTCTGTTTTATAAGTTTAGGAAGGTACAATCACTGAAAAGAACAGATATAATGTTATTGATAATTTCATTGATGATTTGATGCATTTGTGTGACGTAGTGATTTGACGTTTATAACAAATAAAAAATGTAGGGTCAAGGCATCTTCACTGTGTTCCCTGTTAGATACAATATGGGTGTCTTCAAATCTAGAGTAAATAGGTTTCTTCTAGGTAAGCGTGCTCCATCTTGACCACACTACTGTTTAACGTTAGGCAGAATGTGGTCAAACGCGAACCTATTTAGAATTAAAAAAAAAAACTAACATTTTACACAACATTATTTCTGTATTATTATCTAATCTGTCAGTAGGTACAAAGAACTTATACCGTAGTACCTATTCCAAAACCAATAAGAAAATTACTTATCTGATGTTACCATCCCAATAGCGCTTTACCACTTAAGTTCATAAATAATGATTCCTCCTTTAATTTACTATTATTATAAGAAAATCACTCCCGAGTTTACCGTCAATAATGCTTATCTCATTTTTATGGCCGCATTTTATGAGTATTTAAGTAATTATCTATAGCCTAAAATTTTTACTTAACATTACAATAAATTAGGTACATATATTAGTGATTTATTTTGCAATTTTTATTTGTAATTGTAACGATTGCTAATTTCAAATGTTTTATAATAATGTTTCACAAAATATTTTGTTTCATTTTGTCAAACACTACAACTTATAAAAACAGAACGGTAGAAAAACTCTAAAATACAAGAAAAACATGGTACCCATAACAGTACCATGGTTTACATCGGTTTACCCTGGATCCCACTCAAGGGTGACCTGTGGACTCCAAACTCTTCATCCAAAACGCCGTTACTGACCTGTGGCCAAATATATGGGGCAGGCTAAGAATAATGACAGTTATTATTCGTAGGGGGCAGGTGATATTTTTTCCGCCCAAATTATGGTTAAGGTTCTCATTCTTCAATGTTTATTTACGAAAAAGAATCAAACGGGGAATCTGAAACTAAATACCTACTTTGTATTATTATAATATTAATTTTATTCATGTTAAAAAGCCAAATTTTCAAAACACATTAGAACTTAAACATCACAAACCCATAAATGATTCTATATTTCTCTTACCACCCGGAAAAACATGCCCATTTATCAACCTGCCACCTTGAAGTTCCAAGCATTGAAAGGAAATTAAAAAATCCTTTCAACCCCGATTTCCTCAATCAAAGCGTACGCTTCCGTATCCACGATAACACCGATAATTGCAGGTCGCTTCCCATACATCTTACTAAGACTTTAAGCTAGTAAAAAGTCAAGGGCTGGGCCTTGGCTCTAAGGACGGTTTCCACGCTACGAACACAATCAATTCTAACAGGGTCAGCGTCGATGAATATTTAAATCCGAGTTATTGAAGAAAGCTTTCTCCAACTGGCCTATTTTAAATTTTAACATACATATCGTAGCAATGAGGATTTATTTTAATGTATTTCACGTCTTTACATTATCTATTTCATCGCATATATGTTTTGAAGAGTTTTCACAACATGACTGACTTCAAAAATATGAGTGAAAAGCCAACAAACAAACCAACAAGCAAAAATAAACAGACTTTTTGGATCACATT
This sequence comes from Biston betularia, assembly GCA_905404145.2. Classification (NCBI taxonomy): domain Eukaryota; kingdom Metazoa; phylum Arthropoda; class Insecta; order Lepidoptera; family Geometridae; genus Biston; species Biston betularia. The sequence goes on from FR989868.1 coordinate 3,874,373, forward strand.
TATGTTATCACATTAATACAGTTATCACATTATAAATATGTGTCCTGTGTCTGGGTGTTTCTGAATGTATTATAAGTATGTATTTACAACAAAAAAAGTGTAAAAGTATCAGCCAAAGCAGCGATGCCCCGGACTTTGTTCTGCAACTCAAAGTTCTGTGTATTGATGCAATGTTCATGGGCATGCGTTATCTCTTACTATCAGGAGAACGTATTTTTGATTTTATTTTTATGGAAACAATTTTTTTATGATACATAAATATCGTAGGACCGCAAACTAAGCAAAGCTTGTACTATGGAAGTCAGATAACTGATAGATTACTTAAATACTTTTTTTTAAAGTAGTACCTAATTATAATAAATACAGAACTTCGATTATTTCTTTTATTTTACTTTAGATTACTTCTATACCTACTACAATAGAAAACTGCTAATTACACAAAAATCAATCATAAAGTGCTACGTCGACTGGCTCTGCAGGTTATCATAAGTAGGTAATATCGAATGATTAATATGGCTACGCTCATTAGCGATAAGAAAATCTAAAGCTTATTTTACATACAATGTTTAGATCTCTAATATGTTTACAACCATATAAAACTTACTCATTAGTTGTATTGAAAATCATAACATAGCACACTTTTAATAAAAAGTGAGCTTATACGATGCAAATACGATCCCGATGATGACAGACGTGAATGAGGCCTCGATGTAATAAAAGATAGAAAAAAAAAATACAAACAAAATACTATACTGCATTATTAACCATTTTTAGGGTTCCGTACCCAAAGGGTAAAACGGGACCGATTCATGACTGATCGGGATTCATGAATGATCAACTAACGCATTGTTGATGAAAATAGAAGCAGTTTTAACGCTTAGTTGTGTCTTAATGACTGACTCAGTACACATTTTACTAAAAAAACTTATTAAAAAAATTCAGTTTATAAATTCGAAAAATCAAATCAAGATCGAACCTAAATCAATCCATGAGAAATTGGAAACATTTTTTGCTGTAACAAACAGAAAATTACGTTCCTAAGAAATGGAATTAAGTTCATTCTTGTCAAAAATTGAGAGATCAATCTAATCAATCCAATTTCCTTTTATGCAGACTTATTTATCAACTTATATCAGACACATAAAAGATTTTGAAAACCTTCGATCATTAAAAGATGACTAGATGAACCAATGGGTCAAGTCAAATCTTGCAAGGTGAATTAGTCCACTTTCTCATATCCTACCGAGTTGAAATTTGATATGTCGGTTCAGTTCCGATGACAGATGACAGATGACAGCTGACAGATTACCGATGATTCAGTAAACATCACCCGATTCTACACTCACCTAGGAATGGCTTCAGACGAAGGAACTCTTCAATAATGTACACACGACGTTTTGTGAGCACATTTAAATTTGATTGCCCATTTAAATTACACCATTACCTGGCTGCACATATGAAAGCTTAATTAAAGAAATGTTTCTAGTAACAACTTATTTAATTACTTTTTTCACTTTTGCAAAGTAACGCATATGCTGTGACATTTTCAGCCAACTTAAAATAGTTTGGGAGGATTCAGGTCAAAATAGGTCGGACAAATGGAACAGCAGGCTTAGTAGGGTTCTGTTGGACACCCTTCGGGAACGGAACTCTAATTTATTATAATCAAATTTGTACAGTTTGAATATAAATAAATACCATAGGACATTACACACAGCGCTATCTAACCCAAACTAAGCAAAGCTTGTGCTAAGGAAGTCAGATAACTGATAGAATACTTAAGTAGTTTTTTTTGTTTTTTTTTTTTGTTGATGTGACTTTATATTTATCAAACTCAAGCGCAACATCTTGCCATCAATAGAGCATAATTTATTTTGTTTGCATTGTTACAATAAAAAAGCGGTTAGATATTTTCATACAGCGCCATCTAGTCTCAAACTATGCAAAGCTACGACAGTCATAGCTGATGGAATAAATGTTGTACATCCCTTCGATTTTTCCTCGAAAACATAAAGCTTTCAGCGTTTGAAATCCCGCTCCGCAAGCAACTGTGAACCGATGGCAACGTGTTCTCGATAGATAAGAAAAGTCCCAAGGTGTGTTTTCGAGATAAAACTCTCCTCTTTCTGAGTATTCACACAATTATTAGCTTTATGTTTTCACAGATTTTGTTGGTACCTTGTGTATATTTTCTTGATGTTTTAGAATAATTTTCAATAAACTTTACTATAACGGTACAGTTATCAAAGCCCATAACATTTATAAATGTACGTCGTTTAGAAACCGACTGCAATTATCGATAAAAAAGTTTTCAGTGATAAGTGTAGGAATTTGACATAGTTGAAATTGGAAAAACCTGTGGAAAAGATTTTGTTTTTTTTTTTTTGTTCGTTATAGTTTTACGTTTGATCATTAGACCAGAGTCGATAATTTCTGAAACCAAAAAAATAATAGTAGGATAAAACCCGTTGTAAAAGGAAGAGAATATAACAAAATTAAAGGAAAAATAATTTACGAGGTCTTTTTTCGAATTTTGATCTGAGGTCGGGAAGTGGAAGGGGGTGAGTTTTTAACATTTCATTGTTTGACTTTCAATTATTTTTACATTCAGCGTAAACGTGTGTTTTGGCGGGAACACGGAAAGGAACCTTGGTTAACCTTATCGCCAAATTTAATAGAGCGCATCGAATTTCTCCAATAGGTACTCATCTTTCATAACATTTGAAGGCAATTTAACGCCATCTTCTGAGTTTCGTCCTCGGATTTTTACGATTGGTCCGCAGAAGCGAAATGCTTTTGGGATTCGTTTAATTTTGCAAGATTGATGGTGCTGGTCGTTTGCGAATGCTTGATGAAACTTTGTCGTAGGGCGTTGTGGTTTTGATTAGCTAAGAATGGAAAGTTTCGGAATTAAACATTTTAGGTAATTTGCCTTCGTCTAGTTTGATGGAAAGTTACAGATTTGTATTAGGATGTATTCATTCAAAATTTAAATTATGACTAGAATTTTGTAAATATCATGATAAATTTCATTTCACGGGTTCGATTTGTTATGACTAGTAATATTTTTTATTTTTTTAAATAGGTCCGTAATATATTTATTTGTAGAGTTCTATGTACAAAGTTTAACTTATAGATTAGTACTATCATTTTTCCGTTCACTTTTTAAATACGAATCACAGACTAGTGTTAAAACAGATGTGTGTCATATTTATTTATGCTATGCAATTAAAATTTACGAGAGATTAAGTTTTTATGTATACTTTAGAAACCACATCCTTATTTTAGGTGAGATCTTTTCATAATATTGACTTCCTGTGAAAACCGCTAACATTTCTGTAAAAAATAACAGGCTATAAGAATCTCACGACACTCATAAAATGTTGCTATGTTAAATTCAAACTGCAAAAATATTATCATAACCAAAAATAAAAATAAACAATGGTGCAGGAGCATCTAGAAGTGTTTAAAGTCTAAACTAAAAAGAAATTAATTTCTAGCATAGTTTAAAATTCAAAGAAATACAACAATCTCTGTGTTAATGTATCTATTTGATATCATACAGTACCAATTATTGTCACGACAGAAACACAAATGACGCACTGTTGTTTTGTGTTTTTTTTTCGAATAAAATGTTTATTTGTTTTGTTCAGCTCAAAATACTAATTGCTAAATACCTATGCACAATCTTGGTTTTTTTTGTCTAGAAAGATTGCAATCAGGGAGACGGTTCGCGTGATGGTAAGCTCGCCGTCGCGTGTGGACCTGCAACATTAGAAATGTCGTGGTGTTGTCAAACCGGGGATATTATTTCGGTGTCTTTTTTGAAATTATCTATGTTGTAGCTGTGAAGCCAAAACTTCGTGGGAAGGACGTCGCACGCTTCATAAGTATGTGAAAGGAGTGAGCTCTAAATATATAAGATACTAGCTGCGCCCGGCGATGTTACCCTCCTGTTAATGTTAATCCTGGGTCTAAGCTATCTCCATACCAAATTTCACCCAAATCCGTTCAGTAGTTTTTGCGTGAAAGAGTAACAAACATACATCCATGTAACAAACATACATCCATGCAAACTTTCACATTTATAATATCCTAATCCTTGAGCATTTTTTTACCATATTTGATTATTAAGTTTTCTTGTTAGTCTTCATATAAAAATATTTCGCTGTCAAGTAGTAGTGTGTAAACATCTCTGTGTTACAGTTTGAATGGTACTTCTAGATAAAATAACAGGGTTCTCTAAAGCAGCGATGCTCGGACTTGTTTTGGTTACTCAAAGTTCTGGGTATTGCCCCAAAGGTCATGGGCAGTTATCTCTTATCATCAGGAGAACGTATGTATTTATATGTACATATGTATGTTTTTATTATATACCTTTTCCTATATCCAAAGCTCGATGCGAAAATAACAATGTTGTTTCACTCAAAACTCTATTTAAATTGAAATATGGCGTAAGTACAATAGCCAGAACTATGACACAGATAGAAAATCTCAGTGATTCATTATCCCGACCAATGGCTCGTGAAAATGTCGAATTATTGACTGTCACGGACTGGCTGGTCACGTTTTGTTCTATTTCGGATTTTGATGGTTGAAATTGGAGCGCAAATTTTTTCAATGAAACGCAAGGATATGGAACGTACCTATAGATATTCCTCTATATCTCTCTATCATCATAGCTTAGGCTATAATAAACCGTAAAAGGGTCATTGTGGTCTTTAAGACAGAAAATACTCTAGTCATTGTGCTTATGTTTATGAAAAAAAATTACTCTAACATTATAACTGTGAAATCGTAAACAAATCAGATGTTTTAAAAAGTTCGTTGAACCTTAACACCGTATGGGGTTTTTTTCGCAAGTGCACCCCGTTTCACGATGTCATATCACTTTAATCCACGCACGCTTGTAGTTCGGCACTTCGGAATAAAATATCACTATTCGAAACTCACATCACTATTAGAAATTGCTCTTAGCGATAAAACTGCCACTTGTGACACTAGCTCATAAGATTCTTTTGTTCTCTGTCCTTTTTTTCTGTTTATGGTGTGCTCAATAAAGAGTATCTGTCTATCTATCTATGTTTATATGTACAATTGTACACAATCCCGCAAAAAAGTAGCGTTCCCGCCAAAACTCAGTAGAGTGGAAGTTGGTACGAGTTGGTAGAAAACTTCAATATATTTCTAATAAAAAACAGTATAAGCACAGGTAACTTTCTGTGAAAGAAAGTAAGGAAAACACACACAAAATTATGACACAAACTTGTTTACCACGTAATGGTAAATATATCGACGAATAAGTAACTTAGTTCAAAAACATCGAAGGAACGGGAGACAGAAGCCTATACCTATAGTCATTGATTTATCGTGAAATTTCCTAACAAAATGCAGACACACAACTTTTTGTTTATCATTCTTGTCACCATAACCTCTAAGAATAATGTACATCCATAGATCATACAACACACGGACGTAGCGTCTAATATCTATACTATTATAAAGAGGAAAGATTTGATTGTTTGTTTGTATTGAATAGGCTCCGAGACTACTGGACCGATTTCAAAAATTCTTTCACCGTTGGAAAGCTACACTATTCCCGGGTGACATAGGCTACTTTTCATCCCTGTATTCATTCATCTTTAACCGCGAGGCGTCCGCTAGTGTACAATCTATCTATAACAAGAACAGCTAATTATATTATTAAATGTAACAAAAACTATATTGCGTCTAACCTAACCTAACCAAAAAAACCATTTTTATAACGTGCCTTTTTTTCGCAGCCAACATTGAAACAACTAGCTGCACCTCGAGGTTTTAACTGTATTTTCCAGAATAAAAAGTAGTTTGTATTAATTCAGTATAAACTCTCTGTATTCCAAGTTTCATCTAAATTCGTCCAACTGTTTAAGCGTGAAGAAGAAAAAACACATAAACAAGCCTTTGGTGTTCGAACACTTTTCAACGTTGCAGTTCCGAAATCCATATTTTGGTACATCTATGTATTTATTATAATTTTACGATATGCAATTATGCTTAGATCCATGTCAAGATCTGAATAATTCTGCAGCAATTAGGTGATCATATGCGCATGCTAATCTGTGTCATTTATTAAATTTGTAGGTACCTTTACAAAATATTTAAAAAATTTTGTAAACAAATATATCTACATAATTACATACCTAGGTGAAAGTTAAGATCAGAGTGCTAAGAAGTTTAGAAAGTTAAAATAAGAAGACTACTAGAAGACACAACGGAGTTTTGGAGGCAACACGAAAAGTCCTGTTTCAGTTGTTTCACCATATTACCTTTCCATGACTTTCCTTTCTTATTTTTTTCTAATTTTTCACTCATTTTTTTCGGCACGTGAAAAAAAAGGGCTAAAAAAACTATTATGTTTATGTAAACTATGCCATTGCTGGGCTCGGGCCTCTTCTCATTGTGAGAATGGTAAGGCCAATGTCCCCCACGCTAACAAAGTGCGGGTTGACAAGCTTCTTACATCTTCGAATTTTTTTTATGAACTTTTGTACGTTTTTTACTATATTTTCATTCACCGTTTGAAGTCAGCGGCAATACGCCAAAGCTGCGTGCCATGGGATTTGAACCCTGGAACTCCAGATTAAAAGACCAACGTTCCCAACGGTAGAAGGTCTCCCAACTAGACTGCCACAACTTTTTTTTTATTATTACATTTTTTTATTTTTTTTTATGTTTAATAGGCCAGGTGTTTTGACCACAGCTCACCTGATGTTAAGTGAAGGCGTGGTCGAAGATGGTAAAGCACACCTAGCCTGGAATGGAACTGGCTCTCAAGTGAGGCTGCCGGAACACACCGTTAGATGCTTGGCGGCAGATAGGTACATGTCAAATAGAAGCTTTCATTGTTCTATAATAATATAGAATGTAAATTAATCCAACACTTTGTATATAATAACAATTCTCTGTTCTTATCTATGGCGCCATCCTTCAATGATTCAATGCAAAAATGGCAACATGCAGGAAAACGGAACTTGGCTCGATACCTATTCTCATTAACTCGCTATATTCCCACGGGCAACCCTGAAAAGATAAAAATACTGTGAAATTCGCCCACGCGTTTCAAGGAATACTTTTATCAACAGTAGGAAAAAATCTGATTATAATTAAATTTATTAAACAGTTTCGCGGTTTCTGCATTGTGTATTTTTCTATCAAGTTTGTGTGGGATGTAATCGGATTTATGTTTCGTAAAAGTAAAAAGAATCATTATAATCACCTATAAATATAGACCGGCGCATACTCGTATCCTTGAATGTATATTGTATGCTTAACAGCTCTTCTGTCGACGTACTTGATACTGAGTGCATATTAATTATAACCACCCGAGTAGATACTTAATGTTTTGAGTAGATACTTTTTACGATGTTTTTCCGCGATGTTGTCTTTCTACAGCTGAAACTCCTTATTGAGATTTGTATTCATGAACTTCGGTGAACCGATCGTGCTAACCGCTGAGCTAGGAGTTTATTAGAAATACGACACGAGGCGAGATGGGTCTGGACGCGAGCTGTTGAAAAGGGAATACAATAAAACACAGTAAGATTTGGCTAATCGGCGCTGGCACCATCTTGGTGAAATTATGCTGTCACATTTGGGCTGATCTGAGTAATGTTTTGGGCTGTATAAACGCGCAATTATCACCACTACTGCGATTAAAGATGCATGTCGAGACTTTTTAAGTGAATACTTCTTTAGCCGCGTTGGACGATTTTTTTGGTAAGGGCAATACTTATGGGTTCTCGTCACTGTCATGCTAATATTACGCCATAATAGTTTGAGTTTTTTCTGAGGAGTTTTTATTCTGACGGCAGTCTCGTGATTGGCTTTTTTTTCTTTGCGCTTGTAAGTCTGCGTTTGACCTGCAACTCTCATCAACGTCGCTAACGTGTTGGTTAGCGACGACATGGTCGAAATGCAGCACGCATTCATAGAAGATCTATTGACTTTAAAAGACCCAGATTATCTTTTTATTTTGAAATAGTCTTGTATTTATTTTTATGTAACTAATTTGCTTGTGAATTTGTCAGCCTTTTGATACGGTCTTAACAAACAAAAGTACTTTCTCCGAAAACTTAAAGCAAAATCGAAGAGGTTCGATAGTCACGTTTGCTTGCTTAATAGAAGTCGAATTTAATCGAAGTAATGGAGGCGATACGAAGTTAACTTTTTTAGATTGCGTAGTTTCGACATTCATTCCGAAAAGGGTTTGTAAACGGAAGACTTTTCTCGCAGTAGATTTTATAGTATACTAGCTTACGCCCGCGACTTCGTCCGCGTTGAGTTAAAAGTTGCCCCTAATCACCTTGCGGTAAGAAATCTACTTTATGACCTATTCTCATACCTACCAAATATACATAAAATTTCATAAAAAACAGTCGAGCCGTTTCGGAGGAATGCGACCACAAACACCGTGACACGAGATATTTATACATATAAAAGATTATTTCTCTTATATTTTAATGTAAAATATATAATTACATCGGAATTATACCTAACTTCTATCTACTTATTGATCGATTTTTGTCTCTTTTACTAAAGCTTAAAAAAGGGTCATGATAAAAAAATCATTTTTTACTTAAATAATCAAATGTTTTGTGTGAATCACTGAAGAATTTGTAATGGTACACTGGTCTATGCTCAACTGAATGGAGTGAGCTTTTAGAATCAATTTATGTAGTACAAAGTACATAAATATCACTGACAATTACCTACTTGGATTAATAAATAATTCACATAGGAAGGCTTCTGAAAACTGTTTGTGCATAATAAAATTATAGCCTTTCATGTGGTTTAAGTGGGCATCTCACGGGATTCGTTCGCATCCGTTCACAACATAATGGAATGTAAATCGTCAGAAATTCACATATTAAATATGATAATGTACTTCTAAGACACTTTATGCGCGTTTATGCGAGGAATCTCAAAGAATTAGATAAATCAGGGCTGTATAGTACTGTCACGGAAATTTTTCGATTAATAAATAATAATTAAATCTCAGATGTAAAAATTATGTGAATGCATCTTTACCCAAAACCTTCATCAAGCTGACAGATGCGGGTCCGTGACATATCACCGTGTGCACGATGCATCAGATCCTTGGTTCCCAATTAGTCATCAGAACATGCGGGTGACAATGATTTAGGTACATATTTATTATTTCTAAAGGAAAAAACTTAATAAGGAAGTATAATTTTTTTAACTGTTGATGATGGTAAAGGTAGCTTGGAATGAAACTAATTGTCAAGTGAGGCTACTAGTACACACTGTTAAAGTTTATCCCGGTAGAATCGAACCCACGCCCAGTCTGCACTTGAAGCAGATATTTTAATAAAAAAAAACATCGTTTTTCTTAGATAATTTCAGGCGTTGTCTCTAACTATCAAGAGAGCGTCTCGTTCGGCTAATTATTATTACATTTTAAAAAATACACAAGTGTGTCTGTGTACTTATATATAAATAATATAGCTAACTTCTCCTAAGTGCTAAAGATTAATTGCCCATTAAAATCACTGCTAGAGCAATACCTTCAGCTGAAATCTGGATTCGCCATTTCGCTGGAAACTTTGACCCCAGCGAGATAAGGCGCTGACACACGCAGCCGTTCTGGGTCATTGTCAATGCCAGTTCTCCGCCTAAAATATTATATTAGTAGGAATTTCCAAGAATATGAACACGTTAAACTATGACTCTCGTGGCATAAAATCTATTTTCGATGATATAAGAATTGTAGTGGTAGTTTTTGCTTCATGCGTAATTTTACTATTCAAAACGATTTTTTTTTGTGTTGAACTGGCGGACGCCTCGTAGTTTCACCCGCGTAGTTCCCGTTCCCGTAGGCATACAGGGATAAAAAGATAAAAGGAATTCTTCTGAGAAATAAATATCTTAAACCATACAAAACATTATTTTCAATTTAGAGATTACTCGTCATTACAATCTTTTATGTAATAATATTTAGGTAGGTATATTTCGTTTTTAAAAACAACAACCTTCTTATATCAAATTTAATTCAATTTCAAAGTACATTTTATTTTTGTACAAGAGTTTGTCCTAGAAATAACATACTCAAATGTAGGTTAGATAAGTACGTTTTACATGCTGTATATGCTTATATGTATTAAAACTTGTAAATTGAATTACTATTGAATGAATTATTTTTTGTAATACATACTATAAAATTTGGAAAAAGTTTTTTTTGAGATAACCCATAATATGTCACTCAAAGCTTTAGGAGGCAACATTGTGTTTTATGTTTTTTTTCCTCCTTAAATCACTAATATCAATATCAATATCAATATTTGGTTTCAAAATGCGATAACATTTTACTAACTCCGATGCAGTCTAGGATAAAACACATTTACAAAGTTTTATAAAATAAAATGTGTGATGCGTATTCGAAACTAGATTCAAATTAGATTTGATTTGTTGAAACGTCTTCATTGCCTTAGACGTGAACTGCTATGAAGATTGCAGCCCATTATTTATTACAATCCAAGATGACATGCAATCCAATTTCGACTCCGAATAAGTTGGGTATGAATTTATAATTTCAGTTAAATCTAGGCGTATTCATGATTTTCGTAAAATATATGTTATAACAGTTTGTACGTCTACTTATCTTAAGCATTTAGTTTAAAAATTACATAAACAATATATTTTTACATGTATGTTTGGATATATGATATAATTATATGTATATATCCATTTATTAATGTAATTTATGTACCGGAGGTATGTAGGTATCCAAATCAAATAACGCCTTTGCTGTACTAACAAAGGGTATGATTTGATTGATCTCTACATAGTAATAAAACAAAGTCGCTTTCCGCCGTCTGTATGCTTAGATCTTTTAAACTGCGCGACGGATTTTAATGTGGTTTCCATCAATAGACAAAGTGATTCAAGAGAAAGGTTATCTGTATTACATGTATTTTATAGTAGATAAAATCCGAAAATTTCAAAGATTTGTAATGTGAGTTCGTAAAAAAATATTAAGTATTAATTACTTCTTAATCACTCCACACTGACACAACATTAGTATCTACATTGCACCTGTGCAATGCCGGAACGGGTCGCTAGTAAATTATATAAAAGTCGTAGGAAGACGTTTTATCACATTTTCTATTTTACCTCTTCATTCATGGTTATCTTTTCAACTTCAACCTTAGATAAAAAATGTGAGATACGGATATTTTTACAATAATAACAAATAACATTACAACTCCAATATTAAGTACCTACAATTGGTAAAAGCAGTGTGGCTTATCACACGACAATTGAATAAGTAGGTGGAGATTCACTGTGACGGAACACAACAGTTAAACCATAAAATAAAAATATAAAGAAGCCACGTCGAGTATGATTGGAGATGAAATACTACGTGTTATCATCTGATATTCTTTGATTTAGTTTAGAACTCAGTAGTAAGTCTCTTATTCTTATTCGGAATGGGGTCAATGAGTCCTGCACTGACGTCCCGCTTGGGGTGTATTGTGAATTTCTCCCTACCAGCATTCACCCTAGCCAACCCAGCTCCTTGATATACCGGAGCGAGGCTCTGGGCCGCTGGTATAGTAGCTCCAGTGGGTGAGATGGAAGTGTTAGTAATGATGAAATGCGTTCAGCACTTCGCGGTGACATGGATGAAGATGACGCTGCCTCATGCAATTTAGTAGCAACACTAGTTTCTGCTGGGGCTTTACAGTGCTGCAACACATGCTCTATAGTTACGTTCTCCTGAAGGCAGCCGCGACATAGCGGGCTATCCGTGGCTTCCAGTTTGTACAGGTGGCTGTTCACATTGCAATGACCGGTTATAAGGCCTACTAAAAAACGAAGGTCCTGTCGTTGCAACTTCAATAGATTGTTAGTGATCTTCCTGTTAAGGTTTGGAAAAACAGTGTAGTGGTAAGTCTTGTTAGTATGTGTAGGAGGTCAAGATATTCTGTTATAAAGCAGTAGTGTGTAATTTTTTTTTTAGATCTTTATCAGGCTAGGTGTTTGACCACAGCTCACCTGATGTTAAGTGACGGTGTGGTCGAAGATGGTAAAGCACACCAGGCCTGGAATGGAACTGGCTCTCAAGTGAGGCTGCCGGAACACACAGTTAGATGCTTAGCGGCAGATTTTCAACTTGAGGGTGGTAGCTAGCCAGCCAAGTACTAGAAAGTACCCTACCACCACGCTAGTGTGTAAATATTACTGTGTTACGTTTTGAAACATAACAACTGAGAATAACCATCAAATGTGTAAAAGGCGCCAAATAGCGATGCTTTTTTCTGTTACACTGAGTTCTCGGTATAGCTGTAAAGTTCATGGGCAGGTGTTATCTCTTACTATCATGAGAGCATTTCGTTCGTCTCATTAGTTTTACATAAAAATAAAGAATTCTTTGTGTAATCCCAACATGTTCTTTTCATATTTTTTGCGCTGCACTCAACGCAATGGCCGATTTTATGATGTCATACTATTATTATAACGGTGAAAATATGTTTGCATGTACATATATTATGTTTGTTACTTTTTCACGCTGTAATAGCTTGACAGATTTGAATGAAAACTTGGGAGTGCAGACAACCTGTACCTATCCGTGTTAGATTATTTTTATCCTGGAGAACTCGGATATATGTATAAAACTGCGAAGCACAGCCAGACAAAGAAATGTTAAAACTCGTCTCTCTATTTTTTATCTGTTTTGGAATTCGCTACAATTTATACTACCTATACTTACTAATATTATAAATGCGAATGTAACTCTGTCTGTCTTTCATATGTGTTCATCCCAAAACCGCTGAACAAATTTTGATGAGTTTTAGTATAAAATAGCCAACTTCTAGACGCGAAAATAACTTGAAGGCAATGAATGTTTGTATGGTAAAACCAATGATTTCTCAGTCTTAAAAGGCTCTAAAAATTCATCATAAACTTATAGTTTTTTGGTAAGAAATAAACAATGCTTCTGCGTTTAGCACCAATCCAGAAAAAATAGGCTAATCAAAAAACTATTTTGATACAGGTGAAAGTGCGGGCACAAGATAGCAACATGTTTTTATACAATATACCAAGTTATGTACAATTCAATGAAGACTTATCAGAAGGTAGGTAAGAGTTTTGGCGGGAACGCGGACAGAGTCGTGTCGCCCGAATACAACGATTTTTTCGAGTGTTTATGCAAAAAATGGTGGTGTTTTATTTATAAAGTGCCGAATTAGAAGCGCGAGTGTGCGAAAATTATATAATGGGGTGAAATACGATGTTTTGTGTTGCTTCCAAAACTCTATTGAAACTTATACTAAAGTCGCCACTACTTTACTACAGCATAAAATTAAACTTGACTGGACTTCGACTATAACTAAAGCTACAAGGTAACTATGAAACTTGAAAATATAAAACACTTGACACTGGCAAATGCTTAAAATGCGACGCCAAAATCAAAAAAGAAGAATGTAGGTAAGACAGCCAAACAACCTGACTAACGGCGTAGAATTAATAAAAAGTCTATAATGTATAGTGGGCCTAATAATAGCATATGGGTAAGGAAAACTTAACTATTCATGATGGTGCAGTATCGATCCTGGCCTATACCAGGTTTTAGTGTTTTGTTACTTAAGTTCAATATAGCCATTAGGTGCAATGTTCCTTTCAAATTTTTGCGATCTTTAGTTACAATTGAAACACATAAGCATCTTAAGTGGTTAACATGTGTGAACACAACTATAAAATGCAGTCATCTTAACACAATCTTGCAATGTTTATTGTTTTCGTTATTATCTGGTCAGTGGTAATGTTCTACTTTCAAATCCTTTTGCGCATCCTTGTTCAAAACAATAAAATATAAAACTAACTTAAAAACTGGTGTTTTTTTGTAGGTGCCTGTAATACAACACAGAGGTTTTATTTTTAGTAATAATAAGAGGCCAGAAATTTTCAATATTGTACCTACATTTATTATTAGTATGTATTTACTACTTATGTGTTTATTATAAGTCTTTATTTACAAAAAAAAAAGTGTTTAAGTATTCTATCAGTTATCTGAGTTCCATAGTAGGTACAAGTTTTGCTTAGTTTGGGGTCAGAGGGCGCTGTCTGTAAATGTCTTACGATAAAATAAAAATATATGTTTTTCTTATACAAGATCACTCGCGTTTAATTAAGTCGGATTCTTCCACGAAAATCGATCTATCGATTCTATCGATCTATCGATTCTATCGATCTATCGATTCTATCGATCTATCGATTCTATCGATTGACTTTTTAAATTACAAGTAGCTTATTAAGCATACAAAAAGGTGTGGGTAACGCCTTTTTTATGGTTGATAAGTGGGAATCGAGCCCACGCCCTACAGCTCTTAAGACAGATACACTACCAATGAGCCAACAGGGTTGTCACAAAAACAATAACGTACATATTCCAAAGACATAAAATTACCGAAAACAAAGACAAAATTGAGAAAAAAATGTAGCAAATAAATTGATTTACATAAAATATGAAAATACATATGTAGATTTGATTTTTGCCTTTTTGTTAATATTATTTGTCCCTAAGGTATCTTAGATTGTTTATGCCCTTCACATTACCTCTGTAATGGAATGAAGAGAATTTAAAAAATATGAATTTTATTAACAAGTCCTACTTGTGACTAAGTAGGTACCTACGCGTGGCACGAGTATGTTTAAAACCTCATTCCATATCCTCCATTCTAAATACAAAATGAATAATAAATTATTTATCATTATTTATTATTGTATTTATTGTGTTTTCTTTTGATAATACGTTTGTCTTTAACCTGATGTTAAGGCGATGTTTACGATGGAGCTCGCTTACTTAGAAGAAACCGATTCCTACGTGATTTGAAAACACATAGATTGTCATGGATTGATTTGTTGTTTGACACGTAGAAACTCTACTTGAGAATTTTTCTGTAGAATCCCTTGATATGCGTCCCATCTTTATTTGCAAAGTAACCGCCAAGCAGTTATGTGCATAATATCTGTATACCAGACTGAAGATTGTTTCCAACGAAATTACAAAGCACCAAATATATAAACATGTTCCCGTGAATTATTACGGTATAGTTAATACCTAGTCGCGCACCATTTTAAACCATCGACGTGTGCTCAATTTTAAATGACAGTTTCATATAAATATTCAAGGTATATATTTAGTTTATTTCGGCTTAATAGTCGTTTCAGTTACAATAGTGATGAGGACTTAAATTCAACTAATTTGTCAATAATTTGTTAATTGAAAACTTAATCTTACTTAATATATATATATATCTAGAACTAATTTGACATAACTTTCATGCCAGGCTAGGTGTAGGTATTTAAAGTCTTCGACCAAACCGTCAATTAACATCACAAAACTCTTCTCGCTCCAGTAACCAGTTGCCGACACGTGTTTCGCCTCTACACGAGGCATCCTCAGGACGTGTTGACTCTTCGAGCGCTTGATCGAGACTGACTAATCATGTGTAACTCAGATCAGAACCGGTTCAAATATTCAGATCGCGTAGGTTTGAACCGTTGAGCTGCAGCTCAACTGCAGATCAAGCAGCTCAAATCGTGGCTTGCGGCTCATCGAGTCATCGTTGTCGCGCACCCGACCGCAGCTAATCGAACTGAATTGCGAACCGAACCGAAATTGAAAAGTGAACCGAACGGAGCCGATGCGACGCGATCTGTTTTTTGAAGCAGTGTGACCTGAACAGAATGACGAACGAAACAGAATGACTTAGAAAGGGAAGGAGAGCATATTTACCACGAATCTTACAATTCCCGGGATAAACAAGATAATAATTATGTTAATCCAGATAATAAACTATTTATATGCAATTTATTTTGCAAATCCTTTCATTTGTTTTAGCATGATTGATTAACAAATATCCATACATACAAACTTAGGCAATTATAATATTAATCGGGAAACAAAAAAAAAAAAAAAATTAATTTCAAAATATTTTTTATCAGTAGATTTCCCGAAAAATTGAGAACATTTCCAACGTTGTTGAGCTGAAACTATAAACCAACTATATGAGCTGTATATTCTAGCGCTGCATAAGGTCTAGTTTACTTCGCTATTGACTAAATGACTCCCTCGAGTTAGTACGTGAACTGATCTGAAATGACCTGTTGAGCCGGTTCAAGTTTTCAGCTCAAGGGTTGAGCTGCGAGCCGCGGCGTGACTCAAGTAAATCTGTTGAGTTACCCATGGCTAATCGAGACTGACTGACTGACCAAGCGCGAGTTTGAACACTCAAAATGAACTTCCGCAAAGTAACGTATGAATCAATCAATTAAAGTGAAAACTTCTTCAGCCGCTTTGAGCGATTTCTTGAAGGAACAAAACTTACAGATTCGCTTTAGGTACCGACAGCGTGATGTGAGTTAAGTTTTTACTTCTAACAGCAGTTCCCATGACTGCCTATTTTTTTAATGGTTGACAGGCTTGCTATTTTACCACAGCTCACCTGAGGTTAAGTGACAGTGCGATCAAAGATGGTGGACACATAGCCTGGAATGGAACTGGCACTTAAGTGAGGCTGTCGGAACACAACGGTTAAATGGTTGAGGGCATATTTTAAACTTAAATTTCCTCACGATGTTTTCCTTCAGAGCTTGAAAAAATATAGATGAGTGCCGTGGGATTCGAATCCAGGACCTCCGGATTGGAAATATATTTTGATACTGTTTTAATTATATTTTAGTTAAAAATATTTTTAAGGCATGCGAAGCCGTGGCGTGCCGCTAGTTACATACAAGGTAATCTCAAATTCGTGTCTTGTCTGATCTTTGAAATTCTTACGCGTACAATTCAAATATCTTTATCTTCATACTTTATAAACTAATTTTTATCAATAAAAGCAATTAGCATACAATTAACGAAGTAAGTATAAATACTTTAATTACCGTAGATACGCGTTAACACTTTACTTTTCACTTTTGTCAGTTTAACTTTCTCGCACGTGTAAGTACATATTGTGTAAAAGGTTCTGAATAAAAATAATTAACTCTGTAATTATCTTATCTTAAGATACAACATGTATATTTATGCTAATGTTATTTAGTATTCCGTTGTATATATTCAACGTTTCTACAAGGTTAGGTTCAATTCTCAGTTAGTCTGTAGTAGTAGCTTCAGTTGGTCTCGGCTGCAAACGGCTATTTTACCGTTGGGTTCACTATCCACGAGTGGCATAGGCTACTTTTTATCCTTGTATTCCTACGGGAATGGCAACTACGCAGGTGAAACCGCGAGGCGTCCGCTAGTGTAAAATAATTCCAATGAATGGAAACTAAAAATAATAATATAAACTTCCAAAATACCCAAATCGGAATTTCATATTGAAGAACTTGGTACTCCAATGTAATTTATCATGAGACCGGACAACAGACCCTTTAGTGATACCAATGTCGGGAACTATAATAACATAGAGGAAATTTTTGTCCCAATTTCACCCTGACATAAACCCACAAGTAGTTTGCTCGAACTAGACTCATAAAAACGTACTTAAATGTTATATGTACTAAGTGCTCGAGACCAAGTAGGCTTATTATATACTTACCAAGAAGTTTTAGTTAGATGAAAACGAAGTAAGAAGTTTTGAAATCTTTTCATTGAAAATAAGACCAGAGATTTAAAAAAATGCCATATGACATTCGATTATAGAGCTTATAATGTCTACGTGCCATCCTTTTTTACTACACATAACATAAAAATTAACGCCGTCAGTAAAAATAGGCTGAGAGCGGGATTTCGATAACCTTACTTTATCGGGTACCAAGTGGAGGCGTGGTACATTCGATAGCACTCATCAAGTACAGCACAAATAAAAATTACCTCACCTCATCTTGGAGCATTGGGAATTCAATCAGATTTTATGCTTGTGCATTTTGGTTCATGACGGGTTTAAAACTCCAAAAAAATAATTATTTATTTGAAATCTAAACAATTAATAAAATGGTACTATCGAGAGGTTTAGATAATAAAAATCTCTATACTCAAAAATTTATTTTTAAACCCTAACACCCAATTGTAATTTTGTACTACTCGATGCGTGATATCGAATATACATGTAAACGAGTACTTTGTTTCTAATTATGTAAATCACCGGGACTTAATTGCGCACTAATGACTTTTGTTTATATTCCCCGACGTTTTGGGCATGTTACAATAGATGCGGTCACTGTGTGTGATTGTGTGAATATGTGCTGTTTCAAATCACAAAATATTTAAATTACATTTATAACGTACCTTTACTTGGTACCCGATGAGGTAGAAATTTCGACACCTTGCTTTCAACCTATAAGTTAACGTTTTCTACTAACCACCTATTTTATTAAACAACCGCTCAACAAGAAAGTCAGCATGTGACTGACATCACACCGGAGAAAAATCTGCTCGTTCACATCACTAAGCTAGTACCTACTGTTAAACTATCTTTCGATGTATACCTCATAGGCAGCCCGTAGGCAGCCCGTACACGTTCCGCGCGATCCGCGATCCGCGATCCGCGATCAATGATCGCGATCCAAATTGAACGTGTACGGGCTGCCAATCCGCTTCGTACACGATCAGTCTGGATCGCGATCATTGATCGCGGATCGCGGATCGCGGATCGCGGATCGCGCGGAACGTGTACGGGCTGCCATTCACGTAGCGCGCGATCCGCGATCCGCGATCCGCGATCAATGATCGCGATCCAGACTGATCGTGTACGAAGCGGATTGACGGATTGATGCTCCGGATCGCATAATATCTAGAAATTTTGAAATCATGTTCGCGGATCGCGGATCGCGGATCGTGATCATGATTGAACGTGTAAGGCGGCCCATAGAAATCAATGTATAAATACACAAATACTTGTTTCGTTATTACTTCCCAAACCATATTTTACGTCCTACTAGCTGTGTCCCGCGGTGAAACCCGCCACATGTTTTTGAGATAAATAGTAACCTATGTGTTAATCCAGGGTCTCAGCTACCTCTATAACAAATTTCAAACAAATCCGTTGAGTAGTTTTTGCGTAAAAGAGTAACAAACATCCATTCATCCGAACTTTCACATTTGTAATATTAGTGGGATTGTAGTTAACAAATTGTGAAAACGTATCTTAAGAAATTTTTGAGTTACAATAATGATGAAAAAAATAATTAAACTACGTCAGTTTCAATAGCAAAACTCAAAATTTTAAATATCAATTGAATCAGCCGAAACAATATATTGTAACAAAAATAATAAACTTGTACTACAACTATTCTGCAATGAAACTTTTCAACTAAAATACAGTCGGGGAGATATTAGTTAGGTCGGGAAGCTCTGAACTGTGCAATTTTTCTAGTGATTAAATTATCCGATAGAATCCAGGATTTAGTATTCTACTGGGATGTCTCGGTTACATTGCGGTTCACAAAGCATTCTTAAATTACTTTGCTAAATGTTACTTACATTCGTTCTACTAATTCATGTACAAATAAAACTTACATAATTATTTGAGCCTAGATAACGAAATATAGCCTGATTTTGCCTGGCCTGAGTGGCGTATATTGTCCATAGGTTACTTGTCAATTTTATTCTCTCACCTTATGGATGGAAGTTTGTTACACTTTCACGCAAAAACTACTGAACGGATTTGGATGAAATTTGGTATGGAGGTAGATAAGACCCTGGATTAGAACATAGGATACTTTTTATCCCGAAAACATGAAGCGGGTAACACCGCGGGGAGCAGCTAGTAAAGCATATAATCGCCTACTTAGTACTCACAACATTTATAATTAGGGTTAATTATTTTGAAGTGCTGGCATGGAATCCTTGTAAACGTATAATGGTGAATTTGGCGAGAAGGGCACGCTTTTTAGTAACAAAGTCTACAGTTTTGATTATATTATTAGTTTAGAACATATTAAAATCAGAATTCATGAATATGTAAATCTATTGTGGTGAAATTTCCGGGCAGTGTATCTTTTGTTGTTACTTCAAATTTTAATTATAAATTTGAAGTTTACTGGAGCCCATATACATATTTTTAAATTTATTATGGCAAATTTATGCGTTACATCTCTTTATTTTCTCAATAACTTTATTTTATGTACAGGAACCAAATTAATGTACAATAACAAAGGAACTGTTGCTATCGTCCACGAAGGTCCTTTGCCAGTGTTTTTTGCTAATTTAATGTTTTATCTAGAACAATGACCTCGCCAATTAAATTAAATATTGAAGAATTTTAAATAGAACATTTGCTTTAGATAAAGATGCGCTGTTCTTGACACCAAGATGTTAAGGCGTAAATAATTATATTCCTTATTTTAATACATTCTAAAAATTAATAGTACCTAGTATTTTACTTAATACTGTAAATGTGAAAGTTTGTATGTTTAGATGTTTGTTACTCAATCACGCAAAAACGGCTGAACGGATTTGGATGATATTTAGCCCACTTATTTGTTACTTACACATGTTTAAACACGGGCAAAGTCGCGGGCATTAGATAGTAAATTAATTTAAAAGACCCAGATATTTCGGTTGCTGTTGCGCTAAATGATCCTTTTGTTTACCAACACAATAACTAAACAATATTGTCTTAACAGCTGCATTTGACATTTCACTAAAGGAAACTTCTTGTCGCCAAGAACTGAACTACGCCCCTTCCTTCTAGGCATCGTCCATTATTTTAATAGACACTAAATCTTGGCATCTCGAACCGTTTGCTTCCTATTCAATTCAATTTCTTGACACATTAATCACTATTGATAGTTGTCTGGCAGAAGTCACCAGGGGATAGTGTACATTCCCAACGTTGAAAGAATTTTTGAAATCGGTCCAGTAGTTTTTGAGTTTATTCGTTACAAACATGCAAAAATCCAAAAATACAAATCTTTACTCTTTATAATATTAGTGCAGATAATAAGTCTTCTAAATATTTGCGCATCGTCTATTACTTAAGGATTAGCGCCATCTAAAGTCACAATATGTAAACTAATCACTGTATATTCGGTGGTACGTGCTATCACTTATAAGTACAACGACCGCACATCGACTAAAGTGATGCCTATGCGGCTGAGCTCACGCTGGAAAGGATTAATTTAATTTATTGTTCACACTAGATAGTTTGTCACATTGAGAAAGTTTCAATTGCCCTATCCTCACAAATTAATTCATTTATGTCAATGCCTGCAGCATTAATTTGTAGAAATCAGATTAAACCGATCTCTAACTTTCAATACCTAATTTGCTACCGATAACTTAACATTAATAGATACTTTGCCCCTCGAGTACTCATTAACCATTCGGTAAGCCGTTTTCAAAAGAACATTAAGGCATATTAAGCCTGAGGTGAAAAATTGCAGTTAAACTACTAAATGGTGATTACGACACGTGGTAACAAATTGTGGAGCATATTTCTTTAGGTGCTGTTTTTACTGAGTGCTATTTGAGCTTTGCACTAATTATTTTGAAGGGTACTGCAGCTAGCGAAATTACAGGGCTGTTGAAACTAACCATCGAAAGTAATGAGCGCCAAAACAGCGATACCCAGTACTTTGTTTTGTTACTAAATTCTGTGTATCATCGGTATGGTCATCGGCCATAGACATGGTCATGGTCATGGACATATGGTCATGAACAGCGGCGGCCTTAGTTGTTGCGAGGCCCGGGGCGACAAATCATTGTGAGGCCCATTTCTTTAGAGTCCGTTTTACTAAAAATTAGTTCGAGTGCTCGAGTGGCCGTAACATGCTTGCGCTAATAATGAAACCGTGCGTTCAGGGAGGGTTTTGTTAAGTGCAAGGCGCGAAATACACATACATATAATATGGTAAAGACTTTTTTCTACGAGGACGCGAGACCCCTGCAAGAGCGAGGCCCCAGGCGGTTGCCCTGCTCACCACCCCCTAAAGCCGCCTCTGGTTATGAAACACAAGCTACTCTTAGATTGCATAGAAAACACTTGTGTAGCAAACAATTAATAATTATTAAGAATCGATACATAGATTTGATTTGATGCCGTATCACCACGTTAAAAAAAATGAAGTAACTGCGGTTTAAAGAAATCTAGAAAAACATAATTATGGCATTTGACTTTATTGTTCTTTGTTTTGAAATATGTACGGTATTTCATATAAATTTCATTTTGTATCATTACTAGCTGCGCCTCACGGTGTTACCCACTACATGTTTTCGGGATAAAAAGTGGCCTGTCTTAATCCAGGGTCTCAGCTACCTCCATACCAAAATTTTATCCAAATCCGTTCAGTAGTTTTTGCGTGAAAGAGTAACGAACATCCATCCATCCATCCAAACTTTTAAATTTATAATATTAGTAGGATTAAAATATATATTATTGGACACTTAACACAACGCAATTTAATCGTAAAGTAAGCAAATATCGTACTATGAGAACCAAATAAAATACATAGGAAAACATTTGTAGCGATGATAGCTCAGTGGTTAGCGCGGTAGGCATGCCGAAGGGTGTGGGTTCAAACCCCAACAATGAGCTTAAGCTGCCGGTGAAGGAAAACATCGTGAGGAAATCATAGCATGGTGGTAGGGTACTTTCTAGTACTCGGCTGGCTAGCTACCACCCTCAAGTTGAAAATCTGCCGCCAAGCATCTCACGGTGTGTTCCGGCAGCTTCACTTGAGAGCCAGTTCCATTCCAGGCTAGGTGTGCTTTACCATCTTCGACCACACCTTCACTTAACATCAGGTGAGCTGTGGTCAAACAACTAGCCTGCCAACCATACAAAAAAAAAAACATTTAGAAAATTTATGACACAAAACAAACTAGATGTTCGTTTCTATTTTTACTAATTTTTTTAAAATTATTATATCTATTAAATATATTTTTTCTGAGTAAGGAATCACAAAGTGCATTCAGTCCATCTTGCACTTGTCCGGGTTTAGTATTTGTTCGTAACATAACTAAAATAATACAATATAGATACTTATTTTATGTATCGATGTTATGCATTAGTTGTGAAGGATTTTATTATTTCAAAAAATCTCCGTAGTATATTTTAATTCTGAGAATGTTTTAACAAAACAGTAAAACAACTTGTTTGTAAACGTTTCCAGGGTAGAAGCTAACAGACTAAGCTAATTGTAAATATACATAATATATGCCTAGTTTTCACAGACAAATAAATTATTCATTCATAAAAAAAATAAAGTTTCGATTAATAGGTTCTGTGAAACGGAGTAGACTTTTGGATAAGAAACTCTATAAAACACAATTAAACTTTGTATAAGTAATCGATAGTAGTTATAGGCTTGAAAACTAATCGGCATTTTTAATATATTAATAAATATATTTCTACAAAGTTTTGTAAGTACTTACACTTTTTTCAACACCTAAACTTAATTGGAAACTATGGAAGTCGTTAGTAATCTCCCATCTGCACATCTAAACTACAAAACAATGTAATTTGTATTAGGTTATTAAGTTATTGACAAAGTTCGCTCATTTCTCCAAACTTTGTATCTAAGCATCCATAAATATCGCGTAACGGAGTATACTTGATAAATAAACAGAGGAAATCACTTTGAGAGGCAAAAAAGTACCTATTAAAGAGTTTTGAAAATGATATGTTGGCAAATGTAACTTATAAACTTTTCAATTTGAACATCTAAATATGATAGCATAGGGATACATTGCATACAAAAGTTAAAGTAACAAAAACTGTTTAATCATTTTAAGTAAATTTTTCTGCAATTAATGGTCGATGGTAAACATAATTATGATTTATGTTGGAATGTTTTATTTTGAATTTGTTTATTTTTATTTAAATAGTAATAATAGTATATTTATTAGCAATGACATCACCTTAATGATATATATTTTTTTCTTTATTAGTTATAATAATGTATTCGTATATTATGTTAGTAGTACCTGCTGTAAAAATATAATAAGTACTTTTAAAATGCACTTACATTTAATCTTCCTTCAAAACTGTTGAAAAAGTAACTTCAAAACTCAGCACTCTGTCATGTCTATTTCATAAAAAAACTCAACCATGAAAAATTAAAACAAACACAATAAACAAACTTTTTCAAATTTCGAACTGTCCGTATACCACTACAAAAGTTAAAAAAGAGTTTTTTCTTCATTTACTTTTAAAAAGGCCAGTATTAAGTCACGTGGCTTTCAAACATTTTGAGTTTTTAATTTAGTTTTCTTTTTTTATTTCGATCGCGGAATTGGCTACGTGCGTGCGGCCGTTCGGCGCGTTCGCTCTCAGCCGCACTTACTCGACAAGTGAGTAAAGGGAGCGTTCCCGAGATTCCGTCGCCTTATCAAGCGGTGCGTTTCTGCACCCCAAGCCGTGTCAGTCAATTAAGGAAGATTACTCAGATTCAACTGGCCACAATAAAAAAAAAAAGTACGACGACGATCGCCGGATATCTAAATTTAAATCTCATTCATTGAGGAGTTTTGGCGGGAACGCGGGAAGAGTCGTGTCGCTCCTTTGTATTTTTTTCCAAAACTAGTGTTTTGTCGAGTGTTTATGCATAAAAATGGTGGTGTTTTATTCATAAAGTGCCGAATTACAAGCGCGAGTGTGGGAAAATGATATAATGTGGTGAAACATGAGTTTTCGTGTTGCTTCCAAAACTCCATCGAAGCTTTGTAGTAAAGTTGCCACTACTTTACTAAAGCATGACTGGTATTAACTGACACGAACTGGACTTGACAAAGACGACTTTGACGATAACTATAGCTAAGATACAGCAGAAATAACACTTAAGACAAGGCAGTATGGCTCTATAGCTTTAGCCTGCCCGAAAGGGCAAATTATTAAAAAAAAAAAAAAAATCATTCATTGATTCGCGCAAATTTGGGTTAATGCGCTTGCTTTGACATCAACCATTTCCGGTATTTACAAATGCATAATGATTTCAATTTACTGGAACGCAAAATTGTTTATCCCATGTAGTTCTGAGATGTGCGATGTTGTGATTACACAACAATAAATATATAAAAGTAGGTATAACTAAAGTAAAATATCTTTGAAACAGTTCTCCCACGCAGAGAAGATGAATCTACATTAATCTTTTTAATTTGAAGTGACATTTATACGAACACATGATTACTACAATAACTGTCTCATAAAATTTATCAATTATCTGGCGCCCGACGCGACGTCCGAAATTAAATATTTTATAGAAAAATCTAAAAAAAGGCTAGTCTATCTAGACTAGTATAATCAAATATTTAAAAATACATGGGCATGGACTTATAAGTGACCTTAACGAATTTACATTTAAGCAAAGTATTAATAGAGACGAGATTCGGAACGATAAAAAATAGATGACCAAACAAGCGTTACCCAGAGCGAGGGCAACAAAAGCTCTCGGCCATAACAAATGGATGGAGGATGATCGAGGTCAAGCTTTGATCTGCTATAGAACAGTTACAACTAAAATAAATAGATGAATTCACCCCGGACTGTAACCGTTTAAAACTTCTTAACATTTAATAGTATCGTCATGTAGCGGTCGGATCCATCGCGTTCAGAAACAAGAAATCCGTAGAGTTCCCAGGACTTGCAAACCAGGAATAAGTTTTAAGAGGCCTTTTGGAAACGCATCAATGATCACATTCACTAGCCGTAAAATATAATAATAAGAAAATAGACTGTTTCGATTGTTGTTTAGCTCTTTCGATGATAAATATCAAGAAAGTGGGGCTGGAAATGGAACACTTTTTTATTTTATTTATGTTTGACAGGCTAGTTGTTTAACCACAGCTCACCTGATGTTAAGTGAAGGCGTGTTCGAAGATGGTAAAGCATACCTATCCTGAAATGGAACTGGAACTCTCAAGCTAGGCTGCCGGAACACACCGTTAGGTGCTTGGCGGCAGCTTTCAATTTGAGGGTGATAGCTAGCCAGCCGAGTATTATGAAGTATCCTACCACCATGCTATGGTTTCCTCACGATGTTTTCCTTCACAGCGCATTGTTGTGGATCTTTTGAGATTTGTTGAACCTTGCAACTCAAGCTCGTTGGGGTTTTAACCCACGCCTTACTTCTTACTAAATCTATTGCCAAACATTTGTGTGTTTGTACTGTTACAGGTGTGTACGGGCAGCCTCACTGGAGAACCATTTCCATTCCAGACTAGGTGTATTTACCATCTTCGACCAAACCGTCTCTTAACATCATGTAGCTTGTATCAAACACCTAACATAACAACCAGACAAAATATATAAACGTCCTATGTAAGTTGACAGCCCTGTTGGTTCATTGGTAGAATGTCTCGTTCAAGAGCTGAAGGGCATGGAATCGATTCCCATC
Organism: Biston betularia; assembly: GCA_905404145.2. Taxonomy (NCBI): domain Eukaryota; kingdom Metazoa; phylum Arthropoda; class Insecta; order Lepidoptera; family Geometridae; genus Biston; species Biston betularia. The sequence goes on from FR989868.1 coordinate 3,900,716, forward strand.
CAGGACAAACTTTGTGGTCTAAACAAATGTTTGTTCTGTGTCTAGGTGTTCTGTATTTATTATAAGTATGTATTTACAAAAAAAAGTAGTTAAGTATTCTATCAGTTTTCTGACTTCCATAGTACAAGCTTTGCTTAATTTGGGGTCAGATGGCGCTGTGTGTAATATCCTGCGATATATATTTATTTATTTATTTATAAGTTTGGTGGTAAATCAAAACGGCTTTTTATAAAAATTACTCATCAGTCACGTGAACAAAACCGCGGACAAAAATCTAGTAACTACATAATTTTGGCCTGTTACCAATATCAAAGTAAAATGAGGCGGGGCCAAGCCATATTATGCGGCGTCATATCTAATGATATCATTAGCTGCCAACCTGACTAGAACGCCTAGAACATAATGGACACTAAATTTTAAATACATGATTATTTCAAGTACGTGGCATATTGTAACCTTGTAAACAGTATATGTATTCATTATAAGTAGCTATTATTAATGGACGGCCTACAGAGCCTCGATTACGAACGACTTGCGAAAAAATATTCGTATCGACATCGACAAAAATTTGTATGAGATTTGTACAGCTTTGTATGCTATCGAGGACTCGATACCTTTACGATACGAATTCGAACAATTTTCGTGAGCGACGCTCCGCTCTATACTTTGCTTACCTATTGTGATAAGTCTGGTATTTTGTTTTTACCCGACTGTACAAAAAACCGGCCAAGTGCGTGTCAGTCTTGTTCGCTTCATTACGTTTACACAAAAAAAAAACATTTTAGGTATATCTCGCCGTAGCAACAAATCCTCAACAAGCAAATTGAACTAATTTTGATCCAGCTTACAAAATAAATTATACAATATGGAAATATTCCTGGTAAACGAATGGAAGTCACCAGAATTTTTTTATTAATTTTTACTACTATGTATGTCTGCCAATTTCTTATAAGTAGACATAGATACTTCTCAATAGATGTGGAGATATTAAAACGTGTGCTCATAATAATAATAGGCATTAAAAGTTATTATTCAGTTGCCAAGCGTCAGGCCGTGTTTATTACTTCTCTATGAAATAGACCACGTAAGTATTTATCTTAAACAGAGTGTTTTGAAACTATATATTAACAACTTCCTTCTGTTTACGTTACATATCAAATAGTTTATTTGTCCTAAATCGTAACCATTGCCATTTAATGTGGTAACTCTGACAGTATGCAAGGTACGCTATCGATTGGTACTAGTGGGCTAGAATCGGACCATCTGTAGACTTTCATAGGTTTATACACAATCCATTTATTTTTATTTAGAAGTTTAGTTAGAATGAGTATAAAAACTTTATCTACAGAAAAATCAGACACACATTCTACATTTTATATTTTCTACATAATTTGAACAGTATGTTTTTGTAAAAACTTTTCTAAGTAGTATATCGATTATTTCCAGCTCTATTTTTTTATAAAATGCTACAGCTGAGCGCTGGCCAAGTGCAGGGTGACAAACTTCACACATCTTTGAGAACTTTTATACAAATACAATTCAAATCAAGTCGAGACTGAGTGATCGTCCTCGACCAAGCGCTCGAAGAGTCAACACGTCCTGAGAATGCCTCGTGTAGAGGCGAAATACGTGTCGGCGTGGTTACTGCAGAGACAAGAGGACATTAGGACTTGTGGTTTTTTCAATTAGATTTTTGCTAAATTTTATTTTTAAAGTTTATGTCAAGTTAGTACTAGATCTTAAGTAAGATTAAGTTTTAATTAATAAATTATTGTCAAATTAGTTAAACGTAAGTCCTCACCACTGTTGTAACTGAAACGCCTGTTAAGCGGAAATAAACTCAATATACCTATACCTTTAATATTCAAAATTCAAAATGAACTTCCGCAAAGTAATGCCTGAATCAATCAATTATAACTTTACCTAGCTTATTTACAAATTATGTCTGATTTTTTTAAATTGAATAATCATATCACTTTATTTCAGACTCTAAGGTCCGTAATCACAAAGTCGCAGAATAATAATAAAAATAAGACACGAGAAAATAAAAATTAAAAATAAAATAAATATGAAGTAGCTTTTAACTAGCATCCAGCGTATACGTTGTATTCAGCAGAAGCCTGTCAGCATAACTGTTAATAAAATTGAATTCTCACACCTGTCAACGCTGAACATGAAAGTCGCTATTATTTTGCACTGTATCGCGTTGAATATGTCAATGCGCACTTCATAAAACATTCGGAGACGCTACAGTAGCGAGCAACGAGCAAAAAATTTTAATCGATTGTAAATAATAATGGATGCACTAACTGTAAAAGCGCAAAAACATTAACTGGTTAGTGTCTCACGGCTATGTGATACAGGCAGACAATAGTTTTAATTAGTCTTGAAAGCTAACTGTGTTGCAATAAATAAATATTGCATGCTGAAAATAAATTGGTTCATACATCATACACTCATCATTATATTGTATAAGTAAATCATATTATTGTGAGACGTACGTAAGTCAAAGCACATACATAAAACAGTTTGCGAATGCTCGAGACTTTAACAAAGCTTAGATTAATCACACACCAATGCATATCAAAGGATGTGTTTCACGCTGCTTCATGATATATTTTAAGCTCTACATATTATATACTTGTAATGTTAGAATAATAACACTGGTAAATGCAAGGGCAACACAATGGAATTGTGTGTTCTTTTCTTTATATAATTTTTTTTTAATCATGTGTTATGAAACTACCTTAGAAGAAAAAATGACCCTTACTTTATTTTGGTATATAAAATAAGGGGGGTAGGTATATAGTCGACAGCCTTGTTGGCTCATTGGTAGTATGACTGTTTCAAGAGCTGTAGGGCGTGGGTTCGATTCCCTCTCAGGACAAGCATTTTGTATTATAAACAAATGCTTGTTCTGTGTCTGGGTGTACTGTATATATTATAAGTACGTATTCACAAAGTATTTATATATAAGTATTACATCAGTTATCTGACTTCCATAGTATAAGTTTTGCTTAGTTTAAGGTCAGATGGCGCTGTGTGTAATGTGCTACGATATTTATTATGAAATGGCAATAGGAGGTACGAAGACGATAAAAGAATCTGCTAAAGATTGAAAGATTATTATTTGCTTGTTTACTTTTTCTATCTTCTATCACATATCATCTATCTATCATAACTTTACAAACTTACAAATGAAAATAGTTCCAAATTTACAATTCACAAAAAATACAAATCATTCGAATACATTTTTTCATCCGATCTGGCACAATTATGTCAATAAACAATGTCATCGTGACTTTACTACACCTTCAAAATTAGAATACACGCGAGCTGTCCTAAATAACTGTCTGGCAGTATCAGAGACACTTGCAAAAATCTTACAAAAAACAGTATTTTCTATATTGCTAATTTTTACAATGAAACAATGGAGCAGCTTGTCCACATAACACAATAATGTCTTTTTTTTAAACCTTTATAATTAGTTATTAGTTATTAGTTTAAATTTTCAAAATGTTATTTCAAGATTTTATGAGCTTTGCATATTTATAGTTAATGTCTAAAAAGCCTAAAATAAATACTTTTGGCTTTGAACATACAAGTAGCAACAATTGCTACTTATAAAAAATTACGTCTTTTTCATCTTATGGCGAAATGAGTTGAGCTAGTACGTGACTAGAATTATTTAGATGGATAGGTCAAACACAATCTTGTAGTGTTAAATGAAAATAGACGAACAAGTCGGAAAAACACTGACGCGGTGATCTTGGCATATTATGTGCAGTTTATAACATTTAAGATCGGATAGACCTAACAACCTTTACCTTACAATGGAATAGCATCGGTCATTAAAAGAAAAAAAAAGTTTTGTCCAAGAAATTGTGCATCATTTTATCGTACTTACTACTTCCTACTGCGTAGTCCAAAGCTTCTTTAACTAGCACAAACAATAACAGGATTACGGATTTCGTAGCTGATTGAATCTCACATTGCAATCTGAATTGGATCGGTAAACAATGATCAGCAACGATACCTATAGCAGAGATACGCAAGATACGCACCGAATAAGAATGGAGTACCAATTGCCGGCTATTTATAAATATTAAAATAATTATTTTGATAATAATAAGTTACATAAAACAAATAATGTTAATTGTTTCAGTTTCATGTCGTATGATCAAAAACTTATACGAATTAAATGTCTACACCTTTTTATTACTAACTATCGAATGTCTCAAAGTAATCGAATGTCTCAAAGCAGCGATAACCTGGTTTGTTTTGCTACTCAAAGTTCTGTGTATCACTCCAATGGTCCGGCGTTAGGCATTACCTTTTACCAACAGGAAAGCGTCTTGTACGTCTCATTACTTTTACATATAAAAAAACGCTCATCTGATAGTAAGAAACAACATGAACAAAAAATATACTACATAGAATTCTCGCAAGGTAAACCAATTGTATATAATGACTCACCGAGTTATTCAATATCTAATATTTTTCTGTAGTTTTTTTCTGTATTAATTTAGGTGACACATGTTTTGTTGATTGAAATTCTGTGTATCACTACAATGTTCATGGACAGGTGCTATTTATTTACCTTCAAGAAAGCGTCTCCTTCGTCGCATTACAAATAAAACCTGGGTTGCAAGTCAAAGACACTGTACGAGTTCCTATCCCTGCAAAACGATGAACTTCACAACTGCACGTTGATACCATGGAATGCTAAGAAGTTTTGTCTCGAATATATTTCCATTAAATATTCGACTCACGATACCAAAAACATGTTGCTTTCCGCACCCTTCCAAAGGAAAACGCAAGACTAGACGCTGAAAAACAATTGAAATATTTTATATCCATTTCATATGTACAAGCCACAGTAAATGAAACAGTAATATACATTATATTTCCTATACATGCATTAACTTTTCGTCTTGGTAAAGTTATCAATTTTTAACTTTACTCACATTATGTAAAATGTATGTGAAGAAATGTTTAAAGTAATGAGACTATTTCAGACTTCAAGATCTACTGAGAAAATAATACATTTACTATGTGATATACGCTGGACTTTGTTTTGTTACTCAAAGTTTTGGATACCACTCCGATTAATAGCTAAGTTAGTTATCTTACCTTCAGGAGAGCGTTTCGTTCAATTTATTAATTTACATTAAAAACTCCGAAACGAAGTAATTCGCCAGAGAACTAGTCATTGACATAGCTCAGCGTATTAGCAAGCTGAAGTGGCAATGGGCTGGACATATCTGTCGCAGAACCGATAACCGCCGGGATAGACGTGTTCTAGAGTGGAGACCGCGTATTGGCAAACGTAGCGTAGGACGCCCTGAGACTCGATGGAGTGACGATATACGTAGGATAGCTGGCGGTGGATGGAAGCGAAAAGCTGAGTGGCGTGTCTTGGACTAATATAGGCTGATGATGATGATGATGATGAAAAACTGTGTAATTGATTTGTTTAATACATTATACTTATGAATGCGAAAATTACCTACTGATTTAAAATAAACTGTGGAGTAATTGAGACGATATAAATCGCGCGATAGGTACCCACTGGAGATACCTAAGTTTCAAGTGGGCAGGAGTTCAGTGACTTCATAAATTCTCATAATTATCCCATGTGTGTACAAGAGCACGGTTGTTAAGTCTACAGCGGAGAACAGTGGAGCCACTATTGTAATTTCAAAAACAATGGGCTACACAATTCTAGTTACATTAAAAAATACTAGTTCCCTTATTTGGCCAACTCATTAGATAAATTGGTAGAACGATTCGTATAAGTAGGGAGTTTGTGGCTACACTTTTATTTGCAAAGCTACCTTTCAGCGTCTTAGGCTTAGTACCGTTTACTAAGATGGACTAAGAAAATACAAGGTCCATCGGCTGAGAAAATAATTTCAAGAGCTATACATACCAGTGGTCTAGTAAAAGAATAGTCGTAAAAGTGAAAACGCTTCTGTTTTCTCAGAGATACTTGTTAACCAAGCCAAAATATAGTAACGAATATAAACATTTACATTAGAACTTCTAGTAGTATCTCTACATACTATAAAACAAAGTCGCTTCCCGCCATCTGTACGATTAGACAACGGATTTTAATGCGGTTTTTTTTTCTTTTTTTATGTTAAAAAGTGGCAATCAAGAGACGGGTCACCTGATGGTAAATGGTCACCGCCGCCTATGGACACCTGCAATACCCGGGGCATTGTCAGTGCGTTACCTACCTTTGAGATTTCCATCAATAGATAGTGATTCAAGAGGAAGGTGTATACAGTTGCACAATTTGGTTCCCTCTGCGCCTCTTCTACTGCACGGCCAGACAAACGCGACCAAAACGTCACCCGTACATGGTGGATACTCCCCATGTACGCACAAAGCGTTTTGATTCCACATTTTTCATTCGCACAGTGAGGTTGTGGAACTCTCGGTCGGAGTCTGTGTTCCCTGTTAGGTACAATAAAGGTGTCTTCAAATCTAGAGTATATAGGTTCTTTCTGGGTAAGCGTAATCTGGCAAAGTGTGGTCAAAAGCGAACCTATTTTAATTTTTTTTTTTTTAAACTTATAATACATGCATAATTGCATATGCACCACATTAGTATTTACATTACTCTCGTGCTAAGCCAGGGCGGGTAGTTCTCTTTCTCTAGGGTCGCTAGTTATTACAAAATGGTTCCATAGATAGAAAAATAGAATGCTGTCTCTAAGTGATAAAATAAAGTGTATCACGGAAACCACATATGAAACCATTGGACGCAATATAATATATTATATATAATATATATAATAAGCGTTGAATGTATACACAATGCCAAATCCCAATATTTTATGTTCAGATTTATAACACCTTTGTCCTAAATTCGTGTTTGATTGATTGGTCAATAATTTTTTTTTTTTTTTTTTTTTTTTTTTTTTTTTATGTGACAAATAATGAGACGAACGAGACGCTCTCCTGATGGTAAGAGATAACGCCTGTCCATGACCATTACAGCGATACACAGAACTTTGAGTAACAAAACAAAGTCCAGGGCATCGCTGCTTTGGTGCTCATTACTTTGAGACTTTCGATGGTTAGTCTCAACAGCCCAGTAATTTCGCTAGCTGCAGTACCCTTCAAACCGGAACACAGTAATGTTTACACACTACTGCTTGACGGCAGAATATCTGGTACTGCGGTGGTACCTACCTAGATGACCTCCTGCTAAGGAGATCTACCACCAAGTAATTGTTCCCTCTTCCTAATCCAAACATTTGGCTACCATTATTCGAAGGTTTTCGTTATATATTTTGTTATACCCATATAAAATATGAAAATTAGGTTACACAAACATGCCATAAACCGATGTCTATCCTGTATCTTTTGCCTGTCAATTATGTTTTATAATAGCTCAAGAACTTGTCAGTGACTATAATACAACGCTTAGTTTATCCATAAGCAATAGTAACTGTATTAACTATTTATTTATCTAGATACTTGTAAAATTACAGGGATATTGACCCGTTCGCAAATACGGCAAAGTAATGAGTGGTAAAGTAGCAATGCCATGGACTTTGTTATGTTACTTAAATTTCTGTATACCACTGAAATGGTAATTATATCTTACATCAGGAGAGCGTTCCGTTAATATCGTTACATTTACACAAAAAAAAATATCGCAACCGTGTTATTTCTTTTTTAATTTTATTTATTCATCTAAAGAATATCGGAAAGGGATCTTGGCGATAAAACTGTCTTTTGTGCCTTTCCGTGAAGTATTTTTCTCGTAATTTCCTGTAATATTATCAATAAAACGTTATTGTATTGTAATGGTAACTGAGAAAAAAATATTGAGTTCCGTATCAGAAAGATGCTCAACGAGGCCCTATTTATTAAGTTTATGCCACCTTTTTTTAAATGAGACTGATGACAAAAAATACCACTTCTTTTTATTGTTGACAGGCGTATGATAGCCAAAGCTCATCTAATGACAGGGTTTTGGCGGGAACGCGGGAAGAGTCGTGTCGGTCCGTTGTATTTTTTCCAAAATTAGTGTTTTGTCGAGTGTGTATGCATAAAAATGGTGGTTATTTTTTTTTATTTTTTTTTTTATGTGAAAAATAATGAGACGAACGAGACGTTCTCCTGATGGTAAGAGATAACGCCTGTCCATGACCATTGCAGCGATACACAGAACTTTGAGTAACAAAGCAAAGTCCGGGGTATCGCTGCTTTGGTGCTCATTACTTTGAGACTTTAGATGGTTAGTCTCAACAGCCCAGTAATTTCGCTAACTGCAGTACCCTTCGAACCGGAACACAGTAATGGTAACACACTACTGCTTAGCGGCAGAATATCTGGTACTGCGGTGGTACCTACCTAGACGACCTCCTGCTAAGGATATCTACCACCAAGAAAAAATAAAGAATTATCAACTTCTTTTTTTCATTGATAATTTGGATAAATTGATGTGAACATCAAGTCGAAATTTGGTTACTTATTGCTTGTGTCGGGTTTTTTTAACTTTTATTTTATATTTGTTAAGGTTCTTTTTTTCTAATTTCATGTGATAGACGTAATTATTTATGTGTTCAAGTCGCGAGGTTTAAAAATTAGATACTTTATTTCTATATCACCTACTGAGACATTTATATTATATAGAAGTTACTTACTAAGACTGACTAGTTTGTAATCAAAGTTCCATGCGTAAGTTTGATTAATTCTGAGCCACATCTCTCTGGAAATTTGCCGAGATGCGGTTTTGATTCCACGGGTTAGATATAAGCGTTTGGCCGTGAATACAACTATTTACCGAACCTACATTTAAAATATACATAAATTATTATAAATTATTATGGCCTAATACCTCTAGTCAAACTACATGTATTTGAATTTCTTTAAAATATCCTCCGTATACGATTGTGACTTTTGATTTTCTTTTTGATTTCACATAGTTCCTTTTTTACGCTATTTTGTCTATACTATTATAAAGAGGAATGATTTGATTATTTGTTTGTAATGAATAGGCTCCGAAACTACTAGACCGATTTCAAAAATTCTTTCACCGTTGGGAAGCTGCGCTATCCCCGGATGACAGAGATTTTGCAGGTGAAATCGCGAGGCGTCCACTAGTATTTGATAAGACTAGACACTTGGTATCTATAAATTCTGGCTCAGCCCTATTTTCATAAATTGTCCCACTGCTGAGCATGGGCATTGGGATAAAAGTAGGACTAGTTCTCCATGGGTAATAATCGCTGGCCACATGGTATTCATCAGATTTAACAAACACATCTTCGTTTACTATCTAATAAATATCTAAATACTCTCAGACACACAGGTTTCCTCACAATGTTTTCCTTACCGGTTGAAGCTAACAGCAATTAAAAATACTCGCGTAATTTGCATTATACAAAACATGCCTTTAGATCAGAAGTCAATTGGTATTACAAATAGATTGCCGTAACTTCCTGCCTGGGCTATGAAGCATCTTAAGTAGACATAATTTTTACAGCCCCCATATCATTGGAGGTCGAATGTCAAAATGATGTGAAGCCATTAATAGGTAATATTATTCACGACTGGTGATTATGACATGAAAGTGAAACCATGTTGGGGAATACGAAGAAGTTCCCCTGAAATTCTCTCGTATGTCGCAGGTTCAAGTCGAGGTTAATTCAAGGTTTAACCCTTTTATGTCAGAAGCGGTTTATATACGTCATACGTCTGCTTTAATTTTGACTGGGTTTAATTTTTTTTCAGAACACATTTAGAGCAAAAATAAGTATTAGATCGAAGTAATTATTATCATCAGCGGGGAATATTGTTATTTTATTGGGCGGAGATCTCCTTAGCAGGAGGTCGTCTAGGTAGGTACCAACGAAGTACCATGCATATTCTGTCACCAAGCAGTAGTGTGTAAGCATCACTGTGTTCCGGTTTGAAGGGTACTGCGTCTTTATTTTTTATTTTACTCTAGCTGCGCCCCGCCGTGTTACCCGCTACATGTTTTTGGGATATACATAATTATGTTTTAATGCTTATGTGTAATCCAGGGTCTCAACTACCTTCATACCAAATTTTATCCAAATCCGTTGAATAGTTTTTGCGTAAAAGAGTAACAAACATCCATCCACCTAAACTTTCACAGTTTTAATATTAATAGGATTGTATTGTCCCTAATAAGTAATAAATTTCTAATATAATTAATATTCATACTAAATGTACAAGAATCAATTTTTTATTATTTACATCGGATTACATAATTTTGTATATGATTCGTGACACAGATATCCATTTTCCTTTTATTTTTCATCGAACATTGTACTAGTCACCGCGCCACGTATGCGTAAAATTGCTTATCTCCTACAGAATTTCAATCTATATTTTATTCAGAAAGGAAGTTAACATTCTTCGCCGAGAATTCAACGAGTACATTTTCCATTTCTACTCTTTAGTTAGTCCACATTTAAACTAGATCTTTATAATTAATTTAACTTATCTATTCATGCTTATCTACTGGCGTTGATGTTACAATATTGTGTTAAACGGTAGTTTTAACAAAACCATCCCTCGGGGGCATTCTATTTTGAGTTTGATTATTTTAAGGCAGCTAAAAATTAATAATGCTCGACATAACCAGTTTAGGGCCAGAATATAGCACGTTGCTAACTTGGATGCACATTAACAATTTCTTCATAACGATTTGCTTTTCACTGCAGTTTTACCTGCGTTTTTCAAACAAAAATAAAGATATAAACAAATATTTTAGTGGACCAAAGTTACTAAGTTACTAAGTCAAATTCCGTAACATAATTTCAAATATGTTATTAAACATTTTAAAAACAATGATTACATGTCAATGAAAAAAAAACAAACATGGCAATATCAAAATCATGTCAATATAAAAAAAACAGTATAAAGTATGTCAAGATAACAATATTGGCAGTATAATAACATGTCACAAAAAATACTAATTCCATACTATTCATTTAGAATACTCGTCAATGTTATAAAAAAGCCAAACAGTCTCGAGCAGCCAAGATCTTAGCTTTCAGATGCATGCGGTGGAAGGTGTATTTCAATATACATTTATATGAAGCAGATGTGGTAGTCCAAGATACCCTGGACTACCACATCTACACTCCAAATTTCATACGAATCCATTAAGACTTACAACGTGAAGGAGTAGCAAACATACACGAGACACACTTTCACATCTGTTATATTAGATAGCAACGTAAATTCTAGTCGGTACAAGTCAGGTCTGGCATCTTCGTTGCAATACTTTTTTTTTTATGGTTGACAGGCTAGTTGTTTGACCACAGCTCACCTGATGTTAAGTGAAGGTGTGGTCGGAGATGGTAAAGCACACCTAGCCTGGAATGGAACTGGTTCTCAAGTGAGGCTGCCGGAACACACCGTTAGATGCTTGGCGGCAGATTTTCAACTTGAGGGTGGTAGCTAGCCAGCCGAGTACTAGAAAGTACCCTACCACCATGCTATGGTCTCCTCACGATGTTTTCCTTCACCGGCAGCTCAAGCTCATTGTTGGGGTTTGAACCCACGCCCTTCGGCATGCGAACCTACCGCGCTAACCACTGAACTATCATCGCTACAAAATTATCTCCTACATTTGTAAAAATGTGACCGCATTCTGTGGCTCCGGAATTAGCTTTTTTAGCCACGAACCCAGAAGCACGTTGAACGCTAGATAAATAAAATCTCTTATATAATAGATGGAAACGGGCCAATAGTGATTAATTTTACCTACAAAGTTCAAAAATGTCAATGATATACAATATACGACTGTACTAGATGACGTCATCCGGACACTCATTTACTTGGTGGTAGATCTCCTTAGCAGGAGGTCGTCTAGGTAGGTACCACCGCAGTACTAAATATTCTGCCGCTAAGCAGTATCGTGTAAACATTACTGCGTTCCTGTTTGAAGCGTACTGACATGACTTTTTGTGTTGCTTCGAAAACTCCATCGAAGCTTACAGTAAAGTCGCCATAACTTTACTAAGGCGTAATTGTATTTGGCTGGCATGGACTGGACTTGGCCAAGACTGGACTTTGACTGTAACCTTAGCTATAATTATGTTAGATATGAATTAAAAAAACCGCAGACGAGGCAGTACAGCTTTACAGTTTTAGCCTGACCGATAAGGCAAATAAAATTAAAAAAAAGCTTCTTTGTTTGATATTGTCTTTCGGTACATAATGTATAATACATTATAATATACATTCTAGGACATTCTAATATAATTTGTTCGAGTAAAAATTTATAGAGTACCTACTGATTTCCTGTGCTATGAAAAAAGAGAAGTATCTAATCCTATCTAATCTACGCCTATTTGTGATCCATTAAAAATGTTTTTTCGTTGTAACACCATATAACAGTAATTATTAACATTCTCTGTGACCGGTTTGTTTTTTTTAAATAACCGCGAATTATACCTGAGCATAACCGTCAAAAGAACCGCAGATTAAAAAACAACATACATAATTATTTATGCTACATCCTACCTGCTAAAGACATACTCTTTATAAAACGTGTAAACCGTAGTAAAAAGCTTTTTTCACACAGGCTAAAAATATTATACTCGGCTATCCATACATTCCGTTTTATTCATATTTTCATTTTTATAGTACGATCACGTCCTTTGTTATCCTGAACAAACATCTATAGACAATTTTTAATCCGACACAGCATAAAATTAGGTTCAATACTTCTAATACTATAGTCTCATACTATACTCTCATAGTAATACCTTTTTTCCTATTATCGCAACAAAATTTCTTTAATCATACGCATGCTCCTTAAATAAAAAGCGTACTCCCAAAATAAAGTGGAATAAAAATAGAAACACTGTTCTCTGGGAATAATATTTAAAATGTGTCTCTAAATCAGAAATTCGAGAAAAGTAGCTTTTCGCTAATAAAATTTTTTAGAACCTCTGACATAAACGTTCAAAATACTTTATCGCTAGTTAGAATCGTTATAATATTTGAGTTTATACTCGTTGTGTTTAAAAACGTGTAAAATACTATAAAGGAGCTATAAAATGAGTTGGATCTCAGTTTTTACTGCTCGAAATAAACTATTTTGTGAAATGTCTGGATAAGGTTTGTGACTAGCCCTAGTAAAGATTATAAAGCAGTTTCAGCTATATTTTATCAACCGTAAAACTGGCGTTTAGTCAACTATACAGAATATAGCCTATCACAAGAGCGAAAGCGACCTGAATTTCTAATTCTTAAAAAACTGAAACCTATCGAATTGAAGGAAAGTTGTTTCCTAGTGAAAAGGCTTTTATTTGCTATTTTTATTTATATAAGTAACTATAAGTTTTAATGTCAAAACTATGCTTGAGTTGATGTAAGTTGAAACTCAAAGTACTTTTAAAAGGTAATAGTAAATAAACAAACTTATGTAACTTAAGTTTTGTATTAGGGACTTGCATAATCTACTAAAAGATCTTGGCCTGTGAAGAGCATCTACAAATTAATTTCAGGTAAGAGTATCTAAATACTTTTAATTTGACAATTACGGAAAAATCAAAAATACGACAGTAATGCTACGGATTTAATAAATATTTTGTAGACTGCTCTTATTTAAAGCTAACCAATTTAATAGGTTGTAGCCCAAAAATTATTCTTATTACAATAAATAAATTATTCTAATTTTACATCATGTTTTTTGTGGTGAGAGTTATGAGTTATCTTTTTTTCTAAATAGGTTCGCGTTTGATCACACCCTTTCGTTCTAAGATAGAGCACGCTTACCTTGAAGGAATCTATTTACTCAATTATTTTTTTTTTCAAAAAAATGTGTAGGCAAAAACCAATATGATATAATGACAAGCATTTACATTGACCTTCCTCTCACAACCGCGATCTCGGAGCGCCTCCCCTCCTCCAAACTAAACAGAGTGCTTGTGTTGCAGGGACCGAAGTGCTACAAGGAAAACGTGCCATGATAGGACAGGTTACACTATGCTGGTCATAACTAGCTCTATTACATAGATCTGAAGTAAAATATTACATTAAGACCCCTTATTGTACCTTTCAGGGAATGTAGACTTCGGCAGAGTTCCACGACCTCGCTGTGCGAATGAAAAATGTGGAATCGAATCGCTTTGCGCGTATAGACTATAGACAACACTTTATTCGTGATGTAAAACAAATTTAATAACATTTGATAATGCAAAAAAAGCACAGTCATAAATTAAAAAAAACAATTAAACATAAAAACGAAAGGAAATAAATAAATTTTATGTCACAAACTGGCCTCTACTCAGCATAATGCCGACTGGAGTCAGCCGGCGCTGGTCTTCCGTCGAGGCCGGCAGGTGACGTATGTGGGATCTATTCACCATGGACGGATGACGTTTTGGTTGCGTTGTCTGATCGTCTGGTATAAAAAGGGCAGGTGGAACTAAACCGTGCAGTTCTGCACACGCTCCAAATGTATCCGGTAAAAAATCGACAATTCAACAGTTCTTCGACAATGCTCAAGTCTTTGAAGCCGAGACTCTGGCAAAGTGTAGCTGTAAATTAGTCTCCTCGATCGACTCCAACGCCTCAAGTTGGTAGTTGGCAGACCCGTCCCATAAGTGAAAAGTGTACCAACTCCATACACGATCTTCTTAGCGCTTTGTACAAGATGAGCAGCTTTTCTGGTGTGAAGTTTCAAGTTACGAAACAAACAAGACCCGCTCCTGATGATAAGAGATAACTTCTGCCCATCTTTATATTTTTCCCATCAACACATTCACTATACACTACTAGTACTAGCTTGACTAATACTCAGAATAACTTTGCATATAGAGAACGGTCGTGCAAGCAACTTCCCTCATTATACTATATTAGTACTCTCTGGTAAGCACGACTCGTACACCGATCCAAACATATTCAATTCCTACGCTACTGAAACTATTTTAAACCTTACTCCTTTAAAACAAACTACAGCGTTTTGAAGGATGTTCACATCGCTTGGAGTAGTGTACGGTCTTCCGTTGTTTGGCAGTGATAGGATACATAAAGTATACTTTTCACACGATCCGGAGAGTTCTAATGAAATGTATTGCGCGATAAATGTTTTAAAAATAGAATCTCGATACTTGGTGGAATATGGTAAAAAGTTTAAAGTAAATTCGATTTTGAACAAACTATGCAAGAAATCAGAACGTGAAATAGAATAGTTATTAGAACTAAGAAAATTAAGGACCAATAAAAATGTATCAAGTTGTAGAGCACAGTAGAATTTTTATCCAGTTTTTTTTATAATATAGACTAGCTGTTGCCCGCAGCTTCACTCGCGTGGACATAATATGTATGTAAAATAGGTATATAAAAAAGTATTATCTGTTAATCCTCATGATATAAACTATCTTTTTGTTAAATTAAACTAAGGTTAGAGAGCAAAACTTGTATGATCTGGATTTGTTCCGGCAGCATCACTTGACAGCCAGTTGCATTCCAGGCTACCATCCATGTGTCCATCTTCGACCACACCGTCACTTAACATCAAGTTAGTTTGGGTCAACAATTTTTAAAAATTTGCCTCCTTCAAACCGTTATTAATTATTCTAATTACTAATCCATAAACTTGTTTGTATTTGACAATAATTAAAAAATATTCATGTAAATCTTTTAATTCATCAGCAAACATCAAAATGCCCAGAATATCAAATTATTGTTCCAGAACAATCTTGAGATAAATGATGACAATAGAGCGAAATGGCAAAGATATCAGACGAAAATGTTATCAAAGCGCAAGCCCGCTAACAATGGATTGTCGTTGCTGAATTCCAGATTAAATATAATATTATGTAAGTATAAGTACCTACTTTGTTCTTGATAAAATTGTCGGCTTAGACAAGACGAGATGACGGCATTATGATTGCATTTAATTTTTATAAAAGTTGGTGCCGAAAACGTTTTATCTTTTTTTTAATTTATTCTTGGCCTTGGACACTATAACACGACGACGAAAAACATACCAAAAATTTAATCACATCTGGACCATAATAACGAATCATTTAACATTCATAAAAATCGGTTAAGTAGTAACAGTGGAACATACATAAATACAAACATACTGCTAAAAATATAACATTTCCTTTTAGCTTTGTCGTATTCGGGTAAAAAAGAACGTAGGTAATCCATCATGTATCAAATACTACAAAAACTTTAACACTTTAAATTAATATTACTCAATATTTTATCGCAACATATGTATAGTATATAGGATACCGAAATTGACCCGTTATTAATAACTGAAAGGTAGTTACAATACCTACTGATATCAAATCAATATCAAAATTCATAAAAGACAATTAAAACGCGAAACTATTTTGAATTAAAAAAAAAATTAAGTGTTTAGCGACAGAATGGAAAATCAAAATATTTGGAAAATCGTTCTTTAGAAGTTTTTCAATACTTCTAAGCAAATAATCTGAACAATTTGGAACCAAAATTTTGCATTTTAATATACATACCTATAGTGTTTAACGCAAACCAGTACAACAATTAGAAATATATTGGGTAAATAAATGATCTCTTTCATCAATAAACTGTGAAGAAACCCGTTGTCCAATTTCACGTTGATACTAAAAATGAAGATCATTTACTTTCGTAATGTTGAAAATGTCCCGTTTTGAAGAAAAAATTAAAATGATCACATTAGTTATACCTAATATATTCATAGGTTTTATTTTAAATATTTTTCGTATTATTTCTAACTACGCCTACCTAATTCTGTCTCAAGAGAATTCAGAGAGAAAGCTTTAGAATAATTTTGGTTCTGATGAAATTGTTCTAAATGTACATATATTTAGTTTTACGACGACTTTTGTAATTTGGACGTGGGACTCATAGAAACATGTACAATGTAAGTGTCCGCACACTAGCTGTGATTTTTTTTTTTTTTTATGGTTGACAGGCTAGGTGTTTGACCACAGCTCACCTGATGTTAAGTGAAGGTGTGGTCGAAGATGGTAAAGCACACCTAGCCTGGAATGGAACTGGCTCTCAAGTGAGGCTGCCGGAACACACCGTTAGATGCTTGGCGGCAGATTTTCAACTTGAGGGTGGTAGCTAGCCAGCCGAGTACTAGAAAGTACCCTACCACCATGCTATGGTTTCCTCACGATGTTTTCCTTCACCGGCAGCTTAAGCTCATTGTTGGGGTTTGAACCCACGCCCTTCGGCATGCGAACCTACCGCGCTAACCACTGAGCTATCATCGCTACACAATAGAATATAGAATACACGTAATAACAATTGTCAACGACACCTAAATAATAGCATATTGGGTTTTTTTCTATAAATGGAATTAATCATACTGTTTTCTATAAATTGTGCAAAAGTTAGAAGAACAAGGTACTGTTGATTAAAAGCCATGCATTTTCTAATTAAAAATTCCAACACAAATATCATCTCTACCATCTCTAGAGAATCCCATTGCAAGTAACATAAATCCGGGAGAGTACACTGAGCTCGTATATCGCAAGCTCTGCTCTCGAAGTATTTATGGTTTATAAATAGCGGTGTATAGAAATCGTTTATGATGTGAACCATAAAGATTGAGCTGTGGCGAAATGTTCAGGACTAAAAATCAGGAAACGCTTACTTTAGTGTCTAGCGTATTCTCTACCAAGCACGTGAGATCCTACATTTATTACCTATCTTTAAAAAAAATTATTGAAAGCGTAGCAAATGAAAAAAACTAAAACTAAAGTTTGAAATAATTTCTATTTTTTAAGCAAAATTTATATAAATAGGCCCATCACTTAGTCTACAAGCCAGGGCAGTTAGCAGGTCATGCAGGTCTTTAACAGGTCTTTTTTTTTTGTTAACACGATGTCTGCTAAAAATACACAGCATAAGAACCGGAATCTCCATAAGAATGCACTGGTATCCCCCTAGCACTTTAGTAAGTTTCGCGAGATACACTGCGCCATTGTATTCCCTGGGTTCAACCAAATAAATAGGAGCTTAGATCCTCATATATGACCACCTGTGATCCCAAAGGTCCGTCTTAATCGGCTCTTACAATAAACAGGGTATACCGAAACTCATTCTCAAAAGCTAAGGCAGGCAGACCACACACTAATGGTCTAGTCCAATTATGCTACGTGTGAATCCGTAAAACTAATATAATATTACAAATATCTATCAGTTACCATTACGCTATGACGTAAGGGCGCGGAACAGTATACAAACACGTGAAAGATAAGCTCTCGTGCAAAAATATAATAAAGCACCTCGCCTACAAACCAAACACTGTGTGGGAGCTATTTTAATAGTATGGAAACTTTTTAGTGCTAAATGGAGTGTTAACCTCGAAATCTTCGCAAATCAAGACTGTTATTTTCATAGTACAATTGATACTAAACTTTACCAACGAAATTTAGAGAAGCGAACGCCTAGTTTGTTATGAATCCAAATGTTTTGATTGATTTCGCAAAGCGGTTATCTTAGAAGGTCTGTAAATACTACCAGTTACTTTTTTTTTTAACTTGGACTAGATTTTTTTGTGTACTGTTTTTTTTGTAAGTAAATGTGTTGAGAACTAGGCGCTCTCTGATGGTAAAAGATAACGCCTGTCCATGACCAAGGCAACGATACACAGAACTTTAAGTAGCAATACAAAGCCCAGGGCATCGCTGCTTTGACGCTCATTACTTGAGACTTTCGATGGTCTCATGAATCTCAAGCTCAACAGCCCTGTAATTTCGCTAGTAGCAGTACCTACATACAATACAAAAAAAAATGTTTTTATGTTTTTAATATTTTTTATGTTGACATAATTATCATAGATGGCATTAAAAGAAGCCTGCGTCTATACGTAACTCATTTTTGACCTAACTCCTAATCGGTCAGTATTCTATTAAGCGTGCGATATTTTATAGTGACAATATTTTTAAATTGACATATTTTTATATTTCAATAATTTTTTACAACATTTTTTATTTTGACATGTTGTTTTTTTATTCATTCACATGTAATCAGTGTTTTAAAACTTATTAATGATATAAATATTTAAAATTATATTACGGAATTTGACTTGTAACATTGGTGTTATCAAACATTTGTATTTGTAGGTAAAACTACATCTCAGTACCTTCATTATGGGATTCTCACATTACTGTAGGTACCTATTTTATAATCGACGCAGTATATATAATATATAAGCATTAATGATACACTAGACGCCTAGTAAGTATACAAAAACAATCAACTCATTTATTGGTAACTTCCACATGTGTGATTATCTATGACTGATACAGTCAAGAAGGAATACTGTATCTACAAGCAATCAATCTGGGTTTGATTCTGAAAATAAATAGTGTCTATTTTGTCTAGTATCCAGTGGGAATATTTACTTAGCTTTTCCTTTTTTCTGTGTAAACAGATTCGTAAAATTGCTATCAACAACCAATCAAATGGGTTAAATTGATTGTAATGCTGGGAATAAATGTTTTGGTTTTATAAATCTTAATGCGTTTTGCGTTTATACCTATGGGAGGTGGGCTATGGTGTTGGACTAAAGCTCACCTTATGCTGATTGACGGCGTGGTCGAGGATGGTAGTGCCTACAACAGTTTTTTTTAATTTAAAAGTAATAAGACGAACTATACGTTCTCCTGATGGTAAGAGATAACGCCACTCCGTGACCATTGCAGCGATACACAGAACTTTGAGTAACAAAACAAAGTCCAGAACATCGCTGCTTTGGCGCTCATTACTTTGAGACTAGATGTTTATAGGTAGTGTCAATAGCCCAGTAATTTCGCTAGCTGCAGTACCCTTTAAACCGCAACACAGTAATGTTTGCACATTACTGCTTGGCGGCAGAATATCTGGTATAGCGGTGGTACCTACCTGGCCTATTATTATTACTAATTAAATTTCGTTAACTAATTTTTGAAAATAATTGTTAACTTTGTGCATATCGTCGTCACCTATAATTACTGGAACATCTAGTTTTTTTTTTGTGTTGATGGCCGCTATGATTGTTGGGATGTATATATATATAGTGTTGGTGATCCATATAAATAAATAAATAAACTTTACTTTAGAACCTTTTTTTTTTTATTTTGGTAATTGTTTACTTAAATAATTGATTATTATTATTATTATTGAGTATCATTGCAAACATTGGGCAATACACTAAAATTTACGTTGTTGAAAAATATAAGTACATTTCGCCAAAAAGTAGCATGATTGAACATGAAATTGGAATAAAGTAAATACAAAATTGACGTGAAAATAGAACGAAATAAATGCAAAAATGTACAAATAGATTTCGTTATCTATTCGAATGGAATTCATTTTTATTTTCTGCTAGTAACATACGGGGTACCACATATCACAGTGGCGACAACCCCCACACATCATGGCAGTGACAACCCTAGATAGCGATGCGCACAAACATGACACATTGATTTAGCAAATGCAACGAACGCACTTATCTGGGAAAGCTATTTCCACGGCTCTTCGCCGCGTACACTCTGCCGCAACATTTTCTGAGCAATGGAAATGTTCCAGGATATTCGATTAGCAATAATTCTAGATAACGTTGCACTTTCCTAAGATCGTTTTTAGTTTCTAAAACAGTGATTTCGTTTGAGAGAATTTAATTATAAATTGTTGTTTTGTGTTTGTGTGTGTTAGTCCTTTTTTTAATATTAATGATTAAAAAAAAAACACAGGACATTACACACACAGCGCCATCTGACCTCTAACTAAGCAAAGCTTGTACGATGGAACTCAGGTAACTGATAGAATACTTAAATACGTTTTTTTGTAAGTACATACTTAAAACATATACAGAACACCCAGACACATAACAAACATTTGTATATACCACAAAATATTTGTCCTGTGTGAGGATCGATCCCACGCCCTACAGCTCAAATTCATAAATTTGATTTTCCGTAAATAATCTACTGTTTTGTTCAAGCAATTGTGATTTACCGCAAATAATGACCAAAACAAATGCTAGTAGCTGTGATTTCACTGTAAAATTATGCTCCATTTGTCCATAAATAGCAAAAAAATATTTGTATGGAAATCGAACCACCTTAAAGCAGATATACCAATGAACCAACAGGGCAGGGCTGTCACAAAAATATTTATCATATCTATCTCAACAATATATATTTTTTTTAATTAAATTATATTTATTTGTAATCTTATAATTATAATATTAAATGGTTAATATACAGTCTTTAGTAACATAACACGTCTACCAAATTGGATACCGTGTCCAAAATTATTGGACTTTTTTATGGATGATAAGCTAGTTGTTTGACTACAATTATCTTCTCCATTTAAAGTGACAGTGAGGTCGAAGATGGAAAATTGTAGTAATAAACGTGCTAAAAACGTCGGGCTTTAGAGCCTTTGCATTTCATATGGGAGCTATGGAACAAACCGTCGATAGAGTGCTGACATTCCCGCTGTACACCGCACGAGTGCACTGAGTAATAAACAACGTGAGTGGAAACGCAGGCGCTCTGAATTAGGAATGGTTTCTGAGTCAATACACTTCACCATCATAAACTATACAATCGATAATAATCAGCCGCTAGTATATTGGAACTCCACCTACTCTTAGCTACGTTTTACGATGGAATGTTTGTTTTTATAGACATTTAACTATATTGACATAATTGATATAATTATTTTATATGTGACATATAACTTCATTGACATTTTCATTTTCATTATTTGACATGTTATGATTTTGATATTTTTAAATATGAATGGAAAAATGACCTGTAACTTTGGTGTTATTAATAAATGATTTGTATTTGTATTTGTATTTGGAATGTTTTTGGTATGGAGTTAAATGAATTTGGATGACATTTCATACAGAGCCGTCCAGCCTCAAACAACGCTACTATACTATACTAAGGAAACCAGATAAATGACCTAAAAACCGGCTAGAATTTTGCAAATTTATTTGAAAATGCCACTTACTGCATTTTTGGTCATTTTATGGCCACTTATTTCATTTCCTATTAATTTATTTTATTAATTCTTCTTAACTACTGCTTGAATTAATCTTGTTGTTTACACATAATGTAAGGGATGTAGTTCGGATCGAAACCTTAATCTGTTCACCTCTGTTAATTATTGTGACTATATCATATATATATAAAATGATAAAATACTTATAAACTCATTTTGTATAAATATATACTTACTTATAATAAGTTGGCAAACGAGATGACAACACCGGGTTTCACGTTCAGCCCATAGTTGGCAGAGTAAGCCTTCTGGTTGGATTGAGTGGAAACCCATTTTTTGTACATAGATGTTTATAAAGAACATTATTGTAAACAAGTTGATGAATCTAAGAGTATCATGACAGTATCAAAAGATAATAAATAATTGTTTTTTTTTAATTTTCTAAACAATAAAAAAATATTATTATTGTTAAATATTAAGTATTACAATTTGTATGCTAATGGTGCTTTTTATTTGCGCTCTCAGCTAAACGCATGAAAAAATGTTTGGGGCAAAATTAGTTGCAAATTTTATCTACAATTTTTGTCAAAATATCAATATCATTGGAGCCATCTTCAATGATATTGAATGAAGAAACTAAGACATTTGCAAAAAAAAAACCTAATTTTGTGACCTTTTTGACCTAAGATGCTAGGAGCCTTTTGAGTCAACTTTTAGAATGCCAAAGTGTAAAAGTTATCAGATTATTATCTTTCATTCTGAGGTTGACCTTTTTTTAGCTTAATTGACTGTCCCAAAAGTAAATCTACGTACTAAAAAACCTCCTACAAATAAAGTGAACTATACCTAATCTGATTTTTATTTACGCTCCATTTTATTCTTAGTTCCTAATCCCTGCATCTTCACAAAAGCATTAGGAGAATAGAAATAATATCCTGAACGACATCATTCCGCTCTAATAGTAGTAATTTATCAGACTTTTCATATGGACGTTACTGGACGTGACTCTCACGTTATTATGATACTAGCTGAAACTCATGGCGGTGCTTGGAATGTTCTTATTTTTTTCATAATCTTTGCGAGCTTACGCGAAAAGGTACTACAAAGACCAAATAAAATTATAGACCTGGAACACCACGTTATGATAAATATGATTATGATTAAAGTCAAAACAAGGTTATTAAGTTACTTATTAGCTGCCAATTTGGAGGTCCTGATTTCAAATCCCATGAGAAGCACCACTCTTTTCTTAGTGCAATAAAATAAATAAATATCCTAGGACATTTCACGCGTCATCTAGCCCCAAACTAAGCAAAGCTTGTACTGTGGGAACTAGATAACTGATAGAATACTTATATACTTTTTTTAAATACATACAGTAGACCCAGAATCAGAACAAACATTTATCGTCACATATATATATTTGTTCCTGAGGGAATCGAACCCACGCCCTACAGCTCTTAAGGCAGATATTTTACCAAATGAGCCAACAGGGCAGTCAATTTTATTAGTCAGTTATTTGCGTATTTAGTTTCAAACAGTGAATATAAAAAAATATCATAGTACAAGCTTGTTAAGGCCTAGTTGACGCTGTGTTAAAAGTCATCCATTTTAGTTTTTTATGGCACATTGAAGTCTGATGCTGTAGAACAAACTCTAAAACTTTCTCAATTTACTTCACTATAAGATCGTCTAACCCTGAATAAGATAACCCGCAAACTTCTCTAGTTTTCTCGTGTTTGGAAATGTCCAGAGTTTCTTATAAAAAAGGTGTCATTAGCATATAAAAAATAAATAAATATCGTAGGACACACAGCGCCATCTGTCCCCAAACTAAGCAGAGCTTGTGTGATGGAAGTCAGTACATCTGCACTTTATTTTTGTAAATACATACTCATAAATAAGTATAAAATAAGTAAGTAATATATACATATATTTTGTTTATTTTCATTTTTGTGCGGGAATTAAATGCAGGGCACAGGAAATAAGTTAAAAAATCGGTAGACGTTTACCAAATGCCATCTAAGCCCAACTTACTTACATTACGCAGTTAGTGGTTTTATCTGCGTTTTGAAAAATATAAAGTTGTCAAAGCGTTAATCCTGATTAGTTATAACTTATCTGCAACTCAAATTTCATCCAAATAAGTTAAGCCGTTACAGAGTGGAGCAGACAAGTAAGTAAGTTATTTAATACATACCAACAAACTTCCATTCATATTAGTGATAAAAACAAAGACAGTAGATAGTCGAGTTTCATAAAAAATATCTTTAAAGTACTTATGGGTATCAGTAAACGTAATATTTCTTCAAAATAGATTTTACACACATGTTACAAATCGCATCGATTATCCACAAAAAATTGAATAATATGCTAACTTTCAATGTGTCTGTACGAAAGATTTTTCTTTTACACAATTGAAATCGGAGAGTTGGGACAATGCAAAGTTATATTCACCAATCCACAAAATGATAATGCCTTTGGTGTCTCTGTTGTTTTAAAATTTAAGCAAGCTTAATGAAGAAAATTAAAAATAACGAATGCAAACAAATTTTTTTTTATAGCCACCAACGAAACAACATCCCGAGTGATGATTTGTAGTAATCGATTGACACACTACAATAACAAAAAAGAGTGCTCAGTGGTTAGCGCGGTAGGTTCGCATGCCGAAGGGCGTGGGTTCAAACCCAAACAATGAGAACCATCTTCGACCACACCTTAACATCAGGTGAGCTGTGGTCAAAACAACTAGCCTGTCAACCATAAAAAAAGAGTATTTAATTTGAGTACTTTTTTAAGTTTATGTCAAATTAGTTCTAGATACCTATTAAGTAAAATTAAAAGACTAAGTTTTTATTTTGTTGTCAAATTAGTTAAATTTAAGTCCTCGTCACTTTTGTAACTGAAACGACTGTTAAGCGGCAACAAACTAAATATATACCTTGAATATTCAAAATGAACTTCTGCAAAGTAAAGTCTGAATCAATCAATTATTTAAAAACAGAGTATACTTTTTTGATATTTTTATTTCTTTATCTCTATTTAAAGTTTTATTTGTTATAATGTAGGTATGTATGTTTGGTGTATAATGAAGTTGTATTCTATTCTACTCCATGGTGTAAGGATTCTAACAATACCACAAACATCCGAATCTATTCAGGTATTTAAGAGTTATGGTGGGATAAATCCTGAGAATAACACTTCCTAAACGAAACAAATGATGTCATCGAAGCAATAGAAATAGATATGACAGCCCCGTTGGCTCATTGGTAGTATGTCTGCCTTGAGAGCTGTAGGGCGTGGGTTCGATTCCCACTCAGGGCAAACATTTTGTGAATAAACAAATGTTTGGTCTGTGTCTGGGTGTTATGTATGTATTATAAGTATAAGTATTTATGTATTCTATCAGTTATCTGACTTCCATCACACACGCTCTGGTTAGTTTGGGGCCAGATGCGTGTATAGTCCTACGATATTTATTTATTTATTTTCTTTTTATAGTTTACCGAACTAAAATTGACTGCGCCTTGAAATTTTCTAAATGTCTTCCGCATTTGAAGGAAATCCAGAAAATTGTAGTCCAAAATTTTGCTCAATAAGAGTATGTCTAAGTATTACAACAGTAAGATGTTAAATACAATGTTTTCAGATTCAACGGCGTCGTTTACAAATTCTAATTTTAGAAACTCTTTCCTAATTACTCTTGCTAATTCCATTTTCATTTGCTGGCACGTGTTGACGATTCAATATAACAAACACGTAGGTAGGTAAGGGTAGGTAAGTAAGTATTATTAATTTAACGTTGTTAAGAGTTTCTTCACACCTCGCAATTACATACGAGGATCTCATAGCCTGATTTTAATCAAGATATCATCACTGCAAATTAATTCAGGTTCAACTGAAACATGTGTTACCTAAGTGAATACAGAAAAAAATATCAGATATTGAAAAACTCTGCGAGTTATACTGTATTGGTTTACCTTGTGAGAATTCTATGTAGCACATTTTTTGTTCATGTTATCTCTTATCACCAGATGAGCGTCTTTTTTTATGCTTACCTAAAAGTAATGAGACGAACGAGACGCTTTCCTGGTGGTAAGAGGTAACGCCTGTCCATGACCATTGCAGCGATACACAGAACTATGAGTAGTAAAACGAAGTCCAGGGATACAGTAGGTTTACACACTACTGCTTGGCGGCAGAATATCTGGTACTGAGGAGTATCTGCCTAGACGAACTTTGCTAAGAAGATCTACGACATAGTTTTCGTTTCGTTAGTTCACTTGGTGGTAGATCTCCTTAGCAGGAGGTCGTCTAGGTAGGTACCACCGCAGTACCAGTTATTCTGCCGCTAAGCAGTAGTGTGTAAATATTACTGTGTTCCGGTTCGAAGGGTACCTACTACAGCTAGCGAAATTACTGGGCTGTTTTGAGACTAACCATAGAAAGTCTCAAAGTAATAAGCGCTAAAGCAGTGATGCCCTGGTCTTTGTTTTGTTACTCAAAGTCCTGTGTGTCGCTGCAATGGTCATGGGCAGGTGTTTTCTCTTACCATCAGGAGAGCGTCTCGTTCTTCTCATTGCATTAAACATTTTAAAAAAAACCCCTTAAGATATTATTATGAACTAATACCTCGCATATAACAAAATAAACCGTGTTGTAAATTAATATTAAACATGTCAATCAGTACGTAGTACATAGGTATATAACAGAATGTTTCAGAACAGTGGATATTTTTCGAGTTTTAACGAGTCGTCCTCGAATCAAGGGGCTTCGTACGAGATGGTACCTTTTTTTAACCAACTATCAGCGACGTTTAGTTATCAACTTGACTAGAAGTAATGATCTAAACCACCATTACTTTGACCATATATTATGTGATTATTAACAACTTAAACTCAAATACTCACAAAATCCGTATTAGCTATATGCATATGTCCTGTTCATCCAAAGGTTGCTCGGAAGAAATCGCTTTACTTTTTTTTTAATGGTTGACAGGCTAGTTGTTTGACCACAGCTCACCTGATGTTAAGTGAAGGTGTGGTCGAAGATGGTAAAGCACACCTAGCCTGGAATGGAACTGGCTCTCAAGTGAGTTTACTTTTTTTAAAGACATTACAAATTCGCCGTTTCGATCGAAACCCCAGTTCAATAAGATACCTAATATTATTATTCCGTCTCTTCCACTGTTTACCATCGAGATCAGATACATTTGACCCCTAGACTTTATCCCCATGAAATTTGACACCCCATGCACTACAGCAAAATTTTTACTACACCTTATTACTAGGCTTAGAGATATCAAATTACAGTGTCTTGGGTAGATTTTATCAAAAACTACGGTCATGATAAAACGGTCGAAAAGATGTTGGAATGTACGTTAGCATTACGCTATAGATCCAATATCCTCCCGTTCTGTTAATATACCACTTCGAGAAGCCATCGAAGCTTAACCTTGGATTTAGATGTCCACAGTCCGGAAATAAAACAAGGGTATTTTTTCTCTTTTCCACACGTTTCTTGATTCAGGATATTTCAAAAGCGAACGTTTCAAAATATTCCTACGCCAATTCGGAACCTGCAAAGCTCAAACGAATAATCAGTAGACAGAACCATAAAGCGTTTCCGTTCCGCCACCATCCGTACACGCATGTGTCTTGTTTCTTTGTCTTCTAAACGGATTGTCACGTTGAGTAAAAGAGAAAGCTATTGTCAAAATGGCAACCTCGCACCATCCGAGTGTATCGTGTCCATTTTTATCCGAGTATTAGGCCACAATATGATGAAGGGTCCAAGCTGCAAAGTACAAAAGTTTTAAAAAATATCATCTCGTCTGGTCGACGCCACACGTGAACAACGTTTGAGTATTGCCATAGAACGCGGCAATGGTGCCGGCGTTTTGAGAACTATTGCCATTGATAGCGGCCTTTTAGATTAGTTATCATGTTTAGTTATTATTTTAAATGTTAATTGTTTTATTTACTTTGATTATTTATCTTAATTACTAGTATTCTTACAAGGTTTTAGAATGAATCTGAAGTATTTCTTTCCTAGCAACTGCAATTCATCGATGGAATTTGAACTCTTGCATGTCGTGTGGCAATCGAATGTACTAGCATATTAATCTTTGGAATTGCCCAGTAAGGTCATGCGGTAGCAGCTCTGTTTCATGAGCCATGAGCCATGAGCCTTTGGTGGGCGAGTCCGACTCCCATTTGTCCGTCTTTTTTAAAATAAAGACGGTAGTTTTCATTTTCTTTTCTAATTTAGCGGGACTCTACCATTTCATGGGATACTGACCTTCAAAATGTATTTACCGCTATTTAATTAGAATAAACCATTATTGCTCACTTTTTTAAGAAACTTCTCTAATCCATTAAAACGTAATGGGTCGAAATTGAGCTCTTAAAAATCTTGAAAGTAGATTATGGAAGATCTTCATTTAGGTAAGATAAGGGTGTACTTAACATTAACCTACAATTAAGGGCCATAAAGAAGTTAATTAAGGTGAATAAATGAATTGTCAAGGCACGCGGTCATTTCGAATACGCAAAATTAAGTATGTAGGTAGATAGAATCTGAAAGGAAAAAGCAGAAGATCGAGCTAGGTGGCGTGCATTAGAAGAGGCTTCTGTCCTTATGGGATATGACTAAAGATGTTAAACTCATGATATTTACGAAAAAAAATTACAACTAGAAATGGTTTTAGTAGGTATTTCTTTAGATCAGGTATAGAGACATATATGTATACCTTTTTATTTTATTTAAAAAAAGTAGTTGACTTCAAAACAATCCTAATTTTGACGTACACTTTAAATAAAGCGTGGTACTTGTAAATTTAATTCGTACTGTAAATTTAATTCGTACGTGTTTCTTTAATTTTCAATGTCGATATATTTAGACGATATCAGTTGAGTTAACGTTCACTGTTAATATATTTTAAAGTTGAAAAAGAAAAAGTTGGTCATCACGAGACGCCCGGCACTTTTGAAACATTTAAACAGTACGCACATAGAAAAGCAACAAAGTGTAACCGCGCGCGCGTTACAATACAACACAATACATAACAAGTTTACAATAAAAGTAACGAAAGCAGCTGAGCATACCGTAGTTAAAAATAACCTGCTCAAATTTTGTCTATTAAAATAAACCTAATTCAGTCTGTAAATTCGTCGCGACTCAGTAAATCTAGGAACTCGACCATTTAGCTGTGGCAAAATTAGTGGCTTGGAAAAGACCGTAAAGTTGTCTTAAAATTAGGTTTCTCCGCTTGAGAACTAAAGCCATAACGCCATTTCTTGTGCTTGATCTGGAAAAGATAATTTTTAGTGATAAACTTACAAAATTATGAGTATTTTTATCTTTGACTATATAAGTTTTATTTAAAAGTAAGTACGATAAATTGGAAAACCTTTCTACTTCTAAAAAAAAATGTCTTCTAAATTTTGATATTCAGGAATCTGATCTAATTACATCCTATAATGCCAGTAAGAAATGTTGGTAGGCTTTTTCGCTAGCTTTAATTATTCCACTGAAACTGAACTTGTACTAATACGACTTATAAATATTAAAAAACACATTTTCAGTGTATTTTCACTCTTTCATAATCTTATTGGTCCTCGCTTCGATCGTTAGAGAGACTGATTTCATACTAAGACAGTGAATAAAGTTAGTTTAAAAGATTATAAAATCTGTAACAAACCCTATTAAAACCATTTTACTTGGTGGTAGGTCTTCTCCACTTTAGTACCAGATATACTGCCGCCAAGCAGTAGTGTGTGAACTTTACTGTGTTCCGATTTGAAGGGTAACTGCAGCTAGCAATTACAGGGTTGTTGAGACTAACCTTCGAAAGTCTCAAAGTACCTAATGAGCGCCAAAGCAACGATGCCGTGGACTTTTGTTTTGCAATCGTTGCTTTGGAACTTTGAGTAGCATGCTACTCAAAGTTCCATGTATCGCTGTAATGGTCATGAACAGGCGTTATCTCTTACCATCAGGAGTGTGTCTCATTCGTCTCATAAGCTTTTTTTTGACAAGTAGGGTCTGCGAGTAACAGACTACTTATGATCTAGGAAAAAGGAACTGATTTTGAGAAATTACCGACGCGGGTAAAACCGCAAAATAAAGAATTATGTCAAAAATTAATTACAATTCATACTTGAATTAAATTGGGAAATTGTAATAATTATGTCTAAAATTAATTACAATTCATACTTAAATTAAATTGGGAAATTGTTTACCTTTGGGTAATTATTATTTTGTGTGATCAAATAATTTTACTAGAACGTGCATAACGAGATCGGGCACATTACTAATATGTACGTATACAAACTGTGACGTCTTATGTATATTTTATAAATAAATAAATAAATATTGTAGGGCATTACGCACAGCGCCATCTGACCCCAAACTAAGCAAAGCTTGTACAATGGAAGTCAGATACCTGATAGAATACTTAAGTAGATTTTTTGTAAATACATACTTATAATAAACACAGAACAACATGTCCATTGCCCATTGTAGCGTTACCCAAAACTTTGAGTTACAAAGAAAAATCAATTTAGCAACTCCCTTTGTGCGCTTTTCTCTAGAGCATCTTTATTTGATTCTCCTCGGTTAAAGCTAATACAGTCAGCGGATTAGGTAAATTCAACCAGTTAAAAAGCAAAAATCGTGGCCTTAGTTACTAAGATGGGTCACAGAACTTCTACGGTGAATATAGAAAATCGGAAAATGCATAAAATATGTTAACGATCGTAAACGATGTCTGTATTGAACTAGCCCATTTTCACGAAGTTCTAAATACAGGCCATAACGAACAGACAGTCGATATCGCTGTACTAACACTAATAATTTTATTTATCGGTCGTGTCTGTTAAGCAGCGTAGGATATAAATTATATCCACTTTTCTGGCCTGGTTCTACTTCAAATGCATTTTATTTTATAATTGATGTTTTGCACATAATATTACTACTACAGCCCAACGCTAATATCATAGGTAAATATTTTTTGTTGTAATGGGCAACGTTCACTGACACGCACTCACACACACACACACACACGTACCCATCCACACACACGCACCCACCCACGCACACGCACCCATCCACACACACGCACCCACCCACTCTCACACACGCTTACCCACACACTCGCAGTGTTTTTTGTTTTTCAATAATCGAGTCCGCCATGCCCAGGCAAGGCCTTATCATACGTAAGAGTATATTCCGAACCTCTGGAGGAAAAAACAAAAAAAACCCACCCCACATACAGACACACTAACACACACACAGACAGAGAGAAAGAGAGAGAGAGAGAGACAAACACGCGTGCGCGTGTATTATTATTACTACTTATAATATTGTACACCTTTACATAAGGCTGTTGGAACTTGGAACCACTGTTAGATGCTTGGCGACAGCTGTTCAACTTGAGGGTCATAGCTAGCCAGCCGAGTACATGACAGTGCCCTACCACCATGATATGGTTATCTAAAGATGTTTTCCTTCACCGGCAGCTCAAGCTCATTGTCAGGTTTGAACCCATGCCCTTCGGCGTATGAACCGATCGCGCTAACCACTGAGCTATCATCGCTAAAATCGTCGTATAATCGTCTGTCTCGAAGATACGCCGATTCAACAATACGAGTAAGGCAAGGTAAATTATCTCTACTACGAGTACTGTTATAAATTTAATATTAATAACAAAATGGTAGGGAAAATTACCATACTTTCAATAAACTGCCGTTTATTTTGTCAGCCCTGTTGTGTGTAATGTCCTGCGATATTTATTTATTTATTATAAGTTATTTCTCCACAATCTCTTATAGACATCATATTATGTTCCATGATTTTTAATACTTTGCACTTTTCCACATAAAAGCAAAAATATTTTATTTTCTATTATAAATTTGATACCTTTAAATGATAAAATTAAAATTGTATGTGTAGAGAATTATAAATAACGTAGAGAAACGCGAAACTCCACTTTTTACACGACTGCCAAAAAAGGATAGTACTTACCTAATGTTTTCAATGGAGTAGAGGAATAAAATACTCTATGTGACTACTACTGCTTTAACTGTGTGGGGTATCGTTAGAAGTCATTCACAAGAATACTCCGCCTGTATTTTTTTCAACATATTTTTATATTTTTAGTGTGCTGCCGTGCCGTGATTATTAAAATTAAATATGATGTTTAATTTTACAACGAAAAGTATGGAAACATCGATTATTCGCCCCTAAAAAATCCTGTATAGCAAATTTTCTCGAAATCGCTAGAGCCATTTTCGAGACATATACAAATATTGTTAGTTTACCAATATTAAGTAGATAAATATGTGACTTTAAAATAAACTTCGTTTGGGGTTGAAACTTTAGGTCCGTGGGGGCCAGCCGCTCTAGAACTGTATCGGGACCTGGCCAAACGTTTAGAGGAGGCTTCAGGTGGCCAGAATGCTGGTATCTACTTTGGTCAAAAGCTAAGTATTGCCATCCAGCGTGGCAATGCTGCCAGCATTCTGGCCACATACCTCCTCTGACGGATTTTTAGACTAAGCTTTTTGTATACATTTTGTAAATAGGATAATTTTTGCCATAGTAGTTCTTAGATTAAGATTAATTATAAATTAGCAGGCAAGTGCCTAACTTTGTTATGATAGTGCCTTTTTTCACTTTTCACAAAGTATCTTCTTCAGTAAAAGTGAATTGTTCTTTAAATTGCATCGTCAAATTAAATACTTACTTAGTACAAAATAATTAAGGTAATGTTGATCTATGGATAATAATTACTACGTAGGTATACCTACCTATATACTTCGTTGATCGGAACTTTCAATTCTGTTTGGATCTAACGCTTTTTACATATTTGTTATCACATAATACCTAGCCTCAACCAGAAATAAATAATGTATGCACTCTAAAAATTTTACCAACTGAAATCCGGCCAAGGCGCATAAATTCTTTTGATTTATTATTTCAATTCCACAAATGAGCTAAACTGCAGAATTTGCAAAGTAAACTTTGAAACTTTCTAGACCGCATTAGATTTTCCGTCTATGAAATCGATGTAGTATTTACTTATCATAATTTTAGCTTATTCAACAAGCATATATTCATAAATATAGACAGTAGAAAGCTTTGAGAGTTTTCGTTGTGTAAGCGACAAAATTATTGTCCCTTTGCAATATTTTCCGAAAAACGGTGAAGTTTTATTCAATTACGCGCATAAGTGTGGCTACATAGTGTGCATGTGTTTTAGTGTTGTTTTCAAAGCTCCGTAGAATCATCTAGTAAAGTCACAACTACTTTAGTAACTAAATAAATATCGTAGTACTATTACACACAGCGCCATCTGGCCCCAAACTAAGCAGAGCTTGTGCTATGGAAGTCAGATAACTGATAGAATACATAAATACTTTTTTTTTTTTTTAAAACTAGCTATGGTATGACTTAGATTAGACTCGACTGTGACCTACTTTTTGTAATTTTGACTGTGACGTGGAAATCATTTTGACAAAATTTTAAATATTAAAACAATCAACTCTGGAAAAATGAATGCAGAAACTGTCAATAAGTAAATCGCGATACATTACGAATCATACGAGTAACTCTCTAAAAATACCTGCCGTATACCGACAAAAAAGCCGCTGTCATCTAAAATTACTGACTCACGCTACGCATGACTTTAAAAGATATATTCGCAACATAACGTTACTTAGCGAAAAACACCCTAAAACGGTATGAATTCCCATAATTTCCTTATTATAGTACAGACATACTGCAAGTCACTTCGTGAAATTGCAGTTATTCACTTGATAAATGTAAGTTTTCCGCGTAGCGTGTCTATCTTGGATATCGGGAAATCTCTGACACATTGTCCTAGAAGAGCGACGGAAAGCGACAAACGTGTAGGCTGAGATTCTGATTTATAAATATTTAATGTTGTGAAAAAATAGGATCTTCCCTTCTTTGGTTTTGGCGTCGCGTTTTAGCATTTGCCAGTGTCAAGTATTTATATATTTTCAAGTTTCAAAAGTTAAATAAGTGTCCTCGTAGCTAGTTATAGTCAAAGTCCAGTCTTAGTCAAGTCCAGTCTGTGTCAGACAAGTCCAGTCATGCTTTAGTAAAGTAGTGGCGACTTTACTATAAAGCTTCGATGGAGTTTTGGAAGCAACACGAAAAGTCATGTTTCACCACATTATATCATTTTCCCACACTCACGCTTTGTAATTCGGCACTTTATGAATGAAACACCACCATTTTTATGCATAAACACTCGACAAAACACAAGTTTTGGAAAAAAATACAACGGAGCGACACGACTCTTCCCACGGTCCCGCCAAAACTCAAATAGGATCTTATTTAGCACAACAATTTTTTTTTTCTCACATTAGTTAACAATTAATCCAACAAGTTTTGGCGGGAACGTGAAAAGGCCATGTCGTATCGCATTATATCATATTGCAAAACTTGTGTTGTTTCGCAATTTTTATGTATAAAGATCGTAATAAAAATAGTCGTTTTGTTCTATTTTGTTGTAGTATGAGCGCTAACATAAACCGAACAAAATTATTAATTAAATTATTAATTAAATATTATTATAAGCGCAAGTGTGGGAGAGTGATATAATGTTGTAAAATACGACTACGTATTGCGATTATGTATTGCTTCCAAAGCTATTACGAAGCTTGTAGTAAAGTTGCTACTACTTTACACGGGTATGAGCAGAATTGACCTTGATTTACTTTGCCTGTTTCTTAGACTTATTTTACTAGATTTATCTTAAAAATATAGAAATACTTGACACTGGCAAATGCACAAAGAGCGATGTCAAAAACAAAGAAGAAAAATTTAAACTTTACAATCTTTTTTCTCACTTTAGTTTTTTTTCTTTTTTTGTTATTCAAACACAAAACAAATTACTATCAATAAAAAACTAGACTAGACAAAAGTTGAATCTAATTTTCTGTCTTCTTTTTAACTTATTTTATCGAGTGTTTGAGTTTGTTCATTTGATCGTTTTTTATTTATTGTATAAACAACATAGGTTGCAGAGAATATGGTAATGATACTGAATAAGATCTTTATTGTTTCGCTGGTAATCGGTACCTAGGTACTACCTTCTTAATATTCGGATAGAAGCCTAATAAAATTATATAAAATCTGAGAGTAGGTTTCATTTTTTTTTTTTTTTTTTAATAATTTGCCCTTTCGGGCAGGCTAAAGCTATAGAGCCATACTGCCTTGTCTTAAGTGTTATTTCTGCTGTATCTTAGCTATAGTTACCATCAAAGTCGTCTTTGTCAAGTCCAGTTCGTGTCAGTTAATTCCAGTCATGCTTTAGTAAAGTAGTGGCAACAAATTCGGCACTTTATGAATAAAAGACCACCATTTTTATGCATAAACACTCGACAAAACACTAGTTTTGGAAAAAAATACAACGGAGCGACACGACTTTTCCCGCGTTCCCGCCAAAACCTCGAGTAGGTTTCATATATTATAACACCTAACTTGTCTATGACAAAAAAAAAGTTGTTTCCATAGTGTATCGCGTAGCTTCACGTATCCATGTTTAATAGCCAACGCTCATGTGAGGCAATGCGTGACGCCCACGTCGTCTGAAAGGGAGAAATGATCGGGTTTATCTGATAATGTGGGGAATTAGAGGAGAGATATATAGTATATCCCACCCACGCAGTGTCCCTACAAAATAGATGGTAAGCTACCTAACTACCTTGTTTACAGGAAAGGGCACTTTTTGGTTACATTCCTTTAGATTTCACCAATGTTAGTGAGTAAAATGTATATAAAGTTTCAAACAGGTAACCATTAATAAATTATGATAATATTTGCTAGCTCTCAAGCAACAAAAAAAGTTCTTAAAAACTTTGTATTTATCTAGTCTTAAAAATAACAATAATAGGAATAGATATAATTTGTTTATGAATGTTAAGATACAAGAGTAAGTAGGTAATTTACTAAAAATATCATAAAACTATTTATAAACTAAAATGACAATATGAATATTCCGTGGGTAAATATAGTTTTAGGATAAGTAGATGTAAACTTTCCAAGAAATATATTTCTACGGCAGCATAGTTGGAAGACCGTTTGATCATCTGCTAATCTGGAGCATGTTCCTGATGCAAATTCCACAGCATGTAGCTCTGTCTTTCCTGAGTTATGTCTGTTTTTTAAAACGGCGAAGGAACGTATCGTAAAGAAACCGAAGCATATCTGATATCTTTTGATGTTCCTGAACATATTTAAATTTACCAACCTTCACATAGCAGCGTGATGCACCTTACCCTTATAAATAAAAATAGGACTCATCCGAAATACAAATAAATAATTAAAGAACATAACACAACACACGCCTAGAAAATTAGATTTCCAGCTATAACATTCCCGTATAATAGGTATTGGGGTCATCCATCTACTGGGCACGGGTGCGATAGACGTCATCTGCACTCGATTTATCTTCGCGACCATCAATCCGCAAAATCTCCCTTTAGACGCAATTGTAAGGGACGTAATTCCCTTATCTTTATCCTCCATAAAACTAGGCTCTTGTCTTGTCTCTTTTACTACTAACTGAGAGATTGTCAGAGTGTGTTTTGCGGCGCCTGATTAAAACTATTTGTAGCTACGATAAAATTGCCAGGCGCTTATGCGCTTAGGCGCAGAAAAACGCGGCATGATTTCAGGCCAACGGCAACTAAAACCACGACGAGGTCTGCTGATACTGCTACTATTTGTGGTGGCGAGTGACGTGACAATACACTGTCAAGTCTATTACACACAAATAATGCCTGCTGAATTCGGAGCCACTACACCGCAGTCTAAGCCAGTATTGAAGTATGCTAAATTATTTTCACAAAATATATTTTTTATATAAAATGCAACATACTATGTAGTATGCTATGCTATCACCGAAAGTGGCATGACGTGAGTTTAAAAAATATTTAATTTTTTCTGTACTGCGACTGTCTTATCGTTTTTTTTTAAATATTTATATGACTTTGTTTTCTATCCGTGTCAATTTATGACTGAAGTAATACACATTACATATTTTTTGTGACATGTTACAAATAATTATGTTTTACATTACCAAGAATAGTAGTCTTGGTGCTTACTAGTTCACTAATAAGTAGCTACTTAACATTTGAACTAGCTACACTAAGACTTAATGAATAGTTTCTTAATCGTGAGTTAAACAAGGCTTTGTGAAGCAGGACTTTGTTTGTAACTTAGTGCGGAGTTTTTGTCTTGCATACATACGTATATTCTGAAGACTACTCGTATTTTCTTGTTGTGGCAGCTAAGGTTTTCTAAACCTACATTTATCGTAAAAGTTAACGCCATCTCGCATCGCTATTTGTGTATTCTGTTAATGCCAATTTAAAACTTACAATTTTTAAAGGCTCACTAATGCTTTTAGTTTCAGTTAAAAACGCTTTCCCGTCCAAAAGACATGGAATAACTTTATAGTTTCGATTATAGTAGATAGTAGATACATAATTAAAGCTATATAGTTATAGAGTTAGAAATGAGAAAACTTCTCTTAGGTCTTATTGCCGTTTAAGAATAGTGGTAAAAGGTGGAGAGAAAAAATATTCCGATTTCCGGAATGTTGGTTACTAATGTCTTTGTTTACTCACCAACTGGAATATTTTTTCACTGATAATAACTTGGAGGATTAAGTAGGTATTTAGTAAAAGTTATCTTTACTCCAGGAATGATCATCAATAAATATTTATAAGAAATTTTAGTATCTATAAAGATTTTTAGAGCGAACCGTTTTTCTGTTATAAGGACTACCTAATAAAAATACTAAGCTGTATGTACACATTTTAGATAACGATTAATTACTATTTAAAATATTATAACTAACGTGTTCTAGAGTGGAGACTATGAATTGCCAAACTTAGTGTAGGATGCCCTGAGACGACGACAGTGGAGTGACAATATTGGATCAAAGAGCCAAACACCGAGCTGAGTGGTAACCGAGGCGTGCTACAGGAAAAGCTTACTGATATACTGATTGCGAGGTACTGTTCACATTAGAAATTAGATAATATAGATACGTATATAGAATAAAAACACGTACGGAAACAACGAATAAATCCACACACAAAAATAAGAGACTGTATTTTAGGTACGTAAATGACTTACAATCATAACTGTGGTAGATAAGGTCAAAAGGTAAGGTATCGCTACAATGACCAGTCAGCAGCATTGATGCCCTTGGAGTTTGTTTAGTTACTCAAACTCTTGCTTGGTTTCGCTGCAATGATCATAAGTAGGTGATAACTCTAACCATCAGTGGAAGTCTTCTTCTTCTTCTTAAAACCTACTTACTTTAAATGTACCATAAAATTCTAGGATGACAAAATACCACCGGCTTTATGGCTAAAAGAGTGAGCTATAACCAATTCGAAACAGTATTAAACTAAGGTCAATGAATCCCTAAAAACCTATATTTAACTCTCACACTCAAAATACCATACCAACAATAACTTTGGGAAGGCAAAAAGTGCTCATTTCCAAATGAAAGGCAAACTTTAAGTTGGCGGTCACCACGGAACAAGTGAACCTGATTCGCATCTCGGAACTCATCCGGCTTTTCCACGTTTTTCTAACAATGGCTTACCCTCAGAGGCTTAAGCAAAATCCCCATAGAGTACACCATGACTTCCCCATGATAAGTATGTTGGGTAATATCTTGCAAAATTAGGTCACCTACATATTTTGTTAAGCTGGAAACACATAGATTTAAGTTTATGTAAGCAATTACTTAAGTACTTTTACTAAGTTATGGATGTTTCACTGTACAATTAGAACTTTGCACTAAGAAATACAAATTAACGCAGTGAGGTCGTGACTCTGTAATAACCTTGTGCTTAATAGACTTGTACAAAATTTGGAATGATGAAGATTATACCCTGGATTATCATAGCTACCTATTTCTTATCCCGGTAAACGAGGGTGAAACGGCGTGGCAGTGCGCAACTAGGTACATTACGACTTACCATAAAAGAAGTTAAGATACGCAAATGACAATTAAATTATTAAACCAGGTACCTGGACAAATCGATTGATATATTGATCAGAAAAAAGATTCATGTAGGCTTGTACATACGTATTACTTCTCGAAATGTAAGTGGATGGACATCTACTTAGAGAATATGTATCTAAATCACGCAGGTTTATTATTAACACAGATCGAATTCAATACCTGCTTTTTAACATGATTTAAAGTACTATAGCAAATGGACATACCTATTTATGTTTTATGTCTTCTTTCATTGAAATGTCTGTCGATTTTAGGAGAGAATGCGGAAACATTATCGTATTTTGTTATATTATTTTGCAAACCTTATGTGTGCTTTTCATGTGTTTACATTTCAAAATAGTGGTGTGTTAATGGGAAAAATACAAATTATAGCACGAATGTAGGCAGTGATATTATGTATTAGAGAAATATGGGTTAGGTATGTTTTTTTTTAAACTTTATAAGGACATAGGTAGGTACCTACACTAAACAATACCGTGTCTTCAATTGTGTGACTTTGATTTAAGACATATTTTTATTTAATCTTAATTTGAGACATTTAAAAATATTGACTGACGCTGTGAGAATTCACATAGAACGAAAAAGAAAACAATGCCAAAAATAAAGAAGGTAAGAATACCTAGCAGCAATTAGTGAATTTCTCAGTATTAAGTATTTCGATATTTTCAAGTATTTAAGATATTAAGTCTGGTTAAATAAGTCAAAACACACAAATTAGTCAAGTCCAAGTCTGATCACGGCCTAGTAAAATAGTAGTGACTTTATAACAAACTTCAGAGGAGTTCTGAAAGCAACATTTAAGTAAATTATAGTTCACCACATTATATCACCTTCCTATACTCGTGCTTATAACTCAGCCCTTGAATATAACCCCATTATTTTTTACATAAAGCCTCGAAAAACAAGTTTTGGAAGATATTATATTTCGAAATTGCGACGACACTATTTTTCCACGTTCCCGCCAAAACTTCGAAAAAGCAATCAATTTTTTGTTAATGTAATTGTCAATGTCAATTAATTGTTGACTTTTGAACGTATTCCAAATGACAATTTTTGCGCCTAACAGACCAATAATCCCAGTAAAAATCAACACACGAATCTGAAATTTCAAAGCATATTGCAAAGGTTTTTGTTAGCGTTTTTATAGTAAAGACTATGTTGCTGTATTTCAGACCGCATTCTCATTTATTTTTTTAGCATTTGGTTTTGACGTTTGTAACTTGTTAGAATGTGTTTGTTGTTGTTTTTTGTTTTGTTGCGCTAGTCGTGTTATTTTCCAATCATTAGTTATCGATAGAATTAGAGATTCTTATTCGAAAATATTCTAAAGGTTAAGTGATTTCATGGTTATGAAGAATGACTACAAGTGCGAGTATTCCCCGCTGTGGTCAGAAAATGCGTGAGTAGTACATGATTTACGCTAATTCTTTACTTCGGTAGGTATCCATAAAATACCCATTATCTTCAAGCAGGTTCTGTTTACCGTATTCTTTACACAACGGTTTAAGTTTCCTTATTTATTTTTCATTAATTTTTTCTCATGTACACAAAGAATAAGTAGATTAGTGAGAGCGACATTAGCTGAGTTTATATAAACTTAGCTTGGTATCTACAGTCGACCAAGTAAACGAAGTCTTGGATGAATTGGTTCTGCTCAATCTATTTCCAATGTTGCTTAAAATAGATTCACTCTCCTTGGTCCTACAATTACACTTGACATATAAAAACTACACTAAGTTACCTAGATGTATGTGTGCTTGAAATAAGTGTATGACAAGTCAATATTATAGAACTAACAAGTATTTAGCCAAATTTTAAGCATTCTTGGGATCCTCTTAGTATAATTGGGATTAAACATACATTTAATACTATGTCAACACAATTTATTGTAAGATAAATTAATTGTTTAAGTAGTATAATCTAATAATAAAGCGGAAGAGTTTGTTTGTTTGAACATGCTAATCTCTGCATCTCAGTCAGATTTGAAAAAGTTTGCATTTGGTATCTATTTTCTTGAGGACAGTATTTAACATCATGTACAACCCTTAGAAGCTGATGAGACGCGAAACCGCTAGTATAAATGATAAGTTTTATATTTTATAGTTGATACTGACAAATACTTTAAACTAAATGGACTTTTCTTTATTTTTAATCCCAGCTCACCTGATATGACAGTGCAAAGATGGCAAACATAGCCAGTGTGAATGGGAACCAAATTTCAAGTGAGGCTGGTAAAACAGACATATCTAGATGCTAGGAAGTAGGTTTTTAACAAAAAACTAAGCAAAGCTTATGTGATGGAAGTCAGATATCTGATAAAATACTTAAATACTTTTTTGTAAATACCTACTTATAGTATGTATAATTATACAAAACATCTAGACACAGAACAAACATTAAGAGGTAGTACAACAAGAGGTTAGTAGCCAGCCTAGAACAAAAAAGTACCCCTCCACAATGCCATGGATTGCTTTCAATGTTTTTCCATTACCGGTGACTGAAACAAACTTTAAGCTACCTGTATGGATTCTTCTGAGACTTTCATTTTTAGGTCAGGGAATGAATCCCATGGCAAGCATCTCTAATCTATTCTAAGAGTGTATTATTAATTTTGTAACAGTTTTATTCCCTATAAGCTTCAAACGGTGAAAGAAAAAATAGTAAGGATGTCTAAGAGTTTTTAATGTTTTGAAAAAACCGTGAAATCTACCAACCCTCACATGGCCATCCTTCCAACTTAACCTACAGCATTGCTGGCCGCAGCTACATACATATAGGGCTGAACTAGATCAAGGATGGGGCGTCCAAAGTTTCATGAAAGAGGCCCTTGGCCGACCTTGTACTTGTTATGTTATTACGTGATACTATCTAAGAATGTCACAATAATACTACAAAAACTTTTTTAAATATGTGTGTTGTATGACAAAGTTATTGTATGCAAATAAGTAACAGTCATACTTAAGTACCTACTTTAGTAACTGTTATAACATTTATCCAGTACTCTCTGTGCAATAAGTAAGTGGTTTAATATCCTGGCAGTTATTCCGCATACATTGTTTATACATATATACCTAACAATCAACCTGCCAGGCTGATTTCTGTGATAGTGGCGCGTTTCCATTATCTACTTATGAATACTCTAAGGCGTGACGATTTTAAGTGTCTAATTGAAAATTTATTTTAACTCATTGTCATAAGCAGCCTTTCATTGTCAACTGGGCCTCTCCCAAGACATGCCACTCAGCTCTATCTTCAGCTCACACATGGGCGAATCACAGTCAGAGCTCGATACTTGCTGTGTCACAAGGTTTTACTCGCCTATGTATTATATACATATGTATAAAATACATATATACATATGTATATAATGCATATATGTATTTGAAAGAACTATTACTTATTGTATGGTAAAGATTGGAAAAATTAACAGATAGAATTTTGCAAAGAAAACATGAGATCGAATCAATAGAATAGTTAAAAAAGTTTATGAATAAATTCAGGTCTAAAACACTGCCCATAAAATGTTTACGTACTGCTGTAACGAACTACTAGATGCCTTTACACTAAGAGTAGGTATTATTTGATGAAAGTCTGTAACTGTATTCAATTACTACAATAAACCGTAACAATGACATGTCACAACCATACAAGGTTCAATTAATCGTACCGTGCGCAACAAGGTACACCCACGACAATAGCAAGTGGGGGGTGCGAACCGCGTGAGTGGGCGATCAACCACAGTCAGTACTAAGAGGCGCGGGCGTCGACCGACTAGCCGGCCTCCATGCTCCACTCTCACCTCGCGAATTGTATCCCAAAACACATCGCCCAAAATCGCGAGTGATAATTTACACGTGATAAAATTACCAAATCATTACAAAAATGAACGAAGAAAACACAGTGTCTGAAGACCTAAAGCGACAAGCAGCAATGTTCTACAACACAACGCAAAGGTTTGTAACAGCATTTGTTTTGGAATGTCGGCGGATGTGGCATTTCGGTTAGCGCAGGCCGGGCGAAACTACAGTTGCTGAAGCTGTATTCCGTGCGAATAAGGTTCCTTTTCTCTGTATATCGAATAACTTACTCTTCTATAACTACGGCTGGTTAGGCAACGATTTGATTATATCGTGTGATAAAAATCACCGAGGCTTTATACCGTTTTTGCAAAATGTAAGCAACGCAACATATGAAGGGTTCAACTCTATGATCTACGATAAACATAAGCATGATTAAGGAAAAGAACCATAATGAGGTCTACCAGCTGTTAGGTAATAATAGTTCGTGACTTGTTTAATAGAATGAAGAAACAACATATCAAATGCCACTTAACGCGAGTGTTGTCTCGATAACATTTTCGTCGAGCAATTTTTTTTGCAATGTCTCATAACTATTTATTCTCTATCGGCTTGATTATTTCGAATTGCATACCGTTTCTGTAGACATGGAAATAATTCGAGGAACTAGAATCAAGAGAATCGTTCCGTGATTTGAATGTAATGTGGCATGTATTCAATTTCTCGCTAAAGCCACAAGACTGGGTACAGTGATTTCAAAATCGGTATACAATACTTATTGGTGTGAAAGTGTGATTCGATAGTTGGGTTCCAAATTCAATTAAAACACATTTTGACCGACACTACATTTAAACAATATACTTAACTTTAGATTAACTTAAGAAGAAGAAGAGGAGAAAATAGTTTTATTTCGTAACACAAGCACAAAAACAAACAAACAGACAGACAGTTACTTAGGTAATAGTTAATACAGTAATGTATCCCTGTTGGTGTTATAAAAAAACTAGCCTTTAAACTCTAATCAAAGTGATGAATATAGCAATTAAAGAAACAAATGACATGACTCAACAAATTAAGAATGAATGATGTAATAAAAATTTAAACAAACTTATTATTATAAATATTACTATAGTTCCATTCCAGACTAGGTGTGCTTTACCATCTTCGACCACACCATCACGTGAGCTGTGGTTAAACACTGAGTTTGACAACCATAAAAAAAGGTTTAATTTGATATGGCCCGTCAAATGTCCCGATAAAACCAATAAAACCCGTGTGAAATTAAAAAAAAAACAACTCAATTGAGCGCTATCTTCTAATGGTAAACACAAGTGCAGTAGACGAGTATAAGCAATTAATAATCAAGTTGTTTTAAGTGCATTGGCAATGCATCATTGAATATTGATTGAGGCTATGTTAGTTAAAGGTCTAAGCCGGTAAAAAGATAACAAACGAGGCTAAAACCTACAGCGAAATGGCTTTATCTACTTTGCATTCAATAAATAAATCCTTTTTGTATAAATTCACTGTTACAGGTTAACTTATAATCAATAAATTTGAAGGAGAGACGTTATTTTAATTTTTTTCTGTATGTAATGGTATGGCGTACCTAAGTAGATTTTGAATATGAACTGAGCATGGATCTAGGTGATAGATGCCAACCTTTTTGTAAGCAGTTTATTATCTTAACATGA
Source organism: Biston betularia (assembly GCA_905404145.2). Lineage (NCBI taxonomy): Eukaryota > Metazoa > Arthropoda > Insecta > Lepidoptera > Geometridae > Biston > Biston betularia. The sequence continues at coordinate 3,945,271 of FR989868.1, forward strand.
ATACAAACTGCAGCACAAAACATTATCAGGGCAGCTACCACTTAAGTCGTAGCTGCCCTGATGATCAGTCGTGTCTAATCGAAAAAAAGTTAACTATGTTTTGTTTGTCTCTTGTTTGGTACTTGTTAATGTTTGCCTCTGTTTTGATACGTTTATTAACTATGCGTTTTTATAGCTATCATTGACAATCGTGTATTAGGTAAATATTTTGAACAGGTGTTATGATTAAAAGCAGTACTATATAAGCAGGATATTTTATTCTGTCGTCAGTGACATTGACAGAGTTGTTGCAACAAAAAAAAATTCACGCATTATAATTTTCAATTAAATTTTCTACGTGTAGTCGTGTACCTTGAATGTCATATTACATTTATAGCAGTACATTTAAATTATTTCTGCGTTTTAGACACGCTACTATGAATGGAAGCAAACGATGTAGTAGTAAGCTAGTAAGTAGTAAATGCATTAAATATAACAATTCATCAATAAGGGTATATCAATATTGCATTATCATTAAATACCTATAGATATTCTATCTATATTTACTGTCTTGTAGAGTGAATAGTTTAGTCATGTAGGTTTAGATGTAAATTGTTAATAAATGTCGTGTACAATTATTTAGATAAATACAACTCTAACGTACTACTATGTATTCTGTGTTCTAGCCTAGAACATCGTCGCAAAGTTACTAGTTTATCAGTTTTTTTTATTGGATTTATTTCGGAGAGTGTGCTTCAGAACTGCGTGTCTAATTCCCATGGCCATTTTTCTATTGGACAGCCAGAAGCTCAAAAAAGCAACATCTGTTTATGGTCTATGTTCAAAAAACTCGTACGAAACGATTTGATTTCACGTTCATTGTGCGAACTACTAGGCAGTGGAATGCGCAGCCTAAGAGGGTGGTTCCCTGTTGGACATAATCTGGGTGTTTTCAAGTCGAGAGTGAATCGGTATTTTCTAGGCAAACTTGCTCCATCTTAGACCACATCATCACTTAACATGAGGTATTCTATACTATAAAATAGTTGTATATGCTATCTATAGGAACTGTGAACGCTAAACATAAGTATATATGTCTACTTTATGACAAATTACATACTATGTTACGAATATAAACAAAAATTAATATACACATACCCTAAGTACCAAGAATATTACGTAAAAACACTTCAACAATCTTAACAATATAGCACTCGGGAAAACAATTTGGTTTCGCTATAACTACGCCACACAATCATTCAATATCCGAACTTATGAGTCTGTGTAGACACGATAGGAAATCGACGTCTTAACCTCATTTCCAGTGCAAATATACCCTCATACGTCTCTAAAGTGCCGGAAGATGACCAACTCGAATGGCACTTGTTAAAGATTTGATTGAACTTGTCTCAATCAATATAATCCAGTCTTCGTTTTCTCGGAAACGATTTTTCATCTTTGTTGTCACTAGTTACGTATATAGTACCTACTTTACTATGAATAAATATGTGAAAAAATTAATATAATTGTGACTAACGTATGAGTAATTACAACAATGTCTTCAGAGATAGCCAAATAAATCTAAAATTTAACGCCTAAAATGTGTAAAGAAATTTAAAAAAAAACAGAATTAGAATTGTTTTGGGAACTATTCCCATTGATAGCGGTCTTTTAGAGTAGTTATTTTTTGAAGTTATTAGAATAGTATGTATATACATACATGGTGTCAGTCGAACTGTATCTAGTTTTTTTTTTGTGTCGTTAATACAAAATTAGAACCTGCCTAGTTAATATTTAAAATTATCAAACCTGTTCCAACGACCTTCGCATTTCCTGCTGTTGCTTGCAGGTTTGAACCGAACATAATAATACGTTCACGTACTCACAATACCTGCCTGTTTACTTGTAGAATTCAAATGACGAATTAAACATGTCGATTTTAAATGGTTTCGTTATTGTTTTTTTTTTGAATACGCGCGGAAATCAGAATTTGTTTTACACAAGACTTATTTATAGTACAGTACGTGGAAGTGGCAGTAGAACTTACTTTGCCGCTTCGATTTGCTCTACGAAACACGAAGTTGAATTTATAGATTCTTCTGGCGTCAGAACTATTGAAGCACTACATAAAATAGAGCACATTTTGATACCTTTGAAAACTGTGGTTCTGAAGCGTTAGCCACCCCTCAGGATCGAAAATTGAAGTTTCATGACTAGTTCTGAGCTGATTAATACAATTAAGAACATTTGCTACTCAAGTTATTCAAAACACCCTTCTATTATATTTAAACGGTTATCTGTTTCTGATACACCTGTGCTCCGTTGTTTCACTAATGATATAAGATGGTATAACTTAAACTGCTAAATTGATTTGTGGTGCGCTCTTACAGGCATTGTTGAAACATTTATATTCGCCACAATCTCCGTATGATGTACAGGACAGTATAATACTTGTTATTCCTTGACCTAAACAGTTCTCGTAATCCATAGTTTAATGAATATAGATTAATTCAGATCAAAGAAAGCGCTTAACTGTTGGAATATTGAACTAGTAAGCCGCGTCCGATACATAACTTTCGGTGTGAAAGAAAGAAAAATAAATAATCATGTGTGAAAGATTTCCCAAAAAATTTCAATTTTAATACATATTTTTACTTAAAACAAAATATGCTTAATGACAATAAGTAAGAGTCTTATCTAAAGTGAGCAATACAATTAGAACTGAAAGTAATTAGATTTTAATTATTGTAACCTAAATTGATAGTATTATATATTTTAATACTTATAAGTAAAATCTATGGAAACTGACGTGGTTTTACACATTTATGTTTTACTAATGCGGGATTACTCGCGTTTAATTATATATCGCAAACTACGACTGTAGTTCGCGGCCCGCAGTGCGAAGCAAAATGAGGCCGCGCCCGCGTTGTACTCCATGATGAAGGCCACCGGATGTGCCCGAAATTATAGTCGGAGTTTTCGATATAATTAAACGTGAGTAATACCGCATAAGTAAAACAAAAGTAGATAAATCTGGCTAATTTCTGCGAATTTTATACTACACCTGATAGCAACTGATATCTGCAAGTTGCTAATGCTAAATCTATATAAATAAATATGGAATCTCATATTTTCCTCATTTAGGGAGCCATGTTTTATTTACACAAGCATTACTCGCAGTCGCAGCCACTAGTATGTTTTACAGTTGTTATGTGTAAGTAAGGACGCTTATCTGTAATGCATATTTGATTTGAGCTGGTTATTTTTACAGTGACGTGGAAGTGCCATGAAACCTCCGTAATCTATCTGACTCACTCTCTGATTCTCTAAGTTTGCATTAGGTACTTACGGTTTACCAACCAACATTCAATTCTTAGGGTATTCTCTGGTATGATATGCAATATAAAAGTAGACCATGTAGTTCATAACAATAGATAGGTTTAGTGGCGAATCCTAATTTCAGAGTTCACTTTCGCCCTACATTGCCAAACGACTCTATTGTCAACCCTGTAATAAAACGTTTGACTCTACAAAAAAGAAATAAGTAACTATGATCAAGGAAATACGTTATATCATTTAATAGTCTTGTAATAAGGTAGCTCTTAGCAAAATAATCGTGTTGCGAGAATGAGGAAACTGAATATGGGTCCAATTACTTTCCTATCACAGTGTAACAGCCTTGGGCCGATAGAGATGGCATGGTCCCAAAGGTTTATCAGTGGATTAAATTAATGTCTCGTACATTCCTTGCAATTATGCTCGTAGCACATATAGGTACACACGCTCAATCCCAACCGAATAAAAGGAAAGCATTTAAACGTAAATCTTATGTCGTTTGTAGTTCAGAAGGTTTTTACTTGACATGAGCGTTTCATTTATCATAAGCTCAACGCTCATCTGTACAAATTTTACTGTACGCGACAAAATTTTGAGACTGCTGCAAAAATCATATTGTGGAAGCGTTTTCCTTGCCATGAGGAGATTGTCTCGTCCGTCCACCATAAAAACGACATTTATGAGACGAACGAGACGTTATCCCGATGCTAAGAGATAACGCCTGCTCATTATCATTTAAGTGGTATCCAGAATCTTAAGTAACTAAACAAAGCAGCATCCACATTTATTAGAATCTAATTTGATATTTTCCTTCTGTATTAAATATACCAAAACAATGAAAACTTATTAATCTTATGCCTAATAAAACTTCTATGTTTTTATTTTTATAAATTATCGTTATCTCAATACTAAAGTAAGCTACATATTTATAAAACTTTTAGCTATGGTATCTCAGAGTATAGTGCAAAGTCAACTAAATCAATTTAAAAAAATCAAAGTAAATTTGTATGCCGCAGAGAATGGGTTCATATCTCAACAATGATCCCCTGAAGTTAGATATCTAGTGTAAGCATTACAGCTTGTAAGTCGTTTTGATGTCAATAATTATATAACTACTGATAGTAATATAATGATCATCCGAGTTTCAAAAGTCAACGGCGAACGGGATATTGTATAATTACTAATACTCATTTTAGTCGGTTAATTAACGAAGTAGATATTTTATTTGTTAAATTAATAAAAAAAAATTGGTATCAGATTTGAAGCTTGTATAGTTCAGATAAATAATTATAAACTGATACAGGTCATTAATAATATACTAATTGTTCCAGATTCAATGAATTTTTATACTTGTTGTAACCAAAACGATTTATAAGCGAAAATACACTACAAATCCAGAATACTATAAGATGAACCTCCGCATAGTAACGCCTGAATCAATCAGTCATCCCTGCAATGCGTATAAACTGCCTGTGAAGGAAAACATTCTATAATAGGCATGGACAATGGACATGCGTTATCTCATACCATCAAGAGAACGTCTCATTACTCTTTTACTATGGAAACTGACGTAGTTGCCCAGATGTGGCTGAAACTATAGTAGTTTCCAATAAAATTGAACGTGATTAATCCCGCACAAGTTAAACAAAAATGTCGCTTTACTTTTACATAAAAAAGTCTGCCGCCTAGTTAGCACCTAACTATACTGTTGCCGTCACTACGATATAGACGCGGAAGTACACCATACATTTATATTAAAATAAGATATGCTTACTATCTTTATCATGTCTTCACATATCATCAGGTGCACCGTGGTCATCCACCTAGCTTGTCAACATTCAAATATTTTTAACAGGTTATGTTTTTTATAAAGTTTAACCTAGAATTCTTTCGAAAAAACCAAGGACACAAAAGACAAAGTAAGTCAGGTAAGCATTGAAATAAATTTTAGGTATGTTCTGCGTGGAATTTTCTAATTTTAATAAGAATATATAGAAGTATGGGTAATTAACATGAAAGAAAGGCATTTCTATTACCCACTTCGAAGCACTCTATTTATGGCAAGCAGCCATTATAGTTGATGCAATTATTATTTTTCTTGCGTGCCTGCCATTCAATTAGTGACCTTTGCTTTGAAACAAAAATTACAGCGATTGAAAAATTGTTATTTTTCCTGAAAGAAAATTGCTCGTCGTGTAATAACAAAGATTTTGTATTATGGGAACCTAAATGCCAACATCAGGTATGAGGGCAAATGCAAAAGGTCTATTATGCAATCATATGACGCAGTTCCTTTGTGGTTAGCTCAAGTAGCATGCTATTCATGTCATGTGTGTTAACATGACAAGTTCTCAGTCTGTAATAAAAAGTGTTCTAAATCATTTTATGTCAATGACAACAAGCTAAAAAGTTTAAAAACTATAACCCGAGTCCGGAATTAATATACTATATTCTTCTTCTTCTTCAATGGTCCCTCATTTCTGAGGATCGTGGTCACTGGAACCTCTTAGACAGACAATGTGCCTCAATCGACTCCGGTCCGAAGTAGCCCTCACCACCTGGTAGAATTTAGAAGATGAGGCTTCTTTCACTTGGTCAGATAATCGTGTGTGACCAATATACTTATAACACTCGCTTATTAATTAAATCTTACCTAATAACGTTTGATTCGTTTATCGTTCGTTTGATTTAATTAATACAACGTTATTAAAATAGGTTCAGCGTTTAGCAGTTACGAGGAAACATAGGGACGGACATATAAACATACCACAGGTCATACACTTAACCCATCTTGACTTCACCGCAGTCGGGTAAAACTGACATCGATTCTTTCTTTCTTTATTACGTTTGAAAGAAATACAAACTAACAATCACAATTTCGCATTTATATTAAGATTTAATCGATTCATTATTTCATAATGATGATCCGTGACACACTTGATATTTAGAGCAACACTACCGAAAACTTTTTGCCGACTTGATACCAGTAGTTAAATTGTATCTTTTCTAGAACCTTCGAATGTATAATTTTCGTGTCAACAAGCTGGTAATTTTGTACATTTCAGAGGCTTTTTTCACTACGTCTATAATGGTGAGAGAGACACGGCCCCAAAGCACCTAACGATAAACCTAATACCATACGTTTTAATGTCCAAAAATGTAGGTACTGGTTATAAACATATAAAAATATATGTAAAAATAATCCAACTAGAGTACCTACACGTAATTTACTATAAATTACTGGGGAAAATGTAGATAACATTATTTCTTCATAGAAACAAAATATGTACGTATTATTAAAATAAGTAATGGTAAATACTGTAACGTTATGCTTATAATTAAATGGAAAACCTGAGTTCCGTAATAAAGTATGTTATACTAATTAGTTGCTATCTAATCTAATGTGCTTTTGGTTTTTTTTATGTAAACGTAATGAGACGAAGCAGAAGCTTTCCTGATGTTAAGAGATAACGCTTGTCCGTGACCATTGCAGCGATACACAGAACTTTGAAGCAGACGCTCTCCTGTTGGTAAGAGACAACGCTTGTCCGTGACCATTGCAGCGATACACAGAACTTTGAAGCAGACGCTCTCCTGTTGGTAAGAGACAACGCTTGACCGTGACCATTGCAGCGATACACAGAACTTTGTGTAATAAAACAAAGTTCAGGGTATCTTTGCTTTAGCGCTCATTACTTTGAGACTTTCGATGGTTAATCTCAACGGCCTTGTAATTTAATAAGCTGCAGAACCCTTCATACCGGAACACAGTATTGCTTACACACTACTGCTTTGCGGCAGAATATCTGGTACTGCGGTGGTACCTACCCAGCCTACCTACGTACTGAATGTTCAAGGTATATTTATTTAGTCTTTCAGTCACAACAGTGATGAAGACTTTTACAAGTCTTTATATTCTCTTCTCACTGCATTAACGACTTTCCGACACGTGTTTCGCCTCTACACGAGGCATCCTCAGGACGTATTGACTCTTCAAGCGCTTGGTCGTGGCTGAGTGTCAACTCAATCGCGGTTATTTTGTTTTCTATACATTTTTCTATTTCTCGTGTGTGCAATAAAGATTTTCTATCTTTCTTATTTGGCCCTAGAGTTTACTACACCTAGGTATCTATTTAGGTATACAGGGTTTTAAGCTTGGGGTGTATTAAACTAAAAGGGGATCTCATTTGTACTCATCATTAAGAAAATTAACTACAAAAAAACGCGCAAAAAATCAACGGACTTTTTCTATGAAACATGGTTTTTTTCAAGAGTTGTGCCTGTAGGTAGTTTTTTATAATAGGAGGTAATATCTTGGTAGGTAGGTACCCTGTATAAATGACTGCCTAAGCTTAAACCCCTGTATAAATTACTAGAGGAAAGAAATCCAAAAACTGCAGACGCCTATGATTATTGCCATTCATGTTACGCAACGCATCTTTTCTGCTCTCGCCCATCATCCATTATCATTTGATTTATCTCAGCTATATATAACTGCATCTTATAGGATGAGACGTTTTATTGATGAGTCTGTCTATTGACAGACGAATATCGTATGGATTAGTAATGAATACTAGAAATAATCGACTCACATCACAACGAAGCTGTCTTAGCCCAAGTTTTGGTAACCAAAATACAATCACACGTTGGATTTTATAAAATAAACCCACGAAGGAATACATCGTTAGACGCTTGACGGCAGATTTTTCATTTCAACTAGAGGATGGTAGCTACCCTACCACCATCCTATGATTTTCTCACAATGTTTTTCTTCAGCTGAAAACAAAAGGCTGATTATGATATAACACTGAGAAGAATCTACTCGTTTCATAAGACACGTTAATTAAGAAGATTAAACATAAATGGACGTAATGGACATGGAGTGGAAAATAAATGTTTTTTGTCTTTTTCATAAAATCAGCAACTGTCGGAGTGATGTAAAGATTCTAACGAGACATCAAAATCTGTGCAGGCATTTAAAAGTTATGGTGGAATAAAGAAACATACATACATGAACCCTGAAAACATAACAAATTTTTTTGGGCAATCTTGTAACAAGTTTTCCAATCCAACCATAGACTGAAGCTTCAACATCTTAAGCTGAGAGTCTCTCAAATTATTGCTCCCTCCACGAATTTCGATTTACGGGGAGTTCTTTATTGGCAATAAACGTCCATTATGGTCCGCAACCGCGCTTTGTCCCTACCACTGCCGAGACATTATGCTAAAAGGGAAGTTTTATATTGCGTCTCTGATCCGTCCAGAGATATTACGAATTAATTCAATTCCGAAAACATGGAGTAAGTAATCCTAAGATAGCATCGTATCATACCAACATCGTTATAAAAACTAACGTTGATTTTATTCCATTACTTTCTATAATAATCCATATAAATGGATTTTTCTTGCCGCTTGTTGCATTATCATCGGGCATAAAGATAATTTAAGTCACGGAATAGATATAGTCAGGCGCTACTATAGTTTTGTAATGAGACGGTAAATAGTAAGTGCTGAATTTATAAATCTTATCTTTAAAATTAAATTTGTAATTGTTGCTAGGAAAACAAAAAAGTGAAATAATAGCTTTTCATCGCATGGAAATACTAAAAATTTTAAAACTAGCGCTTGTGGTTATTTAGCCATAAGCGTACAGGTACGCTTATGGCTAAATAACCACAAGCGCTAGACCTACATATTTAAAGTCATGAACCAAATGATGGTAATTTAGATTTCGATTTTAGATTCGATTTCAAGTGTCATAACAAATAGGTATAACATTTGGCCCTCCCCACATACTCTAAAAGTAGGAGTCATAAAATGACCTATAGAATACACAACTCATTTAGGAAAACAAACGTTACCCAATAGGTCTGCCACCGATATAGGTGGATGGTTTTCAAAATCCAGTTGTTATTCAGATATCTCACTAGTCCATTGAAATGTTACATTTTTTGGCTTAGCGTACATTTGTCAGAAGGACGTAATTTAATTTTTTGTATATATTAAGGAGTATCAAAGATACATATATATATACATAGGTATAAATATAATACGCACCTATATAGTAAAATAGGTGCGTACATAATTATAATAACTTGGTAATATGCAATTACTTAATCAAATCAGCCTACAACCATCGCAGCTGCAACTCGCTCGTTGGCCCAAAGTCATTAAAGAGACCTCATAAATCGGGAAAATTAAATGATTTGTTACAACATTAAAATAGTAAGTGGGTCACGAGTTAATTAGGTCGGGACCATTGTCGCGGTCTTATGGTTACCATCGAATTAATGCGTGCTGAGCGACTGACTTGCCTGTACTGCTGAAGGGAGCCACCATCGAATTTACTCTGGAAAACTAACAGCCAACCGATGGTAATGTTGATTTCTGATTTATCCACCTCTACGGATATGTTGGTCGCATTCTAGGAGATTTGGTTAACGACAAAGAGGGGTGATGGAAGTTGGAAGGTGCTTCTTAGATATATGATAAGATAGCAGTGCAAGGTTGGACGTTTTTTGATCACTTTTTTCCTGCTCATAAGTTTTGCAAATTCTTCGAACTAATCTCAATTCTTATAAATTGACACTTCAAATTAGCTTCCGATGGCTTACCTATACATTCTTTGACCATGAGGCACTGTAACCTTTCTTCCTTCGTAATAACTGTTTTCTTTTAATATTTTTGTTTTCTACTTTGTTTTACTAATATTATCTGCCACCCACCATTTAACGGTGTGTTCCAGTAGTCTCACTTGAGATAAGATGCCATTACAGGTTTGGTATGGTTATTATCTTCTACCACATCGTCGCTTGAGGTGACATCTAGCTTGTAAATTATTAAAAAAATCTCAAAAAGCGTTTTCACAATATACTATATATAATTATGTATACTACTACAACTCTTCGTAAAGATGTTTACGATGAAAAGCAAGTCTTTTTAATATGTAAAAGTAATGAGACGTACCTACGATACGCTCTCCTGATGGTAAGAGATAACGAATGTCCATTGTTTATAACCATTGCAGGGATACTTTGTGTCTAGTCTTATCTAGGGGAGTCTAGGGGATCGTTGCTTTGGCGCTCATTACTTTGAGATTTGATTAGTAGTCTTAACAGCCCAGTAATTTCTCTAGCTGCAGTATCCTCCAAACCGAAACACATTAATGATTGCACATTACTACTTGACGGCAGAATATCTCGTACTGCGGTGTTACCTGAACGAAGAAGAACCTAAAAAGATCTTCTTCTTCTTCTTCTCAGTCGGACACTCTTGGCAGAGTGGTCGTGGCTGCAGATGCACAAGGTTGTGTCCCGTCGTCCCCGTTAGTTCCCAAGGCTGCTGCACGTCGCGCGATGTCTCTCCAGTTGTGGCGATCCTCCGCATTGCGAGCACACTGTACTGCAGTGGACTTCGTTATCGACTTGACAAGGTCAATCCAACGAGTTGGAGACCGACCACGATGTCTTCTGCCTTCTATGCGGCCTTGCACACAAAGTCTCTCGATCGAGTCCTCATTTCTGGAGATATGCCCAAAGAACTTCAGTATTCGCACTTGCACAATCGACGAAAGTCTGTCCCGTATGTGGAGTTCTTTGAGGATAGAGTTGTTGGTGCGGAATGCTGTCCAGGGAATTTTTAGCATGCGTCTCCAACACCACATCTCCAGTGCATCTATTTTACGGCGATCTTGCAGTTTAAGAGACCAGGTTTCGGCTCCATAGAGGAAGATCGGAAAAACCAGACACTTCATTAGACGAACCTTAGTAGCCTTGGTTATTCGCCTGTCCTTCCAAATCTTTCCCAGTCGCTCCACTGCCGACCTTGTGATAGCAGCGCGACGCTTTATTTCGTCTTCACATCCCCCTACGTTCGAAATAGTGGAGCCGAGGTATATATAACTCTGCACTACTTCGCAGTTTGCTATGCGCATTGCGCCAGTTAAATTTTGTTCGGCTCGGTCCACTATCATGACTTTCGTCTTGTCCCTATTAAGAGCAAGACCGAATTGGAGACTAGTAGTTTCCAGACGAGTCAAGAGCCCCTCCAAATCCTCTTTTGATCCTGCAAGGAGTGTAGTATCATCAGCGTATCGCAAGTTATTTATCACGCGCCCGCCAACCGATATACCCCCATCCCATCCCTCAAGAACAATGCGCATGATGTATTCTGTGTATGCGTTAAACAGTAGAGGCGACACGATACAACCCTGCCGAACACCGGACTCAGTCTTTAAAACATCAGAGAAGACGTCATCCACTCGCACCACTGCTGTACCATCCTCATAAAGTCGTTTCAATAAAAATACCAGATGTTGCGGTACCCCCATCTCCAATAAGACTTTCCAGAGGCACTCCCATACTACAGTGTCGAAAGCCTTACGAAAATCAACAAAACAAATAAAGAGTGGTGTGTTGAATTCTCTGGTCTTTTCAATAATTTGTCGCAGCACTAGTATCTGCTCTCGTGTGCCTCTCCCCCTCACAAAACCCGCCTGTTCTGGTGCAATTTGGCGAGTAAGATAAGCCTGCAGTCTTACGTTGAGAATATGCAGCATGACCTTACTTGCATGGGATATCAGAGAGATGAGTCTGTAGTTATTGCACTTCTTGGTGGAACCTTTTTATGCAGGGGGATAAATATTGATTTGGACCAATCTTCTGGCCATAAACCAGATTCCCACGTCTTGCAGCAAATTGTATGCAGAAAGTCCACTCCGGTCTCTCCCAAGTCCTTGAAGACCTCAATTGGTATCTCATCCACTCCAATAGCCTTATTGCTTTTAAGATGTCGAATAGCCGCTCGTACCTCGTCCCGCAAGATCCCCGGCTCTAGGTCACCGATTTCATTTATGGAGCTTAAGTTGACTGCTGCCGAGTGATTTACGAAGAGAGATTTGCAATAGTCCTTCCAGACATTCACTATCTCTCTAATGTCAGTGACTGTTATACCTGCGGCGCTCTCTATCGCCCATGTCTTGGGTTTGAACTGACGAGTTATGAGTCGTCGTCTAAAAAGATCTACCACCAAGTAAAAAAAAGATGAAATAAATGTTTTCTTTATTTAATTTTTTTAACTCATTTGAGCTTTTCACGACATTTTTTTTTCGGGCACTGGCTCGGATTTTTTAGTGATACGCAACATGTCGATTTGACGCCTACAAACAGCGACGGCGCCAATGGCTTACCTTAGAAAGGTCATTGATTTCATAGAGGTGCAATGATCCGAGAGGTTAATAGTCAAGGCTGTAATAAAACCTGTTTAAGCAATTCTGTAATTGGCAACTATTTAATTATAAGCAAGTACATAATATGTACTTACATATTAAACACGAATAACAACTTATGTATGTGCAAATATTGATGCAAAAAGGGACTTCTTACATCACTCAATAGGTTCTGAATATTTTTTCAACTAGTTCCAGGCTAGGTGAGCTGTCAAACACCTAGCCTGTCAAATATAAAAAAGTTCTGGAATTATGGAACCGTACTCGAAAAAAAAAGTTTCTCCCCGTTAGTTAAATGCGGAACTCTTGTGCAAAACACTTATCCGTAATGCGAAAGCTATGATAGAAACTGGCCTGACAGTTTTATGGAAGTTATAGTAAGACAGAATAGATAGATGCATCTATTAAATAATCAAGTTCTGTGGTAGATTGTGAAAGCATACGTGAATATGCAACAGATATAAAAATCGAATTTCTTGATTGAAAGTTGTTGGGTCGAGTAGATATTTGTTAAAAGTTAGTGTTTAAAAACTACTGAACTCAAATGGACTTTTTTTCAAATGATCAATCTGAATATCTATGTCTACAAATCTACTTGCTGCGTAATCTTTTTAGAAATAGCATAAAATAAAACTACCCTAACCAATGTAAAATCAATAGATGTACCTACCTAAGTCCATCGCTACATAGTATAATCAAAGTCCATCTTTTAAGGTACGTAACGGATTTTAATACGGTTTCCATCAATAGACACAGTAATTCAAGAGGAAGGTTTATATGTATGTATTATACATGCATAATGTATATGCACCACATTAGTATCTACATTGCACCCGTGCAAATATGGGGCGCGTCGCTATTATACGATAAATAAAACATTGGGATCGAATTGAAAACTTGGCTTCTTTCTCTTTAGAAATAATATCCACTACACAGTTTTGTAGTATCGACTTACCTTAGCAGCTATTGTTACCATTTATCTTAGGGAGGAAACTATTCCTATTGCTACGTAATAAAAGCGCGAGAGTAGCAATATCTTGTCCAAGCCAAATCAACTTTCTGTTACCGACTGAACAGAACAATGTGCCCCAGTTCACGCTTGTTGTGTTGTTCTTATTTTAGATCGTTATTTTTTTTTCATATTAATAGCCTCCAATTATTGCATTTGAAAGTCAATGAATATGATTTTAATCGGTTGCGCATAGTAGAAATCTAAAATTAGAATCAATTCACAACGAGATGACAGCAGTTAAAATGTTGAAAATGCAGCGTCTTGCTCTAACAGATTCAATACTAATATATACCTACTTACAAAGCATTTTGACAGCCCCGTTGGCTCATTGGTAAGTATATCTGCCTTGAGAGCTGTAGGGCGTAGGTTCGATTCCCACTCAGGGCAAACATTTTGTGAATAAACACAATCATGTTTGTTCTGTGTCTGGGTGTTCTGTATGTATTATAAGTATGTATTTACAAAAAAAAAAAGTATTTATGTATTCTATCAGTTATCTGACTTCCATCACACAAGCTTTGCTTAGTTTGGGGTCAGATGGCGCTGTGTGTAGTCCTACAATATTTATTTATTTTATTAAATAGGTATTAACGCTATTATTAAGTTAAGTATTTTAAGAAAAGCTTTAATTGAGTCTTAAACTTATCGCCACGAAATTAAAACCCCTTTGAGTATTTGAATATTGGCAATAGTAGGTACCTACTTACTTATGACTTTCTTCAAAAGTCACTACAAATCAATTTAAAAATATTTATACATACTTACATTTGCTTATATGAATTAATCAGTAGATACTAATTAATTACAGTACTTACTAAACAAATTTATAGGCGCTTCATAGCACTTTCAGGTACACTTTTACCATAATTTAATTGAAAATGATACGAACTCATATCAGTAAGATAAACTAAACAATGAGATCGATATACGATACAGTATCTGTATTGTTTTCATTGTCACGGGTATCATTAGGTAAGTAAAAAAACACGGACAAGTGCAAGTCAGACTCGTCCAACGAGAGTATAGTACAAACTAGTAGGTTATGATAAATAGTTCGGGAATCGAGTGTTGAAGATTTTTTCGGACTTTTGCTGCATTTCAGTTCCCATATATATTTCTATTAAGTTTTTTGTCATAAACTGAAAATTACACATCGTAAAAATATTTTAAATCCTGGTTTAGCTTGTGCTAATGAGTAATGAAGCTCTTCCATTTGATATCCCACATGATACGGTTAACCCACTTTAAAACTTCGATCTTCATTTCTAGCATAAAGACCCCATTTTTTTCGAGTAAATTAAAAACTATAAAACTATGCTGCTTACCAAATTTCATAGTTCTAGGTCAACGGGAAGTATCCTATAGATAGGTTTTGATTCCTTTCTGAGTGTCAAAATATGCTATTTTTTGCAACGCGTTCCCGAGATTGTCTTGAAAAACAGACAGACAAACAATATATAAGGGTCCCGTTTTGTCCCCTTGTGAGGTACGGTACCCTTAAAACAAAAATTCAGGCGAATAGAAACGCCATCTATTGACTGGTTGTTTCACTATTACGAAGTGACCATCGTACTGTCAAAGTAGCCAGAAACGCGCACAGAGCGAGGCGTCACCTAGATCTGCGGTGACACATTAAAAAAAATTAACACAATTTTTGATACGATACTACTTTGATATTAAGATTTTAGGCCAGAAAAAAATTATTAAATCGCAAATGAATAGAGTAAAGAATTAATTAACAATTTGCCTATTTCCATTTCCAGGGAAGTGTCCAAAGATCACCAGATGACATGGCGGTTCTGGCAGCGACGGCGGCTTGTGGTAGCATTAATGGCCTTCTTCGGGTTCTTCAATGTCTACGCGCTAAGGGTAAACTTGTCCGTTGCGGTCGTCGCAATGACAGAACCCGTGGAGACAACGCTAGAAAATGGAACCATTGCAATGGTAAATAAACCTTAGTAACTTTGAACACGTATTTATCAGCAACTTACGTCTCCCCACTACTAGAAATACCTATGTAGACTTCTTTCAATATACATCTTTTTGAAAGACATGAATTACTTTTAAAATAAAAACTGACTGTCTGAATGGAACTCAATGCCGGCATCTCCGTTTCCAAGTAAAATAATGATTTAGAAAAGATTGCGTTGAGCAAAAATATTTGTTTCAATAAATACGCCTCAACGCTGAAAACCAAAAGCTAACGCTGAGTTCAGTTTTCAGTTTTTACTCGAAATAGTTAAGCGACGCGGCGACGTAAAATAACAGAAACAATGCCTACATACATTTGTACATAAATGAAATGCTGTTTCCGCTTTATGTTAAAGTGAGCGGAGCGGACGATGTAACGTTGAACAAAAAGATGCTTGAGGCTTGAGGAGAGCGCGAGGTCGTACTAATTTCGCATAATTCAATATGGACTTCAGCATATGACATGATACTTTCTGTTTTTATGCCATAGCTAACAAAAAGGTCGCATAATGGTATGCAATCACCGTCACGCGGTCTAGAGACTAGACCTAGAGTCTAGTGCACAATCGAATATCCCGTATATAAAAACGTACACTATTGCCAACTTTTTGAGACTCAGTTACCACATCTTTTGTGATGGAATCAAAAACAAAATGTTTTCTTTTCAATTGTTTATATCTAACACAGAATTATCGTCACGTTCACAGCAATTTATAAAAATTCTGACACTGTACTGGTACACGATTCAGCATCTGTCGTCATTGCATCTGAAGTTTAGTATAATGACGTCATAAAACTCGAATGCTCGGATTCCTTGGAGGGTCAGTCTGAACGATAAAATTTTATTAATATCGACGAGCTCTTTATTCACCCGGTGCTTTTTATGTGTTCTATGCGAACGTAATAATGACCTTCTGTTCAAGGGTATCGATACTCATGTACCACACATATTAAAAAAAATATTTAAAGGTCAATAGGTGCCCATGTGATCTGCGATTGTATCAAAAAAAGTATTCACTTCCTCGTTGGTTCCACTTGCAATGATGTCTATTTTACTTCCTATATAGCCTTTTCTGATAAGTAGTAATGTAGTTATGGTAAATACCTGTTGATCATAAGTAATAAACTAAAGAACTTCGTGTAAAACTAATGAATCACACAGAGATACTGGTAGCGTTTCGTCAACAAATTATCGTTACGTCATTATCTAATATTTATATTTTTCGCTCGGGCATGTGAGGGATAGCCCAAGGAAGAACATACATCGAAATTTTTGTTTTACCCACAGAGGATTACTGTTTAAACTGAATACTCCAAACAATAACAACCAAAGGATACATAGTTTTGGAATGTAAAACAGAAAATTGCAAAATGTGTGTTAATTGGAATTAACATTACATATTCTGTTTTGTATGATATTCAATAAATACAAATAAAAAGAGTGAAAGTGTACCAGTCTACGATTATACTATACTTTTACATAATATAATTACATTCGTGACCTTTTTTTAGGGATCAAAAAATTTAATCAATTTCGTATTATTGTGAATTTATTCAGTCATCATCATTTCTACGCGTGATATTTCACGTCGGCGAGAAGTTAATAGAGCAGTTCAAGCATTAGCTAACTTCATTAGTAAAGACCTAAATAAATTGACATTTCGTATGGAACAGGTACTAAACAAGGTATGTACATTATACAACAAATATACACTGATCTACAGTTGAATTCAACGAAATGTGTGTGTTACATTGCGACATCTATTACCTACACAATCTTTTTATGTCACTGTCTTCCAACAATAAATAATTCATCAAGATCAAGAAGTTAAAAAAAACGCATAGGTAAGGTACAAACGACCTCATTTTGCTTTTCACTGAATACTTATCGTTTCACTATGGAAACTGACGTAGTTTTGACACATTTTTATGTTACTTTTACGGGATTACTTACGATTAATTATATCGGATACTTGGACTATAGTTCGGCCACATCTTGTGGCCTTCTTCATGGAGACAAAGCTAAGTACAACGCGCGCGCGGACTCGTCTTGCTTCGCGAGCGTTACACAGCTTTGTCTCAAGCAGCCTTCTGAGTAATACCGCATAAGTATAACCAAAATTGCTTGATCCAGCTCAACTAAACATGAGTAATCCTGTGTAAATAAAGAAGCATACATAATTATCTATTACTATGTTACCTACTTAAATAATAAAATTATTTAGTTATCGAAAATTATATCTGATAAAGAAGAAATGTAGGTACAAAAATGTACTCAAAAACTCTTTATTTATTTTACACGTATGTTAGTAAAATTATGAAGAAATATGGACTATTATAATATTACAACGGCTACTCATTCAATATTTATTTTAGTCTTACATGTGGTTGAACTAAGGAAAAATTTGCCTCCTACATAATGTGTTACATGAAATTTAATTGAATGATACTATTCCGTTATAAAAATTGGTTAATGTCTTCAATTATTGAATAATTTTGTAAAAAAATATTACCTTTCTCTTACATAACATGCGCATAATATGCGGTCTGTTGCATCTACTGGTCTATCTTATGTATTCATAGATTAGAAAAATGAACACATAGAAAGTTAGTGCAGCGCAAAAAATTTGTAAAGATACCTTGGTCCTACTATTTTTACACGCACACAAATACCTTGATGCATTCATGTGACGCAAAGCCCTGGCGTATTTGTTCTTGCAATACAAGCAAAAATTTTAAGGTCAAGCTGATGCCTTCGCTAATTTTCTACGCAACATTGCATCTGTTCTTCGGCATAAGTTTTATTTGGTATTTGTTTTTTTTATTTGCTTGTATTGTGTCGAATTATTATCTGTCATCCGTTTCTTTTTTCTAATAAGTCCGTGCGAAAAAACTTTAGAGATACTAATATTTTAGGTGCAAATAAAACTACATGCCCCTATTAGGGACCGGATTTCCATCAATTTTTCTTTACGTGGATGTTATCGCGGGTGATTTTAGTATGCTGTAATTACAATACACATACTTATGCTCTCAATTAAATCATTTTGACATCCTCAAAGTCTTTGCGAGACTGTTGTTAAGAGATTGCCATTCAAAATGTAAACAAATATATTCAAAATATAACATTTACTCTGATCTATTTTTCAGTTTGGCTTTTAACAAACAGTGAAGACTGCCCCACACGAATACTGCCTCAGGTGACGTCTCAATTTGCATCTACCACCACCACTACAGGCTGCGTTGGTGTGGGGCAGGCTTTTGCTGACTATGTAGAAACAGTGAGCAACTAGAGGACGCCATATTCAATTGAATATGACGTCACATAGCCTATAACCAACGGACAAATAAAAGTGTAACAAGACTCACTGCTTTTGTAAAATTATTTATTACATACATACCGGTCAGAACTGCTTCGCCGTAGTCGGGTAAAAAGCCTGGAAATCACAGATGTAATTTCCAGTGTAAACAAGAAAGTGATTTCACATAATTAACACACACATTTTTTAAACGTTTCAGATACCTGAGTTTGACTGGAACTCTCAGACAAAAGGTTTGGTCCTGAGTTCCTTTTTCTACGGATACCTGGTGACACAGCTACCTGGCGGATGGCTCGCGGCTAAAATAGGAGGTAACAGGTTTGTTCTGCTCTATGCAAACACTTAACTTTATCTTAAACCTATGTCACTAACATTAGATGGTAGATATCATTAGCAGAATGTCTAGGTTACCACCGCAGTTATAAAATATTCTACCGTCAAGTAGTGGTGGGGGTAACGTTACTGCAGCTAGCAACATAAAAGAGCTAAACTATTCATAGACTACCTTACAGTTATCACTGTAGGTAGTCAAGAAGTTATTAAAATAATAAATCGTCATCAATTACTGTAACAATTGCTGAACATAATGTTCTCATCCTTGTTCCTTTGTCGCAGGGTGTTCGCGATCGGCATCGGTGCTACCTCGCTCCTGACCCTATTCACTCCGCCGCTGGCCCACACCAGTACTGCTCTACTAATCGCCGTCAGAGTAGTCGAAGGACTTTTTGAAGTAACAGCTTAGACCAGTTGTTCCCAAAGTTGACTGAATCGCGACCCACTAAATAAAAACTTCCAAATTCGGGACTCATTGTTTGTTTGTCATGAAAAAAGGGGCATAATTTTATGAAAAAAACCCGTTTAAATTTAAAAAACATTCGGGTCTAATCATCATTTTTAATACTATGTATAAATGAGTGCTATCTTTAACAACAAGATTAGTATAACTTTAATTTTAGCTACTTTTGATAATCCAATTTACCCGTTTGAACTTTTTTTTCATTCTTTTGCGACCCACTAGTGTGTCGCGACCTATACTTTGGAAATTGCTGGCTTAGTAGACTACTTGACCTAAATCGTATCGATTTCTGATCGAAAGTAAACATAGAGAACTTATTTATGTCTAATGAAACAATTGACGTATGTTAACCCGCCAACCCTTACTTGAATAATGAAGTTTAATGTCCAAAATAGATAGCCTTTTGAAAGCAAGCCTATGCTCAAATCCCCAAAGTTTGTAGCGATGATTGATCAATGGTTAGCGCCGTCGGTTTATACGCCGAAGGACACGGGTTCAATTCCGAATAATGATTTGGAGCTGCCGGTGAAGTAAAACATCATAAGGAAACCGTAGCATTGTGGTAAAGGACTTTCTAGTACTCTACTACTACCCCTAAGAAATCTGCCTCCAAGCACCAGTTTGTTCATACAGCCTCACTTGAAATCCACTTTTTTGTCAGGCTAGGCGTACTTAATATCTTCGACTATAACGTTACATATAACATCAGGTGAAGTAACCATAAAAAAGTAGGTACGCACCTTGGCCAAAATTTTCTTCCTTCGAAAACGTGACAAGGCTATTTTAGAATAACCGTATTATAGCTTAGTCGTTTTCACTAAAAAAAGAAATACTTTTCACGACTCGCGTGCTAGGCGTGTAGTACCAATATCGTTCGTTAGACATTTCAGCGTCACCTAGCCCCAAACTAAGCAAAGCTTGTACTATGGTAGAATGCTTGTATTTTTTTTAAATACATACAATAGATACAGAACGCCCAGACACAGAACAAACATTTATTGTTACATAAATGATTGTTCTGATGGGAATCTAACCCACGCCCTACATCTTTGGAAATGAGCTAACAGGTCAGTCAGGGTAGTATAGGAATACAGTTACGGTTACACGTGATACCATTTTCAGGGCGTGACTTACCCATGCATCCACGCAGTGTGGTCTCGGTGGGCGCCGAGCCAGGAGCGCGCGAGGCTGGCGACTTTTGCGTTCAGCGGTAGCTACGCGGGCACTGTGGTATCCATGCCAGTTTGCTCACTACTGGCGCACTACACCGGCTGGCCGGGGATATTCTACGTTTTCGGTATGTCATATTAATACTAAATTAAGATTTTATTTTTATTTTTGACAAGCTAGGTTTTTTTTTATATTAAGTATAATATGTATTTTACTAGCTGCGCCCCGCTTCATTACCCGCTACATGATTTCGGGATAAAAAGTAGCCTATGTGTTAATTCAGGGTCTCAGCTACCTCCATACCAAATTTCATCCAAATCCGTTCAGTAGTTTTTGCGTGAAAGAGTAACAAACATCCATCCATCCACACATTTCACATATATAATATTAGTGGAATTTAATTTATTGGCCTTATAACACTAGGCAAGTCACAACTACATAATTACAAAAAAGTATACTATAAAATAACATAAGAGATAACAATCCAATAGTAATTAATTCCTAATAAAAATAAATCTATATTATTTATGTCAATTTAAATTTAAATACCACACAAATTACAATACACTAACATCAAGTATCTTCATACGATAAAGAAGGTTCTACAAGCGGTAATCTCATAAATTAATGAATAAAAGAAAAATATATGATAAAATTTGTCCCTTTTGCACGTGACAGTATGGTCCAAAATGGTAATGCGCACCTAGCCTGGAACGGGACTCGCTCTCAAGTGAGACTGCCAGAACACACCGTTAGGTGCTTGGCGGCAGATTTTCAACTTGAGGGTGGTAGTTAGCCAGCCGAGTACTAGAAAATACCCTACCACCATGCTACGGTTTCCTCACGATGTTACCAATAACCCCTTATTAATTGTATTGCCATGTACAGGGATCATGGGGTTGGTGTGGACGACAATTTGGTGGATCGTTGTCAAAGAGAGCCCTGAGAAAGATCCTCACATCACTCCAGCAGAACTAAAATACATACAGGTAGCTATAAAGGATTTTTTATGAGTGACTAGGCGTTTGGCGACAGCTTACCTGATGTGGTCGAACATTGTTTTTTTTTTAATGGAAAGTTAATGAGAAGAACGAGACGCTTTCCTGGTGGAGTGACACAGAACTTTACACAGAACTTTGAGTAACAGAACAAAGCCAAGGCATCGCTACATTGGCGCTCATTACATTGAGACATTCGATGGTTAGTCTCAACAGCCCTGTAATTTCACTAGCTGCAATACCCTTCAAACCGAAACACAATAGTGTTTGCACACTACTGCTTGATGGCAGGATATCTGGTAAATAACCTGGAATATGCACTAACTCTCAAATGAGGAGGCAGGAACCCACTGTTAGGTGCTTGGTGGTAGTTTTTTTCCAGCCCATTGCCAGTTCGTATTTCTAATACGTTGAGCTATGTCTATGACTTTAGATCTCAGGTAAACTTCTTCGTTCTAATACGATTACTCAGAAATGCCGAACATAGCTAGAGCCTACGAATTGGCAATCCAACGAATAGGACGATCTGATACTCGATGGAGTGACGATACTCGTAGGATGGCTGGCGGTGAATGAAAGCAAAAATTTGAAGATCAGTCTGAGTTGCGTGTCTTGAGAGATTCCTTTGTCTAGCAGTGGACTACGATAGGCTAATGATGATGATTACTTTTTACTAAAAATCATGGAGCAAAAGCGGTTTTGAATAAATAGTGTATAGCGTATGTAAAATGTAATACATCGATAAAATTATTCGATTATATTTTTTTCTTTTCTTTTGCTCTTTGCATTGTAGGACTCTCGAGGTACACAGTCGCTCGAAGGATCCAAGGTACGGCATCCTTGGAAGGATATGCTTCTCTCGCCGCCGGTGTGGGCGATAGTAATGGCACACTTCAGCGAAAACTGGGGATTCTACACGTTACTCACATTCCTACCCACATTTATGAAAGGTACGTATCAACTCAAATCTCACAATGCAGCTTTGCCACGGCTCAAAGTTGGAGATTCCTTTTCTACGTCAAAGTCATGAAGCAAGTTCTCTCAAAGCTAAGATCTCAGCTTAGTTCTGAAGCACGCGATGAAAGGTGCTTTCCGAATAGAAATGGGTACGCGGTTGTAAACCGCAGCCCCAGAATGTATACCGACCTCTCCGACTTAACGAGCCGATGCGACGGCGTTCTTTATTTTTAACTCCTGACGCAAAAACGACGGGGTGCGAATAGCTTGACAAGTCTGTGTGTGTGTCTGTCTGTGTCATTGTAGCTTCCGAACGGATGAACCGATTTCATTATGTCATTTTTTTGTTTGAACGGTAAATCAATCGGGAGTGTTTTTGTTTGATGAAAATCGATCCAAGATGGCCGCCGCCACAAAATGGTGTTTTTTTTTTCATGTGACTTGATCCGAAGTGATCTTAACTATGACTCAAGAAAGTCTCTTCAGGTGTTTGAAGATAAACAGCTCTTATGTATGTGAGTCTTTACGACTGATCTATTCGAAATTTGGTATTATGTGTATTACATGCTGATGTCAGGGGGTTTTTTAAATTTTAATTTTATACTTGTTATTACTGCTAATATCTAACGTGATGTGGACGCCCCTGGGTTGAAATTAACCTATGTTCGAATGGGTGAACAGGACTACCTGGTAAATGAGTTCACATGGCAAAAGCAGTATCTGTAGCTCCCAGAACCGCTTCACGCACGTCACACAAGCTTAGTTTTCCTTTGTCATTTCACAGACGTATTCGGCTTTGAAACTTCTCAAACCGGGTGGTTGTCAGCCATACCATACTTAGCCATGGCTATAACTCTCCAAGTCGCGGGTCATCTAGCGGATTCGCTGCTACGCAGGCGCGTTCTATCGCGCACCAATATCAGGAAACTGTTCAACTGCGGAGCATTTCTTGCACAGGTAATATTAAACCATATTATGTCTGTAGCTTAAGAGTTATTCTAGCACAAAAAGTTTAACAATTATTGCACAGTTAAAATTGAACCTTATGTCTATATATTTATATATTTTTAGTAGCAATGATAGCTCAGTGGTTAGCGCGGTCGGTTCGCATGCCGAAGGGCGTGGGTTCAAACCCCAAAAATGAGCTTGAGCTACCGGTGAAGGAAAACATCGTGAGGAAACCAAAGCATGGTGATAGAGTACTTTAGTACTCGGCTGGCTAGCTACCACCCCCAAGTTGAAAATCTGCCGCTAAGTATCTAACAGTGTGTTCCGACAGCCTCACTTGAGAGCCAGTTCCATTCCAGGCTTGGTGTGCTTTACCATCATCGACCACACCGTCACTTAACATCAGGTGAACTGTGGTCAAACACCTAGTCAACCATAAAAAAAAAGAATAATTAAGGTCATTGTTGGAATTGAACCCAGCATGTGAACGCGACCACTGAGCTATAATACTTGCAATGTTATGTTTCAGACAATTTTCATGGTGGCAGCGGCGTACGCATCTACATACGTCGGTTGTGTGGTGTACCTTACGATAGCTGTCGGCCTCGGTGGCTTCGCTTGGTCGGGCTTCAGGTAAACAAATCATCCATATATCTCTTCTTTATAGTAAACAAAGTAGCCGACGGTGTCTTCGTTTTCGCTTAATTCTTCTAAACTGCACAGTATATTTTAATAATACCCTGCCCTATTGGTTCATTGATAGTATGTCTGCTTCAAGAGCTGAAGGGCGTGGGTTCTATTCCCACCCAGGACAAACTTTGTGATATAATATAAACAAATGTTTGTTCTGTGTCTGGGTGTTCTGTATTTACAAAAAAAAAGTATTTAAGTATTAACAGTTATCTGAATTCCATAGTACAAGCTTTGCTTAGATTGGGGTCAGATGGCGCTGTATGTATTGTACTACGATATTTATTTATTTATTTAATAAATATCGTAGGATTTTTTCACATCGTGCCTTCTAGCCGCATATTAAGTAAAAATAGTACTACAGTAGCTCGTTTTTTTATATTTTTATAGGTGTTAGACCACAGCTCACCTGATGTTAAGTGATGGTGTGGTTGAAGATAGTGGAACTGGCTCTCGAGTGAAGTTGTCGGAACACACCGTTAGATGCTTGGCGGCAGATTTTCAACTTGATGGTGGTAGCTAGTTAGCCGAGAACTAGAAAGTACCCTACCACCATTCTATGGTTTCCTCACGATGGTTTCCTTTACCGGCAGTTCAGCTCATTGTTGGGGTTGGAACCCACGCCTTTCGGCATGCGAACCAACCGCGGTAACTAAGCTATCATCGCTACAAAATTGACCGTAGTGTCATTTTTGTACTGGCATTACTTTATTACTAATATCTTTGCTAAGAAACAAGAATATCCATTGGTTGCCTTACTGTTGCTGACAGCTCTGTTAATTCATTGGTAGTATGTCTGCTCCAAGAGCTGAAGGGCGTGGGTTCGATTCTCACCCAGGATAAACATTTTGTGATATAAAAAATGTTTGTTCTGTGTCTGGGTGTACTGTATGTAATAGAAGTATGTATTTACAAAAAAAAAAGCATTTAAGTATTCTATCAGTTATCTGACTTCCATAGTACAAGTTTTGCTTAATTTGGGGGCAGATGGCGCTGTGTGGAATGTCCTACGATATTTATTTATTTACTAAGCAAACCAATTAAGGCAATCTCTCAAAAATGATCTACGACGTGCATTTATATATATTAGTTTATATATATTATTACATATATTATTGTTACCATTTCAGCGTGAATCACCTAGATATCGCGCCGCCCCACGCTAGTGTGTTGATGGGTCTCTCCAATACCGTAGCCACTCTGCCGGGGATCATCAGCCCGGCCCTGGCTGGAGCTATCGTCACTGACCAGGTAATCTCACTCTCAATCCAGGCCTAATGCCAGAAAAAAATCAGAGTGCATCCGCTCTAGTGCAAAGTACACTACAGGGGCTCACCGGAAAACCAGCACTTGTCATACTTAGTATGACCAGTATTATGCTGAGGTGAGCCTTTATTTTGTAACTGTTTGTCTCTCTTTGTTCATTTTTGTTTTTGTGTTTTTATGTTGCAATATAAAATCTTTTTCTTTCAAAGAAACAAGATCGAGAATGGCATGATTTGAAATACGAGGTATATTTTTGAACGAGATTTATTGAAATACTCAGTACTTTTACATCAAATTAAAAAAGTAATCGGTGAATTTACTAAAACACAAGTGTAGCTATTTTATTCATAAAAATAATGGACGCCACATTTTTTTTTTATGAATAAATCACTGACAATTTCGAGTCAATACTCACAAATCACTCATCACAAATTAAAAAAGATTTCTTCTGCGGCATTTGTAGTTTTTTTTGGTGAAAATCTCCGACTTATTTTCAAAATTCTATCCGGCTATTGTACTTCTTTAGTATGAACCCATACTTCAATATTTTTTGTTGAATTTTTTTTTTCGTGATAAACATGTCCAGGATTTAATTTTTAATATACAAAATAATCTATTGATATCATGTATCATATAAAAGTATTTGAAGGAGCGGTCTCTCCTAATACAGCCTTGTATAAACTTAACAGGAGAGGCCAAACCCATGTTTTAAAATAATAAAGATTATTTGTATTTTATAACAAATTTCGTCAAAATTGGTCCAGCCGTTTGAGCGTGAAGAAGTAACAAAGAAAATTTGTATTTGAAAAGTGTTTGTTTTTCTGTTTTCAGAGTGCAGAACAATGGCGGATAGTGTTCTTTATATCCAGCGCCATCTATCTGGTCGGCGCGATAGTTTACGGCGCGTTCTGCTCCGCCGAGAAGCAACCGTGGGTCGTCGAGATAGACTCGGATCCGAGCTTCGACACAGATGGCGCTAGTGTCACCACTGCCAGAGGATACGATAACAAAGCTATGGAAAACTCGGAAATGTAAATCACAGAGGACATTATAGGGTATAGAGATGACAGCTAAATGCTTTGCTGTGCTGCCCTCTGTTTCTATTTGGAAAAACTACACGACAACTTTGTTTTTTTTCTTTGGTTTTGACGTCGCATTTTGAGTATTTGCCAGTGTCAAGAATTTTATATTTTCAAGTTCCATAAGTTAATAAGTTGCCTCGCAGCTATAGTTATACTCACAAGTCCAGTCTTGGTCAAGTACAGGCCGTGTCAGTCAGTCCAATCATGGTTTAGTAAAGTTGTGGTGACTTTACTATAAGCTTCCACAGAGTTTTGGAAGCAACACGAAAAATCATGTTTCACCACATTGTAACATATTCCCACACTCGCACTTTTAGTTCGACACTTCATAAATAAAACACCACAAAAAAACACTAGTTTTGGAAAAAAATACTACGGAGCGACACGACTCTTTCCGCGTTCCCGCCAAAACTCCATAGGACATTATTTATAGGGTATAGAGATTACAGCTAAATGATTTGCTGTGCTGCTCTGTTTCTCTTTGGAGAAACTTTACTACAACTTTGTTTCTCTTGCATTCTGTTCTGTTTAAACAAAAAAAAACTGTGTAAACAAGATCGTAACATATCAAGGGATATCGGGGCTGCTAGATGGAAAAAATATGTCGATAATACCAGTTGAAATTATTTTTCTGTACAGCGCCATCTAGTTCGTTTTTGGGTAACTAAAGCCACGGTATTTTTTTTTATGAGACACAGGCTGTTAGGGTACTAATTGTGGTGTGGTGATGTAAATTATCTTAATTATCTAATACCATATAAATGTACGGTTTTATGAGTGTAATCGTTTTACTTTTATGTAGCTTTGGTAAAATTATTTATTAGGACCGCGTTTGTAAACTTTAAGAATGATGCGGCACCTAAGGTTGTATGAGATTACAATTGTTTTACTCTGTTATTACATAGATGTCGCTATCAGTCGTGTAGATTAAAAAAAAAAACAAAAAAAACACCTTAGGCGGGCGAAAACGGATTGTCTTGGGGGAAAACAAGACAACCTATTTTTTTTTTGTTATTTACCTGTATTGCAGGTTTTTTTCATAGCTCAAATGACTAGACTTGTTTTAGTATTTTATTATAATGTGATGTTTTAAATTAATGACTGTAACTAGCTTTTGCCTTCATTAGTTTGTATAGATCTGAAACCAAGCACTTTAAATAGATCTTCTTTATAATAAGAAAAATAAATATTATGTAACTCTAAGAACTTAATGTGATCACATGACATTCCATTTCTAATAGTGTTTTCAATTTATGTAGATTTAATATTTAAAAAAAAATAAGACAGTATAAAACGAGCCATGTTTATTGAAAGCAATGGTCGAATCGATAAAATTTTAAAATATTCTAAATAATTGAAACAGCGCCCTTGGCGGAAGATAATGGAAACTGCTTTTATTTACACGTACTATCAAAACCAAGGAGTCTAAATATTTCAATCGCGTGAACAGTTTCCTTATGTACAGGGTTACATGCTTTGTGTGTATTAATTCAAAATAGAGTAATTGTACAAATCATTGCAAGCAACTTTTAAAAATCGTGAATAAAGATCAGCTGTTTTATAGAAAAAGTTCGTTGACCTTTTATGGAACAGAACTGCTGAATTTGGCGATTCCCGAATCGTGCCTGTCGTAAACGTTCATAATTTATGAGTATAATGGCCCCCTTTCATCTTAATACACCGTAAGCTTATAACTTGTAGAAATATAGCCGATTTTTGAATGATTTTATATGGTCAGAAGAAAATTCGTATGCGTATACACAGGCGTAGGTATCATTTTTAAAAATAGATTATATTAGCGCACCACAACAATTTGCAATTTGCCTATGCAAAAGAACTTAACATTTTAAGCGTTTTGCTTTGTTACTCAAAGTTCTGTGTATCGCTGCAATGGTCATGGACAGGATCTCTTACCATCAGGAGAGCGTCTCGTTCGACTCATTACTTTTTACATTAAAAAAAAAAGCGTAAGTGTCTATGGAATTGTCATTGTTTGTTTTCTCTTTCATAGAACCTAATATGAACTCATAATTCTTTTTTTTTTTATTGTTGACAGGCTAGGTGTTTTGACCACAGCTCACCTGTGATGCTTAGATGCTTGGCGGCAGATTTCCAACTTGAGGGTGGTAGCTAGCCAGCCGAGTACTAGAAAGTACCCTGCCACCATGCTAAATTGCATGCTATTTTATTGAGTAATATGACTGCTTTATGCTAATATGGGTTTCCTCTACATAAATGTAGTTACAATTTATTGTGATATAGGTATTTTAGTATTAAGTGAGTATTTTCAATGTATGATCATGTATGTATAGCTTATTCAGCGCTGTTATTTGTAACTATGTCGTTATCGTGAATGTATTGTGATTTGAGATTGAGTAAGATTTTATGTATCTAATAAGTATATTAAAAATGTGGAGCCATCATGTCGTACCATTTCACTCATAGATTTAAACCCTGTTTCAGTAATTTTAACAGTTTGTCAATCGATCTCTCAGTTTAAGTTCGTGTAAATTTTCCTAAGTAAGTAGGATATAAAAAAAATGTGCTTTTCCTAGGTGAGGTCGACCCAGCACGCTTCCGAATTGAATAAATAAATAAATACCGTAGCACATTACACACAGCGCCATCTGACCCCAAACTAAGCAAAGCTTGTGCTATGGAAATCAGATAACTGATAGAATACTTAAATACTTTTTTTTTTGTAAATACATACTCATAATAAATACAGAACAAACATTTTGTTTATATGTACCACAAAATGTTTATCGTGGGTGGGAATCGAACCCACGCCCTTCAGATCTTGGAGCAGACATACTACCAATGAACCAACAGGGCTGAATAAGCTGTCTGTAAGTGTTCTAGGTCAAACAAACATCGATGCTAGTCACACAAATATTTGTCCTGCGTGGGAATCGAACCCACGCCCTTAATAATAGTGCAAAAAGGCTTTTATGGCTGTCAAAATAAAAGCCTTTTTGCACTATTCATGAGTCTCTTGACAAGAAACCCCATAATAAAACTATTCTATTTGAAATCTGACTCTTGGTAGTTATAAAAATTTTGCGATATAGGAGTAATAGAAAAAAAGTTAACATTACAATCCAAGCTTTTTTAGGGTTCCGTACCCAAAGGGTAAAACGGGACCCTATTACTAAGACTCCACTGTCCGTCTGTCACCAGGCTGTATCTCAAGAACCGTCATAGTTAGACAGTTGAAATATTCACAGATGATGAATTTCTGTTGCCGCTTTAACAACAAATACTAAAAAACAGAATAAAATAAATATTTAAGGGAGCGCCCATACAACAAACGTGAATTTTTTGCTCGATATCAATATCGAGCAAAAAAAACAACGTCAACAGACAAACGCTTGAAATCACAGAATATTTAGTTAAAAATAAATAGTTAAATTAAAATGAAATTAATATTTAACATCACATGACTCCCATACAACAGATATGATTTTTTTGCCGTTTTTATTGGTACCTAATGGTACGGAACCCTTCGTGCGCGAGTTCGACTCGCACATGGCCGGTTTTATTTTAACTAGCTAATAATTTTGGGAGCCCAGCTCTAAAAAGGACTCCGGAGACATGAAAGTTTGGAGTAAACAGACTATTGGAACACTGGCTAAGCGAGTGGTTACCAGGGGTAAAACAAGTATATATAGGTACAAATTCAAAGCGCCACGAACCACAGTAGAAGTTACAAAGTTCACTTTTGTAAAAATGCCAGTGTAGCCAGCACGATTTTTTTAAAATGTAAAGTAACGAGACGCTCTCCTGATGGTAAGAATAACGCCTGTCCAATTGTCCATGCCCATTGCAGCGGTACAGAACAAAACAAAGTCTTGTAGCGATGATAGCTCAGTGGTTAGCGTGGTAGGTTCGCATGCCGAAGGGCGTGGGTTCAAACCCCAACAATGAGCTTGAGCTGCCGGTGAAGGAAAACATCGTGAGGAAACCAAAGCATGGTGGTAGGGTACTTTAGTACTCGGCTGGCTAGCTACCACCCTCAAGTTGAAAATCTGCCGCCAAGCATCTAACGGTGTGTTCCGGCAGCCTCACTTGAGAGCCAGTTGCATTCCAGGCTAGGTGTGCTTTACCATCTTCGACCACACCTTCACTTGACATCAGGTGAGCTGTGGTCAAACACCTAGCCTGTCAACAATAAAAAAAAAAAAAAAAGTCTGCTTTGGCGGTCATTACTTTGAGATATTCGATGGTTAGTCTAAATAGCCCTGTAATTACTCTAGCTTCAGTGCCCTTCTAAGCGGAACACAGTAATGTTTACACACTACTACTTGGCGGCAGAATATCTGGTACTGCAGTGGTACCTACCTAGACGAATTTGTGTCCCTTCAACTTAGTTTATCATGTTAGTTCTATTTAGAGCAAATATCTATATAATACGATATGAATACTAAATGCGTTCTATAGATATTTTGATCGGACAGATCAGATTTCCTACGAAAGTTATACAGCTGTCCGAACTATTCAGTGATGCTAATGAGAAATCAAGTCCATTGTCCTTTGATGGAGCCGACGTAAGTCAATTTTTGTTTATTATATTGAACAAGTGGCGCCTTTGTGTCTAAAAGGGTAGACTAGACAGTGTTTATTTATGCGACTCTTTATAATAGTACAGAAAAATGTGTGTCTTTATTATTACTATTTCTAATACGTAAAAAACTATCTTGAGTAGGTATGATCTAGTAATAAATTATAAATTTATGATAAGTGTGGCTCGAATCAATGCGCCATCTAGCGGTGATACATGCCATAGTCGCGAAGATTTAATTGTGTATTAATAATATTTCCTTCTATAGCGAAAATATACTGTATTTGTCTTACGTTTAATAATTTATTTTTGTTTACACTTATTCAATAGCACATACATATTCCGAAATATCATGTAAAATATTGATGGCTTTAAGTTGAAATAGGTTTTCCGGTTCCACCTGGAATGGAGCAAAGTATCATAATTTACTTTAAATTTACGTTGAAATTATTTTATGTGCAATTATGAATGTATTTGTCATTAAATGGTATAAATCATAATTATGTATTACCATGGCTGTTATTTTAGCTCAATCACACTTTATTAAATCTTAAACGACCGCCAAATTCAAACTTCGAGAACTACGTCATAGCCGCCGGCGGCGGTCGCTTTGCTCTGCCCTTTCGGCAAAACTATAAAGAGAACCGCCGCTTTGTCCCGCCGCTTTTTCGCCATTCGTTTTCGGAGCGCGTGCAGTGGTCAAGTTTGCGTTCAAACATGGTGGAACGAAACGAGGAACTCTCGAGGAAGCTGCTCGACCTGATGCACGAAACAGGATATCCCCTCGTCCAGCAAAACGGCCAGAGGAAATACGGACCGCCGCACTCCTGGACTGGGCCTCCGCCCGAACGAGGGGCCGAAGTTTTTATCGGGAAACTTCCGCGAGAAATTTTCGAAGACGAGCTTGTCCCCGTTTTGTCGAAGGTTGGTAAGATATACGATTTGCGATTGATGATGGATTTCTCCGGTTCAAACAGAGGATATGCGTTCGTCACGTACTTTGACAAAGAGCAGGCCTACAGAGCAGTAAAAGAGCTAAATGGCTATGAGATCCGACCGGGACGGAATATCGGAGTCGTTAAATCTGTAGACAACTGCCGTCTATTCGTCGGGCGCATACCTAAGACTAAAACCAAGGAAGATGTTCGCGCTGAGCTGGTAAAGAGGGTGGATGGTATCGTGGATGTCATTCTGTACAAGAACTGCTACAATCGCAATCTCAATCGGGGCTTTGCTTTTGTGGAGTTTGTATCTCATCGAGCAGCCGCAATGGCACGAAGAGCGCTGGTGCCAGGAAGCGTGATGCTGTGGGATCAAGAGGTCACTGTGGATTGGGCTGAGCCAGAACCAGATATTGACGACGAACAGATGAAAAGAGTAAGTGATTTTAAATTCCTTCACACACTTGTCAAGTTGCCTAGTCTTCAGGGCCGGCGTACCTATTTACCTACTTCAATTTTTTTTTACACCTTTCCGATTATTTCTAAAATGCCGAGCGGTCTTCGGCTTGTTACAGTGGGTAATGATTGAACGGGAACAGCAGATTTTACTAATTGGGCGCGTTTGTGACGAAGGCTAGCTCATAGCAATGAAAAGAGAACTTAACTACCCCTCGATATTTTTTTTTATATTGATTTGTCTACCTACATATTGCTACTTATTTATTGTTTCGATTTTCCTTGGAAATATTTTTCATCTAACGTCAAATATTTACATTAACAGCCCTTGATACTGCTGTTTATAGGAACTAACTTTGAAGTATGTTCTGACACTGGGGGTTTTTTTTTTAGGTAAAAGTTCTATACGTCCGAAACTTCATGATTGCGACCACTCCTGATACAATCCGATCTGTATTTGAAGCTGCTATATCAAACAAAATAGAGCGCGTCAAAAAGATCTATGATTATGCGTTTATCCACTTCCATGCACGAGAGCATGCCGAGCTAGCTATGAAAACATTGCAAAATGCGGAAATAGATGGCATTAATGTCGAGATTAGATGGGCAAAGCCAGTGGAACGAGATGTATACCGCATTCAGAAGAGAAGTAGAGGTAATGCAAAATTCAATAAAAGTTTTGACCTTTCCCAAACAATGTGGCTTTACAAAGAGCACAAAAATAAAAGAGAATTTGGTAACTCTGCTAAGGAAGACGAGGGGATTGGTTCTGCTAGTGCAGACTCACTTTATGATGCTCCAACTAGCATGAAGCCATATAAAAATCAAAAGAGTGCACCGAAGGATCATTACACATTGCCTCCAGCTAGGCTTGAAGCACTATGCAACAGGTATCTATTGTGACTATAATTAAGACTTTTCTCTCCCTATATATGATGGAATCCAGTCCAGTCAATTTTTCTTTCATGGACAAATCATCTGTGCTTTGCTTACCATTTTGTTTTTACACAGGTACATGTGGGCACTACCGGTATATGAATACCAGAAGTACATAGATCCTTGCGGAGCAGAGATGTGGGTGTGCAAGATTGATCTCCCGTTAGTAGGTATGCCCCTGCTATCTTCACCAAGGCACATTGGACCCCTTATCACCAGACCTTGCCTTAGCTTGCAGCAGGCTAATGTGGAAGCTGCCACCACTGCTTTGACAGTAATACTGGTACGTAAAATATTTTTTTTTTAAAACCTGGGAATGAAGTTTCTTTTGTTGGAAGTTTCTAAGTAGAAATTGTTAGTACATACTTCAGAATAACTGTTACTATGATGCACTTGCAGTGTAATATGCATTATTGCCAATAAGAGTGTGTATTAAAATTTTATTATTTTTATAGTAGGCTATCATTTGACTGCAGTCTCGCCTGATGTCGCTGGTCTAAAGATAGTGCTTGCTTAGAAGACTTAGTTTATTCTCACTGGAACTGCTCCAAAGGCTAATAGTATTTGGTAATGGAGATTGTAGACACATCATGATACTTTCAGGGCTCAGAATCTATACAGGTTTTATAAGCTGTAGTCAAATGTTTTTTTATATGTAACATTTTTCCCCCTCTATTTTAGGATAGGTGAAATAATTATTCAAATCTCCCATTTTTTACTTGATACACCCGAAGCTTATAACCCTGTTTTTTTTCTTCTGATTAAATAAATAAATCTTATAAAAAAAATACAAATGCAAATACAGTTAAATTGACTATCCCATATATCATTTAGATTAGCCCATTACATACTAACTAGCATACATAATTATATACAATTAACATAGGATGTTTATGCTTTCAGATGCTCAGACCTGACTTTGTGCAGCCAACATCACAGAATCCCATGCAGCCTATGTACCCGCCCATCATGTCTTCCATGCCCGTCCAAGTGCCATACTTGGGTACTTCAATCCTCCCCCAGCAGTATCCACCACTGACGGTTCCCGCTATTTGGCGCGGTGTATGAACATTTTTGTTACAATACTGGGCTGTTTTGAATTTACCACCTTATTGCTGACGTAATATAGGTGGAAATCCTTGGCACTGTTAGTAGCAGCCACACTAGGTTTTTAGGTTTTTTCTAGCCTTTTAATTTTAGCAAAATACAACTTCATTCTTGAAGCAATGATGTTGGATTTCCATTGTGTTATCTTCCAGTGTAAATTGAATTTTATAACTTCTTTCATGATGAAAATAGTTGGAAATTCATAGTTAATATATATTTTTTTAGCTGACATGAGTTTTGTAAAATCGTCGTCAATTTTGTTCAATTTGACATGCTTAATGTTGATTGTTGAGCAACTGACCTTATGTTTAGTTCAGACAATTTAGATTTATTTTTATAGATCTCTAAAGACTTTATAAACTGTTAAAATTTACTTAGTTTACGCATATTTTTTTGACTCTTACTTAGACTACAATCTTTGACGTGTTTAGAATTTGATTCATGTTGTCACGAATAGATACCTAATTACGGTAAGCTACTTATTTGACAAGTTTTTAAGTTGATTGTTTCATATTTTTGTTGTAGGCATTTATTTACAAAATGTAAAGTCGCCTTTCACAATACTTCCTTGTGTTTATACTGTGGTATATTCAGAGAGAATGTATTGTTCTAAGATTTATGACAAGTTGTGTTAAAAGTTTTTCATTAGTAAATACATATTTTTGGCAAATTTGTTTTTTTTTATTTATCTATTATGTTAGTGAATTAATAAATACGGATATTATATATAAACTAATTATGGTTGACAGGCTAGATATTTGACCACAGCGCACCTGATGCTGAGTGAAGGTGTGGTCAAAGATGATAAAGCACACCTAGCCTGGAATGGAACTGGTTCTTAAGTGAGGCTGCCGAACACACCGTTAGATGCTTGGCGGCAGATTTTCAACTTGAGGGTGGTAGCTAGCCAGCTGAGTACTAGTAAGTACCCTACCACCATGCTATGGTTTCCTCACGATGTTTTCCTTCACCGGCAGCTCGAGCTCATTGTTGGGGTTTGAACCCACGCCCTTCGGCATGCGAACCTACCGCGCTCACCACTGAGCTATCATCACTACAAACCTGACCATAATGTATAATATGTATCTAAAGTAATAAATAAAACAATTGATCACATTAATTAGGTATAATATCTTTTAAATTTTATTTTGCAAGTAAAAAAATTTGTCACGCCACGCAGCAACTGAAACGAGTAACAGAAAGAGAATCAAGTCTGTTTGCTATTATTATTATGCCTGTATTGTATGTCCTCTGTGCCTGTATTTCTATTATACTTTTAGGTTAGGTGGCGGCGCTACTCCATGTTCGTAGGCTCATACATTTTCGTTCCAAAGTATGTTCGTGCTTATTTAATAACAGTAGTCCTGTTTTTTTATAGTTTATAAGTTCACGCTCGCTTGATAAGTGATGGTGTGGTCGAAGATGGTGAAAGCACTTAGCCTGGAATTCAACTGGCTCCTCAAGTTGGCCGTCTGAACACGCCGAGAGGTGATTAGCGGTAGATTTTAAACTTGACGGGATCATGAGGCTGAGTACCTACTAGAAAGCACCCTGCATCCAAGCGATGGTTTCCGGCGGTGGTGTTATCCTTCACCGGCAGGTCGAGCTCATTGTAGACCCACGCACTTCGACATGTGAACCGACCGTGCTAACTACTGGGCTATCAACGCTACAAAAACATAACTCAGTTTGTTTCCGAGACTACACTCATTCCTGGGGCTGGGGGCAATCTTGAGGGCCCGACAAACTGGACACTAGTTGCCTGCCAAGATTATAGACTAATACACTACGCTGTTATTATGAAGTAAGTGACAGGCGTTTCAATGTTTGTTTTCTTTATTCAAATAGTTCGTATTATAGGTAATCTTTTTAGTCTGATACAATTCAGTGTAAGGACTTTTGAACCATGAGACTTGTGTGGTATCTTTTGATGAAGCGATACAAATGGCAAGATTGACAAACCATTCACAAGAAATAGGAATAAGTATCAACATTATCCCTATATTACTATAATACACACATATGGCAAGAGAGTATTCAGTAAATTCCAGCTTTCCACCTAATCAAGACCTAAATCCGTAATGAAACGGTCTGTGTTTGTCTCGAAGGTGTTTGTAGTCAGTTACAGGCTCCTTTACGGACTAGACCTCCTTTTTATTTTCTTGTGCCGCTGTCAAATATTGCATGTATGATAATAATCAGTTTTGATTAGCAGTTTCTGATTGGTATGCAAGCTCCACTACTGTCCCTCGCGAATCCTGGTAGACAGTAACAGGCATCGTTACATCGTATATGCACTATTGGACAGACTGTGCCCAGATTATCACAGGTGGTTTGACAAGCCGATCCACAGGCGTAATATTCATTCGGGCGTGTACATAGCAGTAGACCTGTAAAAGACGTGCAATGAGCTTTTTTTCATTTTCTTTGTTTTTCACATTTTTGGCGTACCCATGGGAGGGCATTAAAATGTCTTATGCTCAGTGTTCATAAAAAATTTGTTATCACTATGGTCGATTTCGATTTGGTCATGAGCAGGCGTTATCTCAGAGCGTCCCATTCGTCTAGTTACTTTTAAATACATATAAAAATAAATACAGAAAATAATATAATGCGGCGAAACGAAAGCGAAATAAATAATATCCATTTTCACATGGCGCCATCTAACTCGAAACTGAGCTACCTAGCAAGTTACCTACAGTGCTTGTACCTACCAGCTAACTGATAAAAACTCATACTCCTACTTCTTTACAAACCATAGGTACCTAATAATTTTGAAAACTCAGACTTAGAACAAACATTTATGTGCCTGCTACTTCACATAAATGATTGCCCTTAGTGAGAAACGAACCTACAGAAGACAGGAGGACTACCGACTGCAATAAGGCACTAAAAATTCTTACGATTTTTTGTTGTCACTAACCATGAACGATCGTATCGAAATCGACTCTTACCCCACTGTAGGTATATATATAACATTAGTAGTTAATTAACTTACCTGTACAAGCCACTATAATACAAGAAAATAAAAATAAATAAGTTGAATACATTTTGCGTTGCACGTGACTTGTTCTGCTGAAGTAAGTTTCATATGTAGATCGCTGGTAAGTCCTTTTATACTCCCTTCTACCGCTCACACCACGCTAAGACACATATACACACATGCGAGAAAAAAAAATCGATCAAATATAAATATTTTTTTGCCTGTTTCGTGACATCGATCAACGTTTGTTCCACGAGCTGTAAAGATTACACAAAAAAGAATTCTTAATTGTTTATTTAAAAAAAAAATAATCAGATGAACGAGGCGCTCTCCTGATGGCAACAGATAACGCGTGCCCATGACCATAAAGCGCAAGCTACACTGCTGACTCAGCTAACTAAGGATAACATTCTTAACTTAGCGTAGGTACCTACCTACTTGCAACTAAGCGAAGCTAAGTAAACTAAACTGTCAGGTTTAGACTGTTCCTTCCTCTTCACCCCCGGACAAAGGGGAAGGGGGACAGCTTGGTGGCATTGTCGGGTTAGCTGTCTTACCATAGTTCAATTAGTTCGCAGAATTTACCGGTGTAGGTCGCAGTCTGAACTGATGTATGAAAAGATGCCGCAGTTATGTACCTAAGCTAAGCTAGTGAGCAGGTAACTTGTGCTGTATATATCCCCAGATATATAGTGATCCCCACAAATTTGAGTAACAAAACAAAGTCGAAGGCATCTATGATGTGACGCTCATTTCTCTGAGACATTCTATATGATTAGCTTGATCTTCAATTCTCAAGCTGCAGTAGGTAACACGGTCCCTTCAAACCGGTACACAGTTATACTTTTGCCTACACATTAATACTTGGCGGCAGCTGTCTTATAAATAAGCTAAAATATTGTTCACCAAAGTTTAGGAACTGAAAAATAAAATAATCTGAAAGCTTTAAAATATCAAATTTATTTGAAAAATATAGTTTTGTTCCTTTGACAAAAATCATATAAAAAATATTTTCTTGTTTTATTTCAAGAATATACTAACTTGCAATTTATTGGGAATGTGGCCTAAATAAAATAAACCATTACAAGTAAGTAAACAAATATTTCGTCGAGCAGTTTCATTATATGTTTTTGATCAAAGATGAAAACCTTACACACGTGTTTTTATGGAATTTACTCGCATTTCGAATATAACTTCCAAAATATTATTTAAAAAATAGATATTAGGTACTTATTAATGTTGTCAGAACGCTTCTTAACATGAACTAGTTACAAGATAATAAGAGTGAGAAAAATGTTACTAATTATGCTTATCAAGGCAATTAAAATTGCAAAGAAGGCAATAATGAACGGGGCTGCGTGTCAAGTAGGTACTTACGCCCATACCCGATAGATACCTATGCAAATATTAGTAGAGTATTAACACCTATTCAGAAGGAACACTCGAAAGATTATTTCAATCTTGGGTAGACAGGCACACTAGTTCGTTACTTTATTATAACATCATATATTATTGTAACAATTATAATAACGATGAGAAAGTGATTTGAGTAATTCATATCTATCTGTAATTTTAAGATTTAAAATATGCGTAAGACAAATAATAAATGCGTTGGTAAAAATGGCGTAAATAGAAATTGCTTTTCGTTTAGGCATGTAGGTACCTACTACGTAATACCTACCCTAGTGCGGTACCGTATTGTGTGTTCTTTGAGAAAGTTATACCTAATAATGTTCGATTGTGTTTCTACACGACAACCCAAAAATGAGTGTAATATTTTTAAAATTCGTGTAAGTATGTACTGTATATGTAATTATTTTATGAATGTATGTGAGTTTCTTTATTCCACCATAACTTTGAAATGCATTTACAAATTTTGGTGCATGGCCATAATTTTTTTTTTTTTTAAATTAACTTAATTAAGCTTTATAAAATATATATTTACCTACTTAATTAGATAGGTATGCAGATCCCAATTATTCACCACAAATATCTACGTATTATATTAGTTAGCACAGAAGTCAATCATTTATCTACCTACCACAATAAAATTCACTTCCCAAATAATAATGCCACCATCAAAGCGAATAGTTTCTCAAACTGGCCCATTGCCACATTGAAAGGCAGTACCCAATTTATATAGTACATCATTGGCAATAGGTACCTAACTTAATCTACGTGGAAAATAAAGGCCAGCATGTGGCGTCGACCAAACGAGATGACAATAATATACTTATTAGAATATTTTATATACAATCTGACGAATTCTGCATCTCTGCACAGCTGCAGATCGGTATGCAGGGTAATGTATCATCTTGCCTCAAAAAACCTGGCTTGCAGTTACACCCTGGTTCGCACTTGGGGTTAGCTTCGCATTTAAATCTCGCGATCATTGAGAAGCAAGAGTCTGGGGGGCAGGTCCGTTTGCAGTCGAGGAATTCTTCGTTTGGATCGGCGCATGTTCTTTCTGGACAAAGTGGGGGAAAACCCAAGAATTAGTTATTTTGTTGTCTGATCACCGTTCTTATAATGATACCGTGAGCTTCACATTATAGCTCTTAAAATTACGAAATTAGGCGTTGGTTAGGTGTTTCATGATCGCACACACACACACACACACACACACAGAACACCACCACCGGAAGCACAGTACATTTTCATTCACCCTTGGGGCATTGCTTCACCGGGACGCAATTTTGGTGACTATCTCTGGCGAATCCATCTTCACAGTAACACTTGCGGTTACAAACGATATTGACAATAGGACAGCTGGTGCGATTCTGAGTGGTCAAGTCAGTGCAAACGTTGTCGCATGCCGTTCCGCAAGAGAAGAACTCATTGTCACCAGGACATTGATCTGAAATATATATGTATTTATTAATTAATTACAAAGCTATAATGCAAAGGTGCGTTTTTTTTTTGTAAATACATATACATAATTATAATTATGCATTATTTTCTTATTTGTTCCACATAATAAGTGTGTATGGATACATTATACTATACTACATGAACCATTTTTATTACCGCATTCATCGCCGCTGATGCAGCCTCCAATAGCATTACGGAAGAAACCCGGCTTGCAGACACACTTTGAGTTACAACGTTTGTTGGTCGCTAAACAATTAAATGCAATATCGCGATTTTTGCAAGTTCTTTCTGGTGGGCAGATAGGCACACATGAGAGTTCTTCATTTGGTGCAAAACATTGCTGTTGTTGACCTGTAAAAGAAGAATAGATAGGTACATATAGTATCGAGTGTTATACATATACGTATTAAAAAAAACCGGCCAAGTGCGAGTTGGACTTGCGCACGAAGGGTTCCGTACCATTATCTATAAAAATGGCAAAAACACGTTTATTGAAACATTTATTTTATTTTATTTTTAGTATTTGTTGTTATAGCGGCAATAGAAATACATCATCTGGGAAAATTTAAACTGTCTAGCTATCACCGTTCTTGAGATACAGCCTGGTGACAGACGGACAGACGGATAGCGAAGTCTCAGTAATAGGGTCCCGTTTTTACCCTTTGGATACGGAACCCTAAAAAATCAACATAGGTACCTAAAGCATTATTCAAAATGCTATTAGCTTATAGGGGATATAATTTATAAAAGGTTATTAGCAGCTTTTTTATTAAGTACCTAGGTACTTTATTTATTGAGTAAATAATATTTTTGAGGAGCAGGTAAGCTCAGCCCCAGATCTTATTTTTTTCTAACCGGGGCAGAATCTTTATAGTGGCGCCCTCTTTCACCAGCGTTTCAAATAAATAGCATAAAAACTCACAACATGCATAATAGGTGGCATTTTTGTCACCGGGAAAGTACCTATCCTTTAGTAAATTTGTATTTTTTTATTACTTAGTATTTGGGCGACCGAGCTTAGCTCAGTGAACCTATTACACTGAAAAACGCGTTTTCCTAGAGATGAGATTTAGCTAGATCGATTTTTCGCCCTCAAAACCCACGAGTATCCACGGACAGCCAAGTGGCTAAG
Organism: Biston betularia; assembly: GCA_905404145.2. Classification (NCBI taxonomy): domain Eukaryota; kingdom Metazoa; phylum Arthropoda; class Insecta; order Lepidoptera; family Geometridae; genus Biston; species Biston betularia. The sequence goes on from FR989868.1 coordinate 3,987,009, forward strand.
TCGATTTTTAAGCGCGTGCATCAAACATGATGTATCTGCCGGGGGAATCACCGCTGCATCTAGAACTACTTTAGGAGAGTGCTGAACAAAATAATTGAGAAAGTGACATCTAGCAAAATACTTTTGAATTAAATGACAAAGTAGATACATTGATAGACTATGAATTAGTTTACTAGAAAATGCGAAGATGTCACTAGTAAAGTTAATTTTTCAAAGAGAAAAAAAAAATCGAAACTTTTTTATTCTTTGGTTTTGGCGTTGCATTTTAGCATTTGCTAGTATTTATAAATTTTCAAGTTTCAAAAGTTAAATAAGTGTCCTCGTAGCTAGCGGAACGCGGGAAGAGTCGTGTCGTTCCGTTGTATTTTTTTCCAAAACTAGTGTCTTGTCGAGTGTTATACATAAAAATGGTGGTGTTTTATTCATAAAGTGCCGAATTACAAGCGTTAGTGTGGGAAAATGATATAATGTGGTGAAACATGACTTTTCGTGTTGCTTCCAAAGCTCCATCGAAGCTTTATAGTAAAGTCGCCACTACTTTACTAAAGCATTACTGGACTTGACTGACACGAACTGGACTTGACTAAGACTGGACTTTGACCATAACTATAGCTAAAAGGCAGCAGAAATAACACTTAAGACAAGGCAGTATGGCTTTACAGCTTTAGCCTGCCCGATGGGGCAAATTAATAATAAAAAAAAAATATCAGCTGAATTCAGCGAAATCAAGGAGTTTTGGCGGGAACGCGGGAAGAGTCGTGTCGCTCCGTTGTATTTTTTTCCAAAACTAGTGTTTTGTCGAGTGTTTATGCATAAAAATGGTGGTGTTTTATTCATAAAGTGCCGAATTACAAGCGCGAGTGTGGGAAAATGATATAATGTGGTGAAACATGAGTTTTCGTGTTGCTTCCAAAACTCCATCGAAGCTTTGTAGTAAAGTTGCCACTACTTTACTAAAGCATGACTGGAATTAACTGACACGAACTGGACTTGACAAAGACGACTTTGACGATAACTATAGCTAAGATACAGCAGAAATAACACTTAAGACAAGGCAGTATGGCTCTATAGCTTTAGCCTGCCCGAAAGGGCAAATTATTAAAAAAAAAAAAAAAAAAATCAGCGAAATCAAGGGTTTCTGCCCGATGGGGCAAATAAATTAAAAAAAAAACAGCGAAATCAATTATCAATTGAAGTGCAAATAATATTGATAATCACGAAACCTTCCGTTTGATAGTTTTATTATGCTTATGATTGTGTAAAAGTAGATTATCTGGCCAATGCTATTGTCAAGTTCGGAGATGTTATTCCTAGTCATGGTATTGGTGCCAGTATATTGATACCTTACTCTGACGTTGGCTCCATGCTTAAGAAACGTTTATGTCATGCATGGGGAAGGCATACATATGATCAAACAGAGGTGTTTATTAAAGGTTCTTGGTATGCTACACTTGATGTTCAAATTAACTCCAAACCCTGGTTTTGCAAAAATAAATTCTTTTTCAACAGAAAGTTCTATTCTATGATTTGCCGTATGCGTTTTGGTCATTGTCGATTAAATTACCATCTTTTCCGCCTCAGGATGTCTAACTCTCCTCATTGTAAATATTGTTTAGCGCAAGAGGTCGAATCTCTTGATCATATCTTTTTTGATTGTCCGTCGTTTGGCATTCAGCGCCTTATGCTCATAGACGGACTACTTGAAATATTTAAAAACTCTGAATCGGTCCCGCATTGCATCAAGGAGTTGCTTATAAATACCTCAACGTATAAACATTTATATACTTATATAAATAATACTGTTGGTGAAATATAGTGTAATAATGTGTGTAGTATAGCATGTATGTAATGTACCTAATATAAATAACGTATGACATTGTTTAGAAATTTCCATTGATGAATGTTAATAACACTTAAGACAAGGCAGTATGGCTTTACAGCTTTAGCCTGCCCGATGGGGCAAATAAATAAAAAAAAAAAAAAATTATGATTGTGTAAGAACAGTAAGAATAATAAAAAGCAAAACTAATGAAAGCGCCGAGTGCCGACTGATCGAGAATACCGGCCGGCAAGTTAATTCAAAACACGCTCCAAAACAATAAATAGGGTCTGATATCCTAATTGTTATTCTTGTACACAATATTAAAAACCTTAGAACATGTGGGGCAGAAACTACTTTAAAAAAAGTTTCGCATTATTTCGGCGGTATATGCCTCTCTGTGAAAGTTGTTCGTCAGTCCTGATAAGAAATCAAAGAATATGCAGTAATTCACGTTTTACACAAGAATCGCAAGACAGGTTAAAGCGAAGTCTACATCATGATACCCAACAAGTGCCGAGTCAAACAATCCAAGACTGCAATTCATTCACATATAGAACACATACCTGTGGTGAACTTCGGCCAAGAAATGAGGGACAGAAAGTCACTCTTTGTGGTTGGGTCCAATATTCTCGCCTTTCAAAGTTTCTCCTCCTCAGAGATGCTTATGGGTCGGTACAATGTGTTGTAAACACTTTGAACAACAATATATCTGATATACCATTAGAAACTGTTGTTAAAGTAATTGGAATTGTATCACTCAGGCCTAAGGATACAGTTAACCTCACAATGGAAACAGGTAAAGTGGAAGTCATCATAGACAGTTTGGAAATCTTGAATAGTGTAGACAAGCTTCCATTTAATTTAAGAAATTACCAGAAACCTAAAGAGCAGCTACGACTCCAACACCGTTACATTGATCTTCGATTTCCCGAGATGCAGAACAACTTGCGGCAGCGATCAAACATGCTTCACAATATGAGAAGGTTTATGATTGAGAATAATGGTTTTGTTGAAGTTGAGACACCTACACTATTTTGTAGGACACCAGGTGGGGCCAGGGAGTTTGTTGTGCCCACACATCATTCTGGATTATTCTATTCTCTGGTTCAAAGTCCACAACAGTTCAAACAAATGCTCATGTCTGGTGGAGTTGACAGATATTTTCAAGTAGCGAGATGCTATCGTGATGAATCTACTCGACCAGATCGACAACCGGAATTTACACAACTAGATATAGAACTATCTTTTTCAAACTTAAATGGAGTCCTGACTATGGTTGAAGAGCTTCTATACTCAACTTTTATTAAGCCCCTTCCAAAACCACCTTTTAGGAGGATGACTTACAGAGATGCAATAGAAATTTATGGCAGTGACAAACCAAATTTAACATATGGATTAACACTTAAAAACATAAAGCATTTGTTTTTTAATGAAGAAAAAAGCTTTGGAGCATTTGCTCTACCATATCCCAAAGAAGCTGGCAAGTTTTCTGCCAAATATAAAGAAAAAATTAAAGAGTTCGCAAAAAAATATTGTACAAAAGTAGTGTTACATGAAAATATAACAAAAGAGCTAGGAGTTGACATATTTAGTAAGATTCAAGAAGACATTGGACAGGAAAACTTTGCAATATTGACTCATGGAGATAATGACAGTGCATGCCAGTGTTTAGGGGAAATCCGTGAAATGTTGGCACCAGTACTTAAATCTAAAAACCTGTTAAATATTATTGACAGTGTCGAGCCATTGTGGGTTGTGGACTTCCCCTTGTTTTTAAAAGGAGAAAATGGCTTGGAAACTTGTCATCATCCTTTTACATCACCAAACCCAGATGACCTTCATTTGCTTGATTCAGAACCTTTAAAAGTTAGGTCTTTAGCTTATGACATTGTTATGAATGGAAATGAAATAGGTGGGGGGTCAGTAAGGGTACATAATGTGGACTTACAAGAGAGGTTACTCAAAATATTGAATATTGATGTTTCAAAGTTGTCTCATTTCCTAAATGCTTTGCGTTGTGGATGCCCTCCTCATGCGGGTATTGCATTAGGTATTGATAGATTGGTAACCTTAGCATGTGATGCAGAGTCAATTAGAGAAGTTATTGCCTTTCCTAAGTCTCATGACGGCAGAGATCCCCTATCTGGAGCACCTAATAGCATAACTGATGATGATAAAAAGTATTATCATTTATAGCTAATCATTATTGAATCATAAGTATTAAGTATTTGAAGTGAATGTAAATTTTTTAATTTTTGTACAGTAAAGTACATATTAGATTGCAAATAACATAGTCTTTACAAGTAGTTAAGAGAAAAATTGTTTTTTCCTACTTGTTTTGAAAATGTCTTAATGTATTGGTTTTATAAACAAATTTGGGAGTCATGACCATGACGAACTTATTACTTGAACAATATTTAATTGTAGAGACCTACCAAAATTGTTTATCTTTTTGGATACCTTAGGAATAATATGTTTTATTTTTTAAAATGTAAAAAATATGCTTTACTTTTTGTTTGTATTATACATTTATTTAAATAATGGGTTATAAATAAAGAATATTACTTAGATAAATTGTTTAGTTTTTAGAGGCTAAGTGGCCAGTCCTTATGATGAGTTTTTAAACCACTCTAAATTTGAAGTTATGAAGGTATATTATTAATAATAACTAAACTATACTAACTATATTAAGTTTAACTTATTTAATAAAGTTTTCAATGAGTATTTTTGCAATACAAATTAAATATTCTTAGTTCTGTATGTGTATTTTTCATTGTATGAAAAAGTCTTAAAACTATTTTGTCAGTAAATTTTTTGTACAATTTTCTATGACCAATTTTATTAATATTTCCTAAAACCAACCATACTAAATAAACACTTACAACTCATAACTTACATGCATTTTCTGTTGTTAATAAATGTTTTTGGATGAATGGATAGGCTTCTCACTTACGGAAGCACTGCATTTTGTTTCACATATTTGGTCCGAAATTTCAAAAAATTATGAATGAATGAATTATGTGTTATATTGTATTTGTATTTAAAATTTTGTGGTTTTTGCGTGAAATAAACAAACATCCATCCATTCATCCATACTTTCACATTTATAATATTAGTTTGATTGCCACCTCCACCTAGCTAGCTACCACCCTCAAGTTGAAAATCTGCCGCCAAGCATCTAACGGTGTGTTCCGGCAGCCTCACTTGAGAGCCAGTTGCATTCCAGGCTAGGTGTGCTTTACCATCTTCGGCCACACCTTCACTTGACATCAGGTGAGCTGTGGTCAAACACCTAGCCTGTCAACCATAAAAAAAAAAAAACCTATTTTATGTAATGCCTATGTTGAGCATTGTAGTATGTTATGTAATTATTATAATGCAATGTTCTTGTATAGTTTCTAAAACAATACACACATAGTAGCTTTATGTAGTTTCCACAAGTTTATGTACTAGGGTAGAGAATATTTCTTGTTTTTTAATATAAATTCAATTTGAACTGCCCTGTTACCTCATTTGGTAGAGTATTTTTGTCAGGAGCTACATAGGGTGTGGGTTTAATTTCCATTCAGGAAAAATATGTATGTGATAGGTATATAAATGTTTGTTGAGTCTGGGTATTCTGTGTGTATTATAAGTACTTATGTATTTACAATTTTTTTTTTTTTTTTGGTTCTCTTAGTACATGCTTTGCTTAGTTTGAGGCTAGATGGTGCTATGTGACATATCCTAGAATATTTATTAATCTATTAATTTACTGACCAGTTAAATACTTTAAAATCAAAATTGTATAATTTGTATACTATTTAGCATCATTACAAATTTGTTATTTTAACTATTTCAATTCTAGTTTCAAGTTTGTTATTTAAGTACAAAATTACCTCACCTGCTTTATAACAACTTCCAATCACAATGAAACAGGAAAATAATACAAATAAATTAGTCGAACCCATCTTGCGTGATCACCTAACTTGTTATGCTCAGATGCTCATACTTGCTTCCTTTTATACTTGAACATCTACATGATTGTTTTTTAATAGGTGCGACGCTCTTTTGCTTTATCCTGTTGGGCCTAGTCTATAAGTACCAATCCAGGTTTCATGTTAATTTATATCGTTGTAGGTTGATTTCTAGACTGGGTCCTATTAGGGCATGCTTAAAAAAGTCTTGCTCTAACTATCGAGAAATGCAAGAGTTCCACTTGGTCGCTTCACACGCTGGAGAGCGTGGGTTCAAATCCCAACAATGAGCTTGAGCTGCCGGTGAAGGAAGACATCGTAAGGAAACTACAGCATGGTGGCAGAGTATATACTTTCTAGTACCTACTTAGGTACAAGGCTGACTATGATGGTCGACCCACTAAAAAATCTGACGTGTTGTACCTCTGTGCTTTGTGACATAGATACCTACTTGTTGTAATGACTTATAAGTAATTGCGTAGAAAATGGCTAAAGATGTACCTATGACAATTCCAAATTGTAGGGCCACGGAGTCATCACGCATATTTTACCTACTGAACATTACATTTGTACTGAAAAATTTTGTAGGTATTTTTTAAAATCTGTGTTAGGTATCTAAATATTTTTAAAAAATACTGCTACAGAGTATTTGGTATCTCATAAGTGATGAACTAAAGTATTTTTCTAAAAAAATCTGCTAGGGGTGCTACTTTTATACTAAGGCGTCTATTTGTAAAACTTCAGTTTGTTTAATCACTAACTCTCTTTAGTTGTTCTCTAACAACATTGCATATTACATAATTATTTTAAAGGAAGAGTAATAACTTTATTTCACCAAAAAGAAAAACATTAACATTTTCAAAAAAAGGGAATTTCATACGGGATTAAAAAAATAAAGGAAGAGTTTTCTTGAGGTTCGTAAAGCAATTCGAAAAAGGCTTACCGCTTTGTCCCGATAAAAATGACAAAAATAATAAAATTTAATTTACTTTCACCCAAAGATGAAATGAACCAAACATCTTTCTAAATGTTAGAAACCTAATAATAGACATAATTTTAAAACTGTCTTATCAATAGGTACCTACTCATTGAAATCGTGAACAACGTAACACAACACTAACATTAAAGTTCTTATTGGTTAAAATTACTAACTTATTAAATAACTTAATATAATTTTATATTAGTAATTTTGAACAATACAAAGCCTATCATAATATAATAACACTAAAATGTCATAATATTGTATCTACTAATTTATATTGAGTAAGTATATCGTAGGTACCTTACATAAGAATGTTAATTAATTTCATAGAAGAAAAAAACAAACGGATTATTTTATTTTTATTTTTTACGCTGCAACATGTAGGTAAATTGTAATCAAGTCACATGACGTTCTGTCATTTTTCGCACTTTTATTCTAACTAAAAATCTGCCAAAATGGTGATAGTCCCTTTAGCATATTGTTTCCACGGTTAGCTGCAAAAGAATATAAGCATAATTATAATATAAGCATTTAAATAATCAATTATCCCTAAGAATGTTATACTCACGACATTCGTCATAAGGTACGCAAACCCCCTTATTCGTCCAGTATCCTTTTTTACACCGGCAAGCAGGTCTACATTCCACGACTACCAAAATGTTGCCAAAAGTTGGACATCTTCCATCGGGAGTTGCCTGCGAGCAGTCGTCAGTCGGGCAGTAAGCAGGACATGCCTTATATTCCTCGTTAGGTCGAGTGCATGGAAATGCAGCTGTAGAATAAATATTAAAATTCAATGCATCTGATCAGACCTATTTTTTTAATAAACTGTTGGACGTAGGCCTTTTCGCGTTGTGAAAAGGAGTCAAAATTCATAATAAGAGCATAGTTCACCACGCTAGTCAAATGTGGATTTGCAGATTTAACACATTAAAGTAAGTAATCTCACTTTAAAGCTCTAGCTTTTGTGCTCTAGCACATAACTTAGAAAGATGCCGTGTATAGGCAGCTAAGCTGCCTCTCAACTACGTTGCCGTAGCTTCATATGAGAGTGTGCTTGGTGGTGGACTGGCTTGTCACAGAATAGATAACCGCTGGGGTAGACATGTTGTAGAGTGGAGACCGCAAATTGGAAAACGTAGCGTAGGAGACCCTGGGGCACGATGGAGTGACGATATACATATAAAATAAATAAATAAATATACGTAGGACGGCTGGCGGTAGATGGAAACGAAAAGCTGTAAATCGGGCTGAGTGGCGTGTCTTGGGAGAGGCCTATTATGAACTTCGATAGGCTGATGATAATGACAAAATTAATGAAGATTTTTAGTCATTAGGTAGGTACTTTTATTAATAAGTTGTAGATTATTGTTAAATAACCTTGGTAGAATACTCACGACACTCCCTGGTTGATATGCATGTGTTATTATTAGCTCTACTGTAATTGAATCTACATTTGCAAGCAGGCGCTGGGCATTTTTTTGGTTTTTCGCAAAAACGGCTGTAGTTTTCATTTTTGGGGCAGAAATCTACGTCGCAGTCAGTTGGGCAGCTGTCTTCCACTTCGTTAAGATCACATTTCAGTTCTGTAAAATATGTTCATGACGTTTTTATTAATTTCTTACTTTACTGTGTATTTTAAACACATCCGTAGGTAGGTATACATCGAACTAGCGATGTAGGTAATAATTTTTTAACGTTACATAGTGGTAAGTAAGTAATAACTGCTAAAAGCATTATATAATTCAGCACGGTCGGTGCAATATGGAATTAATTTTATGTTAACATTTTTTGTAAGTAATTTTTAATGTTTGGTAGGCTAGGTGTTTGACCAGAGCTCATCTGTTGTTAAGTGCCGGTGTGGTCGAAGATGGTAAAAACATCTAGCTTGGCATGGAATTGGCTCTCAAGTGAGGCTGTCAGAACACACTGTTAGGTTTTTAGCGGCAGATTTTCAACTTAAATGTTATAGCTAGCTAGTACCTACCTACTAGAAAGTACCCTACCACAATGGGAGGGTTTCCTTCACCAGAAGCTCAAGCTCATTTTTAGGGTTTGAACCCCATTGGCGTGTGAACCAACCGCGCTGACTACTGAGCTATCGCTATCGGTACTATCACTACAAATTATAGGTAATATTATATTAGGTAGAATATTTATTTAAACTGTAAATTACACAGAAACGCGCTAGATAATAGGTCGAACCCTTCAACTTGAATTGCTTCATTGCAGTCACAGTGTTGTTGACAAAGACTGCAAAATTTTTAATATGACCGGTTAACCTTCAACATTAATCTCATTATACATACAGAAAGAAAGGAATTTACTCAAACACAATGAACAATTTCAATAATCAATACACTGCATACCCAAACTAAAGTTAATTTTAATTGTTTTTTACATTTAATTGCTTTTTTTATTAGATAGACGTATGTTACAAAGGTTATATTATATTTATAAATTTGGCTGTGATATTGGATGTGGTTTATACATTATACCAATAAATGAGGCGACACTTAAATTTTGCCTACTTTATACCATGGCCAAAAATAAACAAACAAAAAAAAACAACTTTTTAAAAATGTATTCTCACCTGCCGAATAAGATGTGGCGATAAAAACACATAAAATGAAATACACACATTGCGTCATGTTTTGGCCTGAGTCTCACTTAAAATGAATTGAAATTGGTACTGGCTATTTAGCACCTTGGATATAAACCAGACGTCAATGTTTTATCTGGGATTTTGTATAGGTTTGTAGCGATGATAGCTCAGTGGTTAGCGCGGTCGGTTCGCATGCCGAAGAGTATGGGTTCAAACCCCAACAATGAGCTTGAGCTGCCGGTGAAGGAAAACATTGTGAATAAATCATTGCATAGTGGTAGTGTACTCGGCTGGCTAGCTATCACCCTCAAGTTGAAAATCTGTCGCCAAGATTCTAGCGGTGTGTTCCGGCAACCTCACGTGCTTTACCATCTTCGACCACACCGGCACTTAACATCAGGTGAGCTGTGGTGAAACACCTAGCCTGTCAACCATAAAAAAAAAGGTTGATAATTTTCTTTCTGTTCTATTATTCCGACATCTGGATGACATATATTATATCTAAAACAGAGGTGTAGGTGGCGGTAGCTATCAGCCGTATCAAATACGGGGCTCCCGGGGCCCCTACCGTGTGTTAGCAAAAATTAGTAAAACGTTATCCACAATGTCACTTAATCTCGTGCTTCCCCGGGGTAAAAAACATTAAAAAAACTGTCATACGATTAACCATATAATCAATAAATATTTATTTTAATTTAATGCAAACATTTTTGTTTCTTTTGTGAGAAATCTTTAACCTTCATTGGGGCCTCCCAACTCCCAACACTGGTCTAAAATATAGCATTCTGTAAATCATTTGCATTAGAGTGTGCATTGTAGTGGGGTTTCGTTTAATAACTAAACTTCAAGAATTATACTGGAAAATACAGTATTGTTTACGCTGAGTCTTGACCAAACACTCGAAGAGTCAACACTCTATACGTTCTGAGGATGCCTCGTGTAAAGGCGAAACACGTGTCGGCAAGTGGTTACTGCAGCGAGAAGAGGATATAAAGACTTGTAGAAGTCTTCATCACTGTTGTGACTGAAACTACTGTTAAGCGGAAATAAACCATATTACCATATTAACCTTGAATATTCAACATGAACTTCCGCAAAGTAACGCCTGACTCAATCAATTAATAATGTCTTGTTTTTTTTTCTTTTCGTAGGTAAAAAAGTTCACATTGAAACAGGTACCATACAGTTTAATTTTTACGCAAACTGGTCAGTGCGTTTAATTGGAAATTATATAATTAAACCTTTATTATCTAAGTGTGTAATGTCCGTAATGTAATGTAGGTAATGGTCCCGGGTAAGTTCAAAGTCGCTCAGCGAGCTATGGATAAATAATAATAATAACAGCTGAGGAGTAGAGTCTAGTCTGAAGTGACGATATACGTGGTGGATGAAACGGAAAAGCCGAAGATCGGGCTGAGTCGCGTATCTTGGGAGAGGGATATGGACTTTGATAGGCTTCTGATGATGATAATGTATGTGAAAATAATGTTAAATAAAAATCTTCTCTGATTCCTATTTTTTTTTATGGTTGACAGGCTAGGTGTTTGACCACAGCTCACCTGATTTTAAGTAATGGTGTGGTCGATGATGGTAAAGCACACCAGGCCTGGAATGGAACTGGCTCTCAAGTGAGGCTTCCGGAACACACCGTTAGATGCTTGTCGGCAGATTTCCAACTTGAGGGTGGTAGCTAGCCAGCCGAGTACTAAAGTACCCTACCACCATGCTATGGTTTCCTCACGATGTTTTCCTTCACCGGCAGCTCAAGCTCATTGATCAATCAATTGATGATATAGAATTAACATTTGTTTTGCTGTGCGGTGATCGGAATCGCGAGTTGATAAAACGACAGGCCCGGCGACCCTTGTCACGCAGTTGTCGATCCAATTTAGATTTTATCCTTTCCACCTCCGCCCCAGTGACAACCTAACCTTCAATTAAATATCGTTAACTCACACACCTATTACATTAACAACTCGTGATGTTATTTTTGTTTTGCTTTAGTATCGTGGCGCGATTCCGGTTACTAACTAGCCTTTTTTGTTGTTGAAAAAACATATTTTTTAGTGCCAGCTTTGATTTAAATCGAGTCATTTGTTCTAAATTGAAACGAAATGAATGCTCTAAATTACGTTAAGTGTCGTTATTATTTTAGGAACATCTTGAGTAATCAATTTTAATAAATTAACAATTTCTCAGATCCAATTGATCTTGGTTTCAGTGTTACTATATTTTAAAATTTAAAATTTAGATTTCTACGTGTTTGAAGTCTATAAATCTTTGTTATTAAGCCGATCCAAGACACTGGAAAACCGATAATACTCCAAAGCTTTCCTCTTCTCAAAGCGATTTTACCAGATTAAACGATCCCCAACAAAAAGCCTTAAAATGACAAAAGACTTTCCGAAACATTTTTTTTTTCATTCAAAGAAATAAGCAATTACACGAACGCGGCGTTTCCCCTAATCTTTGTAATTTTTAATTTAATAATTACGTGAAAGACCTCTAACAAAGACAAGTAAAGTGAATTGAGCAAAATAATTAAAATAGTAGATACTTAGACAAATGAGTAGTTAGGTACCACGGGTGCGTAATATAATTGTGCATTCTAAAGTGCACTCGTGCGAAATCGGGAAGGATCGCTGCGCTAGTCTGTCAACACTTATTGTATACAGTGAAAACTCTATGTAACGTCAAACTTCTTAAAACGTCTAAATTACTCGACTTTGGTCGGTTTGCCTTGTTGTCTATACAATGATACACTCAATGTAACATCACACACACTACATAACGACCACAATATGTCGTTAAAAAGCAAGTAACTTCGGCAACTAATAAAGCTGTTTGTAGGTACTTTCTAAGTTGCCGAAATTGATAAGAACAGTAGTTGTGTACGTTCTTTTGTTTGTCATTTTGTTGTTTTATTGTCTGGCCGTATTCACATCGACTGTCAGCATTATACGAACCAAAGATTCTAGAAAATTCGTGCTTTTGTTTGTTGTAATTTCTTTGCATGTGTTTGCCTCGACTGCTGGACTGTCGTTGGGTTATTATTATGCAATTTCTACACGTTATCATATTCCGAGTTGCTCACAATTTTTCTTCTTCTATAACGCCAGAAAATGCGCAGTCCCCTCAGCATCACTAAGTATATAGAGTTTACACTGTATTTGGAATCCTATTTCATAATAGAATTTCAAATGTGTATAGGTACAAATCTCATTCAATATGTTTTTTTTTGTATTGAGTGATTTAAATATCCAATCTTCCCTACTGCACAGCTGAGATTACAAAGGCTTATTTCAAATCGATTCTCCACGGCTTTGCAGCTTTATTGGAAACGTACAATACACGCTTGGGAATAAGTCCTTTACACCACAGAATCTTGTATGCCACAATGGGGAATAGTGACTGAATAAGGGAACAGGGACTTGAGTCCCTTTTTGGTGGTATAACAAAATTATAGGTACCCTGCTTTTACCTAAAAAGAAAATTATTGTTTTGGAAGTCTATCTATGTTTGTATGTGAGTATGGTGTGTATTTTTTTTAATAGTTGACAGGCTTGTAGTGTGACCACAGCGATGTTAAGTGAAAGTGTGGTCGAAGATACCGTTAGATGCTTGGCGGCAGCTTTTCAACTTGAGTTTGGTAGCTAGCCAGCCGAGTACTAGAAAGTACCCTACCACCACACTATGGTTTCCTCACGATGTTTTTCCTTCACCGGCAGCTCAAGCTCATTGTTGGGGTGTGAACCCACGCCCTTCGGCATGCGAACCTACCGCGCTAACCACTGAGCTATCATCGCTATCTTATTTATGGTAAGTAGGTATTGCTCTAATGTACTCTCGTGTTGTTTGTATTTTGTTATTTTTACTACCTTCTCGTCTGAGTTTTAAGCAAAGATGTCATATTTCTTTTAACTAGAAAGCTCCCCACGGCTTGACGCCGAATGATCTAAAGTTTGCATACGATTATAATAATAAATCAATTTGTAGGCAATCACAGCCAAGCGGCATTGCTGTAACAAAGTTGGTTGGCTCTGGTGGAGTCTAACAAGTAACTTACAGACATGTTTTGGCTAATCGCAATAAAATTATTCTCGTAGTTTAGATATAACTGTTATAATGTTAAATAAATCTCTGTAAATAAATAAATAAATGCGATGTTTTTATTACACAACTGCCCAAAAAAGGAGTTTCATGGTTCATGTAACAGGCCACGCAGGAAGTTTTGCGTTTTTTTTTGTATAAGGCACTGGGCAGATATAATTTCTTATTTACGAGTAAAAATATGAACATTCGAATTTTTTAAATTTCCATGCACATTTTTTGCGAGCTAATTTGCACTAAATATTTTGTTTCATTGAAAAATGAATCTGTGTCAGGAACAGTCTTTCGAATGTTCTTTACGATTTCAAATGTAGTTTTTAGGCGACATTTATCCTCATCATTTTTACTTCAAGATAGATAGACTTCAAATGGCATATATGGCTGAAGGGCCTTCTAAGGCGACCGTGTACCGCTGGTATAACGAACTTAAGCTCGGTCGACTAACTTTGAGGGATGATGAAGGAAGATGTGGTCGCCCTTTGACGGCTGTTACGGAAGGAAGCGTATTAGCAGTGAAAAATGTAATTTATTAGAATAGGCGAATTACAGCTACAGCATGATTACAAAATTATTAAGGATGATGAATTTCGAATTTATCAATACGATCCAGATTAGAAATAGGTACCAGTCGAAGGCTTATCTGTTTTGAAACGAACCAACGCCTACTCTTGACAACTTTTGAAGTAATCGGAAAGCGCAGAGAAGATTTTAATCCCTAGTTTTTTCTCTTTGACTCGCGGAGAGTTTTTTGAAAAGGTTTAATTATGAAAGTTTTACTTATAGAATATTTTTAGTTTAGTTTTTAGACATAACCCTCCTCCACCTTTCATTCTTAAAAAAAATAATGCTCGCAAGGGATAGGAAAAATTTCTTGGCATGCGTAGCGTAGGTCGCCCTGAGACTCGATGGAGTGACGATGTACAGCTGGCGGTGGATGGAAGCGAAAAGCCGAAGATCGGGCTGAGTGGCTTGTCATGGGAGAGACCTATGTCCAGCAGTGGACTTCGATAGGCTGATGTTGATAATGATTCTATTATAATAACTATTATTAGTGATACCTTAACTGGGAGACGCTATTGATCCCTAAAACACAGTTTATAAATAATTTTTAGAGCCTTTCATGACACTCTTTAAAAAAAATGTATTTGTAATAGTGAAATATAACTTTTTCGTCTCTACCAACCCCAAGCTCGCTATGCAAGCTCGCTAACATTATAAAACTTTCGTGTTTTCACTATTTGTCTAATTAAACTAGGGCCAGCGATGTCACAATTAAATGTACATGTACAGTGATACCTGGACACTACTTTTCCCTACAAGTGGTATAATGGCCTACAAAGCAGCAAAGTTATATGACTGTGACATACTCACTCGCAGTCGGACAGTGTAAACAGCATATTTAACTTTCCAGTTTGTGTAAAAGCCATTTAACTTGTTCTGAGTTTTTTAACATTAACAGTCCGCTTCAAAAGTATGTACTGCAGCTTAGGCTCTCAAGTTCCATTGTGTTTTTTTTTTACTTGTATGTGAGGTAAGTACACACGTATATATATTTCCCAATGTTTATGATATACCTAGGTGAGACCTGAATAACTTTCAATTTCTGGAACACTTTATGAAAATCTTTTTATTACTTGTTAAAATTTAAATGCACGCTGCGTACATTCTGCCTATACATAGCATTAAATAAAGTCGTTTCTGTACGCCTAATTTTTTTAAACTACCACAACAAATTTTAGTACGGTTTCCATCAATAGATAGAGTGATTCAAGAGGAAGGTTTGCATGTATAATACATGCATATGCATCACATTTGTATCAACATTGGACACGTGCGAAGCCGGGGCGGGCCGCTAGTAATAAATAAATATTGGAGAATATTTCACACAGCGCTATCTGGCCTAAACTAAGCATAAGATTTATATACAGAACACTTAGACATAGAACAAACGTATAGTCGTTACATAGGATGTCGTGGACATAGGTCCGCACAAATGTTTGTTCTGTGTGGAAATCAAACCAACGCCCTTCAGCTCGAAGTAAAACTATTACCAAATGAGCTATCAGGGCAGTCGATATTACTAAAAAATAGTAAGCAAATATCTGTCAAACTTCCAATACATGTTTTTACTCCTATCACTATTTTTACTAGCTCAAATTTGTTCCTGTTAGTAATTATGAAGAAGAAGGAGGAGGAGGAAAAAGAAGCAAGGCAAAGGTGAATAAGATTTTACCACATCTGTGTGATATTCTATCTCAAGCAAATGTTTTGAAGGACTAGTGAGACTTGACGTTGATTGTACCAGGCGATAATTAGTTTAAAAGTTGGGACAGTGGTCCCAGGAGACTAAATGTGGTAAAGTTTGAACGTCTCTTTAATTTTAACATAAAGATTTTTAGTTATAAAACAGGTAATATAATTTACTAGTACTATCTTAGATAAGTACAAACTCATTACTAGGCAGCCGTTGCTCAAAATAAAAAAAATAAAAAAATACTATTTTTTGTTTACAAAAAAAAATGTATTTGTTGCTAATGTATTAAAATTTATAGTTTATAATAGTTTACATCAAATCGTTCTACAATAGGGTATTCTCTGAAATTAATTGCTAAACGCAACACTTAAGTTTTAGTAGCATTCGTACATCATGAATGCATGTATGCTTGTATGCATGTATGCTTGTATGTATCAACGCTAAGTAGGCACACGAAATGTTTACCGTAAATGTTCATACTAGCGACCCGCCCCGGCTTAGCACGGTTGCAATGTAGGTACTTATGTGGTGCATATGCAATTATTATACATATATACGTATGTCCTTTCAACAGATGTTTAAAAATAAACCCTTAGAAAATTTTAAGTCTTCAAATGCTGAGCCCAAAAGATGAATAGAATGTACTTAAAATATAATATGATCCTCAGGAGATTACACGCTTCCCGAAACAATTTGGAAGCATCATCAATCAAGGCAGTTACTTAGCAAAACCTATTTCAGGGATCTCATGTCCATTCTGAAAGCTGAGGTCACTATCAGAATAATGCGATAGAAGGTGATATCTTGGGTAAAAGCTACTAGCACTGTAACGAATGCTTATCTACCGAAATTTTAGATTAGTGTTTCTCTAATGAGTTTTGTTGGAAGTTCTTAGGTTTAAAAAAAAGTTTTTTTTTATTTCTGATTCTTAACTGTAAAAGCGACTGCGTTTTAATAAAGCATGCAACATCGGGAATTATATCTTTACAGAGTATAAAAATGTTTAATTTTGTCTATCATTTTATTATTACACTAACTGCGCCCCGCGGTGTTACCCGCTACATGTTTTCAGGATAAAAGTAGTATATGAGCTAATCCAGGGTCTTAGCTACCTCTATACCATAATTCATCCAAATCTCTTCTGTAGTTTTTGCGTGAAAGAGTAATAAACTTTCACATTTATAATATTAGTGGAATTTTATCGAAATCGTTAGAACTGTTTTCGTGATTTCTATATATGAAAATATTGCTCGTTTAATAATATTTACTTATTTAATATAATATCTACTAGATACAAAAAATTACTTTTGCTGCATCGCCAAACTGTGTTTTTAGTTTTTTTTTTCTCTGTATCGTTTTTACTCAACTTACGATTAGCGAGGGAGAGAAACCTCATCTTGATATTTCTTTTCTTATTCGCCATAAAATAGACTTAGCTAGAGATAAGAACTATTTTATTAACAGTAAATACCTACCTACTCTAAAAGGCACATTATTTTTTACGTTCCTTCTAGATATTTTTATCTCTGGCTTACACGCTTCGTTGGATATTGTGATGGAAGCGTTTAATTGCGGTAAAAATATATTTTTCCTGGACTCGAAAAAAGGTTTTTCCGTAGACTTTTTTCTTAGTAAGTATTTGCCTATTGCTTATCTTTGACAGACGCTCATATACCGCACTGTTGAGTCTACTTTCGAAGATAAATAGCTTTTAATGGTTCTTTCATTTTCTAGTCTCATTGCTTAGAACATTTTCTATAAAGCGATGATAGCCCAGTTGGTTAGCGCGGTCGGTTCACACTAGAAAGGGCGTGCGAACCGACAATGGGACTGAGCTGCCAGTGAAGGAAAACATCGCGAGGAAATCATAGCTTGATGGTTACATTCTAGTAATCAACTGGCAAACTACCACCCTCAAATTGAAAATTTGTCGCCAATCACTTAATGGATTGTTCCGGTAACCTCAGTTGAGAGCGAGTTCCATTCCGGTGTGTTTACTATCTTCAACCACACTGTCACTTAACATCACGTGAGCTGTGGTCAAACACTTAGTCTGTCAACCATAAAAAACGTAGTATATGGATAAATATGCCTCATACATATCTTTTTAAAAATATCTAGGTGATTTACACCACATAAAACTTCGTCATCGTCAAGTTTTATATTTTGAAATGCAATGTACCTAATGTTTTACAAAAAAAGGGAAATTTAATTTTTTGAATGCCAGTCAAAAATAATAAAAGAGGCAAGCAATAAGGAAAAAGATAATTATTCTTGCAACTCTTGTATTTCTGGCGAAAGTACCTTGCGAAGACGTAAATAACATCTCGGAACAAGAAATAATGTCTTGTGACCAAAAATTATATTCATTGTACTAGCTTTCTCTGCTGAGATATTATATAGAGGCCAATGCGCTATTATATCCTTTCTGAAAATTTTCTTGTTTAATTCAAGGAAATTTTATAAAGTTCACGTTGCATTTTAATCTTTACTGAGACGTGATAAAATCGAAATTTAGGACATAGCTACTTTGAAGAAATGAGACGGCATTTCGAAATACTTTTTCGATATCTACATATTTTATTTATTTCAAATAATCTAATCGGTGTCATATTTTTCAACACTGTCGACTTAAACACAAGTAGAAAAGCTTTCTTAAAAAAAGCTTGTTCTTGTATTTCTAAACTACGGAAATGAAAGGACCGTGATTTATACATAAACAAACATACAGTTAAAACTGTAAGTTTGTAGGTATCTATAACAAAAGAGTATATTTCTACGGAACCCTAAAAATCAAACAGTATCAAAAATCGAATAGTAATCACAAAACTACAATAAGAAGCACAAACCTTACTGGGGAAATATTGGCAACCCCAAGATTGATTGTTAGACAGAACACGCAAAAAAGAACAATGCTTTTTGTTCAGACTAATCGAGGTTTTGCGAGACGTAATATCTACGGAATCGTGCGAACTTTGTGGGTGGTTGAGTGGATTTCTTGTGATAGTAGTACATATAAGTATGTACTCTACGTATGTAATTGGCAAAATGTAACGATATTTTATCTAACATGTTTCATGTTAACTAAAAACCCTTGTGCAACCCGGACTTTTGAAAAAAGAAAGTTGTTCCGGCTTTTTAGTTTTTCCACATTTTACAAATACAAATACAAATCATTTATTAATAACACCAAAGTTACAGGTCATTTTGCCATTCATATTTAAAAATATCAAAATTTATGCGAGTATCTTATGAAACGTCATTATGTAAAAGACAAATTGGATTTACTAATTAGTTTGTTTAAAATTGGTTTAATGTTGTATTCGTTAAACGCTGTCTTACAACATTCAGGTAAGGTAAAGTTTTGTTACTTAACAGGTGGACAAGTATTTTGTTAAGTCTAGTTTTTTCGAGTAGACCTCAAATTTGGTTTTCAAATTAAAAAAAAAACTAATCAGTAAATTGGTTTTCGTTTTCTAATGCTTTTTATTTCCATGTTTAAATAAATGGATTCCTTTGAACAAAAGCCAAGTTTGTTTTAAAGTGAACACGAACTTTGGACTTCGTTTAAGGTAATCAATTTTAAACTTTTACTGTTCGGTTCCAGGATTAACAATTAAATAATTATAAAGGTCCTCCGTTATTTTAACGCTTATCTCATTAATAATTAATAATGGAAAGCGAATAATCCTTTACAGTAAGTGCTTAAGTCGCAGGTCAAGTCACGGAATATTAATTAGAAAGGAGACACGGCTCCAACCGTCCCGTGAAAATAATTTTACTGATAACGGAGCGGAGTTCATAAAAGGTTAGGATTATTAGTCGACGCTGTATGTTTGCGATAACAATTGAAACAAATTTAATTTTGGGACCATACCCTTTTTTAGCATAAAGGTATGTAGCAGATTTCCGTGTTACGTAAATTACACATTATTTTAATATTAAAATTGTTATGCAAGTTAATGTACGTCTCACGTTGAAAAATTATCCGTGAAAGAAATGTATGCTAAAGTTGATTTTTGGTTGTACTTTTTATGGTTTTAATAGTGGGACTTTCCTAGTTTTTCAGTAGCCAATTGAGACTCAGATTTGTCCAGATTAATTATATCCCAAATTCCAGTTGTAATATTTTTTGGACAAGTGCCTATTTAGAAAAATGTTGTTAGAATAAGAAGTTTAAGTTAATAAAGGTTGTCAAAGCGTCACAAGTATCAGAAAATGACTGAAGACTGCCAAAGTGGTAAACCTTTTCGATTACATTACCTCGAGTGGTATTGTAGAACGCAAATACGAATACAATGCGGTTTAGACGTAACACAATCCGGCTATTCGTAAAAGCACCGTTATACATAATAGCTCTTTTTTTAATGGCTATATACCTAGCCGTTATGTAAAACATTAAATAAAATAGAACGATGAAAATTTGATTTGATTATTACCGTCGCAAAACAAACATGTTTCAAAAAGATTTGTTAATGATATTCTCTCTTTGTACACGGATGCCATGTAGGATTAGCCAAGTATTTAGATCCTGACAACAGGAATATGTGAGCGTTCGGTGCATGCGCATTATTAATGCAATTAGGGGGCACTACACAGTGCCTCACTTACCTGGCATTTCAATAGGTAGGTACTACAAATAACAAATGAATTTTGTGTTAACGAATCTAAACACAATGTTTAGCTACTATAAAACGAAATCAGGCGTGTATTCCTCGCTTTTAATATCAAAACAATAGAGTGCTGCACCGGGTTCGCACGGGCACATTTTATCTTGCCAATTTGATTAAAAACATTAAATTTATCCGCATATACACAAGTTTAATTAGGATTTATTGTAAAGGGGGTTTCAACAAAAATTTTTTTTTGTAAATCAAAATAAAAAATTAATTTATATGGCAATGATTCAAATTTTTATTGTATCAAAATAAGTGAAGTTTGGCATGTAAAATATTTGATAAAATTAAATGACGATTGGTTCATCAAAGATTTTAATCACTTTTTGACAAAATAGTGTGGGTCTATTTCATTTCACGAAATAAATAATTAACGAAATAGACCTGACAAGTGAATTTCCACGTGTGAGATTTCTTGTCAGCGAAATGTTGATAAGACACAACTCATTTACATTAATTGCTGTATCAAAATTACCCAACGCGTAATTCTAAATACGAACGTAATATCTCAGGGAGTTTCAGCCACGTACGTCATATACCTGTACTTACAACAACCGCACAGCTTGTTTATGATAGCCGCAAGCCACACGGCTTTCTGAATCTTGTAGTGAGTAGAACTGAAGGCGAATGGATGTACTACTACTTACTGACATGTCCCTGGAATATGTATAAAAATATAACAACGTCGTCTTAGCGTCGCGTAAGATTTGTTTTCTTTTTTTATTTCAAATAGGCTTGCGTTTGACTACCATTCCGCCTGATTCCACGATTTGAAGACATCCAGGTTTAATTTCTTGGCATTTTCTTTTTTGATGCATATTACTCAATTTACCAGCAAAATATATCGCCATTTTTATTTCTGTTATAGGTATGTTTTGCTTAGCATCAGACCAGCAGTCCATCCATCTATAACCCATCGCCAATCGTATCCTAATTCGACCTACGATTTTAAAATACTTTCGAATTTAGTAATTCTTCTTCTAAGATTGGAAAATGTAAAATGTAATTTACGAATTTAAAATCTAAAAATAATAAAACAAACGTTTGAAAAGTAATGGACATACGAAATCTGATAATACAAGAAAATCGACGAAGAAAATATTAAAGTTCTTCGCTTTTTAAAATAAAAATATAAACCGTTGTCGCTTGGATTCGTGTTTGTAGACGTTTTCTAGAGTGAAGAACGCAAATTGGCAAACGTTGCGTAGGACGCCCTGAGACATGTTAGAGTGACGATGTACGTAAGACTACTGGCGGTGGCTGAAAACGAAACGCTAAAGTGTTCTTGCCTATGTTCAACAGTCGACTACGATGGGCTGATGATGATTGACTTTTACATGAAAAATACCTCGTATATCATAACCAAAAAACATTCAAAAATCTCTAAGTTTGCTGTTGCGTCGTAAGCTTACATTTTGTCCTCATTTCACCGCACTGCACCAATGTAAAAATATCTCGCCGAATTATGTAGATATTACTGACCTAATGCTGTGCAAGATAATGTTGGTCGACCACCTAGTATTAAGAGGAATTTTGCTGAAAAACTAAAAGCGTTACAACGTCCCCACACGAAAAAAGCTTTTTTGAGAGTGTTTTAAAAACCATTCTCGCACCAAAAAAATTATAACAAAGCGTATTAAGTATAATTATGTTTATCAAGTAACTCGCAAAAGTCGCAAAATTTTAAAAATTAGAAAGCGTATTACAGACACAGATTTAGAGGGGCTAGCGAGATTCATAAACAATAGAAAAATGTACGGAAAGTGGACAACGCCCCCGGCGGGAGTAAATGAAAACTTTTTTCTTATGTTAAAATCACTGAACGGTTTATTTACTTTATTTCAAAACTAATACCTACACATACATTATGTCTTACTTATTAGATATGCAAATGATAAACATATCATCTCCCGAAATTTATCACGTATAATATACAAACGTAGTTAACGTGGCATATTTTTAAATAATAAATAGGCTTGCATGGGATCGCAATCTCACCGTATATCTACGTATGTGCGGTCTACGATGGAGCACGCTTGTCTAGAAAATTGCGATTCTCATTCGATTTGAAGCTACTCAGTTAGTATCCATCAGTGAACTCCCACTCAGGCAGCGCATTCTACTGTTTAGCGGTCCGTACACAATGAAAGTTAAAAAAAAAAAAAAAAAAAAAAAAAAATTAACAAACAAATAATACAAACAACTACAAATAATACAAATACAAATAATTTCGTTCGATTTTTTGAAATCATCGAGCAATATGAAAATATTTCGCTTTTTCGAGGATCTAGCTGTCCGATAGAGAAATGGTCATAGGGAAATTAGACCATGCACATTGTACATAGATCTAAAGCACATTCTTCGATATGAATATATAAAAATCCCGATAAACTAGCAACTTTACGACGATGTTCAAGGCTAATTGTACTTTAGCTTGAACAATGGAGTCGTTGCAGATGACCCTCTTGGCAGTTCGTACGATTCAACTTTAAGTTTTGTTACAAGGTCGCTAAGAATAGAATTGATGTAACGTTTTATCTATTCGCCACAGTCGAGTTAACCCTGGCACCCGTTAGTGTAACGGCGCCATTAGTCCCACCGTATCTGCAGTTTGGTCGGATCCACATACTAGACTTTATTTCGGGACCGAGACTTATCGAGTCGGTCATCCCTATTTTGGATATCGATAAAAATGTCTAAGACCTTGTAACGATATTCACTAAGGTCTAACCGTTTAAATAATACTGGCTGTTTAGATAACTCTTTTTGACAGATTCGAAAGTGTAATAATTTAGGGGTTACCTGCGTATACGATTTGTTAATAAATGTTGATATTGTTTTACATAATTATATACTAACTTAATGCTTATTTACTGGTGACAGGCTAGGTGCTTGACCATAGTTTACTTGACGTTGAGTAATAGTGTTAAACCCACCTGGCTTGGTATGGCAACTGGCTCTCAATTGAGGCTGCCGGAACGCTCCATTAGGCGCTTAGTGGCAGACTCTTAAGCTAGCCAGCAAAGTACTAAGTTAAAAATCAAAATATACCTATTTGTCCTAGTGCGCACTATTTATTACAGAATACTTATTTCGTATGTTCTTGAAATATCAGGATACCTACAGACTATTTTTGACATACCTCATTTTTCTATCACACGCCAAAAAGCGTTATGCAATATAAAAGTATTATTTTCTTTCACAATGACAAATTGACGTAAGAATAAGAACGAACTTCTATGAAACTGTATTACCGTGGGCGGATGCGATAACAATTCGCGATGGAAACTTAAGCAATAAAAGTAGTACAATTCAATAGCAGATAAATTGCGGTTGACACTTGTCTAACTGTTATCTTGCAAAGTTAATGGCTCGGTTACAAGTTTGAGACTTGAAGCGTTCAAGGTATAAACCTGAAGCGATATTGAGTTATCTGTTGACTGTATACTGCTATGTATACATCGAAGTTACGTTCAGTTAGGTCGGCAGAGCTTTGAAATGTGTGGTACAAGATAGAAGGTATAAAGTTTGATATATAACGACATAACGTATCGAAAGTTCAAGTTTGAAGTATGTTTTACTTTATCTTGGTATTATTTTAATACTTGTTATGATTCTGTTTTGAGCTACGATAAGATTGTCGGTTATGGAGTAATTTAATTTTTGGAAGTACGTCAGCTTTTAGTTAACTTTAATAAAATAAAATATAAATTAGTTTATAATACATAATATCATACTGTGTGAAGCTTTGGCAACTGAGTTACGAAATATATTTTTTTTGTCGATTTTGACCACAGCTCACCTAATGTTAAGTGACGGTGTGGTCGAAGATGGTAAACACGCCTAGCCTGGAATGGAAGTGAGGCTGCCGGAACATACCGTTAGATGGTGGTACCGCTTGGTGGCAGATTTTCAACTTGAGGGTGGTAGCTAGCCAGCCGAGTACTAGAAAGAACCCTACCACCATGCCATAGTTCCCTCAAGTTATTTTTCCTTCACCGGCAGCTCAAGCTCATTAGCTCACGAACCGACTGCGCTAACCACTGAGCTATCATCGCTATTTAATAGCAACTTTGATTCTTGAACTGTAGGGCGTGGGTTCGATGACCACTAATTTATTAACAAAAATATATTTTTTTGTGTGTATATTGTAAAATAAATGAATTTCCAAAAAAAAAAATTGGTGTTTATTGTTGCAGTACAAGCTTTGCTTAATTTGATATTTTATTAATCCATTATTTCATAAAGTACTTACATAGAGTAGAAAAAACATAATTTCATCATAAATACTTAACGCTTCTCTTTCGTGACTGTACCAATAAGATATCTACAATTCGTACATTTCATATTGTAGAGGCGGACTGTGTATTGGAAGCACGTTTTTCTTTAAAGTTTCATTGTAAGAGGAAAGTTTGATCGCCCCCGGGACCCGTACTTTGTATGTAAATTGTAGCCACTTAGTCACATGGCTTATTGGAGTGGGGTTATCAAAATGAGATCTTTCAAATTTAAAATCGTATCTATCTTCCAGAGTCTAGTCTATTTTATGACTTGAGTCGTAATTTTAAGTACTTTTGTATTAGGATAGACAAGCTTCGTAAGTCTATGTACCTACTAACTAAAATTAAGTTAAATAGCTCGATAGCTCAAGGATCAAAGATTTCGTTACATTGAGGTTGAGGATTTGAAACATCGAAATTCGAAGGATTCCTTAATGTTCTTTTTTATTGGTTGACAACACAGTTCAGTTAAGTTATTCATCTTCATCATCTACAATGTTCATTGTCCTACTACTAGGTAAAGCTTTCTTGCTTGTCAAAGTTGTACAAAAAATATTAGTGATAAATATTCGCATACAGAAATTACAAAGTACAACGGCTTTTTACTTTAATTTAGCTCCGAAACTTTGACCTCCGGCTTGGCACTTCGGGAAAATGGTAAATCGGATTACCTACCGCCCGAGCGCTGGTATAACTAGGTACATATGTATTGTAACAAATGTACAACATTGTTTACTCAGGCACATGTTTCCTAGACCTAATAAATAAGTACTGTAAGAACTATGGTAGTGGTCTAGCAAAACTTAAAAATCAGTCTTAGATACCTTACGTTCTGCATCTACACTTGTTGTATTACACAAGTAAACTTTTAAATATTTGTACTTTTTTATGAAATTATCAAAACAGGTATTAAAAAAAAACAAGCTATTAAATAAAAATAAAAACCTGACGTTGAACGTTGTCGTTTGTTTTTTTGCAAACCGTCTAAATTAGAAGCATTTTCAAGATTAAAAATATAAAAGATATATCGTAAATAAGATAGACGTATCCACATTCTCACTTTGTTTCTTTTCTGTGCGTGGAAAGACAATTTAGTCCATGTACGCTACGGTAGCTGGCTATCTCACTAAATTATATAATCCTAAACACCTACGATTCACATCTCAGACCAAATTTCTTTAACAATTGCGATCCAATAAGTAGCATGAGAATATTGCGACAGTTTTGTAATTAAAACTTTAATCTACTTTTCATAATTATTTTCCGCTCCATCTAATTAAAAGTGACGAAGTTTGTGAAACTTTGTAAAAACATTAATGAAATAATTCAAATCGTAAACTGTGCTAATTAATTTAGAACTTTGCTATAAATGGTTTAGTTAATAAGTAGAGACGTTTTACAAACACATTTTATTTGCTTACAATTTCTAAAAGCGAGGGGTGAAAATGATTTGAGTAAATCTCGATAGAGAAGAAAAGTTGTAGAAAGTTTCAATAACTAACAACGGCAAAATGTTAAAATCTGTTACCATTTTATTACAGAGGAAAAGTAGGTGTTAGACAAAACTTCATAGCGTTCATGGTCTATCGCGTTGTATTTTTCTGTCATAGTAATCGTACAAAATGTTTCTAATTCGTGCATCCGAGGAATAAAAAAGTATGGATTTAACCCCGATAATGAGCTTGAGTTGCCGGTGAAGGAAAACATCGCGATGAAAGCAAAGCATGGCGATTTACCGTTTAACAGGCGACCTAACTCAGTTATATACTGAAACGATGAACATTATTTTATTTATTGGTTAAATTCTCTCCTGGTAGACTTGTCAATTTTTTTAAAATGTAAAAGTAATGAGACGAATGGGACGCTCTCCTGATGGTAAGAGATAACGCCTGTCCATGACTATTGCAACGATACACAGAACTTTGAGAAACATAACAAAGTCCAGGGCATCGCTTCTTTAACGCAATGAGCGTTTACTTTGCAACATTAGATGATTAGTCTCAACAGCCCCGTAATTTCGTTGACTAGCATGTTTACACACTACAGCTTGGCGGCAGAATATCTGGTACTGCGGTGGTACCTAGCTAGACGACTTCTTGCTAAGGAAATCTACCATCACTATCTTTTATGATAGATACTTAAAAAATGGGTTTGTTTATTTAATTTATTGATATAATGATTATCTATATTTAAATGATTCCTAAAAAATATAATATAGAACGTTCTGCACTATCTTTTTTGGCGTACTCAAATGGCATTATATGTATTGTAAATAATGACATACAAATACAAATACAAATCTTTTATTGATAACACCAAAGTTACAAGTCATTTTTCCATTCATGTTTTTAAACATTATATATATAGTATTGACATATGTTATGATTTTGATATTTTAAAAAAAATATCAAAACAATGAAAATGTGAATGAAATAATATGTCACATACAAAATAATTATGTCAAGATAATTAAATGTCAATAAAAACAAATATATTATAATTACTTACTAGTAATTCAATAATCTTTTATTTTTAAATTATCGTCAGTCATAAAACAAGGTCTCTTGAAACCAAGATCTTAGTTTGCTTCTGAAGTCATAATTATGAGTTCTGCACCTGCACAATGTACATAATGCAATAAAGTATTGAGTATTAAATTAAGTTTATCACCGTCAATAAATAATCGCAATATAACTAGGGATGCGATCATAGTCGGTTGTGAGAAATACGGTAAAGTTAATATTCACAGACACACCTTTCATTATTTAGGCTGAAACATGCGTATCAAAGGAAGGTTCTCTCACAAAGACGCAGTCACTTAAGCTAAGAGGCTTTTATTCTTCAACTTACCTAGGTTTTTTCGACTCTGCAGCCATAAAATGTTGCATTAGGTTTACACAACCTGGTGGTAAGATAGTTTGTAGTAAGTATCTATTTAACTACTATCTTTCGTTTCGATAGCATCACTGAGAGCCAGTTCCCATTCCAGGATACGTACACGTGTTTACCATCTTCGGCTGCATAACAACTTCAAGTCAGTTGTGGTTAAAACGACGCCTGTTTCGACAATCAGAACACTAGAAAATTTCATGAAAATATAAAAAAAAAAATTATAGATGTCTAATAGATCTTAAAAAAAAAGTTCTCGAAGATGTGTGAATGCCGCCAGCCTACACTTGGCCAGCGTGGTGGACAATGGCCATATCCTTCTCACAATAAGAAGAGACTCGCGCCCAGCAGTGGGCCAGTTTATAATAATAATAAATCCTTATTGACAAAAACTTAGTTTATAAAAACAAGGATGACACGGTCTCGGAATGATAGATAGATAAATATAAACTCTTTATTGTGTACACAAAAACTCAAAAAGAAACAGGAAAAATATAAACAAATATGAAACTAAAGAGCTTGCACCATAAACGCATAAAGCGAACTATTCCAAGCAACCATAGATGGAATCAACAAAAAATTCAACGGGAGATGCTACAACACTCTCAAAATAATCAAGAAATAGTTGCATTACAATTTTGGTATCAATAGTATGGTTTGTTGAAGATTCTGAACTAAAAGTTAGAACAGAATCCCCATTTCTCAATAAAACTAATGGTGGGAAGTATTTCCAAGGAAGGTGGGAAATAGTCGGAAATAGCACTTGAAAGATTCTAAAATTATACAGGCATCTCTATAAGAATTCGGTTATTTCAAGCCAGCACCTTTATTCATTTCTGAAGTAAGTCTTAGCACCCCTGCATAATTCTTTCCATTCCAGGTACAGCGCTTGCGGAGACAGCTCAGAATGAAAGATTAATGAGCGCAACGAGCAGGTCGTGTTTAGACAAAAGGTTGGAAACGCCTCGCTCACCAGTGCTACCTACTCTGGGAGATGTGGGATAACTAGTTTTGTCAACTATAAAAAACCAGCCAAGTGCGAGTCGGACTCGCGCACGAAGGGTTTCGTACAATTATCTATAAAAGCGGAAAAAAATCACGTTTGTTGTATGGAAGACCCTTAAATATTTATTTTATTCTGTTTTTTAGTATCTGTTGTTATAGCGGCTACAGAAATATATCATGTGTGAAAATTTAAACTGTCTAATTATCACGGTTCATGAGATACAGCGTGGTGACAAACGGACTGACAGACAGACGGACGGACAGTGGAGTCTTAGTAGTAGTACGGAAGCCTAAAAACATGCATCAGTAAGCAAAAACATATTTTTTATTCTAAATCATTTTATACGATGGTTTTGATCGTGTTGATTGGTCTGTCGGCGACTTTTGAAATATCACATAAAAGGATTGTTTACATGACTCTCCCTTATTGAAATACAATAAAAGGGCCATGTTTAAAATTGCCCTTTGTTATTACGTTTCCGTAATAAACAAACAGAATCGGTCGCAAATTTTACTGAATCAAACATGTCTACAGCACACATTGTATTTTATTCTGTTCGTATTGTATAAAATAATAGATTTGTTTTAAAAACGTACAAAATAAAACAAACATAAGAGTTAAACAATTTCCACATATTAAGGTGGTTCGATTTCCATACAAATATTTTTTTGCCATTTATGGAAAATGGAGTAAAACTATGCTCCATTTGTCCATAAATGGCAAAAATGTATTTGTATGGAAATCGAACCACCGTGGGTGGCATAATGGTGATGCCGCATAAGTAAAACAATAAACTACGTATGTATTCTTAGTAAAATAAAATTGTTTATTATTTGTATATCTTTATACAAATCTATACATATAAAAAATTGAATATTGTTCAAATTTAAAATTTTACTCATGGTAAGGTAAAAAATATTAATTAGTCACTATTGCTACTGTTATTTATCTACATTTATTAGGATCTTTATTAATATTCACAGTTTAAGTAAAGTGAAACAAAAAACCAAATAAAAAAATTGTCTTGTGGGCTCTTACAAGGAATATAATAGAAATCCGTTACATTTCTTCTAAGTGTAGTGTAGATATATAGATAGCAGATACTGTATATATATTCTTCTACAAATCTGTAAACGACACTTATCATCGAGATATATATGTATTTTCAATATATATATCCAAACGTAAAGACAACCTATCCCGTAGTTAAACTATTAGCTAGTCATTAAATTTCTCGGCCTTTACAAACATTCCGTCGGTATCCCAATCAGCTGCGCCATTGACATGCAAATATATCCTGTACCTACTATATAGACGTAGAGCTTCGCTTTAGCCGCCGCGCTGATGCATAAGTTATTTACTTAGCACTGATAAAACGGGTCAGATTGAAACCGCTATAAAATTGTATAAATAAGTACGCCACGATAACTTAGCACATTCATAATTTAGGCATAATTATGTTTAGGCATAGATACCGTTTTGTTAGACATCATTATTCGTTGTCCTAATATTTTATTGGCATAACATATTTGTTGAGCATACATTTATACGTCTTATTATACAAAATATATACCGACCTCTCCGACTTGACGAGCCGGTGTGACGGTGTTACAAGCTGGTCTTTCTTTTTATTGCTGCGAATCGATTACTAGAAAATATCCTGCTTACAATGCCGTGAACGTTCGTTCAGTTAATTCATTCCGGCTAAACGTTAACCCGCAATAATAAAACAGCTAGCAGTTATGTAATATGGCGAATCTTACAATTTGTCCGCGACGTATAGTTGTTTCGTATTTGTTTGTATTATGCATAGAAATGAACGTATGAACGTATTTCATTGTGATTTAATCTTCTATTAAATATTTCCGGTCGTAGAAGAAAGATCTATCGTTTCCAAAAAATAGAACGTGTAATATTGCAAAAGTTGTCTTTTCGCGACAACGCTTGATTGACGCATAACGTATTTGTAACGGTTGTCGACGTCGGTCTGCGAAGAATGCAATAAGCAAGGATTTATGGGTGACCAAGTGCTTTATTTCTGACAAGACAAGGGATTTTATTTATTTATCCATTCATTTACTTTTATACAAAGTTAAGAGCTTTTACTAAGCCGAAAAGGGTAATTGATCATCATGAAAAACAACTTTTACTATGAACACAACTCTGAAATCGTGAAAATGAATCAGCTGCTTTGTAAATTTGCTTAAGAGTCGACAAAGTTTTTCTATAGATTAAATAGCTGATGATTTATCATGGTTTTGTAAACCTGTCTGTGCCTATAGTAAAAGTTGTTGATAGAACGTTGAACATAATGAGCTTCTTTCGGGTTGACTAGTACCCAAGCTTATAACCTTCTACAAAAATCCGATATCCCAGACCCAAGTCAAAAATAAAAAAGCCACTAAATGCAATAAACTAAGTTTAGATTTACATGTATGCATCCAAACGGTAATGTGTGATGTGCACACAACTAGACGTACTAAACCTCAGTCAAGTTGCTACTTATTGTAAAAATACACTTATTGGCTACGTGCAGTTGACTCGAGCGCTGAGCGTTTATGCCTCTGTATGGAATCGTTTTGTCTGTGTTTTATACTGAACATCGCGTTCCAAAACACTGTGACTTGACTCTTACTTAGGTTTCGTAAAAAAAGGGATCCATAAAAAAACAAAGTGAAAGACGCGAAGTAGGTACAACTGAAATAAAGTATACGTAAGAATTATTTTTGTAACATCCATTAGTACGAGTACGTATTTATCGTTACCTCACCGCAAAGGTCGGAACCTCTCCATGTAATATCCGATAAACCTCTTCTACCTTGAAATTAAAACGCACTTCGTATAAATCCTGTCTCAGATAAACGCGGTCTAGAGTAGCGACCTAAAATGGAGCCAGTTAAAACCGAGGCTAGATCTACCGTGACTTGTAAAGTAACAGTTACATTCGAGATCGCTATTGTAGACTGCTGTAGTTTAGGGCAGGCGTAAGAAATAAGGCTTTTTTTATCAACAAGTTCCTAAAACGTTCCGTAATGTTGTATTGTAGATCTAAAATTATATCGTTTTGTCAAGGGTTATATTTAATTACAATAATAGTAAATAAATCATACAAACTCGTGTTCTTCTCATAAATTTAACAAACTTAAAAGTGTACTTATATAGTGTACGTATATAACTCGAGAAACCTACGGAAATGGAAGAGCTGAAATAACATTGATTTACCTGTCGACAGCTGGATTACTGTACAAATATTTATTTTCTCGGAAATCTGACTGAATAATTTAATATTTCTTACAATTAAATGAATGGTTACTTGCTTGCTTTGGTCTTTTTTTATCATTTATGAGGTCGTTAGTAAGTTTAGTAATAAGAAAAAGTTTAAAGATAAGTACTGAAAGCGCTGCTGAGAATTTGGCAGCATTATTGCTGAGAACTAACCTTTTATGTCGTATTGGACACTACAGGGGCATGTTTCGTTATTATTATATTATTCATGTGGGTTTTTTTGTGTAAAACTAAAAAGACGAACGAGACGCTCTCCTGACGGTAAGAGATAACGAATGTCCATGACCATTGCTACGATACATAGAACTTTGAGTGGCAAAAAAGATCCAGGGTATCGCTGTTTTCGCTTTTTTTTTATTGTGCTTATTCTAGTGTGTTCTTGTTGTAGTTTGTGTATAATGAAACCAAATTTTCTTTTTTCTTTTCTTGATACATATAGCATGAACGATAAAATAGAGTCATGGTTGTAGTTACAACGCGGCTTATATCGGGTTACGCGAAACGTTAGTGCTAAGCCAAAGGTTTAAAGGCTTAAGATTTGAATTTACAAACATCTTTTATTTTTGAAACAACATACATTTTGTTAAATTCCAATGAAATTTTTGTACAGTAATTAATACATCGAGATTTCAGAATGGATACTATAATTAAATCTGTTAACAATTACGAGTGCTCATTGAATCTCCTTTGGAACTCTGTAGAAAACGAACTGTTATTAAAAGAATAATCACAAAATTTTCTTTTACAAAAAATATATAGCCTTTACCTCTCGGCAAGAATTCTAACGATACATCATACATCCAAATCTGTTAAAGCATTTTAAAGTTATGGTAGAATAAAGAAACACACGCGTACATAAACCCTGAAAATGGAGTTTTGGCGGGAACGCGGGAAGAGTCGTGTCGCTCCTTTGTATTTTTTTTCCAAAACTAGTGTTTTGTCGAGTGTTTATGCATAAAAATGGTGGTGTTTTATTCATAAAGTGCCGAATTACAAGCGCGAGTGTGGGAAAATGATATAATGTGGTGAAACATGAGTTTTCGTGTTGCTTCCAAAACTCCATCGAAGCTTTGTAGTAAAGTTGCCACTACTTTACTAAAGCATGACTGGAATTAACTGACACGAACTGGACTTGACAAAGACGACTTTGACTAAAAGTAGCTACGATGGCACTTATTTAACTTTTGAAACTTGAAAATATATAATTACTTGACACTGGCAAATGCTAAAACGCGACGCCAAAACCAAAGAAAAAAAAAACCCTGAAAATATCACATTGCTTTTTTTTGACAGCTGTGTAAAACCGATTTGGTGCAGCCGATATCGACTCTGCAGGCGCTAGAGGCAATTTAAGTCGATAGTAAAAGAGCTAGTTAACAGCTTGAATTACGTTGGATGTTATAACTGTACTCTTCACTATGCATCGCAGGATAGTGAGCTGCAGATATCATACCATACCACCGCTATAAGAGTCTAAATAAAACCTATGCTATAGGGCGTGGGTTCAAACCCCAACAATGAGCTTGAGCTGCCGGTGAAGGAAAACATCGTGAGGAAACCATAGCATGGTGGTAGGGTACTTTTGTACTCGGCTGGCTAGCTACCACCCTTAAGTTGAAAATCTGCCGCCAAGCATCTAACGGTGTGTTCCGGCAGCCTCACTTGAGAGCCAGTTCCATTCCAGGCTAGGTGTGCTTTACCATCTTCGACCACACCTTCACTTAACATCAGGTGAGCTGTGGTCAAACAACTAGCCTGTCAATCATAAAAAAAAAAAAAAATTTAGTGAATATTGTTACCAAATATTTAATAACTATAAAAAATCGGTAACATAACCATGTATCACTGACTTTATCACCTTGTTAGCTCATTTGCTTCAAAAGCTGGAAGGCGTGAGTTCGATTCTCACCGGGACAAACATTTATGTGACAATAAATATTTTGCTCTGTGTATGGGTGTTCTGTACGCATTATAAGTATGTATTTACAAAAAAAAATGTATAAGTATGCCATCAATTATTTAGTTCCCACAGTAAAAGCATTGCTTAGTTTAGTGTTGTGTGAAGTGTCTTTTGATTTTCGATATATGACAGCATTCAGTCATTTTGTGTTTACGATTTTGCAGTTTACACCTCGTCGAAAGCACTCGTAAGCTCTTAAGCTATAAGTGTGATACCCGAGATAATTGGCTTCCTTTTGAATATCAGAGCACTTCTTGAAACTATTGTAGACACAATAAGGGAGTATCAATAAAACAGAACTGAGATAGTCTTTATTTCTTATTATAGGTTCTGATAAAGAGGTGCCAGTAATTATATTAAGTAACTAAAAAATGAGCGGCCCCACGTGTAGCTCCATCAGCATTTGCTTACTGTATCACTGATAGATTAATGAGACATTAAAAAAAAAAAATGAAGCCTAAAAAAATGTGGCATGATTATTATCTATTAAATATAGCAAAGAAAAAAAAGTAGTACTCGAATAGAGAGAAAGCTTTAGGACGGAGTTTTGGCGGGAACGCGGGAAGAGTCGTGTCGCTCCGTTGTATTTTTTTCCAAAACTAGTGTTTTGTCGAGTGATTATACATAAAAATGGTGGTGTTTTATTCATAAAGTGCCGAATTACAAGCGCGAGTGTGGGAAAATGATATAATGTGATGTAATGTGTAAACATGAGTTTTCGTGTTGCTTCCAAAACTCCATCGAAGCTTTGTAGTAAAGTTGCCACTACTTTACTAAAGCATGACTGGAATTAACTGACACGAACTGGACTTGACAAAGACGACTTTGACTAAAAGTAGCTACGATGGCACTTATTTAACTTTTGAAACTTGAAAATATATAATTACTTGACACTGGCAAATGCTAAAACGCGACGCCAAAACCAAAGAAAAAAAAAAAAAAAGCTTTAGGACGAGCATTCAAAATAAAATGAAGCAGTCTGAAAAAAGAAGTTTCATAAAATACAATTCTGCTAAACAATTTGGTACGATAATGAAGTAAATTTCGTTAACTAAACAGATACGGAAAATATTCTCCTTTGTTGTTTGTTATTATTTGCAAAACTGGAAAACTTTTGCACAGTTAATCGAATCCTTATGAAAGTTGTGAACGGTAGATTGTTTATCAGTGTTAGTTACATAAGCAAATTTCTAATCTTGCAAATTTCGTTCGTATATCAATACCGGATATTACGTGGTTTGAAACTGACATTTTGTCTCATCAAACGGGCATTACAAAGCCTTTAGATTGAAGGGTCTTAGCTACGAATATTTTAAAATACAATGAGGATGTCTATGGCCAAGTTTATTTAAGAGAACATTTCTTATACAAGTGGATTTGTTGTTTACACTTTGATGTGTTTCTATGTAGCAATCTTAATGCATATAGCATATATTGACATCAACATGCATCGTGATAGCAAAGAGAATCTGCATCGCGCAAGAGAAGTTGCTCTCTCTCTCACATACCATGCATACAATCACCCCCCCCCCCCCCACTCTCGCCCCCCTTCCCCTATAAGTTTACATGGAAAGTAATTTCAATACATTTGATTAAGTAAACAAACATGTCTAAACAGTAAACCCGAAAGTACACAGTCGTTTGACACAGAATAGTGTATTTGTGTTGAGGGAAATTGAATCCCGAGGTTTATTTGAACAAGACATACAAATTTGAATTGCCCTGGGTCTCTGGTGGCCGACTTTATATATCCGAGATAGCTAACCTGACCTTAACTGTACACTGTACACAGTCTATCGTTAGATGAGGAATTTATATTTAACTCCTTATTTAAGTGGCATTTGCCGACGTACATTTTCAACATCAGTTAACCATGACACCTGCTTAAGGTTTTCAAAATTGATCGACTGTTATGAATTACTAGCGGACGCTTCGCGGTTTCATCCGCGTAGTTCCTGTTCCCGTGGGAATAAATGAACAAAAAGTAGCATATGTCACGCGGAGATAATGTAGCTTCACAACGGTGAAAGAATTTTTGAAATCGGTCCAGTAGTTTCGGTGTCTATTCAATACAAACAAACAATCAAATCTGCCCTCTTTATAATAATATAGATAAGGTATTTTTGACGTCACTTTATGTGATTCAAGCACAACGTTAAATATTTTAGCTTTTCATATATCACCATCATCATCAGCTAACTCTTATCCACTGCTGTAAAGTAGTGTGTGTATTTCTTCTAAAACACGCCACCTACCTCGATCTTGGGCTTTTTAATACCACTTAAGTGACCAACATAACTTAGCGTATTAGTAAGCTAAACTGACAGTAGGCTGGACATATCTGTCGCAGAACCGATAATCGCTGAGATAGACGTATTTTAGAGTGGGTACCGCCTATTGGCAAACATAGCAACAGCTTTAGTGGAGAAACGATATACGTAAGGCAGTGACTGGATGCTATTTATAAAAATACAAAAATAAAAGATAAGTAATGTTAATGAGAGAGAGTAAGATGTAGTGAAACTGTCTATCAAGATTAAGGCTGTGTTTAGGGTTAATCAACCGCACACTATACACCTAAATGAGGTTATTGTATTATTTTTTGTCGATAATAGAATGTAAGTACTACCGAACAGTGTTAACTTGGTCACTCTTGCGAATAACAACGCTGACGTATGAAGCTTCCTAGACTTACTAATATTCTAGCTACAATACGGTACTGGCTCCTCGCCTAAGCTTTATTTACTCACCCAGTACGTGTGAAGCTAGGGTTAAGGCTATAAAGTTAGTTGGGCAGCAACATGGGCTGGCTCGATCATTTTATTTCTTGCCATTCTATTCTACCGCAGAACCTTGCTTTTCCCTAAATAGTAGTCAAATGTAGGCTGACGTAAAGTTAAAACACAAAGGTTCGTATTCAGTTAGTAATGTTCTACATAAAATTAAACCGATAGGAATTTTAAAAGTTTACTACTTTATTATGGTAGAGCTTTATAGTTATCGGTGCCTTGTTCGAGTTATCTAAGCTATCTTTTTTTTAATCATACGTTATTGATGAGAAACTACGCAAGATTTCAATAATTTCTTCATAAGTTTATGCTATAATTATTATAGTATACAATGGCACGTTTTCTTAGAGAAAACAAACTCAGTCCTTGAAGACACTTAGATTATATCCATCATCGCTCGGGCAGCATATTACTCTTTTTAGTGGAGCGTACAATATATCGGCATAATATCGTTCGGGTTTTTGGAATATCAACTAAAAACATTGTGGGTAGGTTTACCTGTAATTTTTATGCATATAATATTTTTAACATTACTGTGTCGAGACAAAATCTGTAAGAAACGGTCTTGGTTCTCTTTATAGATAGCTACACTCTCTTCCATTAGACATTGATCGAACGCTTTCTGAGTGCATTCGCTCCGACTAGACTGTCTAACCAACTCATTTGTTAAACGTTCGATTAAATTACAGGGCGATTAGTTTTCTACGAGTATAAACGACTGATTTATGACTGTAGTGTAATGTTTAAAATAGTAACTGTATAACAATGATTTTATATGTTATTATACTTAAAGGAGACGTCGAATGATCAGTAAGCAAGCATCACTTCGGTCAAAAGCATAGCATTGCCTTTCAGCGTGGCAATGGTGCTAGCATTCTGGTGTTTCCTCCTCTTGTGGACTTTCAGATCGGGATTTATTTGTATGAATTTGTATATAGTATTTACTAGCTGCGCCCCGCAGTGGTACCCGCTACATATTTTCGGGATAAAAAAGACCTTGGATTAGAACATAGGCTTATGTTCTAACCCAGGGTCTCAGCTACTTTCATACCAAATTTCATCCAAATCCATTCAGTTGTTTTTGCGTGGAAGAGTAACAAACATCCACCCATCCATCCAAACTTTTACATTTATAATATTAGTGGGATTTTAAGATTTTCTTAAGTATTTTTTTTGTTTCATTCATTACAAAAAAAAACTTATTCTATTTGTTTAGTGTTATTTTCTATAACTATATCTAACTTCAATTAATGAATACATTATAATACTAATTAATCTTATTTTTGCAAGAGTTAGTACTGCCTTATGATTTCTACGAAACCATTTCTTTGTCATAATATGCAGCTAATGTTTCTAACATGGGTCATAAGTTACTTCTATTCCAGTTTTTACTCAAATCCGGCGTTAAAGAGTAACAGACACAAATTAATATTAATGTAATAAACACACATTTTTATTAGTGTAATGTGATAAAGTTTCGTAGTAGATTCTACGCCGTAGCCGTAAGTCCGTAGCAATTTATCCGTAGCTTCGCAGTTGCATTCTGTTTTACACGGTACGGCAGTCAAGCCTGAGATAGATTGGATACTTCTTGTAAATTATTCACTATGCTTAGAATGAGTAAACCTTAAACTACATTTAGTGCTACAGACTGTTTATTCGTACTTGACTTTCATTTATTTATTTACTAGCTCCGACGCGCGACGTACAATTTCCGTGATAAAAAGTACACTGTGTGTTTTTTAATATCACCTTCACTGACGCCAGTCAACTTAAAAAAAAAGTATTAAATAAATTTTGTCTTGATCGATTCGGTGTTTAGTTTACTGTATGGTATGGCTAGATGTTTTGACAAAAACTCTCTTTTACTGTTTTTACCTAAGCAGCAAACAAATTAACTCTTTAGTTATTGTATTGAGACTGTTGACAGGGGTTTCAATAAAAAGCGAATCTGCGAAGCAAATGACATACTGAAATAAACACATCCTTTGTCGCAGTAAACCCACAGTTTCATGATCATGTTTTTTGCCTAGACCCAGTTTTATTAACGTACTGTATGGGTATGCTCACAAAAAACATATTATTGTGGAAAAGGACGTCAACCCCGTACGTAAAGAGCTGTTTTTCAAAGATAACAAGTCTTGTAGAATTTACTGATTGTTAATGTAAACGCTACACATATTGATATCGTGATGATTTGCTTGTATCTATAATTATGTGTCATCAAAGCACTTGGCAACTAGCAAATAAATGTTAACCTTGGAATCCCAAAAAAATAACAGATTTTTGGCAAAGCTCGTGATTAAAAATACAAGTTACATTTCTTGAAGAACCGATAACCTTTGGGGTAGACAAGATCTAGAATGGAAACCACGTGTATAGTACGTGTGTAATGTAGAGTACACTACGCTTGCTTACATCCTGTGGTCAGATGGAGTGATGACCTGCGTAAAATACTATATGCAGAGAGCTCCCGACCGAACTCCTACATGAGGACGATTCGGGCACAACAACTAGTTATGGAAGATCACTTGTAATGTTTTAGAAATGGCCTCGCTATGGCACCCTGCCAGAGACTCCGAGGGAATTCATCGACAGATAAATTTACGCGCGCCCTCTCAGTACTGTGTACTTTCATGGAACGGGATATAGGTCGTATCCATGCAGTTATAAGCCAGAGCGTATAAGCTACGCACCGACTCGAATTATCTGAGCAACTATACTGCCCATAGATCTTACATAGTTAGAGGTCAATTATGTTTATCACAAAGTCTAAATCGCGCATAAATTTTTCATAATTATTACGTTCAAGTCGCGAAAGTTTAAAAAATTGATTAGCTTCAGGTTGTTATTATAAAGCAAATAACCAGATACCTAAACATGGTTTAAAGGAATCCGCAATGTAAGCAGTTAAGCAAGCTGAACCGTGGTTTTATCCGGCCGCATCGAAACCCGCAACTGCAGCCGCCAGCCGACCTACGATAGCGCTCCGTTGTAAATCATGGTTGCCTGGAAGAAATAGTTATTAGTGATGAGGTCGCCACTTGATACAAAGCCCATAAGATTTTTTTGTACTTTTATCTTAACTTCGGGTATATACAATATCTATCGAAATGCTACTCGAAACCAGAAAATTATCATTTACATTTTCTGATAGCATTAATTATGCTATAAGAAAATGTATACAATTTAAATGGAAATGTATGTAATTTATACCTACTTATGGAAAATATGCACGTGCGTGCTCACAGCTGCAAGCTACAAAGTCCAAGTTTTTATCGTACAAGACAGCTCCAACACTTTAAAACTCGAGCAAACTTTTAAATATTGTGGATGAAATATTGCCTCCATAAAGGAAATGAAAGGATATACGATACGATAGTGTTCGGCTGCCTCACTTGATAGCTTGTTCCAGGCTAGGTATACCATCTTTAACATTTAACATCAGGTGAGTTGTGGTGAAAAACCTAGCCAGTCACCAGTAAATCAACACAACAGGCAAAAGTAATATTTATTTATCGAAATGGATCGTCTAAATGACGGAAAACGGCAACAAACTTCGCTTCGATTTTGTGGTATTAAGCCCATATTTATGATGGTAGACCTCCTTAGCAGGAGATCGTCTGACTAGGTACCACTGCAGTATCAGATATTTTGCCACCAAGCAGAAGTGTGTAAGCATCGCTATATTTTGGTTTGAAGGATATTGCAGCTAATAAAATTACTGGGCTATTGAGACTAACTGTCGAATGTATAAAGGTAGCAATGCCCTGGACATACTCAAAGTTATACATATTCTTCCAATGGCCACGGAGATGCGTTATATCTTACCATTAGAAGAACGTCTCGATCAGATCTTTACTTTTACATGCAAAAAATATTGTTTAGTTATTTTTTTTGGTGCCGATTAAGCTATATTTCCAATATATTAAAATCAAAAAGCTTTCCACGTTTTAATTAATAACGCCGACTTGTATTTCAAACGGGAACGAATGAAATCCGAATCTGAGTAATACGGGGATCTCGAAATCGGGACTACCTACAGTTCAATGAAGGCAACTTTTCATTCGGAAAATTTCTAATTTGTTTTCGGAACTTATCTGTTCACCGCAGTCTCGCTCGCTCAGTCGGTCGCGGAAACTATTTAGTGAATTTAAGTTCTTTGGCGATACGTGAAATCTACTTGGAGGTCCAGAATTTTATCAATTCCGTTTTTTGGTTTATTTTTATCTTACAATTAAATACATTTGATTCAATGTAGTGATAGTTGTTGCGAAAAACTCTTAGATTCGTTCGGTTGTTGTTGAAGGAAATCGTCGCGAAAGAAGTCTGTTAAAAGAGGAAATTTAATGGCATATATGCCAATCTGCGACGGGTGAGCGTGGTCAATCATTCTTAGAGCCTGTGAATCTAGTTCCAGCTGTGGGTTATTAAAAGCAGGTGCATTTATCCAATTTAACGAGTCTCTTCATTTTCGTTTGTGATAGATTTAATTAAAATCAGTCTCATTACATACGTACCATACAAAATTAAATAATTTCGAGTATGTGTACAAATTATTCCGCTACACTTTCTAAATCTTTTGTTTTTCTACTAGGAAAACTTTTGAAACATTTGCGCATTGCAGATGTAAATATATTTTGGAGCCAGCTGATTTGACTTTCATGTTACATTTTGCTTTCTCATGTTATCTTGTTACACTAATTTTGTTTTTAGTATAATTTTTAAATTGTAAGTATTCTAAAGCTTGTTTCTTACTAATATAGTTCAAGTCAGTTTAAGGCTAGAATATTGTTAAAGTTATGGTTAACAACATAAGGATTAGCACGAGGAATGAGCCAACGAGCCTTAGCGATATTTTATTTTTACAAAAAAATAATTGTCAATTTTTACAAACAAAATGCCATTGGTATCGATTATGTTAATTCTTTGTAATGGGATAGCAATAGACGTATGTAAACGTTGTGTAAGATGCTCTGAAACTCAATAATATGACGATATGCGAAAAGCTTTATTGGCAGTGACTTGAAACAAATAGCAGTAGATCAGAGAAGGTGCCTTAGAAAATATTTATTTTCAGTAGTTTAGTTTCTATGCCCAGTAGTAGGTACCTATGTCTAGAAGTGAAGTATCGGCAGCCTAGTTGAGAGACCGACTGGTTTCTAATCTGGAGGTTCGTACTCCACAGCATTCACCTCTATCTTTTCTAAGTTACGTGTGTATTACCGCTGAGGAAAACATCGTGTGGAAACCTACATGTCTAGAAGTTTGCTAGAATTTTTGTTAGTTACAAGTACAAATTCTAGAAGATGTGTGAAGTTTGCCAACACGCACTTGGCCGAGCCATACCCGTCTCATAATGATAAGAAGCCCACACCGAGCTGTGGGACAGTTAACAAAAAAGGCTAATCTTTATGTGCTGTAGTGGACTTAAGTCTGATCGTAATATATAATCGTAAAACTTTTTAGTTACCGTTTACGCCCGTTAGTAGGCCAGGATATCTCAGTTTATTTTTTACGTATTTATTTCGATAGGTTTTCAGCTATCTCTTTAAAAAAACAAAATAACGTTAAAATGTAATCCCGACAGTATAAAAGGTCTAATCGTGCAGCACCATAAAAGCGGCAATAAAAGTCGTCTGCTAATATCACCTCATTTAAAATGCACCAGAGCTCGGCGCCGGCGGCCGCGCTACCATCATCCTAACAAGCAGATTATACTCGCCATGTTCCTTCGCAACCATTTTATTTAAGAGAAAAAACATCTATTTCCCTCGGGTATACAGTGGTTTCATTCACGCATAATATTTCTATGCTATTTTCAGTTAAAAAGATAAGTATATAAGTTCTTATAATATCGCACTCGTTGTAAAAGTAAACGTTATTTCTATGTAACACTTTTTGCATATATCGTAGATTCAGATGAAATTGTTTGTAGTTCTAGAGTTACCATACATCCTGGCTACAAA
The DNA here is from genome assembly GCA_905404145.2 of Biston betularia. Classification (NCBI taxonomy): domain Eukaryota; kingdom Metazoa; phylum Arthropoda; class Insecta; order Lepidoptera; family Geometridae; genus Biston; species Biston betularia. Next base: position 4,029,592 of record FR989868.1, read on the forward strand.
AACAAATAAGCCATAAGTTTCTCTTTAAGTATTTTTTTTTATGTAACATAACCAATCAAATATCACGCTCATTTACAATGACAACAGTTTATTTGAGACAAAATAATATATAGAAAACACAGAAGTAGACCAAGTTGTCCTATAATATTTTTATATTACAAACTGGCCCCAACTCAACATAATGCCGGTGATACATAACCGGCGCGGCATTGATCTTTCATTACGTTATATCAGCCAAAAAAGGTATGTCGCATCTGCAGCTCCAGAATTGGTTTGTTGTTTTAACGACGAGCATAGATGTACTTACATTAATTATCTCTTGACCTTCCTACAAAATATGTAATTAAATAAATAAATATTCAAGGACATTTCACATAGCGTCATCTAGTCCTAAACTAAGCAAAGTTATGGGAACCAGATAACTGATAGAATACTCTTTTTTTGTAAATACATACTTCTGCTGCTCATCATACAAATGTTTGTCCTGAGTGGGAATCAGGCCCTCGCTCTACAGTTATTGGAGCAGATACATTAACAAATATTGTCGGTTCAAACCCTATCACATATTATCGTCGAATTAAGCTCTACGCTAATCCTGATAGCTTTGCTAAATAGTGTCAAATAAAGCCTCATTATACACAGACATGTATGTTGACTTACCTAAACAGATTTTGATACGGGTTTTATAATCTTTTTTTTTACAATGTATATTTTTTTTATGTGCCCCTCGGGCAGGATCCTGTTTAGTACAGCATCTGTCGCTGGTTATCCAGCGTGGAAACACCACGAGTGTCATAAGTACTTTTGGGGTCTTTGCGTAGGGCCTTTTTGACTAGGGATTTGTTGGCTCATAGTATCATTCTCAGCAGATGGGGCATTGATGCGCGTCAACAAACCCCTTGTAATATTAATGTAATACATTCATATTTACTTCTGGAATGTTTATATATTATGCGGAGTCTATGTGACTCGCAAATAATATATAAATTCTTTATTTCAACAAAAAATATTCTATTCTAATTTTTCACCGGGTCTGCACGACAAAATCTACTCAACGGATAAAGCAAAATTATGTTACATTTTTGTTTTCAACGAAGCCAGCTTTACCTTATTGCTTGAATTAAGTTAATGGACAGGGAATCCAACACCTTTCTCTTCATTACCCATTAAGAGCTACGATATGTTAAGTATAATGATGTTGTTTTGCTTGGGATTTGCAGGTTTTATTAAACACTACAAGTGCTCCACGGCTTTACTCGATATCTCTCAACTAATGGCTAAGTACTTAACGTTATTTTTTGTTCGTATCTTCATGTGCTCCTTTCCATCCTCCTACCACATAGAGTAAAATATCATACGAGTGTAAAATATCTTCGTTTTAGAAAGTGTTTCCTATATACCCAGTATTTTAATGTAAGTCTTGTAAAATTTGTATTTTAATACTTTCGACGTCAAGATGCAACATCAAAGCCTAAAATAATCTTACTTTTAAAATCTGTCTATAGGTACATAGTATAATAAATCACGGCTTAAGGTTTATTTTTGTCTATCGATCACAGCGGTTTTAAGCTCAGATATCCACTCAATCTCTGAGTAATCTTGTTTTTATCTATCGCTGATGTTGGCTACTATCTATCTACTGTCACTAAGATGCGACAATATTTTGTCGCATCAATCTTAGCTACTAAGACGCTCTCTGTACAAGTAGGATGGTCGCAGTCAATAAAGACTAGTAGTAACCACATCAGGTCTCAGTCAGGTATCAGGTAGGTCATGAGACAGGAGGAATACATGGTCAGATAGGACCAGAAATAACATTAGATTAGTCTGTGATTTATTCCAAGATGGGCTAGTAGTTACGTATATCGTGACATCGTGAGGAAACCATGATAGTTGGGTATTTTTAATACTCGGCTGGCTAGCTACCACCCAAAAGTTTTTCCTATCTCCAAGTGTTCAAGTTAAAAATTTGTCGCCAAGCACCTACGGGGTCTTCTGGCAGCCTCACTTGAGAGCTAGTTCCATTCCAGAATAGGTGTGCTTTACCATCTTGGACCACACCGTCACTTAAAGAAAACATTTATTTGTCAAACACCAAACACCTATCTTGTTAATTGATTGATTCAGTTACTTTGCGGAAGTTCATTTTGAATATTCAAGGTACCTATATATTTAGTTTATTTCCGCTTAACAGTCGTTTCAGTTACACCAGTGAAGAGGATTTAAATTTAACTAATTTTACTATTAAAAACTTATCCGAAACTTTACTTAATATCTAAAACTAAATTTGACATAAACATAAAACTAAAACAAATTAAACAAAAAACTAATTGAAATAACTATAAGTCTTGGCTAGCTTGTACATGATCCTTATGAGCTATGGCCACAAGTGGTGGCATCTTTGGTACCTAATAGCGACCTTTTCCAGGTAACCAGAAATATATGTTTGTGTTATGTATGTATCTAACGAGAAAACAATCATGGATGCCAAAGTTTTTCCATTTTTTGTTGTGGATTAGGTGAAGGCAAGTTATTGCTGCTATATTGTACCAGTTATGTTTTGCGGAGACAGCTCCTAAGCACTTATCATAAGGACCTAAATCTCCAAGTAACGACCCGTAATATTAAGATACAGCGAACGACACTCCAGGGTTTTTAAAATTTTAATATAAATATTTTCGAGCTTCTCTGCTTGAAAATAGAAATCCTGCTTTCAAGAAAAAAAGAGTAAGAATATTAATTTGTCTTTGAAAATAACGAGCTGGCTTCAGCACCTGCTACGTTATTTTCATAATATTTTGCATGTACAAATTTTTCACTAAATATTTTTTAAAAGTAACATTTAACTTTTATTACGATTAGGCTTGTGTTTGAACGCCAACTCGCCTGATATAAGCGAAGATGCGGTCTACGGTAGAGCACGCTCGCCTAGAAGAAACCAATTCACTTTTTTCAGCAATTTACTTTTTTACCAATTCAGCAATTGTTCATGCATGTTCGGCAAGATTCTCTCTCACTCTCACTCACTATCACTTACTCTCACTCACTCTGACTTACTCTCACTCACTCTTACTGACTGACTCACTCATACTTGCACACACTGATTTCTGTCTCTCGCGTTATTTATTACTACCGTTATCACCGCTTTTCTCATACACGGGCTCGGACGAAATGATTAGACTGACGTCCTAACAAAACGAATCGAGCTGTCTTACAACACAATGGACATATCTACTATTCCTAAGAAAAGGCAGCATTTATATTTCGTGCGATTTATATTTAGATTTTGATACTTTACTCGTACGTAATACTTCAACATACAAAACAAAAGCCGCTTTGATCTTTGTTTAATATCCGGATTAAAATACGATACGGTATCCTGATGTAGGAAATAGATACTGCAAAATAAATAGCTCAAACTTCCCATTCCACATGTACTCTTCGTATTCAAAACTTTCAGCGCTTTTTTTGTTTCCTCGATATATACGTACTTACACAAATTTTGTGGTACGTTTGTAGCGATGATAGTTTATTGATTAACGCGGTCGATTCATACACCGAAGGGCGTGGGTTCAATCCCCAATGATGAGCTTGAGCTCCCGGTGAAGGAAAACATCGTGAGGAAACCTAGTAGTAGGGTAGTTTCTAGTACTCGGCTCGCTAGCTACCACCCTACCCTAACGGTGTGTTCCGGCAGCCTCACTTGGGAACCAGTTTCATACCAGGCTACGTGTACTTTAGCATCTTCGATCACACAGTCACTTAAGATCAGGTGAGCTGTAGTCATACACGCATGTCAGCCGTTAAAACAATGTTTAAGTTTGTTTGTCCAAAGCAGATATAACACAATTCACTCGCTATAAAACTGATTAGAATCTGTACTATGAATAAATAAGCAAAACCGAATGACACGTGATTTTTTTCTGTCTATCGCAATCACTTTTATAACAGTCCATTTCAATTTATTTTGTCTTAGTTTTTATTTAAACCTTTTTCTCTGATGGTAATAGAATACGCATTTAAACACTCATTTATCAATTTAATTTTTTACAAACACCAATTTACAACAGATTTATTAATAGTTGACTAAATAAAATGAAACACCGAAAGTAGATTTATTCGTTTCCAGGGTGAGTATACCGATACTGAGGCGTCCGGCGACACGTCTGTATAAATGGAAAATATCAATGTAGGGGTTCAACCATAAGTTCCCACGGTCGCCAACTACAGGCTAAAAATGTATCTATTTTACGGAGATCTCATATTTCTATGCTTCTTATCGATTTTCTATAGGTTCTTCCCTTTTTTGATGTTTTATAGAATCTAACCACGTAGGTATACTCCAATTCTAAATAGAGTACACTAGAACATTTTATTTGAGTCCCAGCGCAGGTAACTGCTAGTAAAATGCTACAACAGTTTGAAACTTTCTCGACGGGAGTAATCATCAAACGCAGTCATATCAAAGTTGCCAACTCCAACCTTATCTTTATAGCACGGTAAAATACTATTGTTTTATACCTGAAAAATTAAGCACCCTATACATGACTCATTAAAATTAAGTGCAACTTTTTAACTGAGTGGTAAATACGTGTAACGTTAAAAAAGCTAGATTAATTTTGAACAATCAAATTACCTTCTTATATTTCGATAATGGGATAGATTTCACAATAATTATAAAATTATTTTTTTAAGATTTAAAGGCTAGGTTTTTTTTAATACAGAACAGGTTCGCGTTTGACCACACCCTGCCTGATGTTAAGCAGGATGCAGTCCAAGATGAAGCACGCTTACCTAGAAAAAAACCTGTTTACTCTAGATTTGAAGACACCCAAATTGTACTTCGCGGGAAAAACAGACGCTGGCAGAGAGTTCCATATCCTCGCTGTGCGTATGAAGAATGTGGAATCGAAGCGCTTAGTCCGTACGTGGGGAATGTCTATCATGTATGGATGACGCTTAGGCCTAGTCTGCCTAGCCGTCCGGTAATAGAAAGGGGCTGGCGGAACCAAATTGTGCAATTCCATGGCACACTCATGATGATTGATGGTAGATTTTCAACTTGTGGGTGGTAACTAGCCAGCCGAGTACCTACTAGAAACCAACCCACATCCATGTTATGGTTCCCTCATGATGTTTTTCTTCACCGGCAGCTCAAGCTAGTTGTTGGGGTTCAAACCGACCGTGCTAACTATTGAGCTATCATCGCTACGAAAAAATCTGTTTGATCCGCGCTTTAATCTAAATTATTAAAATTGTTTTTGCCCCGTTTATTGCTGTATTTTTTATACTAAGTAAACTCAAATTCGTCGAAGAAAAATACACACGCGAAATTAGAAATAACTCATAATAAGCACATAACACAAATAAACATGACTGATGAAAAAAATAAAAGTCCCTTCAAAAGGCCTAATATCACAAAATGAGATACGAACAATGTTATAGAAAACACAATACATATGTATAACAAAAAGCAATCCATCAAGGTTCTACTTCATGCTGTACCTTCGTGAGATAATGATATTAAAAACAACAACGAAATTTCGAATGAATATATTCGAAGAACAATTTTCTCTTTGATACGGAGTGTGATATATTTCGGGCGAGTAATTGGCGCAATACGCTTGAGGAAGCGTATATTTTAATCGGACGAAATTCTCTGTTCAGTGGGTACTTAGAACAGCATTAGATATCTTGATAGGACTATAAAAATGTATTACAAAAGTGAAATAGCACCTCAAACCATGGCCATTTCTTTTGAATATACGAATATGAAAACACGATTTTGGACTATGAGCAAAATATTTTAGATATAATGAATATTTTTTTAATAATAATCATGTCTTGACTTTTACCATCTTAAATGATGAGTGATCAGCTCTTCTTAAATGTCAAAGATATAGTCAATTTATATTAATTAATTAATATAAATTGACTATATCTTATATCGACGCCACACGTGAACAAAACGCTGGCCTTTATTTTGCTCAGCGTTTGAGTATTGCCATACAACGCGGCAATGGGGCCAGCGTTTTGGGAACTATTCCCATTGATAGCGGTCTTTTAGAGTAGTTATTATTTTAAGTTATTTTGTTTTGTTTAATTGAAGATGATTATTATACTTTTTTTTCATAATTTAGCTTGATTATCTAAATTTTAAGTTTTTTAAAAATTTAGTCTGTTCTTGTTATATGATTAAAATAATTTTACAAAACCAAAAATAAATTAATTAATACGTTATAAAATTAAAAATATTGAATCATACATTATTATTATCTCATAGTTCCCCAAACATGCTGTCAAAATTGTCAATATATTCCATTCATCCACAAACAGAACACAATAAAACAGAACGAAATAAAAACGACAGACAATAGCAAAAACATTAGAACTAATCACCCTGGGTGGTAGAATTGGTAGGTGATTAGATAGTTTACTAATGTAACAATCCTTTTCATCATAAGTTGCTATTTCAAGCAACTTATGATGATAAAATGTCCAAAGAACGTAACATGATGTTTTTGCTAGACCTTTACAATATTCAAAGAGATAAAGGCTGACTTGACATCTTTTAGATTACAAAACCTAGACGTGGTGATTTATTGGGTAAAGAAAGAGCAATTTTTTTGGGTAACGTAAGAAAATCTGAAACTAGAACCCAAGAAAATCTGAATTTAGGATAGATCGTTTTCAGGGTAATAGAGTAGAGGGTAGTAAAGTACTAAGCTTCGCATGTATGTTGTAATAGGCTATTATTAACCATATTATACGTTGTTAGTTTATATGACAGTCTGTTCTACCTTAAACGTAGTTGGAATCGTACTTGGTAACATGTAAAAATGACTGAGTACAAAAGTGTGCTCACTTTTTTTACTCCTCTAGACTTTTCGATTAGGTTTCGTTTTTAGTATTTATAAATAATAGATTTGGAAATAACATAAAATTTTATTTATAAATTTTTTTATTGTGTGAAATTTTAAACTATTTAATTATAATGTATCGTTACATTCTTTTGTTTAGATTTAAGTTGTTTTACGCTATTAATTTTAAAAGAATAAAGAAACATTAACTATCATTATGGTAATCCGAATATAACGAGCGATTTTTTTTCATAAAATTTATACCTTTCTACCTGTTATTGTAACATAAAACATGGACCTACTAACTTCTTATACATTTTCAGAGATTTTCAATAAAAGCCTTCGGTTACGTAACTAAACCCTTATTTGGCCGAGTGTACAGCACCAAAATGTAATTTGTACACGCAAAAGCATCTAATATAACGTATAGTAGATACATTTTAAAGGGAAATAGTATAAGGGACTCGTTACACCTCCTGAATTCGTAATGAATTGGGTCTGTATGGCAGCGCGCCGATTTTACGACGGATCAGCAGTTTGTGGAAAAATACCTACGCATAAGGAATTTATACATTCCAAATGCTTTCATGCTATTTAAATTAATTAAAAGATGTTTCCAGTCCAGAATTAGAATTAGTGTCTAGTAACTATTACTTTTTAGTCTATTAGACATCACGTACATTCTTTGCAGGAGGAAAACTACTTTCTTCGAAAAGTTAGTAGGTACATTCACTGAATAATTAAATCAGAAATAATATTACTTTGGAACCTGTCGCGCTAACGAAGCCGAAATCAAAACTTTTCTAGAAAGAAATTGGAGCAAAAATATATTACTCAACCATTCATCCGAACGGAGAATTTGTAGAAACTCAAAAACGAATAAAAAATTTAATCGCTAAAAAGTTCCTGATTGCTATTCTCGATGTTCGTGCCTGTCAGTTTTAATTTTCCCGGCTGTTCGGAACTTTGATCCCCGAGTTGCATTCTACTTTTTATTCTTCTTTATCTTAATCTGTGGCTAGTTTATGATGTTCATCACATTTGCTTCCAATGTTTGTCGTGCTTTTAACCTAGTTTGCTGTAAACATCTTGACATAGATAACCAATCAGTAATGTTTGTAAATGTGATGTATCGACGCGGATCGAGTGTCAGCACCAGAAAGTACACTCGAGCTTGATGGAATAGCCAATTTGTACGTAGAATTTTGTTACTACGATAAGTATTTCTTCGGTAGCGCTTCGATGACAACCCACGAGACACTAAGATACATTTTAAATAGATTATTTATTCTTTATCTATTATATAATTATATAATATTTTTAGTTTAAGTTATTACCTGTAACTTCCTACAAATATGAAATCTTTTTAAACTACGTATTGATCTTACTGTGAAAACTGACGTCTCTTTAGGTTAGGATACTCCTATTATAGATTTGGTCAAATCGGACGAGATTTTTTCAAGAACTCAAAGCAAAAAAAATACGACGCGCGCGCGGCCACATCTTGCTTAGCACACTATAGTTGGAATATCCGACCTAATCAAATATTAGTAATCCCATATAAGTAAAACAAAAATGTATTGATCTGTTTGTGCCGTCCGCTGTCCTACGATAGCTAAGTAGAACTCGACGCGACGCGAAAATATCGGGCTATCGTTGTTCTTACACGATTTTGACGTACGTAGAGTAGTATATGCGGTATTTATTTTTACATAGCATCCCCGTACATAGCGGACATTCCTCATGTGCGCACTAGGCGCTTCGATTTCAGATTTTCTATTCGCACGGCGAGTATGTAAAACTGTGTGTCGGAGTCTGTGTTTCCCGAAAAGTACAACATGGTTATCTTCAAATTCAGAGTAAACAGGTTGCTTCTAGGTAAGCCTGTTCCACTCTAGATCATATTGTTATTTAGAATCAGGCGAAACGCTTACCTATTAAGAATTAAAAAAAAAACTTCCGAAAATTTGTAACGGCAGAATTAAAGTTAATAATAGGAAAAAGAGGGTACTTTGAATTAACAATAGTGTACTCGTAACACTATTTTTTGTCTGGCAATTGTGTAAAAAAATCTTGTTTTGTGAAATATCAAGATAATCTGCGAGTATGTAACAGAAAGAGGCTGATCTTATTGTCAATGCGAACACTTTTTCCTATACTTTTTACTAACATCCCACTAATATTAAAAATGTGAAAGTTTGGATGGATGGATGGTTTACTCTTTCACACAAAAACTACTAAACGGATTTGGATGAAATTTCGTATGGAGGTAGCTGAGACCCTGGATTAGAACATAGACTACTTTTTTCATCCCGAAAACATGTCGCGGGTAACACCGCGGAGCGCAGCTAGTAAATTATAAAATTGTATGTTTCTTAGAAAAAAATTGATCTTTAAGAAAACTTACGGAACAGGTTTTTACGTTATAAAATAAAGAATTAAGTAGAAAGTTATAACGCGAATACTAGCAATAGCATATTTATTTTATAACTTTCTTCTTTTATGCAGATAAATTAGGATGGTGGCGTCCTAAAGGCCGTTAATTTACACGAGAAATCCATTTGGGTATTCGATTATTATCAAAGGCATATTTGTTCAGGCTTTCCAAGCTCTGAACACTGAGTAAACAATATACAGCCGCTTGCGGTACAAAGCCGCTTTAGAAAATGTTTGCCTCGGACAATTATAGTTATTGGAGGCAGCAACTGAAATATATGTACAGTTTTAGTATTCTAAAACGCTGGCCAAATTTATCGTTGTATACTTAGTGGATAATTATTTTGTACAATATTATTTATTAGATTGTTAATTGGTTGTGTACTTATATGCACCTACCTATTACGTATATGAATCTGAGTTATTTTAAATAAATTATTATTATTATTATATATGTATTTATACCTATTATATTTATGTCTAAAGGATGTTTCGGCCAAATATAGTAATAAGGAAGGGCTGCTGCTGATCTATCCACCAATGTGAGCAATTTTAATAAGTGATTCTGAATAGCGTAAAAATTCTGTTCCGTAGATCAATCGATATTTTTTCAATGGAACATTCGATTTTATTATTTTATAGTGTGATGTACATCCTTAATTAAATCAAATAACACATATTTATACACAGAGGTATTTAATTAATTATTTATAAAAAATCTATTCTTCTTCTTCGTCGAGTCAATGTTTTAATATTTTTTTTTAATTATTATTAGTTGGTTTTCTCTCAGTATTTAGCCACTGCAACACTGCGGGAGGTGGCTTCTTGGAGGTCTTCCATGGTGCAGGAGTCTGGACAGCGAGGGCACGAGACTAGGTGCTGCATGGTTTGTGCAGGAGGCCCACAGTTGCGCTGTACCATTTCGGCTCTTTTAAAAGTACCATTCATAAATTGGACCAAAAAATTTTTAAAAATTCCTGCCAAAGATAATATAATAGTGTAAAAAACATGCAATTAATAAGAATCGAATTGATATTACATATTTTCACATTACACCATGTATTTTCTAAGAAACGGTTTAAAGAGGGCGTAAATGTTTTACATTCTCCCGTTTTGGTTTACAACGGAAATAATAGGCAATAAATCCCCGGGCAAATATTGAAGATTGGGTTTATGAGCGACGTACTCATAAAATATATCAGATTTATGCGTTTATGACACTTCTTCTTAAGGAGGTACGATCGGATGTAGTTTACTGGATATTTAAGTAGTCTATGTTATGAGGAGAATGTATTTTTCATATATATAGAGTTACACACACACTCTCGGCATCTACAATATTTTTATGATGAAGGTGGATCACTTGATTCAACCCGCTCAACTGAACAACGCTCTGGCTACGTCAGATTAAGACTCAGAGAGCAGCTTGTTCAATTTTACATCCTCTCCTAATGGTAAGAAGCAACGCTTATTCATGACCATTGCGACGATATACAAAACATTGAGTAACAAAACAATGTCTAGGCTATTCTCAATAGCCCTGTAAATTCGCTAGTTGCGGCACCCTAAAACTAAGCTAAGTTAAAAGTTAGTAAGTTAAATCATACTTTTCTGTAAATACTTATACACAGAACAGCATCTATAATCGTATATGTTTGTCCTTGTCTGGAATCAAACCCACGTCCTAAAGTGGAGCTACTACCAAATAAGCTAACATGGCAGTCAAATTATTACATTGAAGATTGCAGACTTTTGTAATGAAGAAAAGAAAACATTCTCAAAAATAAAATGAACCTCATGCCACATAAATATTTATGGGGCCCCGGGCCGCATTAGGAATTTATCGGTATGTTGCTACAAATGAGAGTACGCCTGTAGTACGTGCCCTCGGTTTAGCAAATTAGGTGCAAATTCGATGCTAAATGAGACTGGAAACACTTTTTCTTGGAGAAAAACGTACATATTCGCAAGCACATTTGTATTATTCTATTTCATATTTATCTAGTTATAGTATCACTATTTAGTTATGTTTTAGGATGTAATGCATTAATATTTAGCAAGATGCTTTTACTACATTTTTCGTTATTTTTCTTTGAGATAACAATACCACAGAGTCCTTGTAATTAACTACACACGTTTCACAACTATAATTGTCGAAAAACTTTAATTTAGTATTATTTTAAAGTAAGTAAACACGCGTCAACATTGACATCCATGTACCAATCTCTCAAAGTAATCAGCACCAAAGCAGCGATGCCCTGGACTTTTTTTTGGTGCTCAAAGCTCTGTGTATCGCTGCAATAGTGCTGGACATGCGTTGTTTCTTACCATCAGGAGAGCGTATCGATCCTCTCTTTAATTTTACATAAACAATCTATCAAATTCAAATTTTGCTTCCTAAATAAAAAATAACATTAGCAATTGTGAACAATGACAATAATTTGAACTTACGATATTTTGATACCGTTATTATATATGTACTGCATGATATTATAATTAGTTTATATTGCCTTTCAAAAAAACGCAGTAGTGCGGATCACCAGAGCTAAAAAAGAAGAAAGGATGTCTACGAACCCGCACTTGGCCAGTATGGTGTAAGTACTATAGCCTTATCCTTCTCCCAATGTAATGACACCCAAGCTGAGTAGTGGGACAGTTTATAAAAACCAGGACCGATCTGTATAGTAATTAGGTCCCACCAAAAGAACTTTAAAAAGATAAATATGGGAGAAAATTTCACAGTGCGCTGTCTAGCCTAACCAGATAGCTGACAGAATACTACTACACTAATATGTATATTTGTATTTACTTATACTTTTTTTAGGAGATTCAAACAGACCTACTACCAAATGAACTAATACTCGTCGAGCATTCTTACTTTATGAATAATGTTGTAACTATAACCGACTGCCAGTAAATTTAGTGAGCCGTTAGCGCACCTCATTTATACCGATAAAACCTTAAATATCCCCCCAAACGGGACCTTCGCCGCAGCTAATATTGATGGCAGAACATTTCTGCTAATTTACAGGATATTTAACCCATTTGTATGTCAATATGGATCGATTTGTGTTCTGTATACTCGATGTAATGTACCGTTTTACGAGTATGGACACGAATAATCGTTTACATTTATGAACTAAAATTACGAGTAAGTATCCTTTTGTTTTGTTTTGGTACGATACTGAATGAGAGTTTGGTATGTTGTTTTTTTTATATTTTAGACTTTCGATATTTAAAATGTGGTATTCAAGTAAAATGTTATTGCAGATAACGGTTATAAATTCAGTTGTTTCTCGGGTTTAAGTGGGAGAGATCCCAGTTCATCAGTGAGATAGGCATAACTTTGTAAAAATATGGGAATGAATAATGGAAAGGTCTTCGAATCCTTCATTAACATCCCACAATAGAGTGTATGTCACACTAGAGTGGGATCCAAGACATACCGATGTAACATTACCACTTAGATATTTATTATAACGTTTTAGTATATTTTGAATTGCCTCTGTTCTTCGGTATTATTACACTTATTACTGTAGTATTTTTGAACAAAATAAACTTTTCACTTTTCTTTATAATTATCGGCCTATTATTTTTAACCTAGCATCTTATTACACTAATGGGTTTATAGGCTCTATCAAGGTATTCCAGTCATAACTCAGCCCGATTTTCAGTTCTTTGTTTTCAACTATTCCTATACGGCTTACGTATATCATCACTCCATTAAGTCACAGGGTGCTCTACGCTACATTTGCGCAATGCAATTCCTAATGACGATGTAAATTCTTTCACGTATTTGCGTACCTTACCTGTGATGTCAACCTTAGAGTAGGGCGGTATTTAATGCTAAGAGCAATTGCATATTAAGACAAATATTCCGCTGCGCTGGGATCCTGAATTGAGCTGACGGCAGCTGAAATGCGGTTGGGCCTTTATTTATGCGGTTTGTTCTCGCCTTTATTAATTTTGTGCAAATGAAGAGAAGTAAATTGTTTAATGAGAATGTACTTTGTTTGATTTTTGTTTTACATTTACGGGATTTCACGTTTTATTACGTCGGATACTCCGACTATAGTTATACTCCACATTCTATGGCTTTCTTCAAGGAGTCAAAGCATATTATAAAAGCACAAAGATTTGTAACTGTTTGTCTCTGTTTGTTGTTGTTTTTGTGTATTCTGTGGTGTTACAAAATATAAAAATCTTTTTCTTTTTCAGAGCACAACGCGCGCGCGGCCTTGGCTTGTTTTGCAGTTATCCCGTATTTAAGTAAAATAAAAATGCATGATAATTACGTCAGTTTCCATATTACTTTATATTTGACGCTACATCGGCCTTTGGCATCCCACTGCTGGGCATTGCCCTCGAAGGGTGATTGGCCATATTTCACAAAACATCCTATGAGGGCCAGCCCATTCGCATTCAATTTCAAATTATACAGGGTTATACAGGTTAGGTTAGCTGAAAAAGGGTCAACTCAATAAAGGTGTTCTTGTCGTTTAAAACAATTTTTTTGCTGGGCACAATTTTAAAATCAGTTGTTATATAAAAAAAGCACGCTGAATCTCGACCAAATGTATGGAGTAGCGTATTTTTCTTTTTTTTTTGCGAAACATACAGTTTCGATTAAAAAAATGTATTTTTACTATTCCGTTATGAACTTTAGCTGTTTTTTTAATTAATACCGGGCTACATTTGTCTATTTCCTGTCTGATGTTAATTAGTCGTGCGATCTAAGATGCAGCACTCCGGCAGGGAGTAGGATTTTGTTAACTGGTGACAGGCTAGGTGTTTAACCACAGCTGATGCGAAGTAATATTTAAATCATTACAAAAATAAAACTAAAAGTAAACTAGTTTACTGGTTAAAACGAAAATGGCTTGACGTATTTTAGAAGCAAAAAAGGCTTATAAATAATTCGAACGACTACTGATTTTAGGCAACATACCTACCCAAAATTTTAACCACGTTATCTCGCTAAATTGCGAATTTAAATTTTCAGCAAGTCAACGTAGACGCGCAAAATTATCTCTAAATCATAAATGGATACCTGTATGAATATTATCGTCACACCTCACAGCTAATTAGTCTTTTGATATTCGTCAGCATGAAAGGTCGTCTTGCAGAAACATATAAATTCCGACTCTAACAGGCCTACAAAGTTTCTTTGAGCGCTTAAGCGATTAAACTTGAAATGAGGATCCCTGAGGCCCTTACACCAAATTTCGGCGTGACGCACGTCGTCGAACGTCGAGCAATCAGAGTCCCTTAGATACCTATGTACCTTTCTGTCCTTGGATTGGAGATTCAAATTCTTCCACTATTATCTATTCACATATTAAATAACAATATACGTACAGTATTGTTCAACTCGTCATTATTTTTAATTGAAATAAATAAATAAAATCAGAAAATTTCGTAGGACATTACACACAGCGCCATCTGGCAAAGCTTGTGTGATTTTTAAATTGTTTTTATAATCTAACTAGGTGATACGAAGTGCTTAGTTCGGAAGCGAAGAGGCGCTCCGAGGTCGCGGCGATGAGAGGTGGGTCGATTCCTTGTAAATGCTGGTCACTATACTATACATTATACTTTATGCATATTAAGGTGGTTTTGCCTACACAACATTTCCTCATGTAAAAATAAATAAAAAAATTTGTTGCGGTTTGTTGTTGAAGTATTTCGTATAAGTATATAATAAGTACCTACATCAATTTAACATTTTGAGAATACAAAATTTAGAGCTCATTCCTAAGTTTAAAAAGATACATCTAGAATTACAACGTGTATAACACAACAGTTGGCTTTCCAAACATAAATTAGGGAATCAATTAAAATTTTACGAATTTTGTCATGTAGCAAAAAATATGTTGACGGATTTTTGATAGAACTATGCAACGATCGCAGTGGAAATTTACTTTTTTTGTTGGTAGCACTGATTTAGTTCCTGAAAGCGCCACCGCCAACTTATGAAAGTCAACGTTTAATTTTTTTATACCTACGTATTCTCTGTTACAAGTACCTAAATTGTTATAACTTCAGAAGGGTGTAATAAAATATTATACATTTTTGATTGCGGCAAACCAGGGCTACTTACCCCCAAAGCTAATTACACTCACCTAATTAACGAATGAAACCTGCATCCGACGTAGCTTGTTTCAAACAAAATGTGAAGTTTTCGCTTCCGTAATTATCAGATACGAAATTTATAAAAATACTCTTTTTCGTATAAATATGAATACAAACAATTTTAACGTTATGTAATTTAAGTAGATTTATTTTTCAGATTTCTTTCAAAAATTACTGTCTGCTGTTATGTTCCAAAAATCTAACTGCTAAAATTTTTGACATATAAACTGGTGTTAAAGTAAATAGATAATAAAATAAAAATGCAAATCCATTGACAAATATATTTTACATGGATCTAGTGTGTAGTGCGCGTTCCAGGCGCCAACTTAATAAAACAAATTAATTCATATTTGTATAAAAAACGTGTACATTTCTCTAACTTCGTGAAATATACTGGAGAAAAGAGTTACCGATATTAAATTCTTAACCCATTTCAAAAAAAAAGAAGATCCGAGCCTTTCAAAACATTTACCTATTCGGCCCCATCCGAAATAACATTTTCATTTTTCACATTGCGTCGTTAGTGGTTCGCCTCAAAAGCCCTTAAAACGTTTTGAGGGGTCTCAAATGTAGAACGATAAAAGTAACTACTCATTTCACTTTACACGTCCTCGAACATAGAGGGCTGTGCGCATTTGTATAAAATGTTACGGAAACATTGTACGAAATGCTAAAGTGTCATAACTACTCATCATAAGTGATGATAATGTAGTTGGAAAAGATGCAGTAAAAGCAGAATTTTTGTAGTTAATATAATAATATACATAATAGTTATTGACCACTTCTTGAGTTGTGTGACCAATTTATTATTTTCATTACGTCTTTTGTTTTCTACTAGCTGTGCTCCTTAGTTTTATTTGCGCAATCTTCATCGTATTTTTTTTTAGTTCTTGTCTAAGAAGTACACTTTGTAGCGATGATAGCTCTGTGGTTAGCGCGGTCGGTTCACACGTCGAAGGATATGGGCTCAACCCCCAACAAAACGCTTGAGCTGCCGGTGAAGAAATCATAGCATGGTTTAGGGTATTTTCTAGTACTCGACTAGTCAGTTACCATTCTCAAGATGAAAATCTGCTGCCAAGCATCTAACGATGTGGTTCGGAATCCACACTTAAGAGCCAGTGCCATACCAAGCTAGCTGTGGTTTAATATCAGTGACCACACCGTCATCAGGTGAGCTATGGTCAAACACCTAACCTGTCAACCTTTAAAAAAAACTATTGCAGAGTAACCTTTGCAGAGCCTTTCGAAACGAGGCGTTTGACACACCGTTAGATGCTTGGGACAGATTTTAAACGCTAGCCAGCCGAGTACTAGAAAATACTTTACCACCACGCTATGGTATCCTCACGATGTTTTCCTTCACCGGTAGCTCAAGCTTATTGTTGGGGTTTGAGCCCACGACCTTACATGTGAACCGACCGCGTTAACTACTAAGTCATCATTGCTACAAAACCGTTACCGCAACCTTACCGTTATTTGGTAAATGGCGTTGTACATCGCCTTATATCCAGAATTATTCCTCTAATTTTTTCTACGATACGCCTCAATAACTTAATTGTGAAAGCAACAGAATAATTTGGCCCAAACCTCGGCTCCCTAATTTACTTTGGCCTTTGTAACGTAATTTTATAAGCTCTTAAATGTGAAGAAAGTTAAAAAAGAAGTCGTTTCTATTCTGCTTGGTCGACACTGGAACGAACAATTTCACTGGAGAAAAAGCGCTAATTATAGCGAGGAGTGTTTGAAATGAAGAACAATGAAGTCGAATTGCCAAGCTATGTTTTAATAGTAAACTTTCAAAATACATATATCTGTTATTTCATTCTATAAGTACATAAAAAAAAATCGTAGGACATTACACACAGCGCTATCTGACCCCAAACTAAAGGAAAGCTTGTACTATGGAAGTTAGATATCTGATAGAATATACTTTTTTTTGTTGTAAATACATACTTATAATACATACAGTACACAGAACAAACATTTGTTTTATATCACAAATTGCTTGTCCTGAGTGGGAATCGAACCCACGCCCTTCAATTCTTGGAGCAGACATATTACGAATGAACCAACAGGGCTGTCAACAACATGGTCTTATATAAAACTTTATTCAAATCTATAAATATATCGGTCAAAAACTAAAAGAAAATAAATTTGTGTCGCAATTCAACGGAAATCTTTTCTACAGTTATCGTGAACCTAAAAAAATTGTGGCTATTTTTCTTATCCTTCAGAAGCCCTATGACGGAAAGCGACATCAATTTCCCTTGTGCTAACTCTATTTTGGACGTTCCATACATTTTCCAGACTTACTCATGTGGGCCGTCATTAATCTCAAGTTGGTACAACTATAGGAATTCACCTATCGCAACTATACTTTTTTATGTTGGGTTGTTTTGCGATTTTACCGCGATAAACTATACGATTATGATACCTATGATCTTAGATTGTAATATATAATAATGCTACTTTAGAACATAAGCCCAGTAAAGTTTATTGTTTACTGATAAAATAATTACATTGCTTATTGCTCATGCCGAGAAGAGTATACAAAAATATTCTAGTATTTTGGCGAAGATAAAAGAAAAAGAATGATACTTCGTGAACTAGATTGTGGTAATTTTTATCTCGTGTCTAGTTCCGACCAAAGTTTTTTTTTTCTTTCTTCCCTGACCCTCTGCAAATTAATTAATTATGCAATACCGTTGGAACCGTTAAAGTGATCGCAATATTAAAATTGACGTGCTGCCTGTATTTTTTTTCTAAAAAACCATCTGACCATATATCACCTGATGTTTAGTGACCATGGCATAGATTCACGGTTGCATCTGCTATGGCTTGTTTTATTTCAGAAAATGTAAATGGCAGTTATGGTCAAAATACCGTGGGCTGACTGGATCGATTCTATACAAGACAAAGTTAAAACTGGATTTATTCTAACTCATACGAAATGTAGATATAGAGGTAGAAATGTAGATATACGGTAAGGGTATAATCTGTTTTGGACGTCGGGTTTTCTGGCCGTCCGTCACTTTGAGACATGTTTATGGCCTCTGAGATCTGATGGGCTTTTATCATGCTATATAATGGCACTAAAACCAGCGCCTTGGCATCTTATCTTAATTGAGTTTGTTATTAACCGAAGCTATAGCTTCTTATAATTCTGAACAAAGAAAAACAGTCATTATTGTATTTTCAATATCAGACGAAACAACATTCGTTGAAAATGTTTTTAATTCGAAGTCATTTGATTGTTGAAATTGCGTTCAACACGAAATTCTCGAGATAATTTTCAGTCTGAAATTTCCTTAACAAGTGGAGCGGTAGAGCGTACATCTCAAGTTTTATAAACGTGAAACGTTAATTTGGAACCCAGCGGGATTCGGCTCAATCATCGTGCTCATAAAATGTTCACGCACTTTTTTCTATCATAAAACTCGGCGCATTTTGCCATTATTATATTGTCGCAATATATGTTCTGTTGCTGATGAAATAAGATTCAAAGCCACGAGAGAAAGGCAAGGCGGTCAGGCCGTTGCGCCAGTCAGACACTGAGAATTGAATGCGCACGTAAACTCGACAAGATTCTCGTGATAAAGTCAGCATTTCTTACACTAAACATGTGGTTTTCATCGCACCTGCGGATTTTACGATTAGCACGGATGGAATAAAAGTGTTTGCTTGAGAAATTCTATTTTGACGTGAATATGTCTTTTTCTTTCATGCTGATGGTAACAAAATCGGGGAATACAGTTCGGTGTTACAGCTGCATATCTATTATTAACATCTAAAATGTAATTACACCACTCGCGATAGCTAAAGGGTAAAATAATGTAATTTGATTTTCGATTTCGGTTTGTTCGTGAGGACTCTGAAGTGCAACTTAGAGTTCAAAAGTTTTCATGTAGGCACACACGGCCGTGTTTACGACACGACTTATGATTTATGAATGGTGGAAAAAAATAATTGTTTCCTTTTTTACGTAAACAAGGTTCGCGAAAAAAAATTCTGAGTTTTCCTAACATACAATTTAAAAACACGAACAAACTAATCACAAAACTAAGATAATTTTTAACAACGTAGTCTTAACAACATTTTTTAGTATCAGTGCATTTACAACTGAGTGCTACAAATTGTAATTAGTTTGTAAAACAAAAAACCAGTGACAATAACCGCCAAACTATGTTATGTGTGTTATGCATAGAGCGAACGGCATATTAACTTTATGGCTAGTTCTAGCTACTCAGCTACTAGGCGATCTTAGTTCTTGTTTGTCAATTTATGGTTTCATAATTTTTCAAGCTTTATTTATTTCCAAAACGCAACTTTAAATAATAAAAGACTTAATGTTTACGAGCTAAAATGCCTGAAATCAATTAGGTTTATATAACTCAACCTAACCCTCTCAGTTAAGAAGAAATCTTCTGGAGTTTTGAGAAACAAAATCTCTTTTGTTAGTTTGAAAATTAGTAGTAATTTACAGCTGTCATGGAGTATATTATTGTATAACGTGACACAATTATTGCTTACTCAATTAGTGATAACAAACCTCCCCTCAAACCTAGCCGTGAATTGTAATCTATGAATATTGATAGCGTTACTTACTCTGACCCACAGCTTGAAACTGAATACTAAGTAGCATGTACACAAGTTGTGATTTCATTTCCCTACTACGAGTAAGTACATATATACTATAAAGTATAAAATATGCCGATCAAATGAAGGTCACTAATCAAATCCGGATCTAAGATTTTTCCGACTCGGGGCAGAAACTTGGTAGTGGCATTGATAGCTCAGAAGTTATCGCCGTCGGTTCAAACCCTAACAATGAGCTTGAACAGCCGGTGAAGGAAACCATAGCATGGTGGTAGGATACTTTCTATTATTCGACTGGCTCTACCCTCTTCAGTTGAGAGCCAGTTCCATTCCAGGCTAGGTGTATTTACCATCTTTGACCATACTGTCACGTAACATCAGGTGAACTGTGGTCAAACACCTAGCATGTCAAAGATTGTAAAAAATAGAATTAGAAATTACTTGAGGCGATAAGGTCATCAGTTGTTACACCTATAACATAAGTTTATTGTGTACGTAATGTTTAGTATGGATAATAAGTAGTTTAATCATTCAATTTAAATAAATAAATATCGTAAGACAGTACACATAGCGCACTAGCGCACATTGTAAATACATACTTAAAATAAATACAGAACACCCAGACACAGAACAAAGATTTGTTTATACCACAAAATGTTTGACCTGGATGGGAATCGAACCTACACCCTTCAGCTCTTGAAGCAGACATACTACCAGAAAACAAAAAGGGCTATCAAGCAGATATGTACTGGAAAATCGATCGATTGTACTTGAATCGATCGAATTGCTGTAGGAATATTTATCACATTTAGATGTTGTAAACCATGTCAGCTATTCCATCTATATATATATATATGTAGGAAATACATCCAACGCCTACACCTTTGTTTTGCCTTGAGCCGTAATATCCAGGACAGCTTTGACAGTAGTAACCGACAGCCCTAGCGCAACCAAAGTGACGTCACTGGCTCGGAACAATTGTCGTGGATGTAGGATCACATAACAAAAGGACTTTCACTGTTTTAATGATGTAAATTTCATGGTTTATACGGTTTGTATGGTTTTTGTTTTGTATTAATCAATCAAAAATGATTACGTAAAAAAAATCTGAAAAAAAATTTGGAAAATCTGCCGCCAAGCATCTAACGGTGTGTTCCGGCAGCCTCACTTAAGAGCCAGTTCCATTCCATCATCGACCACACTGTCACTTAACATCAGGTGAGCTGTGGTCAAACACCTAGCCTGTCAGCTATATAAAAAAAAAGTATAGTTTAGCAGTGTCTTGTGGTTTCGCCTGCTGTTCTACAAAAACTATTATTATTCTATATCTATATAGAGGCATTGCGGCCTGGACTGACGACCAGCAGCTGTTGAAAGTACCCTAGATGTAAATCCAGATAATAAACTATTTGTGTGTTAAATTTCATAAAAATCCTTTCAGCCATTTTTTCGTGATTGCGTAACAAACATCCAAACATCTAAACATACCTACAAACTTTCACTTTTATTATATTATAGTGATATTGTTTCTTAGCTTGAAATTAACTGCACTTGAGTCAGAAGCGCCATCTATTCACTTGTCTATACTTTACACCGAGTGGCGAAATTTAAACGAAAACAGCGCGAAACACGCACAGAGTGGCGCCATCTAGATAGCATGATATTAAAATAGTTTCGGTTTAGTACCTACAGCAGTACAGTTATTTGATGTATTTTTTTTAAGTATCTAGCTAGACGAGAGACGCCCTGTGTATCTTGCCTGTGTCACCATTCTACAGCCTTACCAGCGATCACTGCAACATCCATCTTTCCTCGCCTAGCACTTGAGCAAACCTCTAAATTCCGTTTAAAGACTACGTAATCTTGTTTAATTGCGTTTTGTTGCTATATATTCGACCTTGGTGTCAGAGTGATAATAAAATGAAGCAGAGAGCAAGGCAATTCAATTAGCTACCGAAGGATTCTGCGAGTGGGACGTGAAGGCAAATTCTATTAGAGAAGGCAAATTATATTAGAGTCACTTTCTCGATAACTCGATAGGTGACTTATTTTGTTATTTGATTTACGTATTTTGGAATATATGAATATCAGAGTACAGTTTTTATTATATTTGTAAGGCTAGTTGTTTGACTACAACTGATGATAAGTGACGGTGTGGTCGATGATTGTAAAGCTCACCTAGGAATAGAACTGGTTCTCAAGTGAGGCAGCCGGAACACACCGTGAGGTGCTTGGCGGCAGATTGTCAACTTGAGGGTAGTAGCTAGATAGCCGAGTACTAGAAAGTACTTTACCACCATGCCCTTGGGCGTGTGATCCGACTGCGCTAACCACTGAGCTAACTTCGCGTCAAAATTATTACCTGAATCCAATATTTAAAGTACGTACTTATTGATAAAGTTCACGTAGTAATTAATGATTTGAGTGTAATGACAATCATATTTTTACAATATAATAAAACTCTTATAACATTTAGTAAAACATTTTATTATTTCCTTCATTTATCATTTTCCTTTTTTATAATAATTTGAAGAACACGATTTTAAAATTCGCTATATTATTTCATAATAATTTATCGTCTTTTATGATAATCTTACTAACTAACATCATAAGTTCATCATTTTATAATGTACTTAAAATAAACTAAGTACTTTTACATAAAAGTGTATATTAATAAGAAACATGTAAACGGGACGATTTTTTTCCACCACTAGTTATGTACAAAAAATACAAATGTGCTTACATTATGATTATTGCAGAAAGTACTTAAAATAACATCATTCGATCAAGTACGTGTCGGAGTCGCGCATCGATGGTTCCGTATACAAAATATTTTCGACAAAGTTAAAAAGCATTTTGGCAAATCTGTTAACCTAGATATCTTTAGACTCTTAGCGCAAGTATGACACGCACTTGGCCTGTTTTTAGTATTTATTATTATGCCTGAACATATGTGCTACAATCATACTAAGTTTGAAGGATTTCCTATGAATGACTATTTTTACGATAGTGCTCAAAATATAAAATGTGTATCATGTATGAGAGACTGTACAGTACGACATTGTTTTTTTTATTTTAACTGTTTTTCAAGTAGTACGCTGCAGCAAAACATATTGTGAAACTGTCTATAGTACTACCTATTACCAGTTTAAGAGCCAAAATCAAAATAAATCAGACGGAACATTTCACCCACTGGAGCTATATCACCGGCCCAGAGCTTCTATCTTGTACTTCAAAGAGCTTGATTGGCTCAGGTAGATGCTGATATGAGGTAATTATATTTATTGATAACAAAGTGTTACAGGTCAATAATTTTCAATAATAATCATAAACAATTAATAAATGTCAGTAAAACAATTCAAAATTATAAAAAAAAAATATACCACCTATAGATACCACCCCATGCAATACGTCAGTGCAGGATATATAAATATAAGACCGGACGGGCTGACTAAGCCTAGAAATAGGGTCTCGTAGGACATCCTTCGAGTACAGAACCCTAAAAAGAAAGTTTTTATAAACTTTGTGGTCAGTCCTAAGCTCATACACATTACACATGCCATTCAAATTCTTCAAACAAGGCTTAACAGGCAAAAATTTGAGTATATGCCGTAAAGGCTTTGAAATAAAGGTTATATTTTTTTATTTTCCTTTTGTTTTGCAAAGTCATTACAAAGCAATTAATTCAATAGATTCGAGGCTTTGACATTGTCTATTAATACAAAACACATTAAAACGAAGAAATATAAAAACTTTAAAAATGATGTAACTTATTATCGACTCCATCGATGATGTCTGTCGTAGAACGAGGGTAGAATTAGCCATATCATAAATAGACCACGGTCACGTCAGAAAAAAATGGGTTTTTTGTTAATCACTTGAAATATTAAATTTCCCATCGTTAGTATGAAACCATTGTTTTATAGCCAATAAATATTTCATAACTATGTGAAGTATAGTCATTATTAGAAATGTCCTCCTGAATTGGCCAACTCTGTAGTCGGACTACAACATTTACATACTTTGATGTACCTCTAACTAAAATTCAAGTTCAAAATACATAATTATTTTTACAATAAAACAAACAGATTAATGTCCCTTACTCAAATTACAATCTAAAATATTACTAGTAAGTACGTAATAATTAAACACATCAAATTGTATCTATCTACAAAATATTTGTAAAATTAGTTTTATTTGATAGGGATGATCTTTTAATAAAACTATCAATACGTTATTTCATCTACTACACGACCTAGATCGTATATTACACCTAGATTATGGCTTATAATCTATTTTATTTACTATTTGTAAGAAGTGACACATAGGATAAAGAAAAACAAATGAAAACGTGTATCAGTCTTGAAAAATAGTAAGAGAGCTAGCTATTTACAAAAATAATAATAAACAAACCACGTAAACGTACAACAATTATAATAAATGCGTGAAAAGTTGAAATTCATGAATCGCTATTGGCACAGTCCGTAGTCACAACAAACAATATTAACAGTTTTTATTGCCCTAGTAATGCAATGACATATAAAAGCTTATTGTGAAAAATGTAGAACATTCCAAAATACATTTCAGTAATATAATTAACTTAATTAACAAAGCCGATTTTTCGATCAAAATCCAGCACGTTTCTGTGATAGAGTTAACATATTCCAACAAGGTGTTCTATGTCAAGATAGATTCATGACATAAATATGTAATAAGCCTAGGTACAAGTTAATAATCTTATCAAAGTACCTAAGGTCGGGTTTAAGCAAATGTACGTGTGGCTTGCGTTTGACCGCCATCTCGCCTGATGATAAGCGAGGATGCGGTCTACGGTGGAGCAGGCTTGCCTAGAAGAAACCGATTCACTCGCGACTTGAAGGCACCCATATTGTACCCAGAGAACAAACGCTCGGTTAGCAAGTTCCATTGTTTAGCGGTTCGTACAATGAAAGTAGTAGTAGTAGTATTTTTTTATGTTTATAACCGTACCATTAAAGTAGGTTTAATTAACATTTCCCACTGTGATACCCACGGTAGGTGCCTAAAAGGGTTTGAATTAAATATATGAAAACTTTTAAAAATTGTATTTGATATTTTTTAGTACAGTGTGAAAGACTAATTTTTATTTTAGGTAAGTTAGAGCTGGAATTCAAACGGCTCATGGCTTTACAATAAGTCTTGCAGTTCGTGTAGTTGTCACTAGGTTTCCCTGTATGATTCGGACTACGACGTCTACGAGCTTTCGTGGTCCAAAAATACAATTATTATGTGACATAACTAATTCATGGTACTTTTATAATATTAATGGATCTACAACATTTATCTTCTAAGTTATTCACATATTTGACACATTTTAGACATTATTTTACTATTTCTCTAGTTACACTCTGTATTTTATTGGTGTTATCACTTAAGTAATTCTATTATTTAACTTTGGACTCATAAAAATATAACATTTTACTTATTGAGGAATACCTAAAATATTTTTTTATTCAACTATCTAACTATTTATGTAAGTGCTTCTATAAAGAATGTAGACGTGCATATATTTATTTTAGTCTAAGTTGACATTTGTCGTGTTTTCTCGAATTGAGCATTATATATCTTTACATAATTATAATGTTATTCAAATTAATAAAATTAATTATATGATTAATAAAAACAGGCTACGGGTATACGTAATTATGTTATTTATTTCACCGGGACATTTTTTTTTATGTGCTCTAACAGTAAAAGTTACATTTACAAGTATAAGTGAGCCACTGGTTACATGTATTGACCTACTGGAAAGTAGAGGAAAGTTCTCTATTAGATTCATATTTCTTTCATTTAAACATCGAACTACGAAGAATAACACATTTTCACAATGTACACCAAATTGGACAGTTTTGAAAGTTTTTTAGAGGTAACACAAGAATCTTGATGATGAGGAAGATAGCGGCTACATCGCGGATATGTGCGGGTCGCCGGCAGCATACGGCGTCGGAGCAGTTCAGATGGGCTGCAGGAGCGGACTCGGCGAGCGCGGCCGCCGCATGCCTCCGCCCCACGGCTCCATCAAATCCTCGTCTCCCTGCACACGCGCACTCGACATACTCTCAGCGTCACACTCGTCAACTTCCCAACTCTGAGATCGAGATTTTATTAAATAACTAAGAGCGGGTTCTAACTAGACGGGGCGTACACGACGTGTAGGCAAAGTGATTCTTCTATAACTAGGGAAGGTGTGCAGGGTTGTGCAAGATTAAACCACGTATTACGGTGTCAACACTTACATATAAGAGGTAATTACCATCATCGTGTGAGGCGCAGGCGGCGCGGGGGGCGCGGGCGCGGGCTGCGAAGGGGGCGGAGGCGCAGGCGGCGGCTCCGGAGACGCCGCCGCCGGCGAGAACGATGACGGCGCCAGCGGAGACTGGGCTGCAGACAACCAAGTAACTCTACAATTCCAAAGTTCCGATGGAGAAACCATCACTGCCTCCACTAACAAGACTTATCCTCTCATCAGTAACTGAGCCTCCAGTAGTTCTAGACGCCAGATGGCAAACGGCTACAGTTCTTGGTGCAGGAAAATCTTAAGCAAAACTAAAACTAACGTGCACTCCAACTACTGTTGCTCGTACTTACTTACACTGAAAGGCGAGCAGCTTCACACCTCGGTAACGAAGATGGAGGAACGTTGGCGGCTGAACCACGATAGATAAGACTACTCATCCGAGGCATTGAAGTCCTGCACGTAGGGCTCCCAAGCTCGGAGCATCCACAACACAAGTGCGGTGCAGCACGTCGCTACGGTCAGTACTGCGTAAGAAATCGTCGAGATGTGAACAGCGGCTGACCAGCGGCTATATTCACGGATGAAACGGCTAACACGACACTCAACACAACACAATTTAGCAGCTCTCCATGAGAATCAGACTTTATTTAGTTGCATTAACTATTGCAATTAGATCACACACATCCTAAAGATCAAAATTACTATGTGTTCAGCTATGCAGAAATAGAAACTACACATCAGAAACTTAAATAAAATACTTCTCGGTTTGGCGCCGGCATACAACACAATACGGGTACCTGATTTTTATTGATCAACTATTGAAATAGCCATTAATTATATCACGAAACTTTGTTCTGACAAGTTGAACGTGATCAAACCGCAACCCAGCCATAGGCTGGATGACTGATCTTAATTGCTTGGAAATAAAGCTATTAATAAATAGTCGAAGAGAGTAAAGTTAAGGCAGCCTAATTGGTTTACCATCTGGTTTTCAATCTAGAAGCTTGAAGGTTTGAATCCCACGGTACGCCCCCGTCTTTTTCAATAACGTGTGTATTATATCACTACAAACAGTGAAATGGAATATTGCAGGGAAACCTCTGCGAGTTTTCGCAGAGAAGTATGAAGTTCGCTATTAGCACTTGGAAATTGTGGTGGACAGTGACTTTACCCTTCTTACAATAAGAAGAGGCCCACGCCCGTCTGTGGGATAGCTTATAAAAATAGGGCTGGAAAATACTATATCAACAAAAAGGAAGGGTTTAAAAAAGTTTCTAAGCTAGATAAAAAGAGCAAGGAAAACAAAGACAGTAGAGCGATGCTTCAAAAAATGTACAAAGAGCGTACAATATATATATATATATATAGGATGTCCTGTTTTATATGTACAATTGTACATATAAGCATCATTTTTAGACTGAAACCGTCATTGTACGTAAAAAAATGAGCATTACTATTTAAGACTCATAATAAATTTTAAACGTTTGTTTTAAACCTTGTAACCCTATTTGAATAATTGTTTTATTAAGCATACATGCATATTATAATAGTATTCTGTACAGAGCCTGATTTTTGCAACAAACTAGCTGGTAAATAAGTTGACTAAGTTTCATCGCAATCAGATGAACGGTACGGCAGCGCATGTAATACGAACAAACAAACATTGATTTTCTATATTACATACAAACATCAGTTATCCACCCTATTAATTACTAAAACAAAAAACGGCAAAAACTAATTCGTCGGATTTTAAGTTGATAACGCGCTCAAATAAAATAGCGTCAGTATTTTGTTAATCTGGAATTTAACCACCATCTAGCCTAAGGACTACAACAGAGCACACTTTTCAAAGCATACATTTATCAGAGAACACTTAGCATACTTACAAAGAAGAAACAGAGGATCTATTACGTCAATTTATGGAAAAGCTTTTATCAAGTTGTCGATACCCATATATATGAAAAATGACAAGCTCCGCGTTAGTTTCAGTTCATGTCATTAATTTCACGTACATTTAGTAAACTTGACGTCAATTCTATCGCTAGGTGACAGATCCTTTGATTCACTCTAAGTGATTTGTTTTATTTTAGAAAAAAAGTATCCTCCATCGTTGCGTCTCGTGACTGTCGATCACTGACGTCTATTGTACAAGTACGAGTATTAGACAGTTTTATCGACGAATTAGTGTTCGCGCCTCACGCAGAAAAGACAGGTTCTTACCAGCCGCGGTGAGTGCAAGCACGAACTGGCTCCAGTGCACGCAGCAGCCACAGCACAGCTGCAGGGCTGCGCGACGCAGCGCGCGGTGCAATGCCATGAACAGCAGGGGATTCACCGCCGCGTGCACGTACGAGATATGTAGTGTTATTTGGAAGTACATCTGTGTATGAAGCAGACAGGAAAATGAATTTTAAGCGATAGCTCAATGGTTAGCGCAATCGGTTCGCACACCAAAGGGTGTGAGTTCAAACCCCAACAATGAGCAACAATGAAGAAATACAACGTGAGGAAATCATGTAAAAAATCTGCCGCGAAGCGCCTTACGGTGTGTTCCATACTTGAGAGCCAGATCAATTCCAGGCTATGTTTACCATCTTCAGCCACACTGTCACTTAATATCAGGTGATTTATGTTAAAACACTTAGCCTGTCAACCATAAAAAAATCTATACCCATACAAGTCCTCAGTTGGGTCACGGGGTCTCGTCGTAAAGAAACAAAAATCTAATAAAAAAGGGATATCATCAACAAAATATATCAACATATGCACAGAAAGTGGCGCCATCTAGACCACTATAAGCTTCTCAAAACTAGCGCGAAAAATTGCCCCATTTCACTAGATCTATGCTATACGGATCTATGTACATGACAAATGTTTAACGCCGTATAAATTTAAAATATTTTGTACACAGCTGAAAAAAAACGTATGCTCTAATTCTGCTTCAATCACTAACCTCGTACGCTATATGCGACGTCAACGTTGGGTGATGTAATAGAGTGATAATAAATAGAGGTCCCCAAAACAGTACATAAGCAGCGGTGATGACCAAAAACATGCGGACTCTCCGGACTCCCTCTCGCTCTACCCTGGCCAGGTAGCCACGGAGACGGCGGCCCCCACCCAGGGGCAGATTCCCAGATGGCCGGCAGTGACCCTCAGACAAGGTACCATCAACAGTCTGCAAGAACAAAAGCAATGGTCAAAATTGTTAGTCAAGTTGTAACTAAGCGAAGAAGAAAGGAAAGACAGTAAGATTTGAGACGAAATAAATGTAAGAAGGAAAAATTGTGAATTGTAATAAATAAAATAATAGATAATCATGTACATAGTAAATTATACAAGAGGTGCTGGAAATAAAAATTTACATACTTATAAAAACTTTGTACAGTATAAGACAGAGGACGGATAAAAGACACCCATCGTTAATTTCAGAGCTGTGATCGAACTGAGAGTGGGAGGGAGCTTTAACACGGATGGCTGGTATGAAGATTGAAGCCTTCTAAGACACGTTAAAAACATTATACTCATGAATGCACTATTCCACCCGCAGATAAATATGCAAAATTACTATATGTATTTTACATTTTAGTCTCGATAATTAAATTTGAAAAATTGGTTACCTAACACTGTACCGTTTTTCTATAACTTTTTATTACTTACTCGATTTCCCAAAGCGAAAAACGTCGTATTTAGTTGCGACTTAATGCCCCAAAAATGTGTTTTTTATAATTGGCTAATTTGCACAATGTAAAGTATTTTACTATTTCCGAAACCAATTATAATGTGCCGCGTAATCGGCCCGGACTGGCATGACGTCTGAATGGCATAGTGTATAAATCAATCATATCTGGCGTAACGCATGGCGTGACGTCATACTCTCTGATTGATTGAAGACAAACAAAGCAAATACATTTGTCATTGTGCATACCAACAATACCGTCTCAAATCTACTGTTTATTAGTCACTCAATGTCAGCGTTCCAACAGCCGCGTTCAATGGAGGATTAAGCTAAGACAGGTCGTCAGATAGCGCTATCTATACTATAGATGCATGAAATGTGAGTATGTGAAGTAACAGTAGGCTTGATTTGAGTGTAACTGTAAATAAACACCGATCCCAGGCACATGCAAATACTTACCCTCGGTCCAACGCTGTTGGGCAACGAATCCATGCGCCTGTTGTCTCCAGCCATGCTGACAAGCGTAGTCACTAAACCAGCTACTCGAACTGCCTCTACGTTAGCCTGCATGCGATAAGATTTAAATTTATCGAGCACACACCATCGAATCACAATTTGGCAAACGCACGTATATTCAAAAGAGGCTGTTGTTTAGACAACTGAATATAAACGCGGTTCCGGGTTAGCGCCCTCGAAACGGAAAATTTAAATCTTATTTGCGGAGTGGAGTGCCGCAAGGAACATTGGCACGGAACCAACAAAAAATACCTTGTCTGGCCAACGTGAGACTAGTATGCACGTATTGTATGGGGATTCGGATTAATGAAGTTAGATGGTTCCATGAGTTAACGACAGAGTGTTCTAGTTCGAACTCTCGTAACGTGATCATCTGAATATTAGCGTTTTCCACTACGTTGGTGTAGGAATCCCAGCTAAGTCACTCTTTTCAATTTCAATTGTTACGCGTTGAAGTCGAAAAGCAAAAGTAATATAAGTGAAAGAACATTATTATAAAGCTAAATGTGACTCATGGCTAGGATCCCAAATCATACTCCGTCTATCACTATTTGCTCAAAAAGCAGTGGATGACGTGACAGTACTGCTTCCAAATGACCATGTAGAAGTTTTCAGCATGAAGATGCAAATGGTCATGGATGTCGGTACAAGTAAAGCTTTAAGTTTTAATCTCGTCAATTCCTTCCTATTCGTGTATATAATCCAAACCCAGTGTTTAATGAGGTGTTACACGAGCAACTCCACAGTTACAGTCTCAAAGTCAAGTCTCTTAGCAAAACTATATTATTAAATAGCATAATTTATTTATTAATCTCTTCCTTGCACTGTGCGACTCACAAAAAGTATTAGCCTTAAATCTTGGCTTTTTAATTAATAAATTCATGTAGTAATCTCTGAAAAATTCCAAAATGAACAAATGAAACAAACAAAATGAATTCTAAGCCTTCCAAATAAACAATGCTTGCTCGCAGCGACGTCAAAATCTGTATAATACATTATAGCGATGAAAGATCGTCATTTGTTACCTAGTATTCGGGTCAGGCACTGTACAGTCCACCACAATTAATCACTTGGTCCTTCAAGCTAACATTAATAACACGTGACACCAACCTTAGTGAGGTCTCGATGGAGTTTCTTCAAGTGGAAAAGTGTCAGCCCAACGCAGACAGCGTTCACGCCTATCCAAAGTGCGTTAAGTACATAATGGCGGAAGGGTCCTCGAACCAGCGGGCACGATGGGGACGGCCCGTATGACCCGTAGGAACCCGCGCTAGCCGCCAGTGCTCCAGATAGGAAAGTCGGTCCGAGATTTATGGTGATCGATGCAAACCATATCATGAACGTTCCAAACAGGACACACTGAAACCAATTTATCACATTAGACTCTAGTGTGACGTGTTGTTCACAAATAATTAAAAACATTAGTAAATAAAACGATAAACTAGCTACTGCGGGGAAAATAACTTCTAAAGAGAGTCATTGAAGGTATCTATTATTTAAATATCTACTGATCTGTATTCTGACATCTGTGAAAATACATAAGTAATAACGATATCATCGAATTGGTATGTAGTTGTTATGTGTGTGTATAATAAATAAATATTTAGGAGTAAGCTTTCAATTCTATTTTATCATACTTTTTTATTGGTTAGATTGTATGTCAATTTCAAATTGTATAGGCTAACATTCCTTTAAGATTCTTAGATAGGAGGTTTTCGTTTCTCAGAAATCTTCCAGTTTCATTGTTTATTACCTGTAGGATTGATATAAAAACTACATTTTACAAAGTTTCGGACAGAATTTATCTACTATGGCAGTAAAGTGGCTGAAAACTGAACTCTACGATACCTTCTAGTGTAATTAAAAATAGAAACAAAATGAAATTATTTATTTGTAAGACTATATATTTTGTTTGAGACTTTAATTTAATGAACTCGAAAAAGTTGCAATAACTTCAAGTACCCAGTGAAAAATTTCCAAGGTTTCTTTGCGAGAATTATTCCTCAAGGGTGCTATTATAAATGTAAGGACTTTATCAAAATGGAGATTATGTCTTGCCATTTTTACCTGAGGGCTGTCCATCAGTAATGGAGCAGATAAATCAGCTTGCTCCTCTTCGTTTTCAGGGAAAATGGGACTATCGTTGAGGACCGTCGTAAGTATGTTTACCGTCGAAACTGTCACCTGAAAAGATTTTCCTTATGAATTGACACACTCTATGAAAATGTTGTTAATTTAGCTAACGACCCGCCTAAGTGTTCTGTAGGATTCTACCACATTTTTATTTCACGTGAATATATGAGCTGGAGGTATTTTTCGCCGAAACTGCCACTTCGAAAAATTTTCCTTCTGAATATATGTACTCTATAAATCTAGTGTTAATTTAGCTTATACCATATACCATTTACCATATTTTTATTTTACGTGGAAATAAGAATCGTATTTTGTTGTGGGGTCTTATATAATTTTTTCAATGAAACAATGAACTCTTCAAGGAAAACATCGTGAGGAAACCATAGCGTGGCGTTAAGGTACTTTTTAGTACTTGGTTCGTTTTCCCTCTTTTCGGAACCTCGGCTGGTCCCAGCAGCTTCACTTGAGAACCAGTTTCAGTTCAGGTGTGTTTACCATTTTGACCACACAGTCACTTAACAACAGGTGAGCTGTAATCAAACACAAAAAATACTTAAAAAAGTCAATCATAAAAAATACCTATACTGACTTATATAAGAATGGTCTTTTACAATATATAAGTATAGGGCATAGTCGCAAAATGAAGACGATTATTTATCAAAATGTGGTCTTATTTACAGTGTTATCAAAATAAATAGAAAGTTTTCTGTGTACTTTGGTATTTTCTCCAAATTGCTTGCAAAAGTTATAAAGTGTTATGAAAGTTGTTTCGGTACCAATTTCGCAAGCATTTTATGCTGACACAAACAACAGCCATACCATTCATTCAAGACTAACACTCGCGTTATTTACAAAAATACTTTCCAAGATATCATCAAAATTAAGCAGCAAGATTACTCTTAGTTCTCGGCGTATCCCATCCATCTGAAGTCTGAAGTTAAGTGCCTATAAATCACCATTTTAGCTCTAAAACTTCAAATTCGCTCACAATGCTGCCCAAATTCATGTCGCTCGATCTCTAACGAGTTCGTTACTCTTTGAATTGTAAAAATGCGTCGGAATCAAATTGATGAGTTATATAAAGCGATATATTTGAGTGTTTCTGATGGTTTTTCACGAAAGATTTATAGATACCAGTAAAAGAGATTTGTGTAGAGATGAATAAAAAAGGAATGCCTACTCAGTAATTTGTGAATTTTTTGATTTTTCGTATTTTATTGCGGCCCTAATTTACATGTCACAATCAAACATAAATCAAGGACTGTGAAATGGTAACATTTAATATTTTCCCTACACAGAAACAGCTCGCGGCAACGGTCGTGATGGCTGTGAAACAAGGCCACCAGCCGTGCTGGTGATAATTTTATGACCGTGTTAGACCTGGTCAGAAGGTCTGAGGCTACCATAAGCCGTTGCAGTATAAAAGCTCTGTTAGTAATTTATTATAATTATATAGTTCAGTTTTAGTCATTTACTATAATAAATTAGTTTAGTTTTAATAGTTCATTATAAATAGTTAGTTCAGTTTTAACACTTAATTATAATTAGTACAGTTTCAGTAGATTATTATAATTAGTAACTTTAGTTTTACTAGTGTATTACAATTAGTTCAGTTTCAGTAGTTTATTTTAATTCTCAGTTGGCATCGCAGGCTTCCTTTATCTCAGACAAGCTTAATGGTACCACTAAGTTAAAATCATATTTTAAATACTTACTAATAAAAGGAATGCAGTCTCCACTAATGAGCACTTATATACAGGCTGACACTTAAATACCGCAATGCCCAGCGGCAAAAGGATGGCCGCTCGAGCACAGTCCACCATCGCTTGATGAAATAAGAGGCCGTGTGACCACCTGAATACAAACGAGAAATTATTGTAAACATGATTTATTGTAAAAGGAAAAATAAAAGCCTAAATGAATATCCGAATTAGCCCTGTTTTTATAAACTGCCCCAATGCTGGGAGCGGGTTTTTTTCTTATTGTGACAATAATAATAATAGTATTTATGACATAAGTTCTTTGTTTATACTACCTTCCCTCTTGAACAGTTTTTTTTATAGCTGACAGGCTAGGTGTTTGACCACAGCTCACCTGATGTTAAGTGACGACGTGGTCGAAGGTGGCAAAGCACACCTAGCCTGGAATGGAACTGGCTCTCATGTGAGGCTGCCGGAACACACCGTTAAATGCTTGGCGGCAGATTTTCAACTTGAGGGTGGTAGCTAGCCAGCCGAGTACTAGAAAGTAGCCTACCACCATGCTATGGTTACCTCACGATGTTTTCCTTCATCGGCAGCTCAAGCTCATTCTTGGGGTTTGAACCCACGCCCTTCGGCATGCGAACTGACCGCGCTAACCACTGAGCTATCATCGCTACAAAATCAGTTGGGTAAAAGCACAAAGCTTAATGCTAATTGAAAATAAACATAACAATGTTAAGCGTATTTTTTCAGTTACGTCCATTCCGCACATGGTTACAACATAAGCGGATTAGCAAGATGAGAAATCGTTGTTTCGTGATCGCAGCTATACACGTTCATGCGATTTGTTACTACACGCGAACGTAACATCTGTGGACTTCTTAGTATCCGATGCGCTGTGCAATTGTTGTGGAATTGGTGTAAATTACAGCGAGGGCTCTCTCTTCACATAACATGTATCGTGACCATGCTACCACAAATGTTTTTAATATACTTTGAGTTCGCGTGAAAAGATACTGTCTATACCAATGTCAATTTTTGTAAAACGTTATGAAACGCTCTCCTGATGGTAAGATATAACGCACGTCCATGACCGTTGCATTGGCACAGAACTTTGAGTAGCAAAACAAAGTCCAGGGTATCGCTGCTTTAACGCTCATTACTTTGAAATTTTTCGTATAGTTCCCTTCAAACCGAAACACAGTAAAATTCAACACAATTATGGGTACAATCAGTATTAAGATTTAAACACATAAAGCGAATACACACATATAAAACTATCTAATATACTTATAACACTAATTTATAGCCCTTAGTGCGGCGCCTTTTAGTGTCGGGTATAAACTTAATTAACTGTTATAAACATTGTCTAAGAATTTTTTTTAGTCTGTTTAGATGTATAATGTATAATTATTCAATGTATATATTAAACTAATTAAATAAAGTAATTTTGAACAGGATCACCTTCTGACAAACTTAATATAAAATGATATTTTTTTCAATCACAAAATACACGCATTATAGAAAAAAAAACTCAATATTTCTCAATCTACCAACTACGAAAAGATTCCTTATCGACACGAGCAATTTATCAATCATAGAAAATGTCAAGTTAGAGGGGTATTTTTAGTGAGTGACGACCCGCCAAATGCCCCAAGGCGACGCATTTCCGCGAATCAGGTGAATAATATAACAGAAGCACAGAATAAATGGTAGTTCACTTACAGAGGGTTTCTTCGTATGTTTCGTTCTATATACGTATAGTAACATTAGTTCTGTTCAATAAACAGTAAAGGAAACAAGTGCGAGTCACACTCGCCTACCGAGGGTTCCGTACAAACTAGTAGGTATGATATTATTATAAATTAATATTTCATTATAAATTAATAAAATTGAAACATGTTTTAGCTTGTGCTAATGAAGCTCTTTCATTTGAATTTGCTTTGAAATTTGGACTCCCATTCCTTGCATAAACCCCTATTTTTTGTGATTAATTTAAAAATATTCAGTTTTCAGATTTTTTCCTTTATGTGTACTATGAGACAATGTTTCTTCTCATATTTCTTACAATTAAGAAATTTGGTCAACGGGAAGTACCTACCCTATGGGTTTTAAATGTCATAGTTCTAGGTAAAAGGGAAGATGGGTTTTAAATGCCCTGTTGAGTATCAAAATATGCGGTTTTTTGCGACGTAAATAGTTGTAATTTTTTTATGATAACTGAGATTTTTTTTTGCAGCTGTAAGGAACTAAAGATCCTTGTATTTGGTTTTATTTCAACTCAATACCTTCATGCGTTCTTGAGATGGAAGGTCTTGACAGATGGACATTTGGACAATAAAGTGATGCTGTAAGAGTTCCGTTTTATTTTCGAGTTACGGAACCCAAAAAAGAAAAAAAAGTAGAGTTCGAATTCTGTTTAAGTTATAAATGGTATTGCTATCATTACTAACAATACGTCGGGGCACAATTTATGTACGTTACGTAATGAAAACAGACATTTACCATAAATTTAAATTGTTTATTGTGTTTCACGACACTGGTTTATTGCTTATTCACATAGAAATTGTTCTATTCAATGGTCGGCGTTTAGAGAAGAAGCTTAGTGCCACATTCCTACAATAGCCTTCGTCGACCAGTCGGTTGTGGGAGAAGGGATGTGGTCTTCAACTCTCCAAACGTAAATCTACCCAATCACTTTGCGTTTCCAGACTTGCTATCGCTATTTAGACTACTGAACTTGCCCAAATAAGTACCTACCTGAGTTGAAAATTGCACAGTAGGTACGACAGTTTTTTGTCTAGTGGTTTATATATGTAGGTATATATAATAGTGTATAATTATAAAAAAGTTGCTACGAAGCAAATTTTTAACGTTTTATACAGC
Organism: Biston betularia; assembly: GCA_905404145.2. Classification (NCBI taxonomy): domain Eukaryota; kingdom Metazoa; phylum Arthropoda; class Insecta; order Lepidoptera; family Geometridae; genus Biston; species Biston betularia. The sequence continues at coordinate 4,066,813 of FR989868.1, forward strand.
TTCAAACTATTGGGTTAGAACACTAAAATATTGAGTGGATTTTTAAACTACATAGAGCATTAAGCCAATTAACCTGATTAATAACATTTGTATGATCTACTTTCCGTGGTCTTACGCCGTGACTAAGGAAGATGTCTGCCCTCCACGCAAGTCCTACTTGTAGGTTGTTCGTGAAAAGATAAGAATAGAAATATATGTCAGTGGAAATATCTATTATTTCAGAGGAAACCACAGGATTTTTGAATGTACCTATTGTATAATGAAAATGTTGATACCGGAAAACAAAAATGTCAAGATATTCTTTGTTGCTCAAGTATTCCAACTTTATCAACGACCCAGATTCAAGATGTCTCAATCCCTCTTTCGTGCCGGGGAGTCGAAGATTGACGCGATTAGAGGTGAAAAATTATTTCGGTACCGCCTATTCTTGGCCCTCCCTCGACCAGAGTTGTAAAATCGGTACTGTGTTGCATCTGTAAATGTTTTCACCTACGAGTATATAATGTTTCCCGCCCGAGAACCATTTTACTCTTGGCAGATTGGACGACACGCCTAGGGCTCGTTTGAAATTTATATTACCACAAAATAAGACCCTTGTTTCTCTATGATATTACTCATATATTATGACGTCAAGTCCTTTTTATCTTCAACGACATTGAGAAAATGTTTAAGGACATGTATGAAAAGATTTCTATCAATGAAATATGCGTGGTTAGTGGTTGAATTCAGACTGTTCTATTTCAAAATGAATTACGTGTACAGAAACCTATTTCAATTCATCAAAATGTTCCCTCATAAAATTTCCTTTGACCCTCGGAACAATTTAAAAAAAATAACCGAGCACTCACCGGCCTTTTCTCACCTTATAAGGGCAACGAAAATACGCCTATAAAAGAAATATGTAAGTAAAGTGCGTGCTTTTTCACTTTTTGGTTTAAGCTACGATTAAATCGTATAGGTAGGTAAGTATGACAGTTATAAGGATCGAATCAGCCGACATATCTAAACCCATTTGTGAATGCTGGACGAATAGTTTAACCATGAGAAACAGGATTATGTACCATACTTTATCATTCTAAGTTAACTTCTAAATTGCTTTTTGCTCACTACGACAGCAAAGGCCGACATGCTCAACCTAATTCGCAACAAGCGCCCAATTTTAGAAAACAGGGAAGTACTAAGAGGTTATGTATTATTTCTTTCTAAATGGGTAAATTACCTTCTCAATTGCTTTTTGCTCAGTATGACAGTCATGAGGGCTAGGTTTGCCGACATGCCCAGTCCAGATAGCGCAAGCAGTGCCGCAGCACTCGCAGCGCCTCCTGGCGGGCAGTGCCGCGTGTTGTTCAGAATAGAGGAGTTGGACGCTCCGGCCGATCCGAAGCGAAGATTTGCGCCGATCATGGCAACCGCTGACCCTGCTGAAAAAAATACGGTTAAATACTCAGTGTGTGTAATACAACAATCCTTTATTGTCACTACGACTTTGTTTTGCTACTCAAACGTTTGTGTAGTGCTGCCATGGTCATGGGCATGCGTCTATTGCCATCAGGAGAGCGTCTCGTTCGTTTCATTACTTTTACATAAAAAAACCGATATAGTAGTTCGTTTATTTATATTCCCAAAAAATCAGTTCTGGTCTTTTTTTTGTAATATTGTTTTTGGTTATGTGGACTATTGCAATAAATATTGAGCTTTCAGCTATAACTTGTGGATTAACCCGTAAAGCATAAATCCAAAATTGTTCATATCCTGACCCGAAGGATATAAACCGAACATTCACGACCTCGCAGATGTCTATCGCAGTTGTAACCATTTATCATCATGATTTACAATTCTATTCCAAATGAAAAATGACGTTCTTCCATTCACAAGTCATAAACAGAATCGAGAATTTGCATAAAAATAGCGGAATTTAAATTACCTGCCGACATTTTGGTGTCCAGAGGTCCGCTCTCAATGGGCGCTCGGCGTCGAATGCAATGAATCACACTGACAGCCAATCAGAATGCCACCCTCCCCCCCACCAGCCCATTGCATTTTTGCACGAATCACGTTGTTTTTCACTGACATTACAACACAGTTTGTATTTTATTGCGTCAATTTTCCAAAGTTTTTCACTAGACGCTGTTCACTACTGTTATGTTTTGATAGCATGTTATTTTTGTAGTTTGATCCACGATGTTTTGATGCATTTAACCTCCATTAACACTGGAAAAAAAGTTATTATAAAACACGATTTTGTACTTTATACAATTGAATGGCCACGAATCGTTCATTTTTAGCAAAGCATCATATCAGAGCTTCCATTATTGGATCTTCCAAATCGAAGTTTAAGTTATTGTTCAAAAATTGGTCACATTTTCGTGTGAAACTTTTATGTGTAAGAAAAAAATATTTACGCCCATTTAATATGAGCGGTAGTCTGTTGTAAACAAAAATATTTCTTATGTATGGCAATTAAGATGAAGACGCAGGCGCATAACTTAGAAAAGACAGAGATGTGTGCTGTGGGATTTGTACCCAGGACTTTCAAGTTGTAACGATCTCCTAACTACCTACGACAATGATAAATAATAGCTATTTAAAAAGGTTGATTTTCCTATGTTTTTGCTGAACTAACTTATAAAATCAATGTTATACGTAACTACAATACGTACGAAACGCATTTTTAAAGGATTTTGGTGTACCTACTAGGGTTTAAATTTTTTTGGTTTGACAAATTATAAGTGTAAGGGGCTTCAAAAATAAATTAAAAGCAGTAATTCAGAATTGACCACGTTTCATCACTTCCCTTTAGTGTTCCATTTTCGCAGAAAATTCAGTTTTCCCTTAGCAAACAAAGACAATTTTAATGGATTAATGTGGTGTCAACCCAAGCGAAACGTAGCTACTAGTTAGGTATTTTGATAAAACCAACGACGTTTCTGTTCTAAAAGTGATTGATAACCTAGCTATTTGTTAGTAAAACTGTTTTTAGCCTAGTCTTCAGAAATACTCTTTTGGCTCAGTTTCAAGTTTGTCACTGTGACATTTCAGGCCGAAAGGTTAGTTATTATATTTCTTATTTAAGAGGTGACCTTGGTGTTCACTAACATTCTGTACCTATTAGACTGAAAATGATGACTAAAGTCGGAGTAAAAAACTTTCCATCCTCGAAGTAAAAATCCGATCTTCCGATCGAAATATTCTAGTTTGAAAATATAACTAAAAGTTACCCTCGTCCATCAAGTAATAATACAGACGTCTTTGTTCAAACCCCTTCACGCATCCGCACTTTACCTATAGCGTAGTATACCAATTTATACCCTTTATATATACGAACTACAGTTTGTTCGATAGCGCACTATATCGCTAATGATCCATAGAAAGCCAAGGTGTGTGAATTCAACAATGAGCTTGAGCTATCAGAGAAGAAAAGCATTGTGAGGAAACCTTGGGATGGTGTTAGCGTACTTTCTAGTATTTGACTGGCTAGCTACATCCTCAAGTTGGCAATCTACCGCCAAGCAAGAAACGGTGAATTCCGGCATTCTCACTTGAGAGTTTCAGTTTCAATTCCAGTCTAAGTGTATTTACTATCATCAACCACACCGTCACTTAGCATCCGGTGAGTTGTAATGAAACACCTAGCCACTAGTCACCAGTCACCAGTAAAAAAATATTGAAATCATGTCTTGCCAGAATGTTTTTATTCCGTTTTTTTTTTACATCGGACTAGGCATGCGTTTGGCCACCGTTGGTCTCCGTTGTTCGCAATTCACTTCAGTGGGGGTATAGTGAGCACTTATTGATAGATAATCACGAAAAGGCTACGCGATTTTGTATTGTATGCCCGAGCAATAACACTCACAAGAGCGTGCGCAACTTTATTCAAAATAGCTTAACTTGAGTATGGCAATAATAGCTATATATATATATATATATGATTATACATATATAATGATATCACCTTTACTCTCATCATGCTCATAATCTTGTCATCTTGAAACGAATGAAACAACATGGTGATTATGAAAATAATCTAGGCAAGAGATATTTACATTGATCAATTGATCATAATTATGCCGTGATAAATTATTGCAATAGACTAAACTTTGCTTAAAAACGTAGAGGAACGTTATATTCACTGACTAAATTATTATCCCTATATCCCTAAATTATTCGTAATAGGTGATATGTGGTTGTGAGGTACCTACCTAGCCTTTTAACAAAAAAAAGTTCAATATGTATATCAAGCGTGCGCTCTCGGATAAGCAATGATGAGGGTGAGCAATTCTATTGCATATCACATATCGTGTCTTCATGACTGACAAGTATTCGGTGCCTTTGTGCCAAGCCACAGGGGTCCCACGGCTTTTTCATATTAGAAAATTTGAATATCCGTGAATCCCAAGTAACTGTGAATGAAAATCCTTGTAACAATAACAATGTTATCCCCGTGACTTTGCCCGTTTGTAGATAATTTATATGTACGCGTTTTTAATGCTCTGAATATTTTTTATCAAAAAGTCGACTGGAATAAATCAGCTATTGTATGAATGTACGTTTTACTAAGTTCAATTATCTAGGAAATACCGAACCGCCAAGCAATACATTTGATGTTGATGATGTTTCCTAATAGATGCAATAGGTATGCCTACAAGTCGCGAATGAATAGGTTTTTTCCAGCTAAGCATGTTCCATCGTAGACCGCATTTTCGCTTAACATCAAGCGTGATGGCGGTCAAACGAAACAAATAGGTACAATGAGTAAAAAATTACAGAAAAATTATTTATTTACTTATATATAATCAAATACATTTTTGTCCTGGGTGGGAATCGAACCCACGCCCTACAACTCTTGAAGTAGATATACAAACATAGCAGTCCACTGAGCTGTCAAAAATGCTTGACGAGATATACCTAAGTACCGTACTTTCGCAGACGTTTGCTTACGAGCTACCGTCTGTCGGTATGTTGATCAATAAAACATGTCTCGACCTTGAACCTTTTCCAACAAATAGAATAAATCTTTGTATCTCCATTGAATGGAGACACACTGCCACATCGATAGACGCTATGCTCACAAAGCTTCGGGTCGGAAGAAAGGACAACACATTTCCATTTCTTTGCCACTACTTTACGAGCTTGGGATAAAAATAAAATAAAATGAATCAAATACTTTACTTGGATAGGAAATCATTGTTGCAGAATTAATACCAACCCGAACTTTACACTCAAAATTTATTTAGTTGTTAATTGAAGTTAATGGAACATTATATGGCAACACACTTATGACACGTGTGAAACTCAAAAGAAGAACTAGTAGAGCTCACTGTGTCTTGACAAACATATTAATTTACTTCTTTGAACACTAATCTACTCAAATTCATGTTGAGTACCTACGGGTCCTGTGGGTAAACCGCAACTAAAAGCTGGGTACAGCCTCAATGTCTTCATTAAGGAAGCTATCTTGTGTAAATTGGTATCTCCAAGGACACTGTCGCTACTTTTGCTATATAGTTATCTTGTTTTTTGCCAAGATATTGTTTTACCTACATGTACTCGTATAGGTACGTATATAAATTATTATTAAACACTAGCGGACGCCTCGCGGTTTCACCCGCGTAGTTCCTGTTCCCGTGGGAATACAGGGATAAAAAGTAGTTTATGTCACCTGGAGATAGTGTAGCTTCCCAACGGTGAAATAAATTTTGAAATCGGTCCAGTAGTTTCGGAGCCTATTCAATACAAACAAACAAACAAACAATCAAGTCTTTCCTCTTTATAATAGTATAGATAGATATATTAAAATTCTATTTAAATCCAAACAGTATTAGAATTTTAAAAAAATTTTGACCATTCTTCCTGAACAATCTATAAATACATTTTTGACCGCTTTTTAATCGACGTTTTGCCAGCTGGACACTCCGTGAATAGGATGTTAGGTATACAAATTGGATGTTTCACGAGTATGCTGTGTTGTGTAATAAAGCAGAATGACCAAAACGAATAATCGTTGCCGTTTTCCTTATTTTTAAACCTTTCAAAACGGTGGAGGCATTTCAATGTTATCTAGTTACAATTTCAATAAGCCGCTTTTGCAATTTGATCCCCATTTTGTCAAAAATAATCTGAGTGTTTCCGTCAGTTTTATTACGCGAAGTGTTTTCCTGTTTGCGAAACCATATCGACCGCCTTTATCTTGCCTTATCACGTCACAGATCCATTACAACAGTAAACTATCGATGTTAAAAAAGGGTTTTGCATGTTTTGTGCTCATACGAGTAGATCCTTGTCAGTCTTTTGAACAAAAATAAATAATATGGACGTTTAGCGTCTGATTGCTGCTATGACGTAAGGTCGCCTGTCTATCGGCTTTCTACCGGATACATTTCGGAGATTGTGCCTTGGAGTGGCACGACTTGGTTCCCCCTGCCCCTTTTTACTACCCGACGGCCAGACAGGTACCGAGGGTACTGTAGTGTAGTGCCGTTATAGGACTTTTGAGACTCACCTTTAAATGCCATTAAGTATACAAAGAGTGCCAATGCCCGTGAGCAGGCATGATGTCTTACCATCACGAGAAAAGTTTGCTCATTTCAGCCCGGTTGGCTCATTGGTAGTATATCTGCCTTGAGAGCTGGGCGTGGGTTCGATTCCCACTCAGGGCATACATTTTGTGAATTAACAAATGTTTGTTCTGTGTCTGGGTGTTCTGTATGTATTATAAGTATGTATCTACAAAAAATAAGTATTTATGTATTCTATCAGTTATCTGACTTCCATCACACAAGCTCTGCTTAGTTTGGGGCCAGATGGCGCTGTGTATATAGTCCTACGATATGTATTTATTCATTTCATGATTTTGTTACTATAAAAATAGTTTTTCATCTCAGACGGTGGACCCGATGACATATATACATAAGTTATCAATACAAATGTTGGCCTAATAACTCATGGAATGACATGTTTTTACATGCAGCTTCGATTTTAACTCAATTAAATTCAAGTTCTATTATTATGTATTTGCTAAATTTAATTCTAATTTGCGAAATGTGTTACACCTAGAGGTCGAGCACGCTTCCATTCACGGCTGCATGTTACTAGGTCGACGGAGTGCCTACAACTCTCCACAAATTCAAACTTTACAACCCTTAAAAACGCTCAAATAATCCGTGTGAAGTTTGTGAAAACGCTCCACGTTTTTAGCTTACATTTATTAACAAGCTAATGTGAAGTGACTTGCTCATACATTGTTCTATTACTACTTTTAAAGCAATAACAAACTTGGGTTGGATGTTAGGGATTATGGGAGAGGTGAAGCAGACGCAGATCGCCGAGCGGCGCGAGGGGTCTCGCCAGCTTAAAAAGTGCGTTCTGATTACTCAATTACTTCTGTGCGTAGCAAGTGCCGATGTTGATCTACGATTGGAAAGTCGGCTGTGTTGATAGGTACCTACACTACCTACATAGTTGATGACGGTACGGTCTAACGCAAAGCAACGCAACGCTGCATCTGCATATATGTCTTTCCCGTGGCTTTCCTTCCAGTGCGCAACAAATCTTAAATTGTAATCACTAATTGCTTCAGACCCCAGATTGTATATATCTATAGCTAGTGAAATTTATCAAAATATCTACAAGTACATACAAAAATAATGTGTTGATAATATTGTTTAACAAATACTTTAACAATCAATTAAGCCTACATACTTTATATGCTAGTAGTCTCTGTATGTGAACTCTTAGAAACAGAGGACTAAATCCAACGATATTAATGTTCTAAGAACTAGATTACGTAATTATCAACACTCCCGTCAGTCAGTTGAGTCACAGAGATATTCAGTAATCCACGAAAAATGTTTATATTGATTTGTTTAATGAAAACATTAAAAAATTCTAGACTTGACACAAAATGAAATTGATTTAGACTAAATTATTTTATTTTCGATCGTAAAAAATGTCACGACAAAGTCATCTACAGATTGGTTGGCTGTTTTTTTAATTTAATATTTTGTGACAATTTTCTTAAACAAACAACACACACCATAAAACGTCCCTGAGACCTCCCTTTGGTTCGGTTTTGCATACATTTTGTCGTGAAGTTATCTTGTAAGTCAGTACATAATTATAATTCGTTTTCTACCTACGTATGCACTACCATTTTCTAATCTGAAACTCTACCGTAACTTACAGGAACTTATGTAACATAATTTAACTTATGTAACATAATGTAACAGTTTATTTAACGGTAAACACAACAAAAGTTTTATTGTTTATGAGTAGTGTTACAAAGAGAAGAATGCTTAATTAGGGTGCTTACGTTGGACTTGTTTGTGTGAGCACAACTTTAGTAAGTCTGTTTCTGTTACGAGTCCGGTCGCTTTGTCTAGAAGTTTTTAGTAACAATCCTGTGTCTAGCTTTCAGCTTTTACACGACTTTTACACGACTGCCCAAAAACGGAGTGTAATGTTTTCAGAGTTCATGCATGTATGAATGTGAGTTTCTTTATTCCACCATAACTTTTAAACGGCTGAACAGATGTGGATGTATGGGATATCGTTAGAATCCTTACATCATCTTGAACTTTGTTTTGTTACATAAAGTTCTGTGTATCGCTGCAATGGTCATGGACAGGCGTTATCTCTTACCATCAGGAGAGCGTCTAGTTCGTTTCATTATTTTTTACATAAAAAAAAAAAATCATCCCGAGTAACACTAGCTATTTTATTATTAGTGAGAATTAATTTATTAGTGAGCATAAGTATTTTTTAATTTTCTAAAAATAATTTTACCTATTTGATTATTGCTTTACTATACATATTTACTATGTTCGTTAATGAGAAGTTGGTAAACATTTTGTTTATTTTCCAACTTGGCGAGCCGATGTGATTGCGCAACTAGTTGATCTATTTTTTTATTACAGCAAAGATCCAACGTTTAGTAAATGCTCCTGCCTTGAAATTCATTCTCAATACTTTGCAATGACATAGAAACCCTCATAAAGGGAGAAGAACTTAAAAGATTCTAATGTAAACGCGTAAAGACTTGACTAAGTGCGAGTTAACCTGTCCACGTTGTGTTGCGTCAATGCGTGAATTTATGATTATAGCATATTGGCTGTAACTCCTTCGGGATAACCGTCAGAAGGCGAAGCGAGAATGTTTAGGACAAAATTTATGTGGGTACGAATGTTGCGAGCCTTTCCACTGGCATGAAGCTTTGCGCATTGTTATTGTTAACGATTGAAGGTCTTTGTATTCCACAATACGTTTGTAGTTTATTTGGATACAGTTAGTACCCACAACGATTTAAGATAAGACTGTAATTGAAGCCGGTTTGCATTGCCTTGACTATCCTATCCGACTAATATTATAAATGCGAAAGTTTGTGAGTATGGATGTATGTATGTTACTTTTTCACGCAAAAACTACAGAACGGATTTGGATAAAATTTGGTATGGAGGTAGCTGAGACTCTGAATCAACATATAAGCTACTTTTTATCCCGAAAACATACACCGCGAGGCGCAGCTAGTTATGTTATGAAATGGAAACAGTGCAATCATTGTTCAAGGATAAAAAAAAAATCGAATGCAGAATATTTTAATGTAGGTACCTAGTTAAATAAATACATTTTAGAGAACATGTCACACAGCGTCATCTAGCCACAAACTAAGAAAAGCTTGTACTATATAGGTACCTTGACTTGTACTAGACAGCTGACAGAGTACTTAATTTTTTATTAAATAAATACTTTTAATACATAAAGAACACCCATACACAGAACAAATATCTATGAACAAATATCCATCTACATATAATTATATAGTTACACAAATGTTACTTGAGTCACAAAAAAATGTCGTAACATTAGTATAAAACTAATATTACAAACACCATTTTGAAAGTCTGTAGACAATATCTGCAGATTTGAAAAGGAAAGATTTCTCAGACGCGCGATAAGTACCTGAAATAGCTCTTGAAAATGCATGCTTGCCGTTCCAGTTTACGACTGCGGTAATAGAGCATAAAATCTAGAATTTAGATGTCTGTTAGTAAGTATCTGGCTCTTAGTTTCAGTTGATACACTTCAAAATATTTGAAGTTGTAGAAAACAGTCTTGTAACGCGAGACTACAAAGTAGAGATTTTATAATAGCTTCTTCGCGTAGTTTGCTTTTTATAGCTTCGTTCTGAAAATAGCTGTGCCATAAATATTAGTTTTAGCTACAAACTTTTTTTGTTCTATCAATTATAGTGAGTAGGTAAATACTTTCCACTGCTACTAAACCATAATACAAATCGAGTAAGCTCAAAGTAGGTCAAAGAATTAGTAAGTGGCAGTGGACCGGCTACATTTCTCAAAGAACTGATAAATAATCGTAAGAGCAAACGAGCTCTGGATTGGAGACCACGTGTAGGCAAGCGTAGTGTAGGACACCCAGGTGTAGTGACGACCTGCGAAAACCTACATTTAAACATGATGCTTTAACAGAGCTTATAGATTACTTTATATTAATATCAAAACCAAACGAAAACTTGATGAGACTAATTTATTATGAATGTAACTACTAGACTGTTCAAGTTTTATGAGTAAAAGTTGATAAAATTCCTATAACAGTACGAAGTAGGCTTTGGTTTATAGCACTTGTAGTTTATATTCTTCGTGGCTTCTGCTTGTCGCGATATGGGAGATGTCTTGCGTAGTTAAACAGAAACAAATATCTTGAAGATTGTAGTCTGCGCCAATACCTAAATTTATCTTTTGAAGTCGTGTCACAGACTACGCCGCAAATAACCCGGAATATCTGTTCGTGTAATAAATCAGGGATGTATGAGATGGAGATATTTTACATGGTGTTTACATCGCGTTCAAATGGGGTTGAATAGAGCTGAGAAATAATGGACAAGTGTGCGACATTATGTTCTCTTTGACTTATGGAGAATAGAAAACCGTGGTATTTTTGTTTATGTTTCTCTTGCAGTAAATATTTACGTTACAATATTTATATAAACATTTATGTTTGTGTTAAATTTAGGCACCTGTTAAGATGATTATCTTCTGAGAGATTGGTTTTCGTCTTTGTTAGGACCGTACCTACAAAAACTTGCCAAGTATTTTGACGATGCTTGAGATAACCCCATGTCGTTATTTTTGTACATATTCGCCACAGTGAATATTTTTGTTTAAAAAATGATAAAATGTAACCCATAAAGAGTTCAGGAGTAAATCAATAACTTTGTGACTGTACTGCTAACGAAATTCTAAGCAGATTCCTCACTTATCTCACCAGATTTCATAAAGTCATTAAAATTTCACAGACTGTACCAAGTTTAAGGTAGCTAAGCCTCCACGTTCTCATATTTATGGTATGACTGAATACTGCACTGTAAATATCATAAACATTATATCCAGCATGATCTTAAAATTCGTGCGGCGAAGAAGTTTAGCCTTAACTTTAGTTTAACAGCCATTTTGAACAGTATTAACAAGTTGTTAAGATTGTAAAACTGTATATGAGATGCATGCAAAGCGCTATAATTTCCGCTAATGTTACCACGTCCAGACTAAGGGATCTAGGACATCGGAAAGGGCCCATTTTAGTTACAAATAAATATAGCTACATCATTTTAATAGTTTTGTAGGTAGGTTGTGATTACAGACTTCGTGTTTAGATAATGCACGTTATACATATCTAAATTCAAGATATTTATTGATAGATATATATATTTATTTATTGCTTCCATTCAGTACAAGATGATGTTGTAATTTATGGCACACAAATATGGACCGTGTTGGACACAGCAACGTATTAAATGACATATTTTTATTATAATTATTTATGTCAAATGCACCATTTTTTTTGTCAGAAATTCGTCAATTAAATACACTATAGGGATAAGATACTGTTTAAATTTATTTGTAATTTCGGAACATTTTTTTTTTCATCTTTTAGTTCTGAAAGCAACTTATTAAAAATGTTAATTGACATGGTAATGTATCTACTAAATGAATGCATTTGCAGTCGGTATTTTGGGACCAATAACCGGTACAACCGGTACCGGTTTTTTAAGTTAACTGTGATAAAATTTAATTCTATTTAAACGGTACAAATATAGTTAGGTATTTAGATAGAATGTACTTGGTTGTGCTGTTTGGAGTTGAAACTTTAGGCCGTGGGGACCGGCCGCTCAGGAACTATATAGGGATCCAACTAAATGTTTAGAGGAGGCGTCGCACGTCGGGTGACCAGAATGATAGCACCTACTTCGGACAAACGCTTAGCATTGCCATCCATGAAATTGCTACCCACATTCTGGCTACACATCCCTCCTTTAATGGATTTTTAGATTAGATTTTGTTTTATAAATCTGTAAATGACGTGTACTTATGCATAAATATCATAGAACATTACACACAGCGCCATCTGACCCCAAACTAAGCAAAGCTTGTGCTATGGAAGACAGATAACTGATATAACACTTAAATAGTTTTTTTTTGTAAATACATACAGTACACCCAGACACAAAACAAACGTTTGTTTACATCACAATATGCTTGTCCTGTGTGGGAATCGAACCCACGCCTTTCAGTTCTTGGAGCAGACAAACTACCATTGAACCAACAGGGCTGTCTAATTATTTAGGTATGGAAACTAACGTGGTGACGTTACGTTTAATTATATCGGATACTCAGACTATAGTTTCGGCCACACCGGGTGGCCTTCTTCATGGAAATAAAGCTGAGTACAACGCGCGCGCGGTCTTGTCTTGCTTCGCACTACGGGTCGCTAGGTTACAGTGTGTATAACCGGTGCCAGGGTCGATAAATAAAAGCTAAAAATGTACATTATTATTACATGAAATTCATATTTTATCTTTTAACTTCGGTGTAATGAAATATTTGTTTTGTATTATAGTGCATTTTCTATGAGCCATGTTGCATTAATTTTTGTTTACTGTCCACCATGCTGACCAGACTTCATATATCTTTAGGAACGTACTGACATACAGATTTTCTCATGAATCAATATTTGAAGATATCATGCGGCAATACACACATAACTAGGAAATGACAAAAGTGCGTGCTCTGGGATTTGACCCTAGGATTTCAGATTGGCAGTCTAGCGATCTTCTAATCTGGTTGCCGTAGCCTAAAAACCCCAATGAAAATCTCAAAATACATTAAGATAATCTAAAAAAATATACAAATTCCCAAGCTTCTATTTCCGTTTATTATTTTCTTACCGACAAATTCTAACTACATTTTCAAGCTTATCGAAAAGTGAGTTCAGAATACAAAGTAGTTTTAATGAAACCGTCTTTTAAAACATAAAATGCTAGCTATTAGGACATTTTCATATTTTTCCCCCGTTCCTTATACGAAGATAAAAATAAAAATGTTGATACAAAAGAGTTTTAATAATATGATGATACAACAAAAGTAGTAGTAGTTTCACTCCAGGCTAGGTATGCTTTACCATCATCAACCACACCGTCACTTAACATCAGGTAAGCTGTGGTCAAACACGTAGCTAGTCATTAAAAAGAAGTAAAGAATATATGGCTGCTATCAAACTTGACAAAACACTGGCTTCGCTATCGCGCTATCCAAGCGTTTCCTATCAACGAATATGAAAACACGGAAGTTTGAAAATTCGGTTAAGGCGCTTTCATTTCAGGCCTGAACAAATATTCGAGGCAACCAACCGAGTGAGATTGTATGAGCTTCTGCAGAAAATGGTTCTAAAGCCTTCTGAGTTACTTGATAGAATACATATGTATAAGAACTGATGACAACTAATATCGATAGAAACTAATAGGGGATCTCCGTCTAAACAAATACTGGTTAATTTAATCGCAAATTTTGTTTCGTTGTGTCAGGTATAATAGTATCGTTTTGTTTTATTTCATCTCGCATGCAAAGAAATTAGATTGAGATAATTCCTTTAAAATCGCTTCTAAGTATTCCTTACGATGTACCTACGTGGTGATAAAAATTGGTGATGATGATGACTTTCAAATTTTCATATAGCAAAAGAACAGTTCTGTGTTTACAGTATAATTTTTATTTAATTGGCTACCGCTCACTAGTCGTTTTAGGACATCATATAAAACAATTTTTGTTTTAATTGTATATTTGAATTATATATGAAACCGGGTCCTTTCTGTTTCTGTTGATTCCATTCTGAGAACCTTACCGTGCGGTATCGATCTAGAATTCTAGACGTTTAAATTAAAATATTAATATTTACGTCAAATTATAAAAAACATATAAAATAATAATTAAATAGACAAGTTAGATTCTAGACAAAGTATTAATTAATATAATTTTTTAATTCAATGTTATGTACTATACCTATGGTTTTTTATATACATACCTACTTATCACTCGAGACGTACTTTTCTCGTGACTCATGGGTAAGGTCGGAGCTAGAATCAATACTTCAAAGATTAAAAACGAGACTTCAAACAAAAGATCCAGCCATATTCCCGCACACAACACAGAATAATTCACACACCATCACATATCTGCGGGAATTTACGAGAACCCTCTGAAACCATAAAACCGAACAGTCCATTCGTGCGTGAGAAATGCTCAAAAAAACATGATGAGCTCGAAGGAAATATTCGTTTGACATGCGCCACGTATGCGGCATGAAAATGTAATAAGGCCGTTTTGAATTTCTGCCATGAACATCCCAAGGGTTGCTTAGCGAAGGTTTTACAATTGTCTTAAAACGGTAATGCTTGGTTTTGTGTTCATATTTTACTTTGTTGTTCAGAGAAATATGTGGAAGATTCACGCTTCAGATGTTCAGAAGAATATAATATGCTATAAGTTTCATTCGCCCGCTTTTACATATTAGGAAGACTGTTCCCCAGTATTCTTAAATTGCAATAATAGAGTTGTTTTGAAACAATCTGACAAATGCGAAACTGAATTGAACGCCGAGGATTTCATAAAAGGGCGGTCCATTAAGGGCCGAGTCTCGAAAATGTTTGTTATGGAAGCCCTTAAATATTGCTTTAACAAATGGATCAATTGGACAAACTTAACGTTGTATTTGAAAAAAACTTCTTTACACTTCTTTATATAACTCACGGTTATTTCGCCAACTGCAAATAAAAGTTTGTAACAACAAATGGTTTTTTATGTGACATAATTACAAATGAATGATTTTTGTTTTCCCCCTTTACTTGTGCAGACCTCGTTTCTAATTATTATTTTTTTAATCTAAAAGTACTGAGTCGACATTTGTACTACATTAGCTACATTCAAATAATAGTCCAGTCAACTAGTTAAAATTAAATAACTAGTAAATTCTTGTTCCTGGGCCTAAAAATATGTGCAATAGCTTATTCGATTCGGAATATTAGCACAGCACACTTTGGTGCAAATTACTAGGTTGTGTGCGTGCCATTTCATTATAGGACGACAAAAATATCGAAGTCCAGCTTACACAAATCGATAGTGTGTGTACATTTCCGTGTATACATAGTATATATGTAGCCTTATGTGCCTTAACGATAGACACATAAGACTACACGCTATGGAATTCAATACGCAAAATAAATAGAGTTATATCAATTCCAGACAGAATAATATCATCATGCGTAGAGAAAATTTTCATACGTAAATACAAACCTTCTCAGGCGTGTTATCAATGTATCTCTCATTAACTGTTCTGTCACATTCCGCATTTTAATAGCTATCTTTTCACATTTAGTTAACAAGCTTCTTTTACGTTTTGTAGAAAACAACAACGATGTCAGAAAAGTTTTCATTTATAGCTACAGGGCTACAAGCAATTTATAAATTGGATGGATATCTATATATCTATAAGTTCTAAACTCACTACGACAAGAACCTATTTTTCAATTATTTCTACCTAGTACCTTTTATCCGGTTTTCTAATAAATCAAAAAAATTACGTTCTTCTCGTAAGCAGTTTTCTAGAATTGGTCTAGCTTTATTCAAATGATTAAAAAAATCTTTACGTCGAGTGAGACCGAACAACATGGACATCCGAAGCATTTCTTATAACACCACGTGTGTATTTATATACTGCCGTGGCGTCACTGCCTTAAATTTACTTTGATACTTTCGATGGTTGATGGCTGTAATTTCGCCAGCTGCAGTAACCTTCAATCCGCAACACAGTTTTTTAATGTTTACACACACGGTACACGGTTTACACGGTAGGTACTATTATGCAATGGTGATCATAACCATAACAAGATATCGATTTTGCAAGTCACACAGAATCCCTAAAACAAATTTGGCACGCTCAGTTATTGAGCTTATACATAATAACGAGGTCCCTTACATATGGCGAAGTTGACTGCCCTTAGGGAGCGGTACCGTGGCCAATATTACCCTACCCTTGTATTTTTAAAGCTTAAAATAATTATATTATGGTGTATAATTATAGGGAGTATACCTATAGTATCTTGTAATAATAAAATAAATTCAGAAAATTCCATATCAAACTGAAATAAACTTAAAAACTAAGTTGAATAAAATAAAATTTGTACAATTAAAATTATATGTTACTAATATTATAAATGTAAAAGCATGTATGTTTGGACACTGTTAAAAATGAAGAAGATTCGATGAATTTACAGTTTGACAGATTGTCAATTTGACATTTACCAATCTGAAATCTGTCAATGCGACATCAGTCAAATTACTGGACAAAGTTGGGGGTAACAGCTAGGATGTAATATATATGATGCAATAACGACACAAAATAAGTGTATATCTAACCTACTAACAATAAATAGGTATATGTATGTAAGTGAAGAACTCAAATAAAAAGCAACAAATGTTTCAATTCTAAAATTACAGAAACGTGACAAAAATAATCCGGGTGCTTAAAAACCTAAAAGTTACTTACTTTAAAAAAATCATAACAAATTTCTAAGATGTTTTATGACGTATAAAGCAAAGGAAAAAAGAAATCGTTAGCATAAAATAGTATAAAAATATTGGGAGCCGCTGAATTTAGAATTGCCCACCAAAACATTTAACAGACAATATTTTACAAAGCAGTTAGCAAAAGCAAACAATTAATTACCTAAGTTACGAACGATTTAATTAATTACTAAAATGAAAAAGAAGACGCGAAACGTTAAATAAATCGCAGCTAAACCATAACAAAAGAGACAGTGAAGAACTGAGAAGACTCAGAAGCAGAAAAGAATACTTAACTTATTTTATCGCCACCCTTCAGCCGACTTCGGAAAAACAAAAGGACATTAAAAGATCATGGATTGGTCATTCAGTCAAATAATTGTGTCGTAAAAATTCTTTCTTTGACCGAAAAGCGACGTAATGCCATTTCCGATTCATTAGCTTTCACCGCTGAAGACACGCAGACCCGAGATTACTTCTTTGTATATCTACGAGAGCGCTAATATTCTTTTACTTTTTTAGTAAAATATTTTTTGTGCTGGACTGATGATAAAGAGCTTTATTTTGGAGATTCCTAAATCTAAAAATTATTTAATTCTACAAGATAGAATATATAAATACTAGAAAACTAAAACCCTCTTAACGCTGTGCCACATTTTAATTTTAACTTAAGGTCTGGCAATATTTTAACTTCCATTTCAAGCAGAAAAAAAAAAAATAATTTGGGGTGCACAATACAGTTAAAAAATACGACAAGTTCAGCTCAATGTAACATTAAATACTCTACAACGCCCGTGTTACTAAACCGCTTCGATAAACACCTCATATGTCAAAATACTAAGTACAGTTTAAGAAATAAAAGGGAGCAAATAAACATACATACACAATAATATCCTCTTTTTGTTTTTTTTTTAATGTAAATAGTACTGAGACGAACGAGACGCTCTCCTGATGGTAAGAGATATCGCCTGTCGTTGACCATTGCAGCGATACACAAAATTTTGAGTAACAAAACAAAGTCCAGGGCATCACTGCTTTGGCGCTCATTACTTTGAGACTTTCGATGGTTAGTCTCAACAGCCGAATAATTTCGAAAGCTGCAATACACTTCAAACCGGAACACAGTAAAGTTTACACAAATATGTGGATTGAAAAAGAATCATCTTCCTTTTAAAAGTCACTTAAAACACTGATATGGCTATTGGCTAAGCAGTCTGTGCAAGATGTCACTATTAAAAAAGTCAAAAAATTGTTTATCTCTTTCACTTAATCAACATTGATCAAATGAAACAAATCAGCTAATCTTTTTAAACAATACACAATTTTTTTTTCATGACATAAAAAACAACAAACATGTAGAAAAACACCTTCAGAATAGAAATATATTTATGTCACAAACGGGCATTCTCAATCATTGAAGTATTTGATTAGTCCGATAGGAATATCTAAACCCCTCATCAGGTAGAAATGTTATCTAATACTAATTTGCAACATCTTTAAAAGGGCCATTCCCGTGCCCCCTTACCTTCGGCGACGAAAAAGTTTCACCAGCTTTTGTTTTACAAGTTAAGGAATTTGGAACTGGTAATTTTAGTTGGCTATTGAGTTATAAAAGTTCGGAAGGTTTCTTGGCGAGCTTACTTTATTTTTAGCGCTTTGAAAAAGCTTCCGTCCGGTAAATTACTTCCAAAAGTAAATGCGAGAAAGGAGAAAGGTTTCGCATTTGATTTTATAAAACCTGTTTCTACGATTATGTAAGTACTTGTAACATCCTTTGCTTTGTTCTCCATTAAAACTATGTTGGTAACTTTTCTCATTTATAATAGAGTCGTTCTTATCATACATATAAGATACATTCTACCTTTTACTTATAAATAAAATCACCCCGGATGCGTATACGTCCTAGTACAACGTCGTAGTAGTATACGTCGAGAAACAAAAAACTCATGCAGCTAAATCTATCGTTAAGAATAACAATAAATTTCACATAGAAAGCCGCGATTTTCAGACTTTGGGACCATTCTATGCGTGATATTTTTAGACAACGCATGTAGCTGACACAATGAACCAGACATGACTCAACAATACTCATACCTAACAGTCTAGACTTACTAAGTTGTTCTTTATTCTTGTAAATTAGCAGCGCGCCGCCGTTTTATCTACTATATTTCAGGAATCGTTTGTTTTATTTTTTAATATAAGTAGGCTTTCGTTTGACTGCCAACTGATGCGGTCCACGGTTCAACAAGCATGCCTAGAATTTAAACCATTTAGAAGACACCGATTCACTTGCGATTTGTAGGCACCCAGTATCTGTCAGGGAACACCTACTCGGGCAACAATTTCTATTCCTGTTCATTATTGATCTGAAGTACTATTTATATCAAAGTAGCTTCACCCCGTTATTTAATCCGTGTTAACCGAATAAAAAGTGACCAATATTAGGCACGATATAGGCTATCCAAATCATTTGATGTTCGTAACAATTAACGGGGTATCGTATATTCAAACTTCTACACACAGTACAACTATTAATCTAACTGCCCTGCTAACTCATCTACTTCAAGGGCGTAGATAAGACATGGATTCGTTTCTCACCCAGGACAAACATTTATGTAACAGATACCTATCTATGTGTTCGCGTCTAGGTGTTTTTTATGCATTTAAAAATAAAGAAAAAGTATGTAAGTATTCTATCAATTTCTGGTTCACATAATATAAGAAAACAAACGAAATAACAGTAGATCTTTGCTATTACTGACTTTGCCCTTTAGCTGCAACATGTTTATAGCCAGTCACTTTATTTGAACAAATCTATTTGTTTTCGAATACATTGTTTCGAATACTCGTATAGCGCGCACACAACAAAAGAGCAAAATAGTGGAGCTACATACAATTTCACAAAATACTACCCACGGTGACATCGATGACACGAATGTTCTGTCGAAACGTTTTCACAAAATTATGAATCGAACCGATGAAAGATTGATGAACCTTTCAACGTAAAGGTATACCTTCATAAATACATAGAGCGAATGAAAAAAAAGTAGCAGAGAAACATCAAAGATTTTTCCTGTTGAAATCCAGACGTTTATTTAACAAATTTATTTGGGGTGAAATAAATGCCAAATAGTTCTTTATTAATATGTATTGAGATGGTAAATTGCTAATATCTTACTTACTAGACAACTAGGCAGACTAAGTAGTCTAAGTACCAACTTAAGTGAAATTAGGTAAATACCTTTATATATTGCATACGATTATATTTGCATTTTAATATTATAAAATCGAAGGAAGAGTCAGTGAAGAATACTTTATACCCCAGATAATATACAGAGTCTATATTTATCCTGAAAGAAAAAAAACCTTGTAACCAAAGTCTTGCGGTGTAAATACTGTTCAAATTATTTTTTAAATTATATTTGCTATTTGTAATTGTTTAAACTTTTTACCAATGTACAGTAAGTAGTAAGTACTGTACAGTTTTCGTAAAGAAACTAGGGAGCCTAGATTTTATCTATTCTATATATATCAATCAATATTAACTACCGACATTAACCGAGCTGCACTAACATTAGGTGAGTCATCTTAACATTAGGTGACAGCCCTGTTGGCTCATTGGTAGCATGTCTGCTTCAAAAGCTGTAGGGCGTGGGTTCGATTCCCACCCAGGACAAGCATTTTGTGATATAAAACAAATGTTTGTTCTGTGTCTGGGTGTACTGTATGTATTATAAGTATGTATTTACAAAAAAAAAGTATTTAAGTATTTTATCAGTTATCTGATTCCCATAGTACAAGCTTTGCTTAGTTTGGGGTCAGATGGCGCTGTGTGTAATGTCCTACGATATTTATTTATCTTTTTACGCGAATTTCCATAGTTTTGAATAAAACAATAAAAGTTCTCTATTGTTATTAAAAGTACTTTAGTAACCTACTAGCCCAAAAGCATGACCATCGAGGTAATAACTATGCTCTAACTACCAGAATCCCAAGTAGCTAGTAACAAACAACCGTTATTATCTCCAAAGCCGTCTACTAAGACTGTATCAAGTACAAACAAACATAATGAAGACTGGAACCCCTCGCCCTTATCTCTAACTAGATAGTTAATCGTTGCCAGGGCAGACACTTACTTATGGCTGAAGTAACTGCCGCATTTTGGCCGCGAATTTTATAGGCTAATATTATAAATGCGAATGTAAGTTTGTTACTTACCCGATCTACGTGAAATAGTTCATTCACGTCGTCAGAGGTACAGAAAAGGACACTGGGTACTCTTCATCTAGAAAATAAGTACTGCTCCCGAAAGTTAAAAATAAAAACAAGCGAAGCCGCGGGGAAAAGTTTGTTGTCCATATTATAGGTTCGCGTTTGACTACATCCTGCCTGATGTTGCAACTATGCGGTCTAGGATTGGATACGCTTACCTAGAAGGAACCTGTTTATTCTTGATTTGAAGACACTCATATTGTACTTTTCGGGAAACGCAGATTAATGTAAATGTGGTTAATGTTATAAGTATTATAATACTATTTCATAAATATTGGAGGACATTTCACACACCGCCATCTTGCCTCAAACTAAAAATAGCTTGTAATATGGTAACCAGAAAACTGATAAAATACTCGTAAGTACTTAAATATTTTCTTACTTATGTAAATCTATCTGTAAGGACGTCTACTATTGAACATAGGCGTCCTCCAATTATATGTGTATGTTATGTTTTTGTAAATACATACTCATTATTATGTACATACGGAACACTTAGACACAAAAACAAAAATTTATGTTCGTAACACAAATTCATTCGTAATTGTTACGTAAACGTTATAAACAAGTATTCTATCAGTTTCCCGTCTCGTTATCTTAGTTTGAGGCTTAAGTGTGAAATGTCCTACGATATTTATTTATGTATACGTTTTTAATTGTCCTTTTTGTGTAGTTGGATAAAAATAAACAACAACTACTATTTCATGTGACCTACTATAGAGCCAGTTTATAAGCCCTTAAGATAGACCACTTTAACTTAATCCATTCATTAAACCGTTGTCATTTGGGAGTAAGTTGTGCAGTTACATGGTGACGTCACTACCCGAGTTTCGTTTTAATTATAAAGCTTGTAGTTTTAATCAGGCGCGGGTTTATTTCTGTTGTGTTTACTGTGATCTCTGTTTGTTGGATTAATGCGGTTAGTTACAAGCGCTTTCAATACATATTTGAACTTTAATTATTATATACAGAGTGGTTCTTGAATGATTGATTAACTCTTAATTTTCCACACCAAAAATTACTCATAGTAAAAGAAAAACTTGTGTAAAAACTAGCGATTTATCGCTAAAAGCTATCTCTTAAACTTTTCTCTCTTTAACTCAGGACACTTAAGGACGGAACGGTTTAACAAAGAAAAAAACGGGGTGTACGCACTACGCATAATGAAGAAATATAGATGAATACATCATCAATTACATAACAGACATACATACTTTCCAATAATAATAATACATCCTAGTACTTAGAGTGCATTGTAATCTATATGTTTCCACTCTGATGGGTTGAATACGAAACAGTTTGACTACAGCTCACCTGATTTTAAGTGACAGTGTGGTTGAGGATGGAAAAGCCCACCTAGCCTGGAATGGAACTAGCTATCAAGTGAGGCTGCTGGAACACACCGTTAGATGCTTGGCGACAGATTTTCAACTAGAGAGTGGTAGCTAGACGACATTTGGTACGTTAAGCTTGACGGCAGTTTTTATCAACTTGAAGGTGGTAGCTAACCAGTCAAGTATTATAAAATACTCTACCACCATGGTATGGTTTCCTCACGTTGTTTTCCTTCACCGGCTGCTCAAGGTCATTGTTGAGGTTTGAACTCACGCCTTTAACCGGCCGCGCTAACCATAGCTACAAAACTACAAACTTTAATTTTTTTAAATCTCTAAGCTGGTTAGAATATAATAGAATACAACTTTATCATACACCAAACATACATACGTATTATGATATACAGATAGATACGAAACATGAAAAAGAGATAAATTATAAAACAAAACAAAGGTTAATAAATATATGGCGTAAAACGAAGATCTTATAGGCGTTCTGTTTTTCTTTTCGATTAAAAAATGAGACAGTGAGCCGTTTGACGATTATCAGTAATTTCTTAGTTAATAAATTATAGTAAGCATCATAAAAAGGTATGATCTACCTTTGGTAGTCGACCTTTGTTCTTATATTTATACTTGTTAATAAGATCGATATTAAAATCATGAATTCTATTGCATTGTTCTCGTCACTTACTGCTTACTCCATTTATTTTTTATACCTAAATGAGGGTTCGGAGAGTTTATCTGTCTATCAGCAGTCAACTCATGTCAACTTGGTCAAATGTTTAATTAGGTCATCATTTTTACATATTATTCTGGTACAGAATCATGTACTTAATATCCTCTTAAAGTACTTCCGACCACGTCTTAGCGAACAATACAAGTGTCTCTTCACGTGAGTCGGTAATGGTTCTTCACGCGGCATGTATAAGTGACATCAAAGCTTTCACACTGACCTTTATCTTTCTACTTTTAACCCCCGACGCAAGAGCGACGGGGTGTTATAAGTTTCTTTGTCTGTCGGATGAACCGATTTTGATTTTGTTTGAAAAGTGAATTAGTCGGGAGTGTTCTTAGCTATGTTTGATGTAAATCGGTCCAAGATGGCCGCCGCCACAAAATGGCGGATTACAATTTTTTTCGCAACTCCCTCAATATCGGTGTCAAACGAAAGGGCTTATATTATAAATGTAAAAGTTTGTATGGATGCATGGATGTTTGTTACTCTTTCACGCAAAAACTACTCAACGGATTTGGATGAAATTTGCTATGGAGGTAGCTGAGATCTTGGATTAACACATGGGTTACTTTTGACCCCGAAAACATGTAGCGGGTAACACCGACTTTACTTTATTTTACACACCAATAGAGAGATAAAGGTTTTTTTTTATATTGAAGGACATTTTTCACCGTCATCTAGCTTCAAACTAAGCATAGCTTGTACAATAGCAACTATATGACTGTAAGAGCGCTTACACACTCTTTTGTTAAATTATACTCAAAATACATTTTTACATTTTTTGTTTGAGTAACACGAAACAAAATCTATGTGCGTCACATATTTTTCTTGGGTGGGAATCGAACCCACGCTTTTCTGCTCACGAAGTAGAACCAATTACCTAACAGGATAGGACTGCTCATGCCTACATCTTTAAAATGCATGTGGTGTCTAAAATATATAAAATGAGTAATCTAAGTTACTTAAAACACAGACTCAAACTATACTGATTACTAGTGAAACAATACGATAATTTACATTATTTTTATATGTAAATTTAACTTTATATTATAGTAATGTGTGTAAATCAATGTCTGACATTAAAGCTTTAAATCACAAATGTTCATGATGAATAACAATCTATACGTGCGTAGACAGAATGTGCTACAGCGTAGCCTGTAGAGCGTCTACGGCGTAGATCCTAAAGTGTTTACGACGCAGGCTATGCGAGACTATTTTCCACATAATGCATTATGTACGTAGATTATAAACATGTTTTGTAGCAACAGCTATTATCATGTTACTTTGTTTGATAAAAAAAAATATTTGTGAACTTGTGTGTAATTAATGTCACGTGACGGTGTGGTCTAAGATACGTATGGTAAACACACCTACCCTGAAATGAAATTGGCTCTCAAATGCTGCTGGACACAGCCCACTTTAGGGTTTCGACAGCAGATTTTCAACTTGACGGTGGTAGCTAGCTAGCTAGTACCAAAGAGTACCCTACCACCATGCTATGGTTTCGTTACGATGTTTCCTTTTACCAGCAGCTCAGACTCCTTGTTGAGATTTGAAACCACGACCTCGTGCGTGTAAATCGAGCGCGCTAATAACTGACCTTTATTCTTAAATCAACTAGCTGCGCCCCGCGGTGTTACCCGCTACATGTTTTCGGGATAAAAAAATAGCATATATGTTAATCCAGGGTCTCTGCTACCTCCATACCAAATTTCATCAAAATCCGTTCAGTAGTTTTTGCATGAAAGAGTAACAAATATCTATCCATCTGTCGAAACTGTCATATTTATAATATTAATGGGATAATAAAATATTAAATAAATGCTGGTCGTTATATATATTATAGCATCTATTAAATTCCCCTTTAAATATATTTTCCTCTTCGTTTCCAAAACTTGGCAGAAGTTATAAACTCGTAGTTTCAAACATCTGTCTCGAATGCCTAAATTGAAACGCTAATACGATTTTAATTAAGAATTTGTTAATTAAAATGTCCTTAATAAAATTATTGCCGAAGCTACAACGCTTAACGTTAATTTGGCATTTGATGACGCACCATCAAGATTCGCTGCCGGATATCAAATATAGGGCAAGATCTCCCCCTCCTTCATCCTAATTGCAAGGGAGGCAAGTAGGACACTTGAAATGTTTGCATTGCTCAGCTAGACGTGAATCAACACTGTGACTAATCTGATCACAGAAAAAATGCTTTCAACGTTTCTCTGTTAAAAGACTTTGCAATATACGGCTGTTAATCGATAAATACAAAGAATTAAAAGTAAACACAGTATCTAATATCATCTCCCGTCTGTTTGTTATGTCATCTATCGTGTTTTTCTTTTCTTGTTTGCCTGGAAGAGATCGCTCTTAGCGATAAGGCCGCCATTTATGGCACTAGTTCATAAGGTTCTTTTGTTCTCTGTACTTTTTTCTGTTTATGGTGTGTACAAAAAAGAGTTTTATCTATCTATCTAATAGCACGATCTGACAACAATGTAAATAAATATTAGCACTGTTGGCTCATTGGTAGTATATCAGTTTTAAGAGCTGTAGAGTGTGGATTCGATTCCTACTCAGGGCGAACATTTTATGGCGTAATCAACAGCTAAATCAATTCTCTTTATGAGTGTTTTGTACGTATTATAAGTATGTACTTACAAAAAAAAGTATTAAAGTATTTTATCAGTTATCTGGCTTCCAAAGTACAAGCTTTATTAATTTGGGGTCAGATGGTACTGTGTCTAATGTCCTACGATATTTATGTATTTTTTTAAATATCGTAGGACATTTCACACAGCGCCATCTAACTCCAAAGTAAGCAAAACGTGTACTATGAGAACTGATAGAATACTAATTTATAAACTGGAAACTGGAATCCACCACGTAGTATAAAACATAGCATGAATGCTGGTCTTACATCTAACAGTAAACATCTGCTTTACATTTTGGCTAAATTTATGCGTCGGCATAATTCACGGATTTTAGAATAGAATCCTCCTTTTCTTAATGGAATTTTGGACCAATCGCTCTACTCGATCGATCAAAATTTTTTAGTGGATTTTTCGCTGGCAAAATTTTATGCTAACGCAAGCGCTGACTGGTAATTGGTAGTTATACTATATAATAAAATAAGATTAGGTACCTACTCATGGATTGTGTGTTTATACAGGGTTATAAGCGTTGGGTTTACTAAATCAAAAGAAGGTCATAATACTCGCATTATGAACAATTTTTTCTTGAAATAAAATAGAATAGAATATAACTTCATTGTAAACCAACAAATGTTATAACATACAAATACATGTTAAAAAAGTGAAATAAGAAACAAAACAAAATCAAGATTAATCAGCAATTTAAGTAGTACAACAGCGGCCCTATCGTCTAGAGTGATTTCTTCCAGACAACCTTTGGAAATCAAAATCGAAAATCGAATCGAATTTTGAAATCGTAACAAACAATCAGCTGTTTAAAAAAATTTACCAAACTCTTTGGGATTTGTACCCCTCAAATTCATAATGTTAACCAAAAACTCTCTTTTATTCTCTACATTATATGTAAAGTCATCCTATTTTATTGTCACTAATTCTGTTACACTTTTTCAAGAATAGGAACGACACCAATCTTTACAAAATGCATATAGCCAGAAGTAGTTGAGACTAAAACAATAGCAAGTAAACTCAATTAGGTGTATTAAAATTATTACTCTCTGTATGAAATTGTGATATTCAAATTTACCTATAAGATTTTTTTCTGAAATGTAGGTCAGCGTAGCTGTATTCGGCTGCCATTGCAGAAATATTTGAATTCATAACGAGTGTAAATCTCGTGCAAACAACGAAATAGCCGCTATAAAGCCAGATTAAATCATAATTGGCCGTGCGACAGATTTTATTTAACGTGATCTCGAAAACGAATAACTTTTACAAAAGGCTTTTCACTAATATTGTACAATTACATAACGCGTAATTCTTTAGTTCGTAAAATTACTGCATTTTTTGGTACCCAAGTTTTCGGTAACAAAAAATGTTGGTATACTTCTACCCGCTGCAGCGGCTTGGTTTTAGTTGAAATAAGAATAAATGTATAATATATGCTATAACCATGCTTCCGACGACCATGTATGAGCTAAAGAAAGTTGAAGAACTGAAACATGACTGTGTGCTAAGATCAAAGCAAGTAGGAAGAAAGTCTTTGCCTTCCTCTACAGAAAAAAAGATGTGATTTTATGTATGTGTTATTTCAGAATTCACATGCGTTAATTCTGAAATAACTATATCTAAAACTTTTTATCCCGAAAAATGCAGATGAAACTACACCCAAAATATAATAATTAGTAAAAAAAAAGTATTTTAATAATACATTTTTCGCGGTTTGACATATTTTTGGGTCTGTGCTTTTTTATTTGATTTAGATCTACGTTTGGCTAAAAAAAGTAAAGATTAGAATTACTCTGCCAGTGCGATGCGCAACTGTGGCCGCCCTAATTTGAGTAAATTTTCGTGTAAATCGGAAACAATAGGAAATTAGGTTAAGGGCATGCCCCGGCAATGGTTTTCTCGGATCTTTGAAGTTTGGAACACAATAACCCTTCGTATTTGCAAAAAGTAATCAGATTATACAAAAAGTATAAGAGCTGTCATTTTTTAACACCATAAGGAAAATATGTATCTTGGAAACTAAACTCTTCAATTCGCAAAAATGTCTAATGTTAAATCTTTTTAAATGCTGACTTCTGATTGCATGTGTGATAGAATGTGGTGCGCAACCTAGACTTCAAACGAAATATATCACAGTGGTTGGTGTGGTCGGATCTCATAATAAAGGGCGTGGGTTCAAACCTCAACATTGACGTTTAGCTTGCGGCTTAAAGCAAAACGTCTTGAGAAAAAAGTTTTAAAAGTTGCTAATAAACACCTAACAGTGTATTACGGCAGCATCACTTGAGAACCAGTTATTCTCCAGGCTAGGGGTGCTTACGATATACGGCCACACCGTCACTTAATATCAGGTAAGCTGTGGATAAACACCTAGCCCCCTATAAAAAATGTGTCACTATACCGTAATTCTCCGAGAGCTACAAGTAAAATACTACAATTGTTATTTTTTTGTAAAAACTTGTAGTTGTGTCGCGAGTCGCGACCGATCGCCGCTATCAGTGAACCTACCCGCCAACCATATGTTTTAGTTTGTGTAAAGTTATTGTTTGTCTTCGTTTTCAAAAATATTTTTTTAGGTCGGTTCCGGGAAACAGAATTCCTTGTCTGGAGTTATGTTTGCAAATAAATTAATTGAATTGAATTGTGAAAAGTAACTGTTGAGTGACTTCCCTTTTCTCCCTCCATACTTATTCGTCGCAACAGCTATGCTATTTAGTCATTAAATATCTTTACTATTATAAAGAGCAAAGATTTGATTGTTTGTTTGTTTGTATTGAATAGGCTCCGAAACTACTGGACCAATTTCAAAAATTCTTTCACCGTTGGAAATCTACACTATCCCCGGGTGACAAAGGCTACGTTTTATCCCTGTACTCCCACGGGAACGGGAACTACGCGGGTGAAACCGCCAGGCGTCCGCTTGTATATAAAACAGATAATAAAAACAGAACTGATCAGTTGACTAATCACAAATATATAAATGTTTGTGTGTTAATCAACTATTTAACGGAAATTTGTTATAGAAAAAGTTAACGCTTCGGTTTAACATATCTAGGCCGAGTTTATACATTTTTGTTCAGGAAAAATAAAGGGTTTCATCAGGAAGTTCCGAGACGCTGGTTGTCTACGATAAGTAATTTTGTGTTCTGTTTCTATTTTGGTCCATTGAAGAGGGAATTGAATGACTAATGGATCTCTTTCCGCAACGTGATACTGTGGAGAACGATGATAATGGCATTATTCTGTTTTCGGAAGCGATTGCGTCTTTTCCTCATTGTATCGATGAAAAGCACTCCGATTGGCTAAAAATATATTTGCTATATAATAATATATGTACACGGGACTATGTTTTATTTTCCTAGTCGGATACCAAGAGCGCTACGTGCGATGATATACATACATATATGTATGTACTACGCAACAAATGACGTGACACGAATACTCATTTTGTTCAACACAACTGCAGAGTAGTGTATACACCTAATTTAACAATTCACAAAAAATATAGATAAGTAGACAAATAAACTCTTTATTGTACGTATGTTTGGTTTATAATAAAGTTGTATTCTATTCTATTATATTAACGTTAAAGACAAACATCTAATACGATAGAAAAAATAAACTTGTGTAACAATTATAGCGCTGCAGTTGTCCCACATAGGCTCTTCCCATCAGGAAAGCGAATAGTTCGTCTCATTACAAAAAAGTGTCTCATGAACATGGTATTTTATTTAATAATAAAATTTTTGTACATTGTCTTAAGTTAGCGACTGTAGAAACGCAGTCATTCTAGAATTTATACTAAAGAGCCCTGGACGCTAAAAACATGTAAATAACGTCGAATATATATTTATGTATCGTTGTTATGTATGTACGAATGTTAAGACGATAGTCTTAACATTCGTACAAACATTCACCGAATAGTAACGTTGACATATTTAATCCGGAGCAAGTTACGATACGTAATACAAATAACATGAGTCAGCATTTTCTCGAAATTCGGGTCACAATTTCTATTCGCTTCCCATAAATTTCTCATTCATATTAAAATATTACGGCCAAAACTTTGTGCAATCACAATAAACACCGTAAATTCTGAATTTGTTAATATTGGAGCCAAGTTTGACTGTTATTTAAAACGAAACTTTGAACTAAAGACTAGGCTACTATAGAACATATTTTTTGTGGGTTAGTGTGTAAACGTGAAAGCATGTTTCTTCTCTCAACTATCTGCAATGGATTTTATTACTTTTCGTTAAGAGTAACTCTTCACATTACGACAATACGTAGGCACTCATGTCTCTGAAAAAATATACACAGAAAATTGCAGAAACGTTAGTTACACAACAAAACAAAACACAATAAAATGTTACATTCGAATCTATAATTGTGAATCCAAACATCCCGATAATGTTGGCGCTGTGCTATTAATTAATGATCGAACGCTCTAGTCTAGGCTCTAATGAGAAGGTTAATGTATACTAATCAGTATTAAACGATGCGGCAACGATTGTGCTAAACAGTTGAATTTGAATTTAGTTTGACATAGCATTGAGAATTCTAATATTCAAACGCATCCCGAAAGCAATTTTAATTTACAATTTGGAGTGTCCTTGTATTAACTGCCTATTTAATATAACACAATTGTTGATTATATAGTTACAAAACAAACATACCTGTGACCCACGTTGGAACGTAAGCTAATTAAAACTATTTAAGTTAAAGCAAACTCTTTCCACAACTCGATTGAAAGCTTGACGATAGCTGGCTTTATAAAACTAAAAACCTAAAATTTCTGTCACGTCAAAAAATTCCAAATTTGAATAATGATTACAAGCTCAGATGGTGCCCGAACGCGGGCCTGTCCGGATATCGGGAGGCTGGGTGGCACGAGCTCCCGATTCGGCGGCCGGGTGGATACTGCCGTTGCCGCAGGAGCCTGCGTCACATCCACTGGACCTCGACACCTTTTTGTGGGACCCTAATTAATAACAGAGCGTGACGGGAACACGCGCGGCGCCAAATCTCAATCCATTGGGCGGATCTCGTGAGTGTTAATGAAACGGCTCTTGATAGGATATCAGCAAACAGCAATTTTTAAAGCGAGTTCAAATTGGACAGACCGCTTTGTAAGCGGTTTGGTCGAGATAATTGACAAATATACATTTTTTGTTTGTACCTATTACAATTTTCTATTTTCCCTATTTGCGAAGTTTATGTATTTCCACTA
Source organism: Biston betularia (assembly GCA_905404145.2). Taxonomy (NCBI): domain Eukaryota; kingdom Metazoa; phylum Arthropoda; class Insecta; order Lepidoptera; family Geometridae; genus Biston; species Biston betularia. The sequence goes on from FR989868.1 coordinate 4,097,949, forward strand.
GTACGCCGGTCATCTAATTTATTGTCATTATTATACGATTTTTGCTATATCATCGACCCAGCAGCTGACGTATTTGTACCAGTATTTTGTCGTGTTTATGTTTATTCTGTAAATGAAATTGTAGAGACTTGTCGCTAGAAATAAACAGGGTAAGTGTTCATTACATTACACGATGTTTACTGTTAAAGAGATTGTTTGCACTTTCCTTGCTTCTTGAAATGACAATTGGTAAGTAACTTGAGCTTTGTAAACAAGCCGTTTGCTGCAGAAACTTAGAAGATTTTGCTCTTTTTCGTGACTAAAGACAATGGCAGCCCGTACACGTAGCGCGCGATCCGCGATCCGCGATCCGCGATCAATGATCGCGATCCAGACTGATCGTGTACGAAGCGGATTGACGGACTGATGCTCCGGATCGCATAATATCTAGAAATTTTGAAATCATGATCGCGGATCGCGGATCGCGGATCGTGATCATGATTGAACGTGTAAGGCGGCCCAATGTCACATCCACTTTATTAGCCATATGTAAGGTTCTGACACCTGTTCCAGTATGCTACTATTATATACTATTTTTTACGTACAACAAATGCCTTCATTGCCAAATAAATACAAAAATTAGGATTTGCCAAAAAATTAAATAATCCTATTATTTATTTCCAACTGTCTTTGTAAATTTTGCAATTTGGGTTAAAGTTTCTTCATTTTTCACAAATATCGCCGTTGAAGCTCAACGATAGGCAGAAAATTGGCAAATTGTCAACTTAATAAATGGGACGATAATATAAATGGGAATGTCTTGTGACGTCTTGCGCAGCATGAAAACAACAATCTGAAAATATGATACCTACGTTGCAGTTGGATGCAAGTTTGTCTCAAAGTAATGTAAATTTCAAATTCATAATATAGTAGAACAAAAGTTTGTGCTGGAGCCATTATTCCGAGAGTTTTAAGACTTTATAGTTATTTGCATAGATATAATTTGAACTGACATTACTTTGGCATGGAATAACTATTTACGAAATAAGAAGAAGAATAACTTTATTGAAGTTATGAAAAATAATAACTTTATTCAAATAATGAAGAAAAAATACACATATGTCTTATAAATAAAAATAATACGAATAATGTTTGTTGTCAAAAGAACAAAATCAGCTTTGCACTGTAAGAATTTAGTTCTTACAGTGCTGGTTTACATTTTGCCCCTACTATCATACTCAGTGTTAGTCGAAAAAAAAAAAGAAAATTGCACACAAAATAAATTATACTTGAACTATAATAACACTACAGCTGAAAAGACAAAGAACCTCGCCCTGGAATTATATTATTTTTATTCTTAACAGCTGACAACTTCTAAGGGTTAACTTTGTAGAAAATTTTAATTTAATTTCGTTAAAATGTATGGAACTAATGTTTTTTTTCCTACCAATTTTAAGAATTTTGTAACAGTGGTTTGTTGTATTTTTATCACGGTATAAAGTAAAGTCCAGGGCATCGCTGCTTTGGCGTTCATTACTTTAAGACATTCGATGGTTCGTCTCAATAGCCCTGTAATTAGGCTACAGTACCCTGTAAACCGAAACATAGTAATGTTAAACACTACTGCTTGGCGACAGAATATCTGGTTCCTACCAAGACGACCACCAAGTAATTTATTGAGAAAAATAAATTTATTTGTAAACATCAATGACTTAATAAAATGTGTGTATTCTGTTATCATCTTCAATTGTCCAACCTTTAGATATGCAATAGTTGAAAGGTTCATGAAAATTCTATGAATATAAAAACATTTTAAATGGTTTGGCACCTAAAGACTGAACAATTCCTATTTTTGTCGCGTTACGCGTATCGTTATAAAAATGACATGATATCCTTATCAAGCTCTGGCAGTTATATTGCGAAAGCCCGTAACTCCCCAAATCCCCAGCCAAAGTCCTAAAAATGTCCACGAATACCGCTTTAAGTATCGAAGTAACACACATAGAACGTAACGTTTTATTTCCCTGCACACCACAAAATAAATAGTTTATCTTCAGTGCCCCTTGACGACGCGTCTCGTAATGAAAAGGGACGAAACTAGAGTGGACCAGTGAGCCAATGAATATTTTTGTTGGAGATAAATTGGGCAAACTAGTATATTTTCTTTGTAATGGGGGAAAGCTGGAACAGAGCTTTTCCTAACTTTTCTATGGGCCGCCTTACACGTTCAATCATGATCACGATCCGCGATCCGCGATCATGATTTCAAAATTTCTAGATATGCGATCCGGAGCATCAGTCCGTCAATCCGCTTCGTACACGATCAGTCTGGATCGCGATCATTGATCGCGGATCGCGGATCGCGGATCGCGCGCTACGTGTACGGGCTGCCTATCCTTGTATTAATTAACTAGCTATTTTTGTATTTATTACATGTTTATTCCTATTGATGGTTTCGTAAACAACTTTTATCGATTTCGGGGAAAGATGTAGTATAATTGGCAAGTCCAGAAATGGGTCTATTCTATTTCTGTTTATCGAAAATAATAAATAGAAATAAGTGAATGAGAATCTTAGTAAAGGTGGTACGATTTCCATACAAATAATTTTTTGCCATTTATGGACAAATGGAGCATAATTTTACAGTGAAATCAAAACTACTGGCATTTATTTTGTTCTTTATTTGCGGTAAATCACAATTGCTTGGATAAAACAGTAGATTATTAGCATAAAATCAAATCTATCTATCTATATAATTATCAATTAAATTATAATAGAGGTTTATGAGCTTAGAGTGTACTACGCTGAAGGGGCATCGTTTTGTTCATCATTATGAGTAACTGTTACTGTGGGCATATCTATCTCTTAAATTGTGAAAATAATCAGCTTTCAGCCGCGGCTTCGCTTTTGCGTCACATTCGGAAGGGTCTTGAGTTTTTTTTATAAGAGTTCATTTTGTTTAAATAGGACAGAAACATACACACAGACTTCTGTTAGTTCAGTAGACATGCAAGAACTGTGATGTACAAAACAGCAAAACTAGTTCTAACATTGCACTGGCGTCGAACCGCAATCACTTAGTTTGCTCTAAAGTAAAGCCAAATGCTTACATATTATGAGCATTCTATTCACACGATAATTTTTTTTCGATCATACTATTATCCTAGGATTATCACTTAGAAACTGTGCTCCATTTTACCAACGCCATTTTAGGTACTGCATAATGCGAGCGTATTTTAGTACCTCGGTTGATTAATTTATTAAACTTACCTGGCATAACATAGTTGTAAAACGTCACCTAACTGCAAATTGTTTAGCATAGCAAAACGATGCTGGGAATTATACAATTTATTTTTTTGTTTATAATAATTTATAATGAGACAAACAAGACACTTGCCCGATGGTAACAGGTAACGCCTGTCCAAGACCGTTGCAGCGATACACAGAACTTTGAGTAGCAAAACAAAGTCTAGGGCGTCGCTCCTTTAGCGTTCATTACTAATTAATAATAATGCACCAACTTTGAGGCCACTTCTGTACTTAACGATTGTTATGGCAAAAAATATATCTCTAAAAATATACAGTCTATTCAACTACGTTAAAATGATTTTAGTTTCATTTCAACATTTGCAGCTTATATTTCCATCGTCTGGGCTTCGTCTTCAATATGTTACTGACACAGAAAATGCTCGCATTCAGTGTATCGTTCAATAAGAAATTTCTTCGACAACGTCTCTCTGAACGACATTACTGTATTAGATAAGTATATATACAAGTCAACTGCGCGTATTGAAGCATGTATGGACGATCGAGTAGCGAGCAACTATGTACTTTGATATCTCTTTATAATTACGTAGATAAAGTTGAAAACTATTTTACACTGAAAGTGCTCTTCGCGCCGCTGCCAGCCGCTGCTTCCTCGGTGTGATTCAGTTCAGTTCAGCATTAGGCACCCAAATGCTGAACTACATTTTTTTGGGTTTCATTGGGTGCAAACTAGAGTAAATAGGTTCCTTCAAAGTTAGTGTCCATCACGCTAACATAGCAAACATAACATGACACAATAAAGAGTTAATCAAGCAATCAATCATAATATGTTCATTGATTTTATGAACAACAAAGCTGTGTACATTGTCGCATGACTCAAAATTAAGAAAAAGAAAAAAGTATAGAGATTAGTAACATTATCAATGCTACCATTAGTATTTTTTGTAAAATGTTTCGATTTGCCATATTTAAATGTACCTAATTTGCCAATGAGAACGAGTCTTTGCCTCCAAACTGTACACAAAGTCGGCCGGCCGACCGCCCCAAATGGTAAAGTTTTAACTTATCGGAACGCCAACGAATATAAATCCGGTGCAAGATAAATTTTCAAATGCAATATTTTACATATTTAAACGGAAAGAGAAATTTAAGCGTAGTAAAAACAATACATTTTTGTATAAAAATGAATGCTACAATGGAGTTGCGTAATAGCACAAAAAATACATTTATATAAATGGCAAGAGAATTAGATATATAGAAACTATAAACCAAAAATATAAATAGAAAAATGTACAGAAAATAAAAGAATCTTATGAGCTAGTGCCACAAGCTAATTTAGGCGGCCTTATTGCTAAAAGCAATATTTCTGAGGGGAGATGGGTTTTCAAAACTAAGGGTTTTTGGTGTGTGTTTATAAAAATAGCGGTGTTTTATTTATAAAGTGCCAAAATATGCGCGGGTGTAAAAATGATGTAAAATTGTGAAACATTAATTTTAGTATTACTTTCAAAGCTCCGTCGCAGCTCACAACTGCTTTACAAGGGCATCATCGGACTCGACATTGACTTACTTTGTGTGAGTTTAACTGTGACTTAGTCTTGTTTCACTTGATTTATTTCGAAATACCGAAACACTTGACACTGGCAAATCCATAAAGTGCGATGTCAAAAACAGAAAAGAATAGACTTAGTGACAATGTGACTTAGTGATGATATGGACAGAATTGCAAAACTACTATAGAATGAAGAGTGGTTCTTACATTTGCCAGAAAATATTCTCTAACTAATTTTTAACTTTGGTAATCTGTGTATTAAAACGTGCCTTGTCACAAAACAACTTTATTTCTTTAGCGGTGCTGCGGTTCAAGCGGCCCAAGATTCAGAATGCCTTCATTTTGTAAAAGCTCTGCTTCTTGAATCAAAACAAGTCATACTAATAACTACCTATGATAAATAAGAAAGTTTGTGAGTGTGCGTGTATTATTTGCTATTTTTACTCGTTATATCAGTTCAAAAACTTTGTGAAGCTCAGAACGGAAGAGCCTAAACCCTAAATTTACACAAAGGTTTTTTTCATTCCCGGATAGTACCTAAAACTGCTAGCTTTATATTTATTGACATTTTGTACTAAGTGCCTAACAGCCTATGGGCTTTGTAACAAAATTCTGCTTGCAATATATGTGACAAATGGCTCTCTGGGCGATAACAAACCGTTCCGACAAGTTATGCGTAGATTTTGTGGGCTACCCAATAAATATACATCCATATAACTTTAGTAATGTAGCGATGATAGCCCAGTGGTTAGTGCGGTCGGTTCGCATGCCGAAGGGCGTGGGTTCAAACCCCAACAATGAGCTTTAGCTGCCGGTGAAGGAAAACATCGTGAGGAAACCATAGCATGGTGGTAGGGTACTTTCTAGTACTCGGCTGGCTAGCTACCACCCTCAAGTTGAAAATCTGCCGCCAAGCATCTAACGGTGTGTTCCGGTAGCCTCACTTGAGAGCCAGTTCCATTCCAGACTAGGTGTGCTTTACCATCTTCGACCACACCTTCACTTAACATCAGGTGAGCAGTGGTCAAACACCTAGCATGTCAATCATTAAAAAAAAAAAAAAAAGTAATTCATAGTATTTATTGATAACAATTAGTTACAAATCAATTAAAAATTAATTTCAAGAACTCAGATTAGGGCTGGCGCAGCGGCGGAATTTGCAGAAGACCTCAAAAGGCGCAAATATAGCACCCTGGACAGTGGGTACATATTTGCGCCTTTTGATGTTGAAACTTTGGGACCGTGGGGGCCGGAAGCAAAAAAAATGTTTAAAGAATTGTCATCTCGTTTGGTCGACGCCACACGTGAACAAAACGCTGGCCTTTATTTTGCTCAGCGTTTGAGTATTGCCATACAACGCGGCAATGGGGCCAGCGTTTTGGGAACTATTCCCATTGATAGCGGTCTATTAGAGTAGTTATTATTTTAAGTTATTTTATTTTAGGTCAATTCTTGTGTGTTTATTATATGCGTTTACTTCGATTAAAAATTTAAATTTTGAATGTCAAACTATAATTACTATTTTTTTTTTTAATGTAAAAGTAATGAGACGAACGATGTGCTCTCCTGATGGTAAGAGATAACGCATGTCCATGACCATTGCAGCAATCTTGTACCAAAACAAAGTCCAGGGCATCGCTGCTTTGGCACTCACTACTTTGAGACATTTGATAGTTAGTCTCAACAGCCCAGTAATTTTGCTAGCTGCAGTACCTTTCAAACCGGAACACAGTAATGTTTATACACTACTGCTTGGCGGCAGAATATCTGGTACTGCGATGATACCTACCTAGACGACTAGAGAATTATATTTAAAAAAAAAGTGTAATATAAATAACGATCGGAAAGGATAGACGATTTTCAGTTTTTTTATTTATAGTTGATAAGCTAGGTGTTTTACCACAGCACACCTGATGTTAAGTGACGGTGTGATTGAAGATGGTAAAGCACATCTAGCATGGAATTTATATGCTTGCCCGTCTGATCCGAGGTTGGAACTTACTAAAATAATAATTATTTAAGTGAAACTTAGCATGTTGGCTATCGCATAGCGGTAGGGTATTTTCTAGTACTTTGCTGGCGTGCTACCAGCCTCAAATTGAAAATCTGCCGCTAACTTAATGGTGTATTCCGGCAACCTCACTCAAGGGCCAGATCGATCCCAGACTAGTTATGCTAACTTCGGCTAAAACACTTATACCTGTCAACATTAAAAATTTAAAATAAATGTATCATGTTGTGGTTGAATAACGCTAAAAATGTGATAAATTTACTAACGCTAAATTTTAATAAAATAATTTAATTCATACCAGCACTCTGAAAGCAGCTGAAAGTATCACGAATGAATTAAGTTAGGGCTCAAGGGGGCTTGTCGTCTCATCGAGTGCGTCACCACCCTCTGACCCTAATGATATTTTTAATGTGCGTACTAACGTAATTTATTGCCGTCTAGTGGAACTCCTAATCGGCCTAATGAAATTCTTAATTAATCCTTGAGAATTTATAATAACGACACTTGACGGCACCACTTTTGAAATTCACGATTCAGCAGTTTTTATTCCGATGATCACGTAGCTTGAATCCTACTAATATTATAAATTTGAAAGTTTGGATAAATGGATTGATGTTCGTTACTCTTTCACGCAAAACCCTCTAGATTAAAACATATGCTACTTTTTATCCCGAAAACATGTAGCAGGTAAGACCGCGGGGCGCAGCTAGTGCGATATATGTACTAGGTCTGGGTTATGTAAAAAAGGACATACTATACGTATTCTGCGTAAATAAAAGCCATTGGATTGTTTGTAGGTATTATTAAAATGTCGCATCTTAGTTTAAGTTTCAACAGCCTAGTTGGGAGACCGTATGCCTTCCTATCTGAAGGTCCTAGCAACGAAACCCACGGCACGCATTTTTTTTTAACTTGAATACTTCTTTAAGTTTGTTTTTATAGTGAGAGGCAATTTAGAAAACTTGTGATAACAAAATCTAGGGATACGGTTTGGTGTTACAGCTACATATTTATAATCTACATCCACTATTTAATTATTCCACTAGATAACTAAAGGATCAAAGAATTTGTTACATTGAGTGAGGACTTGAAACATGGAAACCAAAAGCAAAAAAGCAATGAAGCATTTCTTAGTGTCCAAAAAGTATACACTTATTCACGTACACGCGTCCGTTTCGACGACACAGCCCACCCTTGTTTTTTTAAAGTTATGTGGTTATTGCCGTTTACTAGCTATCCAGTCGAGTGCTAGAAAGTTCCCTACCACCACGCTATGGTATTCTCACGATGTTTTCTCAGCTCAAGCTCATTATTCGGGTTTGAGCCCACGCTCGTCGGCATCTGAACTGACCGCGCTAACCACTGGGCTATCATCCCCACAAAATTAAACACAATAATTTTTAAATGTCAACTTAAAAAATGGGAACACAGAATTTTGTCACAAATGCGCCAACGTTTGGGTTTTCAGGAAGTGATGACTTCGCGCGTACACCTGCTCCAGGCCCGCCAGCGCGACCCGAGATCACAACTCGGGTTGTCAATAACCATACCTATTGTAGCACACTAGGTACAGTTACTACGACATAGATATAAGTATGTATAATGTATAATATCACACATCCACACAATGATCTCTGCCCATGACGTGGCTCGTTTCTGTAAACGCCTCTGCAGCTCTAGAATTCGTAGCAACGTGGCCAATGAATTTGTAACCACGCCATGTGGGTCCGCGTCGGTAAATACTTTATGTAAGGTAAACTCAGCCGGAATATAAATGTTTGAAGAGTGTAAGGACCCAATCTTGATGAAAAGCTGAGAGTGTAGATTTAATAGGATGGGATCACAAAAAATAAACCAACCTCAATCTTTAACGTTAAAAGGAATCACAAAATTATATAACAATAAAGATAGAAATAAGATAAATTTTAAATGTGTGTGGACGGTCTCACCAAATTAGTGAAAGTAAAAATAGAATAAGACTGTCTAAAACTAATAATATTATTTTAGTTCTTTAAGTTTTGAATTTAGTTTGTAGTTTTATAAATTTGTGACATAAATCGAATCGATAATTGAATCGAATCGATGATTGTGTAATCGTTTTTGTGTCAATAATAAATAATTTGAATTTAATTTGAATTGTTCTCTGACATAGTTCGTTAACATTAATTATACTGGTATTATTGTAAAACCAATTTGACATGTATTAATTAATATTTTTATGCTCGGACGAAATTACATTTTATTGCTTTTTATTTTATTTTTATTTTTTTATTGACTTTTTTTTATCTTATCTATATATAGTATATACTATAATAAAGAGGAAAGATTTGATTGTTTGTTTGTATTAAATAGGCTCCAAAACTACTGGACCGATTTCAATAATTCTATCACCATTGGGTAGCTATACTATCCCCAGGGGGCATAGGCTACTTTTTATCCCTGTTTTCCCACGGGAACGGGAACTGCGCGGGTGATACCGCGAGGCGTCCGCTAGTTATTCATATTATTATCTTTAACTGGCAGAAGTTCCTACTTTGTTTTGTTTAATATCGTTTCTACGTCAGTATTGCACGTACCTACACGATTATTTTTACATGCCACATGGCAGAATATGGCACTTTTATGAATATCCATTGTACCCATATACGCAATAAATGAATTATGAATAAATGTTACGTTATTTTATATTATGGTTATTAACAAACAGACCCGGTGTACAATCAATATTGTCTTTGGATATTCTCTATAAGACTATAATACTTGCCTATTTTTTGGTATGAACGTGCTTAGAGAGTGACGACGACTCTTATCAATTAGAATTTTGAAAAAAATTATCATCTTTATTCATGAGAAACTTTATGTTTGGGTGTCAAATAAAATGCAATGTGCAAACAGTGCAAAGATGACCAACAAGGAAAGAGTAAATAAAACAAAAGCCAGTTTAACAGGCACGTAAGTGTGGAAATAAAATGGGATTAGTGCCGCAATATCTGGACCGCAGATGCGGCGCGCGGCGTTATTAAATAAATAATCTATATTTCTCGAACTAACCGCTGCACGGTCACTGGATTGTTTTTCTAATGCAGTTAAACTTTGATACAGTTTCCTACGTTTTCGAGATCACAGTGAAATATAATAGTTAAAGTGAAATGTAATAATTTTTGTTAATAACTGTTTCGAAGGAAAATTTTGTTAACCTTAGACAAAAATAAATAGAAGAGACAGACAGACAGCGTTAAAAAAATATTAATTGTTAAACTTAAATATTTTTCCTTACATTTAAAAATGGAGCCATGCAATCTGTGATTATTTTTGCAAAAGATTTATAGCCAGCGTTACTCGAATTAGATAAATATATAAGAATAAAATAAATATTGAAGGACATTTTAAACAGCGCCTCAACCACAACCAACCTTGAGGGGTTAGATTCCCGCCCAGGACAAACATTTTTTTGTAACACAAAATGCTTGTCCTGTGTGGGAATCGAATCCACACCCTATAGCTCTTTACGCAGATGTACTACCAATGTGCCAACAGGGCTGTCAAACCCGTCTATGGATCGTTACATTTTATGAATACAATACAGCTTAATACAGTATTGTTGTTATATTATAAATATATATAAAAGACACATTTTAAAAATCATTATTTAAAAAAACTTAATCTCTTTTACTAGCTACACGTCTCAGCTTTACCTAGACATGCTTAACAATTTAGATATTATAAACCTTCCGGAAGCTCTATAGTAATATTAAAAACCATATCAAAACTCGTAATTTAAAAAACTAAGCAAACAATGAGATACACGCGAAATGCGAATTCATTTTATAATATCGACTTATCTTTAAAATGAATACTGCAGATATGCCGTATCAATCAATGTTTCAAGCTGACATTTCATGAGTAACAAAAAATAAATTACGTATAATGCTTTAAAATTATATCAGACAAGATGAGATTAAAAATATATTTTCCATTTCAATCTATGAAATTGATCAGTCGGAATAATTCGAATACTTATCTTTCAAAAGAAAATTGAAATCTTTCCAGAAAAGTGGAATCTACATTATCCGTGCCCGTATGAGGTTTTTAAAAAGTTGCTTATGCAAATGGTTCTGAAAGGTTTTTAAAGTCCCTTTTTCTTCAAACTTAGCAACTGGTAAAATCTTCAGGCCTCGCCTTAAGCTTTATGAAATTCAGAATACTCATGCGAGATTTCACAAAAATCTGTACATTTTTATAATATGTTTTGAGTAAAAGTGGGCAGCGTGGGAACGCCTTTTTTTATTCTAGATTTTTCTATATTTATTGAGGTTCGCGTTTGACTACACCCTGCCTGATTGTAAACAGTAGTGCGGTCTAAATTGCAGCACCCTTACCTAGAAGAAACCTATTTATTCAGGTTATGACACACCCATTTTGTACTTTTTAGGAAACACAGACTCTAGCATAGAGTACCACAATCTCGCTGTGTGAATAAAAAATGTGAAATCAAAGCGTTTTGAGCGTTGAAGGCATCAGATGAAAATACTGCCCACTTTCAGACCACATTTTTCTTGACTTGTGGACTTTTAGATTAGGTTTTGTTTTAGTTGTTATTATTGTTATATCTACGATGTTTAATTATTCAAAACATTAAAAATAAAAAAATCAAATACATGTAAACATATGTATTCATATGTTCTAAATTTATTGTTTCAAAACGTGTAATGGTTCAAAATACATAATTTCATTTGTTATAGGTTTATATAGAATGTCGAAAACGAAATAATGTTCACTACCAACAACAGTTACAGACTATGAATACAAAACCATGAGAGCACTCAGTGGTGCACGTGGAAATTATGTATATTTTGTGGTTCGATTTCACTTTCATAGCACAAGCCGCTAAATAGTGGAATTTTCTGCCTAAGTGGATATTCCCTGATAGATGCAATCTAAGTACCTTCAATTCACAAGAGAATCAGTTTCTTCTAGGCAAGCGTGCTCCAACGCAGACCGCATCTTCACATAACATCAAACGAGGTGGCGGTCAAACGTTAACTGAATTACTAATTTTAAAAAGGGGCCTAAATAGTGTAGGAGGAATTTGGAGTAAAGATAACTCATTACAGAATAACCTATTACAAGAGACTGGGATCGCGAGATCACTCTTTAGAGCGACCAACACAACCTAGACGTATATTAGCTGCTAATAAAACTTGGTAGCTATAAATATAAACTAACTTTCACTTTGGTAAACGTACGTGAGGTTGAAGTTTCGGTTGCCGGTATACTCCCAAGCCGATACGAATACCTAAGTTTGCAACAGTTTGCAAGTAAAGATTTTTTTCTGTTGCCAATGTGTTCCTAGCGTGTAAGTTTACTGATAGCCCTGAGGTCGTTACATACGATACCCTAGTGGTTTCAGTAGTGTTTACATATTTTAAGTAATAATATGTTCAGATACATTTTCATTTTCTTTTTTTTTAATTGGTTGACAGGCTAGATGTTTGACCACAGCTCACCTGATGTTAAGTGAAGGTATGGTCGAAGATGGTAAAGCACACCTAGCCTGGAATGGAACTGGCTCACAAGCAAGGCTGCCGGAACACACCGCTAGATGCTTGGCGACAGATTTCCACTTGAGGGTAGCTAGCCAGCCGAGTACTAGAAAGTACCCTAGTAAGTAATTCAAGTGAACTTTACTAGTACTAGTAAAGTTCACTTGAATTAAGCAACTGTGTACACTGATATAGTGCAAAGTAATTCATAGTAACGCGATGGGTTACCTTATGACAAATTTTGCACGTCATAACAACTTTATTTCAATGACTTTTGAGTAGATACTTTTCTTCCACATAAAAACAAACATATTTGAATTAAAACTCCAACTAGCAATACCAGCGTACTTTTTCAAATGAAACGGAAACTAAGGGATTCAGAAGAAATTTAAAAGCCGACTTTGGCTCCCTCGATAGGTACAAATTTACATAACTAAAAATTACTTCACCTGGTTTCGATGTAATTCAAGGTTGTAAGTTTGGTGATATTACGCTGGAAAGGAGTTAATATGCATTATCACGAACAACTTTTAATATACACAACACAAAAAAGAAAAAAAAATTGTTCTATAGACAAAGTTACTAATAAATGTATAGAACAGCTGTTATTTCGCGTTCTAAGAATTGTGTCAACATTAAAAGTAAAATATGTAAAATCAACTCTTAGTTTACTTTTATTGTAGAAGATCCTACTGTTCTCATGGGATCGCAGGTAAAACCATGGGACACTACTAATACGAGTATCTAATAAAAGCGCTTCGAAAACAAACCACGGCCCAACTTTCAAAACTAATAGCTTTTTCTGAGTTGCTTCATCTCAAAACTAACTTGCCAAACAAAACTTATCGGCAGCCAATTTAGCTCAGAGAAAGTTGCTTAGGCAACAACGTAGGAAGGTATTCGGCAACACGCACTGGGTAACTAAGGGCCAGCGCAAATTGACGACCGTGACGGAACACCAGATGATTTAAAATTTATCACGCTTACTTTATGCAGGTGAGCATGACTCTATTTGACAGTTTTGTCAATAGTTTGACACTTTTCCACACTTTAACCGTTCGACGGAGTTGTGTAAAATCAAAATAAATAAATGCCTCAAACTAAGTAAAGCTTGTAATGGAGACAAGATTTTTTTAACGTATGACGATTGCTACGTAGAATACTTATGACGAATACTAATTTGGAGCGGTCTTTCTTTCATTCTTTCTTATGTCACGTCGTGGCATCATGTTGCTGTAGTCATGATTCCGAACCCGACTACTATCACTCGTAGGCAGCTCATCATAACTTAAATTTTCTTTTGATCTAAGATATTTTAATTAAGGGCTCTATAAATGGCTAGGAATTATCATCATCATCATCATCATTTCAGTCGCCATGGCGTACGCATTCAATGGCTAGGAATGTACGCTTTGTATTATGTAATATTTGTATTTGTATTTGCAAATAAAAAATAACACGGGAGTCCGAACAAATCTTAGAAACTAAGGTTTGCAACTATACAATCGTAAACTACAAATGTTTTCAAACTAACTTTAAGAATTTTCGAATTGATTTAATTTGACAATAAAAATAAAACAAAACTGTTATTTAGAATGTCTTAAAGATGCCTGCTAGCAGAAGCCGATTTACTAAAGTTAACTTTCTAAATACTCAATTTCGATAGAACACGTATTAAATATTTACATGTAAAATAGAATTTTCTGCCATTCCGTCCGCCGCGCCGGTTTGCGTTGGCCCTAATACGTGCTGAGTCCACAAGGGTCGGCGCGTGCCTCTCGAGCCAGTTATTGAAACCAACTTCGATCCCAAATGCCGTTAGTGCTCAATTCGCAAAAATATGTATGTAAAGGTCGCTGGTAAGCTTTTCTAAATAGCCCAGTTTGCAGCAAAAATAAACTTACCTCTGTACTACCACAATATTTTTTTTTTTTTACTTCCTCGTGCTTGAAAAGCACACTAGCGTCACTAGCACTTGGCCGCTTTTGTAACAAGCTACAAACTATTATGCCACTACTAAAATAAATGGAAACAATTTAGTGTATGTCACCCAGAGCATAATAACGAATCTTTATCAGAATCTAATGAGTAATTTTGACACTACGGCGAAACACTTATACATAAATAAATAAGAAAAAAACACACGCAAAGATATTTATTCATTTATATATATATATATATATATATATATTTTTATTATTATTAAAAAAGTAATGAGACGAACGAGACGCTCGCGATACACAGAACTTTGAGTTACAAAACAAAGTCCAGGGCATCGCTGCTTTAGCGCTCATTACTTTGAGACTTTCGATGGTTAGTCTCAACAGCCCAGTAATTTCGCTAGCTGCAGTACCCTTCAAACCGGAACACAGTAATGTTTACATACTACTGCTTGGCGGCAGAATATCTGGTACTGCGGTGTTACCTACCTAGACGACCTCCTGCTATGGAGATCTACATAAAAACAAACATATGTACAGATACCGCTAAAAACATAACCCTTCCTTTTGGCTTTGCCGTAGTCGGGTTAAGTTTTAGCGCATTTCGGCATTTCTTATTCTTATTCAAAGTGGGTGCGATAAGTCCTGCACCGACGTCCCATTTGGGATGTGCATTTCCCCCTACCAGTAGATACCCAAGCCAACCCAGCTCCTTGAAATATCGGAGCGAGGCTCTGGGCCGCTGGCATAGTAGCTCCAGTGAGTTAGGTGGAAAGTTCAATGACGATGACATGAATGATAGCGAAGTTCCGGTTTCGGGTGTCCTGTTTATTCGCTTATTTATGTTGAACTACATAACAGAATTTGATTTATTATCTTTGTCATTAATTATTCCTTTTCCGGGAGGGTTATACATATATATCCGTCCGGGTAAATATTCACGATATTTTCCTTCACCGTTTGATGTCAGCGGCAATACTCAGAAAAGACAGAGATGGGTGTAGTGAGATTTGATAAAAACAATAATAATAATAAAGTTGTCATAGTAACCAGTGTAACAAAAAAAGTTAGTTCTCAGCATTAGTTCTATGTATCGCTGCAATGGTCATGAGCAGGAGTTATCTATTACCATCAGGAGAGCGTCCTGTTCGTCTCATTACCTTTACATAAAAAATACTCATCATTATGAACAATTTTTACATGAACACAATCCTGAATCGTAAAAAAGTCAGCTGTTAAATTTACAAAAAGTACATTGACCCAATTGTATGAAGCAACTATTTATTTTTAGTAAAAAAATATTTATAATAATAAATATAAGCAGCTCTTTTATGGTTAGTACTCCCTAAACAAACCCCTGTATACAATTAAAGCTAGGATTTTTTTCTGTAAAAGTATTATACCCAACGTCATACTAACTTTTTACATCAAGATACCAATCTCTGTAAATTTGTTTGATAACCTTGCTGTAACAGCTAAAGATAGGGTGCTCAGATCCTTTCCTAACTTAGATCGACACTGAAGTTTGACCACAAATGACCTCTTAGCCGCGCCACTGCTTAATCTACTCCAGAACTAAGCTTAGATAAGTACAAAGTTACTGTACATGGTTTCCGAATTTATTGCTTCGGCTATGTATTCACTTTGTTAGCAAAAACTCGGTTTGCCTCAAAATAAATTAATTATGTTTATAATGATTTACCTTGTGCCTACAATACTGACGAATAATTGCTCTGAGTGTTCTCACAAATTATGTTTTAAAGTGAAGTCCGGTCATCGACCTTTGTAATTTTTACGTGCCTAAGTAAATAAACACAGCGAATTTCATAGTACTATATTATGTGCGTGATTAAGTCCCGATGCTAAACATAATTATCACCCAGTTTTGATCTGATATATAAGTAAAAAGGTATGGACGTTGGGCAGATCTCAGCGGTGTGACACGAGCATTATCCGTCATGGGAGCAACGAGGTGGATTAGCAACCTCACTCTATTCAAGTGACAGAGGATTCGTTGTTGAGCTCCCTTCCATCACTCCAACGTAAATCTAAGTACTTATTGATTCTATCACCGTTTTCGATCTCACGCAAAGCCTCTTTCGGACAGCACTGTTATACTGAGTTACGCGAAACGGTTAATACCTGTAGTAATACTAGCGTATTATGTTTATCATTATTAATAACTTTTACTTCGGGACAACCCTGAAATCAGGGGGAAATGGGGTGTGGCTGTGTCGCGGGCTTCGCCATGTTTATAGGAATTTTCTTATACTAAGAAATCCTTCATATTTCCATTTCAAGTCCTTTAGTAGATGACAGATATGTGGCTGCAACAACAAACTGTATCTCCGATTTTGTTGTTATCAGTTTTCTGGATTGGAAGCTAATTGTAGTAAATGCTTTCCACTATAGAAGCAAATTTAAAATCATATCGACGTCAAAATCAGCTATGAAAATATTTCATTGACACTTAACTAAATGTATCGACACTTTCTCAATTTCAGGGTTAATCCCAAATAAAAGTGTTCCGACATAGATCCGCATAACGTGTAAATGATGTAGGATAAAATGCTACCATACAAATTACAAAAATATTACATTTACGTCATACCAAGAAGGTTTTTGCCGTATTCACTGATAAAAAATGAAGCAATCTAGTAACGCCAAAACTGTTTGAAATCCATCTTGTTCGTGCAATACTTATGCGAATAAGACAGGGTATTTGCATGCGCCCAAGTTGATTTTCAATCTCGCTATCTTGAGCCGGATAGAATACAAAAAAGGCCGTATATATTTAACATACAGGTATAGGTGGAGGAATGAGGAAATGTATTACGCGTGGTTTGACATATATGTGAGGTTATGCTGTACGTCTACAGTAGTATGTCAGCAAGGGAGATCTAAGGGCAAACCGGTATACGTGCTGCAGATGCTCACACAACGAGGCGGTTGCTTTAAACTTAAATTTGAATACTGAATTTGATGGAATACTCCCATCAAATTTACTATATGTAATACACAATTTTTTTATAGTTAAAATTATGTTGATTAAACTCTAAATTGTAAAATACTGTTTTTATTATTTGTAATTATTGCTAACACAAGAACAAAAATTAAAAACTGTATTATTCTAGTGGTTTACCGCTTAATTTCGCGCGTAAAAAGTAGTATGTTAATCTAGGGAAGTAGTAAATACTACTTCCATTCCGAATTTTATTTATATGTAAATAAATATGTTACAGCATAAAGAAGCAACGCAAAACCCTTTCATGAAGTGTGATTATTTTTCTCAAATGCCTTGAAAGCACCAATTTCAAACAGCCCTTCAAAAAAACTCTAAACCCAATGCTAGCAAGAACTCAATTAAAAATGTTCAACGTAGTTTGTTTATTTTGTCACTTTCCAAGTATGTATGCATATACATAGGACGTGAAACGTCACGTCTCGGCGTAAAACTTTTTATTGCCTCACAAGTACGAAACTGCCACTAAGCAGAGTTTCTCGGGAGAAAAGCGGAAAAATTGCAAAAGAGCAACAAGAACATGTGAAACTCTCATCAAGGGAGATTGATGCACAACATCCGTCGTAGACGCTCGACAAATCTCAGACTCGCAAACAACTAGGTACTATTGAACTAAGAGTAACCAAGACGTAAAAACAATTGCCAGAGAGCATAAGTAAAACTTGTAAGAGCTGGTCTCATATTTGTTGAACAGATCAGCAAACCAGTCACCATAGCTAGTATAGCATAGTAACTTTTTAGATTAGGTAGTTAATTTTTATTATAGTAGATATGTATATTTTTAGTTTTATTAATATCCTATCTTTGGTGAACAATAAAGAATTCAATCAATGTACCTCAAAAAAAAAGGTGATTAGTTAAATTTGAACTTTATGGTTTTCAAAGAACAATTAAAGTTCAAGCTGTTAGGTACCAAAGTATATGCTTCACCAGTTTCAAAAACAAGCACAAGTGAGAAACAACAACAAGCCAATTTAAGAACAAGCTTCATCTCAAATGTGAAGTGATGGATGCACCGCATTTGCCGCGGCCGTTTACCAAATTGGCTTAAGAAGTTGGAGATTTCGCCAAAATGACAGAACTCGTACGACGGAGCAAACATAAAATCTAACGCGAGAGAATTTCTTGTAAAGTTAGTTTGCGTTTGAGATCAGAGACCGGCGAGTCAGACCGTAATTGGGAAGTTGGAAGTTACAATTTTAGCATCATTGAATTATCTTACACCTAATATATAAAAATGAACCATTTATTTATTTGTGTTATAGAATTAACACATACGAGAAGGTAAATAAAACAAGCAACATATAAAATAATAACTAATCTAAAAGGCCGCTGTCAATGGGAATAGTTCCAAAACCCTGGCCCCATTGCCGCATTGCAATATTCAAACGTTGGGCAAAATAAAGGCTATATAGCGTTTTGTTCATTCACGTGTGGCGTCGATTTGACGAGATGACAAGTCTTTAAATATTTTTTTGTTCTCGATCCCCACGGTCCTAAAGTTTCATTCCCAAAAGGCTCAAATATGTACCCACTGTCCAGGGTACTATACAGGTCTGCTGCGAATTCCGCAGCTGCGCCAGCCCTAATCTGAGTTCTAATTAAAATCGAATACACTACTTACAACAAAGTGTGTAGTTTTATTAATTCAGGGTGTATATCATTTCACGTCATCATAATGTAAGACACATCTCGATGATTATTTTATTGTACTTGGCACTCCATAAGATAAGGTCAATTACGTTGAAAGGACGAGATTTACACCCACACAAGTTGGAGAATATTGAGAAGGTCGTTTTCGTGTTTCGCTCATGCTCTTGTACGTGTTGTGAGACGTTCTGCGCCCCCTGATCCCATAATTGATTTATAATAAGCACACTTCTCTTGCGTGCGTGATCCCCACTACACTCTCGCTTTACATTAGTGTCTGTAGAACAGATACTTGGTACTTTGATGTTAACCGCGCATCCCGCATCGCTCTTTGTCGACGTTGTTTACTTCGAATTATATAATTCCTTCCTTACCATTGACATACTCATATTGGAGGACATTCCAAACAGCGCTTTACTTAGAACCATGTAACTAATAAAATACTTCTTTTTTTTTAAATGGATATGTACACTAGCGGCTCATCCCGGTTTCGCACGGGTAGACATTTATTTTTTAATTAAATTATAGTAATAAATGTAAACTACATATTATGTCACTGTGAAAGAATTTTTAAAATCGGACCAGTATTTTTTGAATTTATTCGTTACAAACATAGAAAAATCCATAAATACAATTTTTTCCTTTTTATAATATTTCTGTAGAATTAGAGCACCCAGACACGAGATACCTATCTATGTTTTCGTAAGTAGGATTCGAACATTAAGACAGGGACATTACGGCATGTTTTCTTGGTGGTAGATCTCCTTAGGAAGTCGTCTAGGTAGGTACCACAGTACCAGATATTCTACCGCCTAGCAGTAGTGTATAAACATTACTGTGTTACGGTACATCAGCTAGCGAAATTACAGGGCTGTTAAAATAACCATCGAAATTATTAATGTAATGAGCGCTAGAGCAGCAATGCCCAGGATTTTGTTTTGCACACTCATAGTTCTGTGTGTCTCTGCAACCCAAGACCGTTATTTTACAGGCGTTATTTTTAACCATCAGGGGAGCGTCTTGTTTTTCTCAGTTGTAACACAATAAGTACCTACTTCATATGTGACTAACCACTGCGATCGTAGCCTAAATAGAAAGAGAAATAAATATGATATTTCCATGTCTTTTGTTCTCACAACTTAGAAAAGAGATGCGTACCGTTGAGTATGAACCGAGGACCTCCAGATCGGCAGTCTTCCAACTTGTTTACTCTAGCTATACTCATTATTTTATTTCGTCCGTACATCCCATCTCTGACCTGTACACGGCACCATTCTCAACAACTCGCTCACTCTTATGAACTCTAGCTTCGCTTTGCAGAAATTTCATTCGAGCTGCGCCTTTTAATCTCTTGTCTTTTCAATACTTCAACGCGAACATTTCTCATTGAAATAAATGTATTTTTACGTAATAGCTGGCTTTGTCGATAGAAACCGCTAACGCTTTTCAAGCTAACGAGTTTCTTTTGTGATGTTCATAGCGAGATTTATATCTAGTCTCATTATTTATAATGGGTTCAGTAAATTAATAGGTTTAACAACACAAGACTCTGAATTATCATCATCAGTAATGAGAATGGAACCCAAAATATTTATTCAATAAACATCATTAGAAAATGTCTATTCAGAAATCAATTCTACTTACCCTTACTTCGTCCAGGTAGGTACCACCGCTGCACTAGATGTTCTGCCGTCAAGCAGTAGTGTGTAAATATTTCTGTGTTCTGGTTTTAAAAGTACTGCAGCTAGCGAAATTACAGTGCTAACCATCGAAGGTCTCAAAGTAATAAGCGCCAAAGCAGCGATGCCCTAAACTTAATTTTGTTACTCAAACTTCTGTGTATCGCTGCAATGGTCATAAATATGCGTTATTTCTTACCATCAGGAGAGCGTCTCGTTCGTTTCATTACTTTTACGTGGAAAAATAATTATCAGTAAGTAATTAAAAAAACAAGTAGCGCCTGAATATTTTATTCTGCCTTGTGAACTTATGAAGTAATCTTATTGTGTAGCTAGATGTACTGAAATGATAAATTAAATAACTAAAAATAAATATTTATCTACCAATGTAGTTAGCGAGGGATTGAACAAATAATTTAAAATAGTTAACGCTTTTATAATATTACGTTTTATAATCACTGATTACAAGGCCAGCTTCAAGAAAATGCGAGAAAGATGCTCTGCATATAATTATCTACTGAGCTTTGCCCTCGTCTCTTCTTACACAGACGGAAACATTTTTGAGGTTAACAAAGTTAAACAATAACAATGGAAGTTTACAACAACTCGTCCGAGAAGTTGCAAAGGCAATAAATAGTTTCCCAAGTCAGTGCGGGTAATTCACTCACGTATATGTATTTATTAAGGCTCTTAATTGAGTGCCAGTTCACTGTCTGTAAACGAGAGTGTAATATTGAAACGGTGTATATCTAAGACGAAGTCATCGTAGCAATTAAAGATGTAGCAACTTTTAGGATGTATGTTTTTACTGATCACACGTGTTCTAAAATTGTGTAAAATTAAAAATTATTTTACTCTATGACATCCCTAGTAATAAAGTTAGTAAACACACGTAGCCTAGAGAGAGAAGGCTACGCAGTTTACTATTTACCTATATTCTTTTCTCACTAATAACATGACCATCACAATATTTTTTTTTGCATATTTTTTTTTTAATGGTTGACAGGCTAGTTGTTTGACCACAGCTCACCTGATGTCAAGTGAGGGTGTGGCCGAAGATGGTAAAGCATACCTAGCCTGGAATGCAACTGGCTCTCAAGTGAGGCTGCCGCTGCTGCTGCTGCGGCTGATTTTGGATATTCATAGCCTAACCTTTTGAATCTATCCAAAAAATAATTACCGCCATTTCAACATAGAGGGAGACGAACATTCATACTCAAGATGAAATATACATCAACAAAAACAATGATACAACATTCGTGGATTTTACCGATAAAATCGCTAGCTGACCCAATAACGTAATAGACGTATAGTGGAGATTATATTATAGACAATATAGTGCACACAGTGTAATACAAATAGTAGGTACAGAAGGTATAGTATTGACTGTATAGTCTCCAATACATAACAATTATGTAAAGTCATATCTATATAATTATTATACAGACATAAAGACGAAATAACCCCGTAATTTATCTTAAGTCTGAATATTTTATAAATGACTGCCATAAATAAAAAAAGGAAAATGCATAAGGCGTGCAAATAAAATAGCTCGCCAACGGTATTTTTCAAGTGTCCCAGCTTAAAATCAAATCACCACCATAAAACTGAAAAGATGCCAGACTGAAATACGCATATTAACACGCCTCATAGCCCCTCTTAACTGGTTACTGTACAATAAAATGTTGGTTGAGTGCGGTCTTCACGATATAACACGATAAATTCTTTATGGGCTACGTCAATGACAATGAACCGCTGAAGCAGCAATCGGACCCTTTAAAGGTCATCGAGCAATTGAGCGAGTACGAGTCCTTGTCTTTCTTATCTCGAAGAAAATCAATCAAAAGTTATTATAAGGAATGATGATAAGATCAAGATAATCAGAATATGAAAATAGAGCAGTTCTCGTTTAAAAAACATTAGAAACTCCTTATTCTGGGCAATCGTGAAACAAAAATATGAAACTTCACATTTTATTCTGCTAAAGCCAAAGTGTACAAACAGATGCCACAAGCAATTAAAATCCTGATGCTATTTTTTGCTACTTAGTAAAAAATCCGTCTGTGTTTTCGCTTGACTGAAATAAAAGTAAGCTGAAACAAGCGAGTTTCTATTTCGAACTGTTTGGAAGTAAAATTAATGTTTTATTTTTTTAAACTTTTAGCATTCAAAATGTTTTACCTAAGAAATTAAAATGTTTAACCTAAGAAACATCAACACAGGGAATATTAACAACTAATTAAACTGTTTTTTGTTTCAGGTAGGTACTGCAAAATTTACCTAAAAACGAACGAATCAAACAATGTTTTACTAACGTATATATGATTGTATGTATTTGTGTTTGCACAACCTGGCTGTAACCGCAATACAATCAGATACATATCTTTAAATTTCCCTGATACAGTTTTTTTTAAACCCGTCTTCGGTTATTGAATACATTTCCTACTAATAAAAATTACCTGTGAAACATACTCACTTCGATTTATCAACTCAACAAAAAAAACTGAAAATGTTTACCTATTAATAAAACTTCTTTTAAAAAATTATTCACAATTTGTTTAGTCGTTTGGAAGCTGACAGACACAGAATAAACTTATAACATATCTCTGTTTTTTTATGTACAAGAAAAGTAATCAGACGAACAGGACGCTTTCCTGATTGTAACAGTGGTAAGAGATAACCCCTGTCCATGACCATCGTAGCGAACCACAGAACTTTAAGTACAGCAAAGTAGTGTTTGCGGCGGGGCTTTAAAAAAAGTCAATTATACCGCCCAACCTAATGTAATTATCGCGTACCTACCTACCTAGATAAGCACAAGGACAAACTCGTAATACCGTTTCCACAGCGCAGCGCCCTAGACATAAGAACCCAAGCCGTGCGTGCGGTAGAAGACTTTGAAAGAAACGCCCCGACGTCGTTAGTCGATGACGGTGCAACTTGTCAGCTCCACTGAACCCTTGTTGCTTGGAAAGAGATATTCTGCGGGAAATTGCGCGCAACTTTGTTCCATTTCCGTAGAAAATTATCTTAATAAATTAAAACTTGCCACGAGCAGTTGCTTTTTCTTCTGTATAATATGTTTAGTTGAGGTCTATGTATCCAATATTTTGACTTTTAATACACTTTTTAATTTTTCTTTTTTTACTTTACTTTAATTCTAGTCAGGGTTGTTTGGATCTTACCTTCCAGAAGTAGTTATAGTTACTTGCAGAAGAACAAATAGTCATACATGTTTTGTTTTTTAGGAATTAAAAAAATATATTTTTTTATACCTAAAAAACAAATATTTTAGTATTTGTTTTTTAGGTATAAAAAAATATAAAAATCACATATTTTAGTATGACCATAAGCTTTGACATATCCTTGTTTTGGCTTTGATTCCTTTCATTACATAACGTCTAGGAATGCATTTCTAGTTTAATGAGGTTATTGTATCTAATAATAACAGTATATAATTATAAAAGTTGCCTAATAAACAATATTTTAAATTAAATATAAGCCGGGTTCATGAACTCTTAAACATATTGGCTGCTTTCCTAATAGCTGCGGTGACACAACTATTGTGCTGATTTGTGCATTTTAAAGTGGTATTTCATAACAGCCACAATTTCCGAGCACACGGCTTTGCGGTTTGGCTATAATCGAACATCAGCCCGCTATAATTAATTTTATAAAATAAACTGCTAACAAAACAATGTAGAACGAAGATAATAATGATGATACTGTAGGCATTGGAAACTTATTAGATAATATGCTGACCAATTTTCTAGCCAATGTTTTCTTTCTCTGACAGTTGCCTCGGCTAAATATTCTAGAGCCATGATATTAATGTAACGATGATAGCTCAGTTGTTAGCGCGGTCGGTGAAGGAAAACTATGGGGAGGAAACCATAGCATGGTAGTAGGATATTTTCTACTCGACTGACTGACTACCACTTTCAAGTTGAAAATCTGCCGCCAAGCATCTAACAGCATGTTCCGGCAGCCTCACTTGTGAGGCAGTTCGATTCTAGGCTAGGTGTGCTATCTTCGACTACATCGTCCATTAGCATCAGGTGAGCTGTGGTAAAACACCTAGCCTGTCAAAATATTTAAAAAAAAAAACAATTTTTATTTTTTTATTTTAAGCTATTAAAGTTCTGATCATGTGTTGGTTCATGTGTAATGCTATTATCAATACTTGTGGAACAACTCTGACTTAATGATGATCTTCACCAGTGTGTTGAACTGAAGTTAATCTTTTTACAATGAGAAAAGGCCCACACCCAACCGTGGGACAATTAATAAAAAACAGAATTACACTAAAGGTGTGATGGTTGCAGACAGAAAAAGAGGAAATGGAGAGTTATCTCCAACCCAGTCTGGGTCAACTCTAAAGTCGTAGGTGACATTGACAAACAAGATAACAACATATATCTGTACTTGTACTTCCAAAATAAGCGTGAAATAAGTAAAAGAGTTCATTGTGAACATATTGCTAAAGTAAAGTATATTTTATTCCGTACTTTGCCACAGATAAAATCATAATTTAGGCAACCGTCATCCATTTGGGGGTACTAGGAACAATAGCTCCCGAATAATATTCCCATTTAGATTCAGGTACCTACTTTTAATAAACCGAACGTTTTACCTGTCTCCCTCTTTAGTCGTCGTAGCCAGGTTGTTCACCTAAGAATTTTCATTTTACTTTTACCCTTGTTTCACCAATTTTTATGTCATACTATCTGCATAGCCGCAATGCAGCCCTCTTGTTTTTAGTATTATACCTGTTTAGTTATCATGTCTGTAGCATTTGTAGCGATGATAGCTCAGTGGTTAGCGCGGTCGGTTCGCACGCCGAAGGGCGTGGGTTCAAACCCCAACAATGAGCCTGAGCCGGTGAAGGAAAGCATCGTGAGGAAACCATTGCGTGGTGGTAGGGTATTTTCTAATACTCGGCTGACTAGCAACCACCCTCAAGTTGAAAATCTGCCGCCAAGCACCTAGCGGTATGTTCCGGCTGCCTCACTTGAGAGCCAGGTCTATTCCAGGCTAGGTGTGCTTTACCACCTTCGACCACACCGTCACTTAACATCAGGTGAGCTGTGGTCAAACACCTAGCTTGTCAAACTTAAAAATAAAAAAAAAGTCTGTGCCAAAGCTTTAAAGAAATATGACGTCTGTGTCATTAGCCTTTATAACCTTAGTTTATAACAATGGCATGACTTAGGTGTGCTTTTCGGTTAATAAATAATTTATACTAACGCACACAGAAATATGAGAGAAGGATATTGTGTTAGACACTGTATCTGTATTTGTAGTTAAAATTGTAAATCAAACGCTGTAGCAGATTTATAATAATATCCTAGTATAAGTATGTTTTTCTTTTTCTTGCCTAAACATATATATAAACGGCTGAACGGATTTGGATGAAGTTTGGCGCACATATAGTTAATTACGTAGATTAACAAAATAGATAATTTTTATCCCGGGAAAATGTTAGTGTCGTGTGGGATTACCAATGAACTAAATACAGGAAGTATCCACTTTAAATTTGGTGTAGATGTGATAGAGCATTATTTGAAAAATAGGCTTAATATTAATCTTGGTATCTAACTAATATTTAATTAGTGCAAGTTTCATGATAGATGAAAATATTGCTCTTTTGTTATTTACGCATGATTAATTTCCCTTTGAAACGAATTTTTAAGTAACGCGGACAAAGTTGCGTGCGCAAGCTAGTGTTTTATAAATTTTGATATAAGTTTTAATGAAGAATGCAGAAAATCCTTTATTTACTTAGCTTTAAGAAAATATTAATCACATTATTGTTTGTGAAACAGCTGCTGGTGTATTAGCTTATTTGAACTCACAATCCATAAATTTGAAATTGTTGAAAAATAAATAAAAAACAAGTGTATACTGTATAAACGTCAAATGTAGCTAAAAATAGATGATACGTAGTAGATACAATCAGATACATAGGTATTAATACATTCAAGAATTCAAGTATCTACAAATATTGTTTTCCACATGACACAAAATATAATAAAATGGCTTGTAGAAGATGCATTCATGTAGTTTCCATGATCAATTGTTTAAGTCTATCACTCAGATTCATAGAACTCCCGTTTTGATGTGATTTCCCTTGGGTTTATTGCTGAAAAACAATAATGGAATTGATTTTGACATAATTGCAAATAGAACAAAATAGTTGAAATTGATTTATATTGAATAATTATTAGGTATGCAATAGCTATTTTACACGTAGGTAGATCTCCTAACGGGAGGTCGTCCAGGTAGGTACCACCGCAATACCAGATATTCTGCCGCCAACCAGTAGTATGTAAACATTACTGTGTTCCCGTTTTAAGGATGCTACAACTAGCGCAATTACAGGTCTGTCGAGACTAACCATCGAATGTCTCAAAATAATGAGCACCAAATCAGCGATGCCTTGGACTTTGTTATGTTACTCAAAGTTCTGTGTATCACTGTAATAGTCATGGACAGGCGTTATCTCTTACCATTAGGTCGGTCATTAGGTCGGTCGGTCGGTTTAGGTGGTCGGTCTCGTTCGTCACATTACTTTTACATTAAAAAAAAAATATATTTCGAAATAGCAACACAGCTTCTTCTTGTATTCTGAAACGATCCTAGTGCATTTGATTCATAGATATTTCAAAAATGGGTGTATAATATATGAACTATTGATATATTTTATAACGTTACTTACCCCCTGGATCATCCCAAATAGTCTCAACGTAATCTACAGTCTCGGTACCATTTGCATAATGATGGATGGTGGTCAATCTCTCAATCAACTTGGGCTTGCATTTTACATCGTAGAAAGAGACCGCATCGTACCCCTGTTCTCCCTTCGTTACTTTATCCCAGAAGTTTGCATCTGGACGGAACCAGACCGTTGGTTTGCCCACAACTTTTTTTAAGTCCAACGCATCTAGACAAATAAAAATGAACGTTTTGCTAATTTTAAAACAAACTTAAAAGAAAATAATGATATTGATCTTGGTTCCGACCTAATATCAAGAGAATTATTGACTTTAGGTCATTTCTCGCACAACGGATTCTTATATTGCCGTATTGCAGGGTTGTATGCAATACGGCAATATAAGAATCCGGTACGGCAATATAAGAATGTTGGTTCATTAGTAATATGTCTGCTTCAAGAGCTGAAGGGCGTGGGTTCAATTCCCACACAGGACAAACTTTGTGGTATAAACAAATGTTTGTCCTGTGTCTGGGTGTTCTGTATTTATTATAAGTATGTATTTACAAAAAAAAGGATTTAAGTACTATATCAGTTATCTAACTTCCATAGTACAACCTTTGCTTAGTTTGGGGTCAGATGGCGCTGTGTGTAATACTTATACCTTCTACGATATTTATTTATTTTATTTTGTTTATTGTACAAGTAAAATTGTTTTACATGTATTCCCAAATCAACTTATATGTATAATAACCGTGAGTCGGTGACCGAACTAAAAAAATGTTTGCTTACCGATTTTATAGACTTTTTTTAATATACTTGGTTTTCCGGTAACTGGTGAATTATTTTTGTCCGAATAGTTTTCTGTAAAAACAAAAATTTGCATGAAATTAGATTTTAGTGATCGTGAAACTTAACATTATTTGAAATTTAGGATTTATGAAAATTGCAATTTTGATACCATACTGTCTAATAGAAATCGTATATAACCTATTCGCTATCTTTATTTTAGAGGTAGTAAAATTACGTGTGCTCACCGTTTTCTGAATCTTCTTTTGCAATAAAAGTAAAAGAAGAATCTGTTGTTGTGATCGACTCTTGTTTTTGTGTTACATCATTATTAATATTTGAAGTTTCTTCTGGCTCGTAATTATTTATCGCCTTTTCGTATTCAACACCTGTTTTACAAAAAAAAAAAAAACTTTATAATTGGATTATTTAATGATAATATGTTTTCTATAATGGTGACTAAAAGAGAATCGTACATTTAGTATATATTTGTTTTAATCGGTTTTAATGTGTGCTATCTACACATTTCTTGAAGTTAGTTGTTGCTATAGTATAGGCTATAGTTGTTGTTCTAACATCAAAATTTATATGAAAGTTATGTTTAAGTTGTTTAAGACAGGTACTTTTTTAGTCTCCGTATACCTAGTCCGTTTACAACGCAGTTTAAATTAAACATTTGCCAAAAATTAACAACTTTTAAATTTGTGAATCTCACGATTTCAAATTATTCATACCTTTTTCAGTCCATTTAGATAAATCGCTTGATTGTGTTAAGTCAAAATCATCAAAATTGTTTCCATTTTTATCTTCTTCAATTCTGGAAGATCGCTGAGATTGAACATTATACGTATTGTATTGGGTCTCCTCGATATCATCAATTTCATGGAAATAATTATTATAGTCATCAACACTTTGATTTTTTAAAGGTGTCTCTGTTGTGAGATATTCTTGCATTTTAACATTTATATCTTCTGTAGAATTATTATCATGGAAAGTATTAGCAAAATTGTCATAAGTAGTTTTGCTAGGAGTATTAATAACACTATCTGTAATACTATAAGTAGGTTGCTTAGAAGTTCTGTCTGTAGTACTGGCAGATTGCATGAAAAAGCTGTTTGAATCAAAGTTATCATTTGTTGTTGTAGGATGTGGTACTGAGTTTGTAGAACTATCGATTGCATTTTCAGTTGTTGATTGTATTGGCATAATATACTCAGGCTTAAAATAACTCATATCGTATGGTGTATCTTCTGTCGTTACCTGTGTATAGGGGTAATTGTAATTTTGAAGCGCCGCGACATTATCATAATATTTTGAAATCGTATTAGTGTCCCGTGGAATTTTAGTTATTCCTGTATCGTACGGACTTTCAAGATTATGTTGATTTTCTGTTTCTTCTACTTCAACTATAGCCATTATCGGCTTTAGTTTATCGTTTGATTTAATATGAGCTACTTTAAGCTTGTCAAAAACAATGTTATCCAAGTTGTTGACGTGCTCTTGTGTACCATTCATATGTATAATAATGTAGTGTTCGGGGATAACTGTTTGATTATGTTCTGTCTCTTGCAAGGACACAATTGCTCCTTGGTCGTCTAAAAATTATGAATTTAATGAGAACGATATCTTACAATTTTAAAAAACTTTGAATACAATATATTTACTTAAACTGTAACTTACCTTGCTGTGGTGGCTCTGGTGAAATCATTTGAGTATTCTGTCTTGGGTCACTTGGAGGTGTAGGTACATATTCTTTTAACAAATTAGATTCTGTTGGCTGCAATTTCTCATTGTCAGATACAGGCCAAGGCATATACTCCACGGGCCTAGGTGATGATATGAAATTATATAGGTTTTGCGGCATCCATAGTTGCTCAAAACTTTTAATGTTCTCGACTGGATTTGGAGTCGTCACCCCTACCAGTTGATTATGTGAATATCCTTGTATATAATTGTCTTGGTTGACATAAGGTTTGTCATATTTTTGTACTAGATTATTTGTTAGATGCGGTCTTCCGTAAAATTGATTCTGTTGTCGTTGAAGCCAACTTTTCGAAAGCTCATTATTTGTACTAAGTGTTGCAGGCGTTGTATATTGAGCTAATACAGTGTTAGGCCATTGAGGATAGTATCCATTCTGTATCGTTGCCACTGGTGTACCACTATCGTAATTCTTAATATGTTGTCCATAACCGTAAGCATTTAACGGTCTTGCGAAGTTCCTCCTATCAATTAATTGTCTCTCAGATTTTTTGTAATTGGCACGGTTCGGTACCAATATTGGACGTTGTCTATTTTGTGGTATTCCAAAATTTCTAGCCCACTGTGGATTTATATTTGAATGAGACTTGATATATAAGGGATCACTTGGTAGGATGCCTGATTGGTATGCTCCACTTCTGCTCCTTACAGGATATGGGAAGGAGTCTAAAAACAGAAATTACTCTAATTAACGGTCGCCCTGTGAGTCCTGGTATTCCACTTTATTTCAGTTTGGATCCCGTGAGGCCGGACTTAGGAACAAATTATATGTCTGGAGAAGAAATTCAAAGGGCTCTGTGAATTCGCCAGCACACAATGGGCCTGCGTGACTGGAAATTGCTCAGCCAGTTTTTTGTGATAATTGCGTACTCAGGAAAGTATTTTTTGTTGGAAAGTATTAGTTACGTATAAAAAATATTATCTTTCCGCGCGCCGAAACGTGACATAGCTAGATATGGATGGGTTATTCACGTTTTCGCGAGTAGAAAGATTTTTATCACAGCTCGCGTACTAGGGGGAAATGCAATATACCAAATGACTGATTAAACTTATAAAAAGACATACACCAGTATTTTGAACAAACACTTCGTAACGAAGTACTTAAACTTACCAACCAAAGCAGAACATATAACCAAAAAATTAAATATTATGAATATTCCTCCCATATTTGAGCCACATGTGTGCTGGAGCAATATTGGCGCACCACTGCCAAATTCGATTTCCTGGTGAGCAACGCGCTTAAAAACGAAATGAAAGCTGTTCAAACATAATATTTGGAATTATTTATCATCGTATAATAAATCATCAGTTTGAAAATTCTTATGTGTACAGACTTTTCTAGCGTCACGATCGATATAGTCTCATATTGGTCTAAAGGCACTTAATTAACAAACATCGTGAGGAAACCAAAGCATGGTGGTAGGGTACTTTAGTACTCGGCTGGCTAGCTACCACCCTCAAGTTGAAAATCTGCCGCCAAGCATCTAACGGTGTGTTCCGGCAGCCTCACTTGAGAGCCAGTTGCATTTCAGGCTAGGTGTGCTTTACCATCTTCGGCCACACCTTCACTTGACGTCAGGTGAGCTGTGGTCAAACACCTAGCCTGTTATGAAGGTACATAGTTAGTAGTAATTTTTATAGTACAAACAAGATGTCAACGAGTAAAGTCACAGTTTTTTCATTTCGTTCCCGTAGTTAGATTATTTGGTTCCAAAATCGTGTATTGATAAAAAATAAACAAGTACCCATGTATTTTTTCAAATGTTCCTTTCAGTGGCACCCACGTCCTTTTACCTCCTCGTTGAGTCCTATCCATATCCAGTTAGTCTGGAACAAATCGCTTCAAGCGATAAGACCACGGGTTGTTGCACTATTGTGTCATTCGATTTGATCATTTTGGTGTGAACAATAAAGAGTTATTTATCTACCTATGTACGTCATCTACAAACTTTATCCAACGTCCAACCCTACAAATAATAAATAATAGGTCCAGCCGTATACTAACCGCATAATTGTTTTTTGTTACCTAAATGCACCTTTTTTACCTATAAAGTAAGGCCTTTTAAATCGGAAAAAAAGAAATCGGTCAAATATTAAGTTGACGCCTCGAACTTTCATGTAGGTATAACTAGATACGGTTTGGGGGTTTACCCACGTTTTCCAGAATAAAATGTAGTCTATTTATTAATTTAGGTTATACTGCATTCGAAATGTTATCTAATTCCGTAAAGCACGTTTATGTAAAAGTCATACGAAACCTTCTCCTGAGGCAAAAAATAACGCCTGTCCATGACCATTGCAGCAGTACCTAAACAAATTCCATAGGGCGTCGTTGCTTTGGCGCTCATTACTTTGACACATTCGAAGAGTCTCAATAGTTGTAAGTTCACCATAAAGCCTTAGCAACGTGTAAAATAAAAATAGACAATTTTAAACATTTATAATATTGACTATAACCACTATTGTGAAGAGAACATCAACCCAGTATGTAATTGAAAATAAGACTTATTAGTGTTTCGGCAGATG
The DNA here is from genome assembly GCA_905404145.2 of Biston betularia. Classification (NCBI taxonomy): domain Eukaryota; kingdom Metazoa; phylum Arthropoda; class Insecta; order Lepidoptera; family Geometridae; genus Biston; species Biston betularia. The sequence continues at coordinate 4,130,380 of FR989868.1, forward strand.
GTAATAACTTACTGTTATTTACAGCCGTGAACAAATATTATGCTATGTCTCATCTATCTCCGTATTTATTATCCACCTATTGTCACCTATACATACAACGGACGCACGTAGTCATATTCAGCTAGTTTTAAAACAATGGTGTTTTTATATTGTTATTTTAGCCTATTTTGTCCTACTACTGGGCAAAGGCTTCTCTCTCTTCCACGCCTCTCTGTTTGGTGCTATTGAGGTTAGGTAGGTATTTTTCCGCTTTTGATTTCTGTGCGTAGGTACTTTGAAGTCTTATTTAGTACGGACGAGCACAAAATAATTTATAGTCAGTTTCAAACATAAAGATGAGAAAAGTAGACAAACGACGAACAAAAGTAATATTAAGACGAACGATACGCTCTCCTGATGGTAAGAGATAATACATGTCCATGACCGTTTCAGCAATACTATGTGTATTGCTGCAATGGTCTTTGGGTAGCAAAAAAGTCCGGGGCATCGCTGCTTTGGCGCTCATTACTTTGAGACTTTCGATAGTTAGTCTCAACTCAGTAAATTCGGTAGCTGCAGTACCCTTCAAACCGGAACAAATTAATGTTAAGTTTTAAAAAAAAAAAATGCTTTTGTTTTTTTATAAATTAAAATAGTATCTTAGTGCTATTTTATTTTATAGTGCGTTTCATTAATAATTTACATAAACAACAACCCTGTTGACAAAATTAAAAACGTTACGATGTTACTAAATACCATTTTGAGACGGTAACTGGTTTGTAAAAAGCAATTTCGGAGGTTATTATGGGGTTATGATACCTATCCACCCCTGGCATTGCAATATTTAACTGCTTGCTTTAGGCGTTCACATTCAACGATGGTTCTTTTAGAAATGTACATTGTTATTTTGTCTACGAGAATGAGTTTTCAGTTACAAATACTTTGTGCAATGAAACTTTATGAATAACGCGAGAATAGTTATGGTCGGGCGTTATTTTTTATCATCGGGAATGTTACATCAAAATTATAAGTGCACATATTACGTCAACGCGCCTTGATTATGGAAACCCAAGAGTTTTGTACTGAGACTTATCATCCAGAGCAAAATACTAAGAAAGTACACGGAAACTCCCTCACTCAAGAATGAGACTTGGAATCGTGTTTTTTGGTCATAGCTTTGAACCAATGTAAAAGTGTGGCTTTCAGTCGAAATATACATACATAATATGCAAGTGATAAAATATCCTGGAGTGAAAGCATATCAGAATCTGCCGCTACGGCACGTAATGCCGGAATCGGTTATTACGTACGTGGGGAATATCCACCATGTACAGATGTCGTCGCGTCTGTCTACCGACTGGTACGCGAGAGCATATGTTACCGACATAGCTCAGCGTATTAGCAAGTTGAAGTGGCAGTGGGCTGGTCATATTGTAGTAGTGTAGGTCGCCCTGAGACATGATGGAATGACGATTTACGTAGGATAGTTGGCAGTGGATGAAAGCTAAAAGCCGAAGATCGGGCTGACTGCGTGTCTTACTTTAATTATTAGAGAGCTACATTATCCGTGATGGACATAGGCTATATTTTATTTAAAAAACATTTAGGGATCCGTGTGGAAAATTCAAAAATATAACCCAAGCTGTGAAAAAAAATCCTTACTTAGCATGCGCAGCGAAAAGTATTGACAATAGAATAAAGTGACGTTTTATAGAGCAAATTCCGCAATATCATAAGTCTAACTATTACAGTTGTCATCTACATCTTATAAATAGGAAAGATTTAATTTTTTGTTTGTTTGTATTGAATAGGCTCCGAAACTACTGGATCGATAAATTTATATTGTTAATCGAGTTTTGTTTTCCCGTGTGAAGTCGGGGCGAGCTGCTAGTACTCTATATCTCTGATAGAGTATGCCTGTGGTTAAATTCATAACGATCCTAAAACTAGCGAAGGTTTCCCGAACTTTTCTCAAAGGCTTCTAAACTGTTAAAGTTCCATTTGCGAGCAGATAGATACATGAAAGTATTAGTTGGCTCGCACAGTTACGAACTATAAACTTAGACTTGAGTTCGTGTTAATGTACACAACCTACTACCTTAACTTGTTACAGATTTCCTTTATTATTTGACATTTTTAGTTTTTGTACATAGTGCTATATACTCTATATAGTCCTCAAAAAATAAATTAATTAAATGATATGTAATTTTAAGTAGTTTTTTTTTTAATATTTAATGTACAGTAACGGCTCGTTTACTATTTAACTATACGTATGGATTATACTGTGTATACAATACATATTTTAATAGCTATTTTATAAAAGTTCTGATAGATCACGTGCGTATGAAAAACGTCCTACATTTTATTTAGCACAAGCAGACGCCTCGCGGTTTCTCCCGCGTAGTTATCGTTCGCGTATACAGGGATAAAAAGTAGCCTATGTACTTGGGGATAGTGTACCTTCCCAACGGTGAAAGAATTTTTGAAATCGGTTCAGTAGTTTTTGAGTTAATTCGTTACAAACATACAAAAATACAAATCTTTCCGCTTTATAATATTAGTATAGATAAACTATGATTATTTTAGTGATATTTTTCTATAAGAAAGTGGAGGAGCTCTATGGAGTCTTTAAATTTATAATGGTAAATGGTAGAGTGTACTGAAGATAATTGGATGTGGATATAAAACTTTTCGGCCTAGCTAATTAAAACACTTTCTCAAGTGGTTAAGATCATAAATAAACATAAGCTCTTAAACTTATTCGTAAACAAAATCATACTTGCAAAGGAGGCATAGGAATGGTTCATTTGGCGTTTTTTTGTTTCAGTGGCGTGTTTTTATCGTAGCTCAGTGGTTAGTGCGGTCAGTTCACACGCCGAAAGATGTTGGTTTAAATCCCAAGAATGAGTTGAGCTGCTAATGAAGGAAAACATCGTGAGGAAACTAGAGCGTGGTAAAAATGAATTTTCTAGTTCTCGGCTGACTAACTACCATCCTGAAGGGGAAAATCTGCCGCCAAGCACCTAACGGTGTGTACCGGCAGCCTCGTTCGTGAGCCAGTTCCTTTTCCTTCGCCGGAAAAGCGTGTTTACCATCTTTGACCGCACCTTAAAATCAGGTGAGTTGTTTTCAAACAACTAGCCAGTCGACCAAAAAACCCGTGGCTTTCGTCCGTACTCCATCCTTATCCAGCGATTTACTTTTATAAAACCTTCCTCTTATTTTTGGCGTCACAATTTGTGCATTGGCCAGTGTCAAGTGTTTCCATATTTTATGAAAAATCTAGTTAAATTAGTATAAGTCACACAAAATAAGTCATAGTAGAGTTCGGTCATGGGTACCCTAATAAATTAGTGGTGACTACTTTACTTTGGCTTTGATCAAATTTTGGAAGCAACACGAAAAATACCTAATGTTTCATTATATCACCTTCCCAAACTCACGTACGCAATCATCACTTTATGAATAAAACACCACTATTATTATACAAAACACCAGTTTTGGAAAATAATAGACGGAATCGGTGACACGATTTGTCTGCGTTCCCGCAAAAATTCTTAAAATCCCTTCTTACGTTACACTAACAGTAAGGAAGTAAAGTAAGTATCTATTATTATTTACAAATTCGGCAAGTGACAAGACAACCTCTAATCTGCCTGAATACTTGGCTCTGAATAGATAAGTGTTTTAATAAGATACTAAAAACAACAGCCGATGTTTTAACCGGTAACAATATGAGTAGATACCTACCTACTATGTTACTCACAAAATTTTTGATATCAATAATCCGGTAACAATGCAGATAATATATCTACCTACTGAGTAGATATTTAGCAAAGCTTTTTATTGTGTGGAGCTTAGAATATAGAAAGAACGAGGATTGCAGATATTGAAATACCTCCACCACCGTGCAGTACCTATTCTTTTATCCGTGTATGTATACTAGTACATAGTATAGGTTATCTTGCCCGAAATTAATAAAACAACACTGAAAATCCCAACCCGATGTTAAATCACGTACTTACAAACCGTGAACAATCCATTTTACCGAGTCTTGAAATGTTTTGGGCGCCATTTCTATTGATTTGGGTATCTATTTTTGAATCGTGCGAAAAACTTTCTGATACGACTATAGCCGACTGTTAAACTATTTTGTATATACGGATAGGTACACTTGGTCGAGTTATTGAGTAGTTGTACATATTTTTGTATAATCAGTTTAAATAAAACTTTCTGAAACTTGTGCAAACTGCATACATGTGACTTGATTATTTTTTTATTACGATAAAAGTAAAGGTAGCTCAAGATATCTTTAGCGTAAAAATTCGTTTTAAGCTTTTCTAACTTCATTGTATTGATAATGACCAGAAGCTTAATTTGAGTTTACCATATATCTACCTAAACGCATGATTTTTCACAAAACGCTTTTTACTTTCGAACCATAACTCATGCGAAAACGCATTCGCACAATTCAAAAATTGTACCCCAAAACGTGAATACTTCGTGTATAGGCAAACAAAGATAACAGTTTTTCTCACCAATCCCAATTTATTAGCCAAGAGTGCGATGTTCCCACGAGTGCCGGCTTCCACGTTAAAATACATTTTTCCATAACGAAAGATATCTTTCGATTTGGCCGTGAGAAGGTCGTTTATCGCTCCCGGAGGATTCTCTCTGATCCTAAACACGTGCGCGTTGAAGTAACATTACCTTCTCATATCGCCGTGGTTCAGTTTAGTGTCGTAGCTGCCAGGAAAACATCATTAGGGATGCTACTAGATACAATCAGTGCAAAAAAAGAATTTGTTAAATAACTATTGAGTATAATGTATTTAAAGCAGCTTTCTTTGTGCTAAAAATATGCCGCTCGGAAAGTTTCTTTACTACTCACTATTCTCCGGCTTTTCGCTTTCAACTTCCAGCTATATAATTTGTGAGCCGACTGCAGATTTGTCTAAGTACATGACATAACTTCTGCTTGATTCTTGAGATGCTAGCGTATAGGAAAATATTATGGGGAGCCCGGTAAAAATAAGTTTACCAAAACCCCGAAATAGCCGACGGCACAAGAAATCCTTTCACTTTCGGGACCAATTTAAGAGGTCACTTACGTTATATGACATCATTTCCAAACCCATAAGACCATTATTGTAGCCCTCCATTGTACTAGCAACCAACGAAGTTAGACGTGAGTCTAGGTTGTAATTAGTCGCTCCGTATAATACATATATTTCTCTGTTTACAAACCCTAACCAATATACCAAGCTGATTTTTTTTTATGTAAAGGATTTTACTTATTACTAGTTGATTGTAGGTTAAATAAGTTAGTAGGTAGATACTTAGAGTTTTGTAGTAGGTATGTTAGTACCTACTTTACCTGTATTCAAAATTAATATGTACCTACTTAATGGTTATACGCTATCGAGTTACTACTTTTTTTTTCTTTACAGTGCCTTTCCATTCTTACTTCTAGTCACATAAGTCTATCTACCTATCCATACAAAGCTTTCGCTTTTGTTTTCAATGCCCCTGTCTTTTGTGACGACCTTTGCACGGATTTTGTTAATAGTTGCTTTACCTTTAGCCGCCTTCTGAGGATAATGGAATGGGAATACGGGAGCTTCCTAAAACTTTATTTTCCTCCTATCTCGTGGAAGAACTGCACTTATGTTAGCTTTTATTAAGATAACCCGCATATCTGCCTTTTTGTTTAGAATTAGCACTATAGGTGTAGTTCAAACAGTTCAACAGCCTACATACCAAATGTGTGACAAACTTCTTAGATTAGTAGAGTATGATCGACACATGTGGACAAAGCTTACAATATGGATTACCGGTATTTCTCAAAGATCATTACTTAGTATCTATTAATTGTAGTATTTATCTATTCTTAGTTAGTTTCTTATTATTCGCTTTGGACTTTTCTTATTCTTCTTGGGTAGTTATGTGCTCATTCTAATATTAATAGGTAAGTATTCAAATATTTAGATTAATTAGCTCATAATTCTCTACTATTTATTTCAACATCAAAATAGAACTGAAGTAATGATAATTTTAAATACGGTCTAGACTTGGAGTGACTTGGGCCCTTCACCAAAGGACTAGAGGTCCAAATTCCATATTTTGAATTTTAACAATAAAATTATTTACGACATCCCTGTTGATTCATTTGTAGTACCTATGTCTGCTCCAAGAGCTGAAGAGCGTGGGTTCGATTCCCACCCAGGATAAACAATTTGTGCTATAAAAAAATTTTGTTTCTGTATCTGGGTGTACTGTATACATGTATTAGGTACAAGTAGATAAGTGTTTACAAAAAAAAAGTATTAAAGTATTCTATCAGTTATCTGACTGCCGTAGTACAAGCTTTACTTAGTTTGGGATCAGATGGTGCCTTGTGTCCTACGATATTTAATTATTTATTTATTTTATTTATTTAGAAGTTTTTCTTTTATTTCTTTTTCTTCTTTGATTTTGACGTCTCATTTTGTGCATAATATGCTAGTGTGAAGTGTAAATCAGTAAATCAGTAATATTTATTGGCCAATAACAATAATGTTAAAGGCAAGTCACATGTACAAAAAAAAACCTTACGATTACACTTTCGTGAATGAAGCTATACCTATACGAGTAATTAACAACGAACATACTACAGCGGACTTGTGCTTGTAATTCGGTACTTTATGAATATAAAAACATTATTTCTATACAATACATAAAGATTTGAAATACACAAATTTTGAAAAAACATGCAATGGGGCGACACGACTCTTTCCGCCAAAACTCCTAATAAGCAGTTAGCCAAGAAAAAGAAAAAATAATAATTTTGGCGGGAATGGGAAAATCATGATGTCGTACTGTATTATTTGCCCTAAGTTGTTTTTTAGTGATTATGATGTATGAAACAATGGTATTTGAATCACATACACGTGTGGAAAATTGATATATTATTGTGAAATATGCATTTTTGTGTTACTTCCTTCTAAAACTTCCTTAAAAGTTTAAAGGAAAGTTGCCATTACTGGGGCATGAGTGGACTTGAACCTGACTTACTTAGTCTGTGATATAACTGTAACTGACACTTTAACTGTGACATGAATTTATTTCACAAGATATTTATAAAATACTTCAAATAATTTTAACTGGCAAAATAAACAAAGCGCGATGTCAAAAGCTAGGAAAAAATTAAACTCACTTTACAAAATGTCAATGTCCTTGAACATGCAATTTTTTTAAATAATTATGAATGTGGGTTGAATAATAGCTTGTAACAAAGACAGATATACATAAAAAATACAAGAGGAAAAGAGATAAGTTGTTTTTATGTTTAGGTAAGCTAGTAACAGCAATATAAAAATGTAGGACGTAGATTGGAACAAAATTAAATTGTGAAAATTGATTAATATTTTGATGATATCACAATATTTTTTCTTATTATATCCACAGTCATATCGGTCGCCAATTATCATCCAATTCAAATACAAATAGCGACAATGATAACTCGACTCCTATACTTTTGTTAAAATATGTCAGAGGCGGAGAAGCAAATCCAAGAAAATTCAAGTGTTGATTTCGATCCAATTTTGCCCGATACAGGAGTATTGTTTTTTGAAGAATGTCCAATTGAGTACGAAATTGAGAAACCTAGATTGTTACCTTTAAAATCTGCTACACAAGCACGCTTCGAACAGCTACAGCACGAGGCAGCAAGAGTTTGGAGAGAGAAGCAGAAAGCTGCTAAAACTTCAAAGAATAGTTAACCTACCAGTCAAACAAAGCTGTTCTCAAGATGGTTTACACGTTATTTGTTATTGAAATAATCTCAGCGTTCATATTAGCTGCTACATTACTGTATCGATATGGAGACTGCTATAGAAATCACATAATAGTGACAATATCTGTGCTCACAGCATGGTACTTTTCTTTTGTTATTATGTTCATCTTGCCATTGGATGTGTCATCGGTGAGTGTACTTATCTACTAGATTTTGCGCTCCAAATATCCTACTTGTATGCCTTCTTGTTCAACTTATATTTTTCACAAGTACTTCACTAAAATCAGTATAATTAAAACTGATAAAGAATAGCTAATAGCAGCATCAAACTTGTTTAGTTTTTTTTTTTAACTATTTTGTATTTTTTTGTACAATTACCTTTTTACTTTTAAATTGTGAGAGTAAAGGGATTAGAAAGTTACAGTAATAGTCATAATTTACATTTTGTGTACTAACCTTTTTATATCACCAATATTATAAATGCAAAAGTAAGCTGTACATTTTAATATTTAAAGCCCATGGAAACCCAAATAATACTGTTTACATTTTTTTACAGACGACATATCGACAATGTCTTCAAGAAAACAACACTACAGAGTCTAAAATACAAGCAGCACAGAACAATGAGACCACCACAGTTGTGCCTCCTGGCAACCAGTGCCACCAGCCATGGAGCTTTGTGCCTGACACCGTGTTCCCTAATCTATGGCGAATTGTGTATTGGACTTCACAGTGCTTGACCTGGTAAGCCATGTTTTGCCGGGGGGTGGGGTGCTTGGATCCAGTGTGGCTAGTCCAGCCACTCATGTCTCAGACAGAAATTCTAATTTTAATCTTATTGGAATTAAAAACCTCTATGAAATCTGAACCTTAGTATAATCTTAGCCAGAGATATCCCTGCAAAAATAGATTTCTGTAAATATTTAGAAAAAAATGTTTTTTAGATAGAAACTGAACTGTTGTATGTATACCAGAAATTAAAAATACTACTGAAATCTTTACATAACTAAACTATTCAGAATAAGCTTGGGGTATCACAAATTATATTTATACATATTTCTTTGTAGATCATTATAAAAAAATACTAAGATTATATCTGGCTTAGTAAAACTGTTTCAATTGATTGGCTTCTTGATAGTGTTACAATAAAAATCACTAAAATTAGGTAGGTAGGTAGGTATTAGCTATTTGATAATGACTTAAAGTATTTTCTGTCACATTACAATCAGTAACTAAGTAAATTAAGTACAAAACAATGTTTAATTAATTCACTATCAGAACATTGTTAGTTAACAGTTTTGTTGAATCTAACCATTTCAATTTCTAATTGTGCATTATGATAGACAAATATTAATAGAATGGAATATTGATGTAATACATAGACTTTTTTCTTTACAGGCTTATAATGCCAATGATGCAGTCATACAGTAAAGCAGGTGACTTCACAGTGAAAGGCAAATTAAAATCTGCTCTAGTAGACAATGCCATCTACTATGGTTCATACCTGTTCATTTGTGGCATACTGCTCATCTACATAGCATTGAAACCTGGTATATCATTAGATGGGTCAAAGATAAAAGCTATAGCGTCATCAGCCAGCAACACATGGGGACTTTTCTTACTGATATTGCTTCTCGGTTATGCATTGGTAGAAGTACCAAGAAACCTTTGGAATAACTCGAAGAAAAACTATACTTTGACATATAGCTACTTCAAGATTGCTAAGTTGAGCACGGATAAGTGTGAAGCTGAAGAGACTGTGGACGAAATTTTGGATGTAAGCAATAAAATAAGATGCTATCATCGTTCATATTCTTTTTTTTTATTTTGTGATAATGCTTCTGCAAATTTTACAAATAATTTGTTGCTATTAGCAATTTGGAATTGCTCACAGTATCATACAACTTTATATTATTTTCATAAGAGGTGACATGTACAAGCAAGCATTCCTATTCAAATGAAAATAGGATATTAAAATCATCCATACATTTGCATTGGTAAAGTGGACATTAAATTGACAAAGTTTACAATACCTCGGCTAGTTTAAGACTGTGTTTTAATAACTATCTAAATTAGCATTAATCGAGAGTTAATGTAAATTTAATTATGCAGTATACCATATATCACTAGTGTACATATTTAGATTTTATAGATATTATATCTATATGTAAAGATTTATTTAACTTACAAGGTCGTGTACAGATATGTGCTATAAAATAAATATAAATATTCATGAAAGAGTTATTGATTTCGTTCACACTATCAGATGCCCTTGGCTGGCAAATAGGTATAATATAATGGGTGCTATATCATGAAATGTTTTAGATTTAAACTTGCTTTGCTTCATGATTAATACCTAGTATAATATTAGCCACTTTTAAACTACCTCTACTCTACAAGAGTTGAAATTATGTCATTGTGGACGACACTTATGTATTAATTTCACAGCTAACATTAAATTTAGCTCCGGGTTGGAATTAGAATCGTACAATGCAAAACATTGAGCCAATATTTCATAATTATTTACGTTGTAGATAATTCCTACTTTATAATGCAGTCGAATGGCGTTATGTAGTAAAACAGCAAATTTCAGCTTTATCTCTACCTTACAGAGTCTAAATTCAGTATCAGCAGCGGTGGGACCCGGGCACCCTCTACACCGACACGTAGAAACCATAGTCCAGAAGCTGCCTGTGACGCTGCGTGACAGACTCAACTCTAGAGCGCCGCCCGAGAGGCCTACCGCACCTTCCTTCAAGTCTCTTGTTAACTTGCATAAGAAGGTTAGTTAAAGCTGGTGATCAGACTTAAAAATCAAAAGCGAGTGAGAAAGCGTTTGCTTCTCGTCGGTGCTCGAATATGGGCTCAAATTATGCATCTTACATATCTCTCAGGTTGCACAAGTAACTACATATCCGAATAGATAAATCGGAATGCTACTTATAGGTAAGTAGCATTCAGATTTATTGCTAGTAATTTAATACTGTTGTGAATGATTGCGTATCGTGTAGCTGAGTTCGAATTCATTGTAATAATTACATTGCCCATTAACGTTTGTTACGCTTTCAATGTGCGAGCATTATTCGTAAGATGCCATGACGATTACTCCTTGGAATTCTTAAAACATATAAAATAAGTTTAAAAAATTAAAGTTAAACGGTTTTATTGAAAACTAGCGGATGATCCCTGTATTCCCGTGAGAATACAGGGATAAAAAGTAGCCTATGTCACCCGGAGATAGTGTAGCTTCCCAACGGTGAAAGAATTTTTGAAATCGATTCAGTAGTTTTGGAGCCTATTCAATACAAACAATCAAATCTTTTCTCTTTATAATTGTATAGATAGATAAAGATAATAATGATGTAGGTAATGTACTAAAAGCTTAAAAAAAAAATATTCGGTAGGTCATCACATCACTATCGTCATCAATCTGGGACATTGATTAGACAAAAAATATAATCTAGAAAGTTGGTAACTTTGTAATCCGTCATTTGGGTGCGGCGGCCATGTTGGAGTTACAATGATACTGAATGTAATTATTAAATTGTTTTGACATCATAACTAAATGTGTGTACCAAGTATCAGATCAATCTGTCAACAGGAAGGGGGTATAAATTCAATTACTAAATTTGACCCAAAAAACAACAACAAACAGGGCAAGCTAAATAAAACCGCTAAAAAAAGATATAATTGCGTCATACATAACATTTGTACATCGAAACGATAAAATCTAATGTTATCACCTATTTATACATGTGGGTTTATTTACTTGCGTTCTGCTATCAATGATAAACTATTCCACCTGCAAACAAATACCTACATTATCATAACAATTGGATGCAAAGTTAATTGCACACTAAAAGTGATGTACCTACCTACCGTTTAAAATAAGTAGAATACAATGCTAAGAAAATATTTTTCGTTGTTGTTGCATGTCAAGCACTAGTTTCAAAGCACTTTTTAATCACTCTAAAATGTTATGTGACTCATAAGAATTGTTTGAATCTAGCGTTATGACAATGTTACAAACTCGCGAGAAATTAATTGCCAAAAACTTGTACAAAGTTTATAACGTTATATACGCCTTTATTATGATAGTTAAAAACGAGCGCGTAACATTCCTCGTCACGTTTTAAAATTGACACTGGCACAGATCTTACCACTCCACACGACGTCAAAAACGCCGTGTTTCGTGTTCATCTACACTAATATTATAAAGAGGAAAGATTCGTATTTTTGTATGTTTGTAACGAATAAACTTAAAGACTACCTTATTACTGGACCGATTTTAAAAATTATTTCACCGTTGGGATGCTACACTATCCCCGAGTGACATAGGGCAACTTTTTATCCCTGTATTCCCACGGGAACGGGAATTACGCGGGTGAAACCGCGAGGCGTCCGCTAGTAAGGAAGACTCGAGCATGACGAAACATTTATGCGACGCCGCGACAGTCAAACTGTTAATCTATCTTTCCATTTTATTGCGGCAATGATAAGCAAAATTAATATATTACTCTATCTTGATTGGAAAAGTATTACAAACACCAAACTTAAATCAAATGTTGTTAAAAGCATACTCCACACCGGCGCGATCTGTGAACCGCCCGTAGTGGCCGCTGCGTATTTTGCCCCTACCTCAGGCACCTTCATTTGGTGGTAGATCTCCTTAGCAGGAAGTCGTCTAGGTGGGTACCACTGCAGTACCAGATATTCTGCCGCCAAGCAGTTGTGTGTAAACATTACTGTGTTCCGATTTGAAGGGTACTGCAGCTAGCGAAATTACTAACCATCTAATGTCTCAAAGTAGTGAGCAGCGATGCCCCGGACTTTGCTTTGCTACTCAAAGTTCTGTGTATCGCTGCAATGGGCATGGACAGGCGTTATCTCTTACCATCAGGAGAGCGTATCGTCCGTCACATTACTGTTACATTTAAAAAAAAAAGAAGAAGGCTAACTATAATCGTGGTACGTGTTTCAGACGATCAAAGCACTTCACGTGCTACAGCGCACGGAGACGCAGTGGGGTATATTGATAGAGCGCACGTTCCACTTGGAAGACATAGCCGCCAACATACGCTCGCCAGATCACCGGTTCCAGCACTCGTTCCCTGCGCCCCGGCCGCGCGTACAGAGGATCTTCTACCCGCCTATCGTTGGTTAGTATTGCTAGAGACCTTGTTTTATGACCTTGACGATTATTTAAAAATAAGAGATTATTGAATTACTAGTAAGTAATTATAATATTTTTGGTTTTATTGGCATTTAATTATATTGACATCATTATTTTGTATGTGACATGTTATTTCATTGACATTTTCATTGTTTTGACATAATATGTTATGATTTTGATATTTTTCAATATGAATGGAAAAATGACCTGTAACTTTGGTGTTATTTATAAAAGATTTGTATTGATCGCAAGAAAACGATGTTCCCAACAATGACGAGATGATGGTGTCATGTGAACGCAAAAGTCTTATTATAATCTTCATCTTCATTTATTACGTTTCAGAATGGTACTGGGAATGCTTCATGAAGCAGTATTTTTTAAAGACGATGGCCGTTATCACCGGCATCATGTCAGCGGCGCTCGTGTGGTCGGAAATGACGTTCTTTTCCAAAGAACCGGTTCTGTCCATATTCGCTCATATCATATCTGCAGCAAAGGATAGTTACAACTACACTGCAATTGTTGTAAGTTTTCTATAAATTGTAACGACTAGTCTTTACCCGAAGCTTTGCTTGCCTGATCAATTTGAAAGGGTAATTTTAGAAATGTCATTTTGATTTTTTTTCACACTTTTTTGTAATTTTGCGCTAGAAGGACAGACAGGTGCATAGAGAAACTTAGTTAAAGGGTACTTAGTCCCATTGTCATCACCGACTAATTTTTACTATCACATAATAATGGATCATGAGATCTTTGCTCCTAGTGTAAGATCAATTCAGACGTTTGGGCGTAATAAGGTAACAAACAGACAGAAAGATTAGATTGCTCCTAGTGTAAGATCAATTCAGACGTTTGGGCGTAATAAGGTAACAAACAGACAGAAAGATTAGAGTTATTTTCGTATTTATAAAATCAATCAGGAAGTTAAAATTAGGATATAACGTTAAGTTGTACGTCGCGATATCATTTGTGCAAACCATCCTACTACAATGTATGAATATCGAATTTAAAAAGCAACCGAAAACAAAATAATTACAATTATCTTAACTTGTTGTAATTTCAGACGGTGTCAACAATAACTATAGGCTACATGTTCTATTGCGCGTACTCGACCGTCCTTAAAATCCGCCTTCTGAACCTGTACTACCTGGCGCCTCACCACCAAACCAACGAGTACAGCTTGATATTCTCGGGAATGATGGCTTGCCGTCTCACTCCAGCCATGTGCCTCAACTTCCTTAGCCTCGTGCATATGGATTCGCACGTCATCAAGGAAAGAGTTATGGAGACTTTTTATACGCAGGTATGATCTTTCTTGCACACTTGAACAATACGAATCGAGAAGTTTCGGCCGGAACCTTAGTAAATTATACTGTAGATTTATAATTGTATAAATTTTGAAAACTTATGTTTATTTGAGTATTTATTTATGTATAAAAGTATCTTTTTTTTTTTATGGTTGACAGGCTAGTTGTTTGACCACAGCTCACCTGATGTCAAGTGAAGGTGTGGCCGAAGATGGTAAAGCACACCTAGCCTGGAATGCAACTGGCTCTCAAGTGAGGCTGCCGGAACACACCGTTAGATGCTTGGCGGCAGATTTTCAACTTGAGGGTGGTAGCTAGCCAGCCGAGTACTAGAAAGTACCCTACCACCATGCTATGGTTTCCTCACGATGTTTTCCTTCACCGGCAGCTCAAGCTCATTGTTGGGGTTTGAACCCACGCCCTTCGGCATGCGAACCTACCGCGCTAACCACTGAGCTATCATCGCTACAAACATATACATATATCTAAACATATTTGAGCGGTAGCAAGTGATATAGTCCGATAACATGACTTATCGCGAATCCCGTACAAACGTTTGGGTTTTGTTGCAACAAAGCCATAAGCGAACTAGAGAATGCGGGTCGGATTTTGTGCTCGATTAATTCTCTGTGATAAACGCATTTGGGATGAAATTCGACTTGGTTCATCGTTTATTTATTTTTTCTAGATAATGGGTCATATGGACGTTCTGGGCATCATAGCGGAAGGTTTCAATATTTACTTCCCGATGCTAGTCGTGCTACTATGCGCAGCGACTTACTTCTCAGTTGGCAGTCGACTGCTCTCGCTCTGTGGCTTTCAGCAGTTTGTGGGAGACGACGAGCTGACGACCGATCTGGTCGATGAAGGCAGGGAGATCATAAAGCGAGGTAAGCCAATCTAAGCCGTAACGTATTGCATTAAAAATGAAATTTGCAGATACTGATAACTAGTCTGTACTTCTTGTTGTGGGTTTGGTATTTATTATAGAGCCTAGCCTTAAAACAGTTTTCAATTTTAGTATAGTCATACGTAAACGAGTATACGCCGGGATAAGGAATAATTTTTAAATGTTTTGAAAGTATTTATTTCGAGAAATCCTTGTCTAAAGTGTCTTCGTGGCTTCAATGTGATCAGCTACGGGACATCAGGATGCACCAAACCTGTTACAAATAGCATGAATAAAAAATAACTGGCACAATAACTGAATTAAAGATACATCAAAATTTTGGAATATTTTTAGGGATTTTGTTTTTGTTTTTTGTTTTTGCTCATCGCTTCTTGCATTTTTTTGACAATGCCCGTTCTATTACTCATCGTAAGATCATGAAAATAGATTTAGATACAAGAAAATGCTTGTATTTACAAATTACAGACGCTATGAATGTTTTTGACCAATTTGAAAGTTAGTCTATGTAGATTGGTACCAAAACCTAATTTCTATTTCGACGGTAGTCGCTGAACTAATGATATTTAAGTGATAATTTTGACCGTAAGTTGTTAATACAATCCATATTATAATAGCAAATCAATGATGTATTCGACCTATAATTGCCAATTGGGAGACCAAATGCAGCTTGCGTTTGACAACCACCTCACTATTTGAAACAAAAAAAAATATAATTTCACATAAATTTTAATGATTAACTTCCGTTTGGACATTATCTTGCTTGATGTTAAACAAAGATACGATCTACGATGAGATACGTTAACCTTAAAGGAGCCGACTTTCTCGTAAACAGTTCCTAATACGGGTAAAAGTAAAGCGTGTGCAAAAATAAATGCATAGAGAATAGTTTGCAGTGAACATCGAATCAATACTTACTCGGCGAAAGAAATAACTTACCTAAGGCTGTACGAAGTAGTGTTGAGATTGATCTGTTTAACAAAAAACGCGTTTGAAAGAAATGTGCATTGTTTTTTTTTTATTACAAATAAGCTTGCTATTGCTTAAACTTTGTATGATATTTAAAATATACTATCATGTAAAAATAATAATGTGTATTGTTATATATAAATGTATAGGTGTATGCAGTATTAGAGCCATAATCTGATTTAAAATTAAATCCTTCGTAAGGTTAACGAAAGTGCATTATACATACATACTTGCGAAAACTACTAGCTAGGAAGAGGCGAATCTTCAAAACGTAGCTTTAATATCTAAGTCACAAGAAATTAAAATCAAAATAAAAACTTTTAACGTGTGTGTGTGTGTATGGTAAGCCTGTGCCACAACTGTCGCAGCCTCTACTTTTCAATATTTTTTACTTTTACTGAAAATAAGTGTGAAACGGGGAAAGAGATTCTAATTTAAATAAAACCATTTTACCTAAAGGTTGCTCGAAGTAGATTCCTTGACGTCTAACGAAGTACTGAAATTAAATTACAACCATTTATTATTATTTTAATGGTTGACGAGCTCGGTGTTTGACCACAGCTCTCCTGATGTTAAGTGACGGTGTGGTCGAAGATGGTAAGCACACCTGGTCTGGAATAGAACTGGCTCTCAAGAGGCTGCTGGAACGGTGGAGCACGCTTGTCTAAAATTTATCGCTTCACTCTCGACATCGACTAATTGTGTCAGGTTTTACTTGCTGGTAGGTCTCCTTAGCAGGAGGTCGTCTAGGTAGGTTTCACCGCAGTACCAGATATTCTGCCGCCAAGCAGTACATTAAACATTACTGTGTTCTGGTTTGAAGGGTACTGCAGCTAGGGAAATTACAGGGCTGTTAAGACTAACCATCGAAAGTCTCAAAGTAATAAGCACCAAAGCCGCGACGTCCTAGGCATTGTTTTGTTACTCAAAGTTCTGTGTATCGCTGCAATGGTCATGAACAGGCGTTATCTCTTGCCATCAGGACAGCGTCTCGTTCGTCTCATAACTTTTATATATAAATTAGCTTTATAGTATTATAAAGTAGCTTTATAGTATTATAAAGTAGCTTTATAGTATTATAAAGTAGCTTTATAGTATTATAAAGTAGCTTTATATTATTATAAAGTAGCTTTATAGCTTTATAGTAGCTATTATAGTAATAAAAAAGGAAGACAAACTGGTAGCGTATTGCGACTGATTCTGTCCGAAATGATGGAGCGGTCTCAGTAGAACAAACTGAGAGACCAAGTGCTGATGTATTCTCATAATTATTATTTAGCACTGTTCTACTGGTTCCTTCTTTTAGTTTATCTGTATTTTTGACAAATTTGCAATAAATCTGTTGTTTTACATACGTGGTTAACTTCTTGAGGCTGCATTTTTGACATGCCAGCTTGCTGTCGAGAAAAGTCATGTTAGAAAAAAAAATGACTTATAGGTTTTTATCACACTTACAAGCTAGCTCGACTAATATAACATAGACAAAAATATGTATATTTTATGTCATTTATATTAGTTTAAATTACGGTTGCAAAGATTTAAAAAATACCCAAGAACATCATAAGTTACAAACATATAGCAAATTTATGTTTGCATAAAAAAAGTTTTAAAGATAAATAATTCTCATACCCGACGATTTTGCATCTGCCGACGGGTCTGTGAAGAAAGTTAAATGAAAATAATCATTAGATAACTGAAAGACTTTGTAAATACATTCTATAGTAGGTACGTACGCAAAACCCATACAGACACAGATTAAAAATATATAAACACAAATATTTATCCTGGGTGAGAATCGATCTCACGCCCGACAGCTCAAGAAACTCTTTGGTACCCCACCAAAGAGCTAACAGCCCAATCATAATTGTATACCAACTTATGTTTTAAGTATAGTAGTAATAATATGTGTGTCTAATGATATTGATTGTGTATTGTAGAAAAGCGCAAGCGTCAACGGCAGGAAGAGTCGCTGAGCCGGCGTCGCGACTACAGCGAACGATTCGCTAACTATCGGACGAGAGACACGCACGACGGAGGTAACATTCGCTCACAGGCTCTTTACCCTAAAATCCTTCATTCAGTCTTTTCAAGTCAGGCTGATATACACTTTACTTTGATCCATAGAACGGTGCACACCGCTATTCAAACAATTTGACTGCCTTAAAGCATGTGAATTATTCACTTGTTGTACTACAGTACAGTTGATAGTAACAACAAACAGTTGATACAAACTGCAATCACAGCGAAGGTCGTTCAATCACAGGTGGACAGACAACCTAGTAAAGATCCTAAGATTGCCTGGAAGAGATCGCTTTTAGCGAATTGTGATTTCGGTAACTAAATAAATAAATAAAATATAAATAAATATCATAGGACATTACACACAGCGCCATCTGCCCCAAACTAAGCAGAGCTTGTGCTATGGAAGACAGATAACTGATAGAATACTTAAATACTTTTTTTTTTGTAAATACATACTTATAATACATACAGTACACCCAGACACAGAACAAACATCGATGTTAGTCACACAAATGTTAGTCCTGAGTGGGAATCGAACCCACGCCCTTCAGCTCTCGAAGCAGACACACTACCAATGAACTACAGTGCCCTTTACTGTAGAACACATATTTACACACTACTGTGTGTACTACTTGGCGGTGGAATATTCTCGTGCTAAAGAGATCTAGATGAGAGGAGGAGATTTGCTAACACCAGACCAGTTTGGTAGAATATGGTTTTATCACCCTTTCGAGGATATGCCTATGCCTAACAGTGGGATGTAAAGGTTGTTGATGCATAATAAGAATAGAATAGAATAGAATATAACTTTATTATACACCAGAAACACAGACCACAATTAATACAATAAGATGGTTAGACAGCAGGGTAGTATTTGTGTTAAACTGCCTCATGGAAAAAAAATGTTTTATGTCATAGCGATGTATGTTTGTTACTTGTTTTTTGGGCCGACTTTTTTGTGGTTGACCACAGCTTACGTGATGTTAAGTGACAGTGTGGTCAAAGATCGTAAAGCACACCTAGCCTAGAATGGAACTGGAACAATTGGACGGATATGGATGTAATTTAGAACGGAGATAGCGTATTCCCTAGATTAACATATACCTTTTATATGGAAAAACGTAGGTGAAACCGCATAATAAACAATATGTGTTGCCTCGATTAAAAAAAAGTGGTTTGTGATATAAAATAATGTGTCTTTTATTCTTAATTGTTATTTTTTGTAGTGGCTTTGATTTTGACTAACCGTTCTTGTGTCTAACAGTAGTTTTTAGATCGTCTTACAATGCACAATAAAGTCATCATTGGCACCACTTTTTCTATTTTAACTTTAATGTTTTAGCCATTGTCTGTGACAGCTGTTCGTGAGACTATTTGTCATTTGTGCAATTTCAAAATATGGCATTTTTTATATGACCGAGTGTCTGAGTATTGAGTTGAAAATGTCAAATACTGGACTTAAACTAATATTTATTTATTAGCTTATGCAACAACCATTGTTATCAGAATTTTTAAAGCATTTTAGGGTAAAAGTTGAGCAAAAACGACCCTTATTTATACTTAAAGAAACAAAAAAAACATTACTTACTATACTTCTCGCCTCACTGGTCCTTTCATTGTATCCATTCGAACCGACCAATAAAGCCAGCAATAGGACACAAACGTACAACACTGAAAATATAATTGTATTATTCAACTTGTTCAGAAGTGCTTGGAAATTCTAACATTGTTTGAATGTGAATATGTGATGTAAGTACCGGTTTCACTATTTCAACTGACTAGTAAAATCCATCGATAGAAAGTTAAACAATTTCCGAGTGACATACAAAATATGTTTTGTACACAGCGTCAGCGTCAACGTTGTTTCAAATCATTATACAATACACTAGCGACCACACTTGGCTTCGGACAAACAAATAAACTGTCCGGAAAAAGTTATCTAAATGAAAGTCCCTTGTTGTTTAGAAAGACCAGTCCAGACCACCGGTGTGGCCAGTAAAAATTTAAGTAATACAAACCCAAAGAGACTAAATTGCGGGATTTATTTTGGTAAAATATATCTACAAATAAAAAAGTGTCGTAACGGAATAGGAAACGATTGAATTTGAATAGCCTAAAATACTTTTAAATATTAAAATTAACTTTGTTAAATTTGAAGATCTAGTAATATTATTTATTGTACTCACAAGCCGAGGACTTCATGTTACAATCACTAAACTGCACTAAATTTGAACCAATATAATGTGCCGTTTATAAATCAACCTTACCTTGCCTTACCTTGTAAGTTTCGATTAAAGACATCTATTTATTGATTGAAAAATGTTCACAATTTGTTGATAAACAAATTAGCCATTACCCATATAGTAAATAATTTCATGCTTATTTTATTTTCTAGCACTTATAATGTAATTAATTATTATTATATGTAGGTTTGGTGTAAATAAACTACACAATGAACATTTATATGAAACATTACTCGTGCTATGTTGACTATTAAAACTGTTGATTTCCTTGCCTTGCTTTGATTCGCTTCGGTGTTGACGTTAGTCAGTTTAATGGCAAATTGATTCAAAACCTAAATCTGCTACCAGTTGGGTAATAACCAGTTATATTTATATAAATCTAAACTAATGTTATAAAGAGGGAAGATTTGTATTTTTGTATGTTTGTAACGAATAAACTCAAAAACTACTGAACCGACTTCAACGTACAGGCAAGTCACTTGTTCCATAAAAAAATCTTACAATAACATTTTAAGTAAATGAAGCTAAATAAAATTAATTATCAAGCTAACAACGTATAACATTATTATATTTACAGTGCGTACCTACTCTGTTTGCTTATGTACAAAAATGAGGATTCTGAAAACTTCATTGGTAATCTTCATAAATACACTTAAAGTTTTTTAAATTCTGTATGATTTTATTCGGTAATACAGCTAGATAAAAACATTAATATTTTGGCGTGACGGCCCTGCTTCTCAACTTTTGTACCGTGCTTGTGGTACACCGGTTACGTACCGGTGTAAAATTCGCGATAATTACACTATGTAAACTATAGAAAAAAATACTAAGGTAAACCACAAAAATAAATAGCTAAAAGCGAGGGTTGTAAGAAGAACAGCTGTCCAGCATGCTTTCTTTCTCTGTCCATACTCACTAACGTTACCGGTTATTGTGCATGTGTCCACTTTCCAGCCCACACCGGGCTCCTACACGACGTCGATTCAGAATACTACGTGACGCCCAGTCCCGAGCACCACGCCACCGGCTATCAACGTGCAGAGCTGCCTTACAATAGGACTGTGGACGATGTCATAGATCGGAGGTGAGTCAAACATTTGGAAGGTATCATCAGGCTTGCCTAGACAGAACCTGCTTACTCCTGATTTGACGACACCCATATTGTATTTTTTGGGAAACAGACTCCGGCAAAGAGTAATGTCGCTCATGTATATATTTATCCAAATATACCATATACGTAACCGAATTACTGATATGTAAATAAAAACCATAAATATTAGTGCAATAAATAAAATAACTAAACTTTTCAACGTTAAATCCTTTAGTACCGCAAATATATTTCTGATCTGTAAAGAAAAAAAATATGCCAAGAGAACTGGAATTGCCAAAGGTGAAAACTTTGATAGCGGCATGACCGTGACGCGGTTGCCTGGGCCCATAACCTATTAAAACACGTTAGCTTTTCGTAATCGACTGACTGTTGAATGTCAACGAGTAGTTACATTGAGTGACTTAAATGAGGGTACTTATACATTTTTTTTACCTACATACTAACAATTAGCATGTAGGTGAAGCGAATAGCCCCTACTAAAAAAATCACACAACTGAAGAAGTTTTCATAACAACAATTTTAATATCAATTAATTTGCTAGGTTCGGCGACAGCGCCCTGCCATCAATCCGCTCGGAGTTCGAGGAGCGTCGCCGGGACAAGATGACGATGCCGCCGCGAGGTCTCTTCGACGACGTATAGACTGCCAAGGGCCAGTGCAATACATACTGTAAGGACGTTCGTTTTGGTTTCCCTGAACATAGGAGATCGAGAGAGACAGAAGTGATATTTATTTTGATGAGCCGCACACTAGCTTTAAATTTGTGCATGGGCACTTGCGGCGCCACATTTCAAGATGCCCGTAAAAGTTGGTTATTTTATTGTGTCTAAAGACGATGGCGGATTTGAACCAAACACAATCCCTCTCAGTAATGGATGTTGTTATTCTTTACATACTTAGACACCTAAGTAACTGTTTTAACGTTTTTATAATCTGCGATTTTATTGCTATCATGCTTAAAAACCTAACAAAAAACAGATGTAACGTGCTTGTTTTATGGTTAGGTCTGGTTAGAGACGAACGAGGCGCTCTCCAGCACCCTAGCGTTTGCCGCGGAGACACGTGACAAGGTTATTTATTTACTATCACAGCTCACGTGTTTGGTGAGATGATGTAGAATGTGGCGTCAAGCACAAGTATCACTTTTTCCACTATGTGGTCTAAGCTAAGTCAATCGACTTCACCAGTAAGACGAGAACTTGAGAAAACCACGCGGAAAAATCCTTCTCACACCGTATTGGAACTTTGCTTCTCTCGATCAAAAGTTAGATAATATTTGTTAGTCGAAACGCTTAGATATGATAATAATATATTGTACCATGAACGAATATACATACGTATAGTAAAGACTGCTAATGTCGGTAAATTTTGACGTAGCTTGGAAGTTTGACGAAAAGAAGACTTGCCTAGCTTTCATGGCTGTTTGGTCGCTAATTGCCATCAAATTTGTGTTAAAAGTCATTTAAAAGCTATCGCTCTAGTCAGTCCCAGCAAACCAATCGGCAGCTTAAGCGAAACCAATAGACAGCATTCTTCGTAATTTGTAGATATACGATATTTTCAAAGAAAACAGCGACATATTTTGCATACAAAGTGTTTTAAAATGTAAATCAATAAAAAATTAACTTAGAATCGGGTAGCGTGTGATGCCGTAGTACAAAGATTATTATACTAATTATTATTCGTTCTATACCTTTTCCTCAATTTCTATACTCCTAGCGCCATCTAACAGACTTATTTAATATTACAAGTAAATCTGTAAATAAACTACGTAATTTTCATACACGCCAGCAGTCTATATGTATTCGTCCATGGTTGTGCAATTGTACATAGTATTAGCAATTTGTAGTTTTGTACTTTAAAATGAGCCTTATATACATATAAACAGAAACACTTATTACACATTATCACAGAAACAATTAATACTCTATTTCTGAATTATAAACCACTTATAGTGCAAAAGTGATGGATTTCACATTTCAACAATTTTAAATTTCACATAGCAACTGCAAAAAAAACATGTTTTTATTCGTACAGTTAGATGATTAAGTGCTTAACAATGTGAATGATGTTTGAATGTTAAAAAAAAACAGTAAAAGCACTTTTCTGTCCGAGTGTACATTCAAAAAATGTAGTATTATCATAAAAATACTTAGGCACAGTATATGAAAACATTAACCTTTAAATTTGTGATGTGACTAAAGCATAATTTAATTGGAAGCATGCCTACATATAAGTATTAATGAATTTGTATGATTTTTTAAACCAAAACCTTTAAAGCAGCATCAGAAATTAATTTAGAAAAATCTATCTCCTTAAATTATGTTTAAAATTGCTAATTGTGTATATGTTTTTATGTATATGAAATATTAAGTTTAAATGTGATTGTTTTGTACAAATCGTGTTAAATTTTTAATGAGACATCTATTATGATTATGACATGTATGTGAATCTTTCCAAATCATGAAATTGTAAAAAGCTGTATGTTCTAAAAAACTATAAAAGTTTAAAAATATAGTCAATTGCCTATCCAGAAGTGAAATACGTAAATAACGTGATTCCAATCCCCGCAGCTCGCGCCGGAGATAAGATGTATTTCCGTAGACATAAACGTGACAAAGCCACAAATTCGTCCGTCTCATTTTCGCGAGTGGAATGACTTTTATTATAATTCGCGTGCTACGCGGTACAGAAATGTAATTCCTGTCGAGGCCTGTACATTACTTCTCTGGAACATGGAATAGTCACTAAAAATGACAATACAATAATGAACCAATAGAGATATATTTAGTGTAGCCCGATTAAAGCCTTAAGAGACCTTATAAACGTTGCTAAGTTAATCTATACTCATCAAAGTTGCCAGACTCGTTTTCACGCTTGACATTTCTCATCATCGAGAAATTGACAGAGCATTTTATGTATTAACTTTAAGCAACGTTTTACAAGTAAGTTCTACAAAATTACGCTTCTCTACCGCCATTAAGCTTAAAATAAAAAATAAATAAAACAGAATCAGATCAGATCAGATCAGATTGTGCTTATTTCACGTTACGCAACTGTGTAATAGTTATAAATAATTTTGTTTAATAATATTAGCTTGTTTTTGCATACTTTACGTATACTTTAGTTGAAATTAATTCCATAACAAATATTGATTTTATTTTTAATTTATTACCTAATGTAGGCACTATTTGATACATACGCCTTGATTTGTTGATTATTTTTCATTCCATAGATTTATTGGATGCAAATAGCATTAAACACTGATGTGATATTGTTTACGTGCATTGTTTTATTTCAAGTCTTATCCTAACTTCTTGCCAGGTTATACGTACGTGGAAAATTTAAAACGGAAAAGTGCATCAAAATAAGGGTGTAGCATAATTTTACCGCAATCGATACATACTTGCAGTTGCGTGAATGCTTGCGAAATTGCGATACAAATTTGAGCTTTAGGTAGTGAAATTAACGGTCAATATGCTATAAAACATTTAGATTCGTGTTTCGCCTTAACTGTGTCAGGGAGCCTGAACTTTATGCAATGTGGGTGGCAAAAGTTTCTAAATTGACTTCTTGCAATGTGTTTAATGTTTTTTCATTGTTTAAATAAAACACTTGAAATGTTGTAACGACTACTTTATTTTTTTCATTTCATACAGTCACATTTATAAATAAATACTAACAAAGTTATTTGAAATACACTTTGATGTTGTCCAACTTGCTTCGTATCTCATGTGATGAATCCTTCGACAAGTCCTGTGCGTACGTTTGATAAATGGTCTTCAACTTGTTCAGTTCGTCTGTTTTATTGAGATCTAGAAAAAATATAAAAAAAAGTTTTTTTTTATTTGTTCGTCAGAATTATACCAAAAGAATAGCCAACGTTTGACCAGAGTCAAATGGACATAGAATTACTTTCCAATATGGTCACTCAACGGGCCAAATCTTTGGATAAATTACCGCGAGTGGTATTTACAATCTAATGCTGCCGTAGGTCAAATGTCTATTGTTTACTTACTACAACAGCGTAAAATAAATTAACAATAAACTCTACTTATTAGGGTGGTCCTTATTTTTCAACTTTCGAATTATCCTCCGGGCACTTTCTTATTTGATTATATACCTCTAAATACGAAATAAATGTTTTTTTGTTTTTGATTTTGTTAAGATTTAGAGGTCGCTACCAGCTGTCAATTTTTTACAAAAAGTGTTCAAATACAGCTTAAATGGTGATTCCATTAATTTAAAATTTAGGTACATAACATGTTACGTGCGAGTGAAACTAGCATAGACTATACCTTCTAATCCCCCTCCCCCCTCTCCGTTCCTCGACCCCCTCATTTGTACTACGATCGCCCCGCACTTCAGTTCTGTTAAGCAACAAGAGCGCACGTGTTGTTTTTGTAAAAGTTACAGTGAAGTGTTTCAATTTGCAATGGCGTCTACTAGTAGCGGATTCAGTATAACTACTAGAAATCAAAGTGAGATTTGGCTTATCGGTCAATTATTATCTGAATTAAGCCAATCAACCTTACCATCCATTGGCGAAGTGTTGCGATATTTTTTCTACTACAAAAATGAAGAAAAGAAAAGTATTCGTGAATCTGCGACTTTGACGGCTTGTGGGGTTATTAATTTGTGGGAAAAAGCTGGCATACCTATTCAATTAAAAAAACATGTCATCAGCAAAATTGAAAAGCTGTTCAAAGAATGGCAGAATCTAAAAAAAAATAAAGAAAACAAGAAAAAACGTTCAGAAGCATTGAAAACAAAAGAACAAAACTGGCAACAAAAGTTAGAAGATTTATTTGACATCGCTCATCGTGATGCTTTAAATATTATGACTTTAGAAGAAGATAAACAGTTTTTGTTAGCAGTGCGGCAAAATCGACGCCAATTTTTGATTGGTTCAGTCGACAGAAAAAGTTTAAACAAATGTAAGAAAATAAAAGAGAAAAAAGAACGGCTTGATAAATTGCGCGAGCGTGAAAACAAAGATATCTCGTCTATAACAGAAAAATGCTCATTGTCTTCATTATCATTTATTTCGTCATCGTCTGCCACAATAAGTGGGGAAGAAACTCCATCTGACTCCGAATTTATATCAAAATTGACGAAGATGCAACCACCTCAAAAACGAGCTCGAAAAGATATTATTAACAGTCAATTAGCTTCCAGTCTTGATGTTTCTAAATTGAGTGACAGAAAAGCAACTATGGTCGTGACATCTACTTTGAAAAGCGCAGGCTGTGATCCATCAGAATTTAATGTCAATAGATCTTCTATTCGTCGGCAGCGTGTCAAAAATCGCAAAGCTGTTGCAGAGTCGCTCAAAAGCGAGTTTAAACCTAGTTCGTCTTTAACAATTCATTGGGACGGTAAACTTATAGAAGATATTACTGGACACAAAACTGTAGATCGGCTGCCAATTTTGGTATCAGGACATGGAGTCGATCAATTACTCGCCGTCCCAAAATTAGAACGTGGAACAAGCGAAGCTTGTGCGTCGGCTGTCTACGACGCTATAAATTCATGGAATTTGAGCGATAAAGTAAAATGTTTGTGTTTTGACACTACTGCTGTAAATACCGGCTTAAGAAGTGGAGTATGCGTTCTCTTGGAGCGCAAAATGGATAAAAATATGCTTTGGTTTGCTTGTCGTCACCACATAATGGAAATTATGTTGTCAGGTGTAGTGGATCAATCGCTTGCCCCATCTAGTGGTCCTGATATACAATTATTCAAAAGATTTAAGAACAGTTGGGACTCTATTGACCAAAGCGACTTCAAAACAATAACAGATGACGCTGAGGCAAATATTCTTGCAGAAGTGGCCGCAGACAGGATTTCTTTTGCCAAAAAGCAACTTCAAGTACATCAACCTCGAGATGACTACAAAGAAATGTTAAATCTTACAATCATATTCTTAGGAGGTGTTCCTGAAAAAGGCGTTTCATTTCGGAGACCTGCTGGTCTACATCGAGCTAGATGGATGGCAAGAGCCTTGTACTGTTTAAAAATTTATTTATTTAAGCATCAGTTAAAGCTAACGAAAAAGGACGAAAAGGCTGTGAGAGAAATATGTATTTTCACGGTGATGATTTATATCAAATATTGGTTTCAAGCCTCTACCAGTCAGTCAGCACCAAGAAACGACTTACAATTATTAAAAGACCTTAAAGCTTTTGAAAGTGTTAACAAAAATCTAGCTACTATTGCGCTGAAAAAGATTTTAAATCACTTGTGGTATTTGTCGGAAGAGCTGGTTTCGCTTGCATTTTTCGATGACGAACTTTCAGTCCAAGAGAAGAAAAAAATGGTAGAAGCACTCAAAATTGAAGGCACACATGATTGCTTAAAACGAATAAACCTTGACATGGCGACCATCCACGAAAAAAATATAGAAAACTTTGTGAGCAGTAATTCTTTAAAATTCTTCCAGGTCCTAGGTATCTCATCAGATTTTTTTTATAAAGACGTTGAAACCTGGAACGAAGACCCTGATTATATAGCTGCCAAAAATATTGTTCATTCATTGCGTGTAGTGAATGATATAGCTGAGCGTGGTGTTGCTTTAATGGAAGAATACAATAAATTAATTACCACAAATGAAGAACAAAAGCAATATTTGCTTTTGTTGGTAAAAGAGTATAGAAAAAAGTATCCCAATACTAACAAGTCAACCCTTGCATCTTAAAAGTAAATCATTCAGATTATTTTATTTCATAGCATCAACAAAAATTGTGTAATATTTTTAAGACCTGGTTAAAAAAAATAAAGGATTCTGAGAAAAACAAATTTTGGCTTTTTATTTAAAATTTAAACCTTGGTAGCGACCTCTAAATGTTATTAAAAAAATTCAAAAAAATTACTGTAATATTTTCTTAAGGTATATAACCAAATTACGTGGTGCCCCCCGAAATTAAAGAAAAAAAATATTTTCCTTAAGAATAAGGACCACCCTACTACTTATACATAATTAAAATCGCATTAAAAAGTTAAAAAAGAAACATTTTATCTCTCCAATCTAAGTTCTAAACAATAAAGGCGAGAATAATAAGGTTGACTTTACCTTTGAATTTCTTGATAAGAATTTCCATTATGTTGAGCGCATCTCTCCTGTGCCGCACTTGATTACTGTTTTCTGTGGAAAAAAAAACAATACCGTTAAATACGAAACTACAACCTCTTTACACCACTTGATTGGGAATTTTATTACGTATTGAACACCATCAGGCGAGAGATATGTTCGTCTGGTCATTCGTTTTTGCGCACCTTTTTTATAGGCCACAGTGTGTTTATGTACTCGTATTCTACCGTTAAATAGTGCTGTGTAGGCATAACTGTGTTCCCGTTCGCATGGTGTATTTGCAGACCTTTTTTTGCACGAGAGCGTGATTTTTTATAGTTTTGCCAAAACTATGATGACAAAAAAAGACTTATTTCTTGTCTGTCACAGCATAAAACTAAAAACATGGACAGCGAAAACGTCCTTTTAAAATTTCAAAAGACAAACTTTACACGCACATACAAATTGACGTAAAGTCGAAGCAGCGTCAAATTTTCACAAGTCGCGGTATAATGTTTGTTTCTAAATGAGTAGAATAAAGAGGATATAAACACTACGTTTTAAGTCAACATATCTTAAGAAACCGTTTTTGTAAATACGAATGTACTTTCGTCAACTTTACGAGAAATCACAGTACTCGATCAAAATCATATTACGACCACACACAATATGACATTACACTATAAACGTAACATATTTTAATTTAGTAAAAGTTTCTATCTGAATGTTGGTATAATATACGTTCACAATGCTCTAAACCTGTTCAACTCAGCACTTATATCTCAGTACGCTGTACGCTTCTTTAATTTTTATAGAAATATTTGCGTCATTCAGTTGTAATAAAGGCCAATATTCTATGTATATATTTAGATTAACTAAAGATTAGATAACTGCACTGCGATTCGCTTGTGCCTTAATGGGAATTATGACAAAGTTCACTTACTGAGCGTATAATCGACAACAGAGGCCACTCTATCCAATACAGCAGTGATGGCTTTATCCCTCCCCGTCGCACAATCAGTTTCCATCGGCTCGTCGGTGTCGGCGAGGATGGTCAGCCGCTCCAGCACCCGCGTCATCGATGTCAGTATGGACAGCTGAGTTGACCGCGAGCTACTTGCGTAAGAACTGTCGCAGTGGTCGAAAAATAGTTCTTGGTATTTGTCTGAAACAAACATGTTTTTTTTAACTATTTATAAATCAAGTGAAATACTTGTAGTATACGAATATGGTCGAACCACGCACGATTTTATACAGACAGACGAACAGTTTTTTTTATAGTTGACAGGCTAGGTGTTGACCACAGCTCATGTTAAGTGATGTTAAGTGATAGTGTGGTCAAAGATAGTAAAGATGCTATGCTCATGCTTTTCGCATGCTCAAACCTAAACAATGAGCCTGAGCTGTCGGTAAAGGAAAACATCGTGAGGAAACTATAGCATGGTGGTAAAGTACTTTCTAGTAATCGGCTGGCTAGTTACCACTCTCGAATCGTTGAAAATCAGCCGCCAAGCACCTAACGGTGTGTTTCGGCAGTCTCACTTGAGAGCCAGTTCCATTCCAGGTTAGGTGTGCCCCCAAAGCCTGCTAGCTAGAATTCTGAATTTAGAGAATACGTTTTTTAACGAATTGACCGTAAAAAGACTTAAATCATTCTTAATGGAGAATGTATTCAGTCAATAGAATATGATGAAGAACCTTGTGCCTCAGCATCTTTGGGCCACGCTTTCCCCAGCAGTTCGTAGGCGGCTTCCTTCAACGCCGTGAGTTGTTCCCGCCTCTGTCTCGCGCCTTCGTTGTCCTCTTCGTCGGAATCCTTACTCATTGATAACTCATCCTGTAAACACACAAATTTGCATTTAATTTTCTGTTTCAAAAAAAATTTATTTTTTACCTCGCGTAAGGTAAAAGTTCTCGAAAATGTGTGAAGTTTGCTTGACCAGTGTGGTGGACTTCGATCTTAGCCTTTTTACAATAAGAGTTGTGGGACAGCAGTAGCACAGTTTATCAAAACAAGGCTGATACAGTTAAAAACCAAATACAATAAACATCTTAGTTTTTTTTTCAATCCCCATGGATATGTGACGAAATTATAAACATACAACAAGCAATACGTGATTTGTATCAGCATGGCAATAAAAATGATAGAGACGATAAAACTAAAAAAATAAACATGAATTCATTTAAACGAGAATAGTAAACTTCAAAAATCCAAAGAAAGTTTGGAATGTTATCAAGATTAATTAAGAATGTAACTAATAAAAATCTGAAGGAATGGGACTGCAGAACCTTGTAGACAGTACCTAATACTGATGTCTCAATTTCGGAAAAAAATTTCGCGGAGTAAATGAAAAAAAATATTAAAAATTATATTTTATTCTACTCTTATGTAAAAGACGAAGGAGACGCTCTTGAAACCGGAACACCGTGCCTAATGTTTACACTTTTCTGCTTGGCGGTAGAATGTCTGATACTGCAGTTGTACCTAGCCAGACAACCTTCTGCCAAAGAGTTTTATGATTAATGCCGTCAAATAAGTTATAGAGATCGTGCCCAAATTTTAATATATTGTTACGATCAAAGAAAAAGATGATTTTTTTTTATTGTTATTATACGCTCCACAGACGCTGGGGTCCGTGACCTTTGTCAACTTTAGTTACAAATTTTTTTTTTTTTTTACAATTTTACATTACAAAAAGAGGAGAGGTTAGTAGGATCTTAATCTAAGGTTAAAGTAGGTACTAGATTGTGTGTATACCGCGAGCAGACCAGCGACCCGCAAGCAGCACCCGATCACGAGTATGACGCATGTGCCAGCCATCGCCCTCCTCAACCATATCTGAGGGAAGAGAGCGACCCGACACACGACGCCGCCGCAAGAAGGAGCCTTCGATGGTGAGCATGAATGCTCGAGGCATACACACAATCCTTATTTCTATTTACATGAGTTTTCGTTTGAAATCGCCTCCTCCCGACTCAAGGCCTCCAAAGAAAAAGATGATTTCGCACCATTTGCTTAGTCGCTTTCTACCAAACACTCCGCCGGAAACCATTGGTGTAGCAGTTTGCATACAGTACGATTGTATTGTATTGTAAAAATATCTTGTTACAATATTTTGTTGTTATAGAGATCTGAACGTAAAACACTGGAAACTAACTCTTTGTAAACGAACTCCTGACACTTTTCTGTCA
The DNA here is from genome assembly GCA_905404145.2 of Biston betularia. Taxonomy (NCBI): domain Eukaryota; kingdom Metazoa; phylum Arthropoda; class Insecta; order Lepidoptera; family Geometridae; genus Biston; species Biston betularia. Next base: position 4,162,126 of record FR989868.1, read on the forward strand.
CATGCTGTAGCTTTATGGCAGAATCATCAAAGCATAGCACGATGCACGCACGTCGTCGTCTTGCTTCCTACTGCCCGTACAACGACTCATAGTGCACAGTAAAACCACGTCAGTTTCCAGCTTCCTTAAACCTCTTTTAAAGTGCAACATAGCGACTTTACTAACCTTAGACAGTATAACTTTAACAATTTCATAGACGTGTCTGAAAGTGTCCGCATCGGTGTCGCGTAGCGCTCGCGCGAGAGCTGTCAACGCGTGACGTTTATACACCATCTCCTGTTTGCGAGCTTCTGTTAGAAGCGCGGATATGCACTCTGATCGCATCACCGGAGAAAGTGGCGCCTCGCCTTCTTGGACACTGGAGAGAATACATAAAACATGTTTAGGATAATTAAAATATCACAAATATATACATATATATTTAATTTATGATCAGATTCACTCGGGATGAAGTAAGGATTCTAACAGCACAACTAAATCTGTTCAGGCATTTAAAAGTTATGGAGGATTAAGAAACTCACAAAAATGAATGAACCCTGACAACATCACACTCCTTTTTAGGCAGTCGTGTAACAAATTGCAACTAAACTGGTTTCGAATCCACGGCGCCCACCAAAATAAGTAGGCTATTTGCGTCACGATAAATTTCAATTTTGCATCTACTTTCGCTAGTACTGTTACTTGTTCTGTGGTAATACTGACTTGCATAGTTCAGCGAGCGCGTCGACGACGTGTTGTTTCCCGTCGAAGGTCTTCCCGTGCACGGCGGCCAGCAACGCGCGCGCCAGCGGCTCGCGTTGACTGCCCAGTCCTGACGTCACTTCCTTGCAGATCGTTTTTGTAGCACTTGCTCCCTGTAGTAATGTGGATAAAGGACTACTAAAGCATGTTGTTCAAAATTCAGTTCTTTTTTCTTCTTTTTCTTATATTTAAAAGTATTGAAACTGTCCATGACAATTGGAGCGGTCTCAGTACCCAAAATTTTGTTTGACAGAATACAAAACATCGCTGCTTTAGCGCTCATTACGTTGACATTCCATTATATTGTTAGCAAAATGTTAAAGCGCTAATGTCCCAAACTAGATACTTCACTGTTATAATTGATGAAAATGACATGAAATGAGCATAATTTTGTTTACAACGAAAACAATTAATAGCCATACTTTAAAGTAAATGTTAATCATAGTTTAGTCCAACTCATACATCATCGAATGTATTAGTTTATCATGGCCTCATGGATGTCAGACACGGTGTAACATGGACCACGCTTGCCCAGAACATATTACCAGATTGTAATAATAGATATAATACCAGATTATTACCCAAATCCCTAAATTCTAAGAAGTCAGAAACAATCCTAAAAAGAGGTTTAAAACTTTTGTAACACGGATGATGATAGTTTTTGCTAGAAGCTAAAACTATCTTCAGAGATTTCTATATTCACCGCAAAAAAAAAAACAAAACGAGCAGTTGTGAGGTGTTGTCACACTCACCTGTACTTTCTTAGTCCAACTGCTAGAGTTGAGAGCTTCTTCCACGGCGGTGCGGATGGCCGGCAGATGGCGCTTGATGCCACTCTCGCGCGTCGGACTTATGTCAGTCCAAATCTCCTCGTACATCTCCACTGTAGTCGACTCTGCGGGAGCAAATAGTTTTAAGGTAATGAGTAGTTCGCAGCATAGTAACTAGAAAAAAATACGAAACACTTTGACTAAGTAAACGCACGTTTGCACGCACGCAGTTTTTTTTTCAAAAATTTTATCAAGTTTTGTTCAATATTTTTAAAACACACTATCTATATCAAACAAGATACCGACATTCAGTTGCCTAGTTAAGAAGAAATAAGCAAATAAACACGCGAAATACGACTTTAGTAACATAATATTTAGGGACAAGTTTTAAGATATATGCAACTTTTTATTTCTGTAATGTATACAATTCCCTTAGGATCGCGGGTGAGACCGGAATGCTAGTAAGTTGAAAAACATAATAATTACCATCATCCTTGGGGCCATGCATAGCTAGGAATACCATAGGTGCCAATACTTCCTCGTTGTCCTTAATGTGTTCTATCTTAGCTTTGGCTGTTGACTTGAGGGTTAACGCGATGGCAGAGCGGGAGAGGTCGTCTTCTTTCGTCTCGTATAATGTAACTAGCTTCTTACATAACTTCTGGACTGAGTGAGGCTGGAATTCATATAAATTGCTTTGAACATATTACAATTACAGCGGATATAGTAAGTGTAGTGTGCCCTGACAGTCTTATATTTTTATGAGACTTAAATGAGAATAGGGGATTGTTGCACCCTCATTCGCCACAATGGTCCATATTATCTAGTCGCACAACGCGCTGCAACGTGAATTGATGCTACAAAAAGGACAGCAAATCAAATATATTCTCGAGATTTGATGCTTGCGGACCTGCAGGCTGTTGCGGGATCCCGCAGTTCTTAAAATTACGCTGGATCCCGGTGAATAACGGGGTCCCACTTTGCTGGATTGCAATCCCTGTTAGAACCGTTTTAGTTTACAATCATTTGTAGATGGCTCTGTTAAACTCTTAACACGCGCAAGCGTTTGTCGCATCGAGGACAGTAAGCTTTTCGTACTTCGATTGATTTTTTAGTTCTGGATTTACATCGAATAAATAGTGTCAAGTAGTAGTGTTTCTTTTGGTGGTCTCAGTGCGCGAGTTCTAATCATGGTGCCGAAACTCGGGGGACGATTGAGTGAACAGTGAGTGAATCAGTGAAGTGATACAGTGAACAAAGTGACTTTGGATTGTTGGACTGGTAAACCGTGAGTTAGAGTGTTTGTTACTGTGTTACTTTGGACTTGTAAAATTTAAATCACTTTGAACTTTTTGTAAATTATTTTGAAAGACTTAGAAAATTCAAGATAAAATTTCTGTGGACTTAGAATTTCTGAACTTTGAAAATTTAGAATATTTCTGGACTTTGAAAAATTTTGTGATAAATATATGTGATGTGTTCTGAACTTTATCTTTAACTGGACTTAGTTATTTTAAAACTAATTTTGCTAGAACATTTAGAGTTTATTTATGTGTTGTGAATTTTAGTTCAAGATGGCTAAATCAATAATTCTCTCTCAAGATGAACTATTAAAGTTACTTAATAAATCCTACACAAATTATTGCAAGTCCCCAAAGTCTAGAATAACTGCATCATATGTAGAAAGTAGAACAGAATCACTAACAGTATTATGGGAGAAATTTCAAACTAATCATGAGAAGTTAGTGAGCAGTACAGACAGAGATGTTCGAACAGAATCCTATTTTTCTGAGGATAGATATGAACAGTTTGAAGAAGCTTACATAGAATACAAGTCGAGAATGAAGGATGATTTAAAGAGTTTAATTCCACCATCTTCAACTTCTAAATCTGAACTAACATCACCAATAGACATGTCATCATCACCTCGTTGTGAAGTGCGATTGCCACAAATTAATTTACCTCAATTTAGTAGTGGATATGAAGAGTGGCAGTCTTTCCACGATATGTTTGTGTCAGTGATCCACAATAATGAACGTTTAAGCGCCGTACAAAAGATGCACTACCTTAAGAGCTGTCTTCATGGCGAAGCCGAGAACGTGCTGAAGAATCTTTCCACCACAGAAACTAATTACCATGAAGCTTGGCTTCAACTTACTAAGCGTTATAATAACAAGAGATTCAACACAAATGAAGTTCTAAAGAAGCTCTTTGCACAAAAAACGAGTAATGTGGAATCATCAACAGCTATAAAGCTACTTTTGGACACAACATCTGCTTGTTTGAAATCGCTGGCGAATCTAAACATTGATACAAAATCATGGGATGCAATAATTAATTATGTGGTGGTGACTAAGCTCGACCAGGAGTCAAGAAAGCAATGGGAGCTTCATTTAAGTCAAACAAGTTCAGACGAGCTGCCGTCTTGGGATCAGCTTAAGATATTCTTGGAGACCAGATTTAGAACGATGGAGATGTTAGAAGGAGTAAAGCCTACTACGAAATCAAAGTCTTTTCATGCAGTAGAAAAGAAGAACAAGATAAAATGCGTGATGTGTGATGGTGAACATTATCTTTATCAATGCAAGAAATTTACAAGCTCTTCTCCAAAAGATAGATCAGAGTATGTAAAAGCAAAAGGGCTATGCTTTAATTGTCTTGCACCGAATCATTCAGTAAAAATTTGCCATCAGTCGACCAGTTGCAGACGATGCGGACGACGTCACCATACGCTGCTGCATTTAGAAAGAGATCAAGAAAAAGAGAAGACGCAGGACTCCACGACAGAAGAATCACACAATCAACCTATAGAGAAAACAAATATTTTATCAAACTTTTCTAAAGACTTTTCACCCTCTGAAGTATTGTTAGCTACTGCAGTGGTTAGAGCTAAGTCAGTAAACGGAGTTACACATGTAATTAGAGCATTAGTCGATCAAGGGTCACAGGCTTCCTTTATAACGGAAAGTACTGTTCAGTTACTGGGACTTAAACGCAAACCAATCAATGGGTTGGTGTCTGGAGTGGGAGATGGTCACACACGTGTTAAGTATATGGTATCGTTGCGTATCAAATCACGCCATCACCCAGATATATCAATCTCAGTAAATGCTTATGTGTTAGGTTCCCTTACGTCGATGCTTCCTTCAAAGGTTGTTCAATCAACTGATTGACTCGAGTTAGAAAAGTTACCCCTGGCCGATCCAGAATTCACATCACCAAGCAAAATCGATGTTTTGCTTGGAGCTGAAATATATAGTGAGATTTTAAAGAGTGGCATTATCAAAAGTCCGTCGAGAAATTTAATCGCGCAAAACACAGTTCTCGGCTGGATTATTTCGGGTAAAGTGACGTCAGATTCAATTTCAGCAAAAAGAGTTATAAGCATACACACACAAATCCGAGAAGATGATTTGTTGAAGAAATTCTGGGAGTTAGAGAAGGAACCAGATACGGATCAAAAGATATTTACAGAAGAAGAGAAAAAATGCGAAGAGATATTTGATTCGACAACTAAGAGAAATCAGGATGGCAGATATGTTGTGAGATTGCCATTCAACTCTAACAACCCAGAATGTCAATACGGTAAGACGATGCAAATAGCAAAAGATCGTTTTACGTCCTTAGAGAAGAAATTATCTAAGAATAAGTACTTGGGTGAAGAATACGCTAAAGTTATAAAAGAATATGAAGTCTTAAATCACATGAAGCCTGTTCCTAAAGAAGACATCATCAACCCTAATGCGGTATATCTCCCACATCACGCTGTGGTGCGGGAAGACAAAGACACGACTAAAGTGCGTGTGGTGTTTGATGCATCTTGCAAGGGCGTTAACAACGTATCACTCAACGACAACCTTCTTGTCGGGCCAAAGTTACAGCAAGATTTACACCATCTGCTGTTACGATGGCGTACTCATCGTATATGTATAATAGCCGATTTGGAAAAAATGTATAGACAAGTTCGTGTCGATGAGCAGGATATAAACTATCAGCGTATTCTGTGGCGACCTGAAGTTGATGGACCGATCGAACATTATCAGCTGTTAACTTTAACATTCGGCACGGCTTGTGCCCCGTACTTGGCGGTCAAGGCGTTACACCAACTGGCAGAAGATGAGAAACTACAATATCCAATTGGAGCACGAATCACAAAAAATGATCTATATATGGACGATTTGATGACGGGTTGCGATAACGAAACAGATGCGATTCATATTTTTGAAGAATTGAGCTATATAATGAAGTCAGGAGGGTTCCAATTTCAAAAATGGAGTAGTAACTCAAATATACTGCTGGAATTTATCGGACAAGAGCGAATGAGAAACAAGGGGTCTGTTAGCATCAAAATGGACAAAACACTTAAGATTTTAGGAATTACATGGAATAGAGCTGATGACACATTTGAGTATGTGATAAAGCTGCCTACATTGGTAGCGCCAGTTACAAAACGTAAGGTGCTTTCTAATATTGCGATGTTATTCGACCCGCTAGGGTGGGTAGCTCCTACGATCACGACTGCAAAGGTTTTCATACAAAAACTTTGGCTAGCCGGAATAGAATGGGACCAGGAACTCCCAGACTGTTTACTGAAGGACTGGCTCACATATAGACATGAGCTCTACACGCTTTCGAAGTTTAGCATACCAAGATGGATCGGAAGTAGCAACAGCGACAAGCGGCTCGAATTGCAGGGCTTTTGTGACGCTTCAAATGTTGCTTACGCTGCCGTCGTATATGCACGTGTTATAGATGAGCATGGAAAGGTACGAGTGAACCTCATATGTTCCAAAACAAAGGTTGCTCCGGTTAAACAAGTATCTATTCCACGTTTAGAGTTATGCGGCGCGGTGTTACTTACTAAGCTTCTTTCAAATGTATCCGAGGTGTTGCAAGTACCAAAAGAGAACGTACACGCATGTACTGACTCTTTGGTAGTCATAGCATGGTTAAGCAGTCATCCTTCAAGGTGGAAAACCTTCGTGGCCAACAGGGTATCAGATATACTAACACAAATGGACAGCAATCAGTGGTCACATGTGCGCTCGGAAGACAACCCAGCTGATTGTGCTTCTAGAGGCATAAAAGCAGCAGAATTAGTAGAACTGAACCTGTGGAAGACAGGACCAAGTTGGCTTGGAGAGAAAGAGATAAAGTACAATAAAAGAGTTGCAAAAGAGACAAATTTAGAAGAAAAGAAAGGTGACACATTATGTTTAGCACAAACAGTTAAGAAAAAGCAAGCGGAAGAATTTGTTGAAAAGTTTTCGGATTTAACGAAAATGCTAAGAGTTTTTTCCTATTGTAGACGTTGGTTGGAAGTTAGAATTGCACGAAGTGAACGTCGGAAGTTTTCAGAGTTTCCAACGGTTGAAGAGCTAAATGAGACATTGTTAAAACTGATTGGTGTTATACAAACTTCTAGTTTTCAGGAAGAAATAGACGACATACGAGCCCGTGGAAGCGTTTTAAAGAGAAGTGCACTGCATACTCTTTGCCCAATAGTAGATTCTAAAGGAATATTAAGAGTCGGCGGTCGCTTGGATAGAGCAGAGATTTCTTATGATAAGAAGCATCCAATAATACTACCTGATAAAAGTCACGTTACCAGGTTAGTTATTAAAGACGCCCATCTCAAAACTCTCCACGGTGGCCCACAAATTATGCTGAACCACATCAGATACAAATATTTCATCATACGAGCTAGGATTCAAGTAAAGAAATATTACAGAAGCTGTGTCACGTGTCGAAGATATTCATCTGCAAATAGGACACAACTAATGGGACAAATTCCAGAAGTAAGACTCAAGCCAAGCAAGGCTTTTAAATCTTCAGGTGTAGACTATGCAGGGCCGATAAATATTCGGTTTTCACCCGGCAGAGGCTCAAAAGCGTACAAGGGCTATATATGCCTCTTCGTTTGCATGTCAACTCGTGCGGTACATCTGGAAGCAGTGTCAGATTTATCAGCCAAAGGTTTCATTGCCGCATTTAGACGGTTCTCAAGCAGACGAGGACATTGCAAGGACATATATAGTGACAATGGCACGAATTTTGTGGGGTCAAGCAAACAGCTGATCGAGATGTTTAAAGACGCACAATCATCATGGCCCAACGAAATCGTCCAGCTGTTAACACTTGAGTCAACTGCATGGCACTTCATTCCCCCTTACTCACCTAATTTTGGTGGTTTGTGGGAGGCTGGAGTGCGCAGCGTGAAGAATCATTTAAAGAAAATAATCGGTGATAGCACTTTAACATTTGAAGAGTTAACCACTGTACTAACTCAGATTGAGGCGTGTTTGAATTCACGTCCCATATCTGTCTTGAGTGATGACCCTAGTGATCCACTCCCACTCACGCCAGGCCATTTTCTGGTCGGCGAACCCTTGATTAACGTAGCAGATGAAAATCATCAGTGTAACGAAACTGTAGGTTTAGACAGGTGGAAGTTATGTCAGAGAATGGTTTCTAATTTTTGGAAGAGATGGTCTAAAGAATATGTTGTTACTTTAAGTCAAAGATATAAATGGAACCAAAAACTAGCCGAACCCAATGTTGACGATGTAGTAGTTATAAGAGAAGATAATATCCCACCGGCCAAATGGTTATTAGGTAAGATTGTTGAAAAATATCCCGGCCAAGATAATATTACTAGAGTAGTTATGATCAAAACAAAAAATGGTATGATAAAGAGACCTGTTAGCAAAATTTGTGTACTTACAAACTAATATTTTGTGTAAAAATTAAAACTGTTATTTATACATTTTTGGCACGGTGGGCGGTAAGTACAATAGCTATAATTAATACTGTTTACTTTAAAAACTATTTGAGTTGGTACATTTTTGTGTGAGTATTGAGGTTTGGAAAATTTAATTTGTATTTACATGTACCTAACGTTGAATCTATTGATTTATTCATAATCGTTGTACTACTGTTTCGATAGATTAAGGTCTTTCTAATTTATGTTATGAAGGACAAGCTATATCCTTGGTGGGCGGATTATGTTAGAACCGTTTTAGTTTACAATCATTTGTAGATGGCTCTGTTAAACTCTTAACACGCGCAAGCGTTTGTCGCATCGAGGACAGTAAGCTTTTCGTACTTCGATTGATTTTTTAGTTCTGGATTTACATCGAATAAATAGTGTCAAGTAGTAGTGTGTTTCTTTTCGTGGTCTCAGTGCGCGAGTTCTAATCAATCCCTAATTGTAAAATGTCCAAAACATCACAAATAAACCCATTCAAAGCATTTTTGTCCGCAATTAAGTCTCGATAAACTTAATTTCGGCAGGCAAGTGAGAGTTCGAACCCAGGACCTCCATCCAGGTTGGAAGCCAGACGGTTTCCCATCTAGGCTGCCGAAACTTCTTATTCTGGTTTATATTATATGTGTAATGTTTTGTAAGCTTATGTCACCTCCATAAACACTAACCTTAGCATACGCCGAGACCTGTCCCAATGCTTCTGCATAATTCTTTCTCACAGTGGAGTTCCTATCGAAGGTTCCATTAAGCATATTTTTCATGATGTTCCCCGCGACTGGTTCCAACTCAATCCTGAGGTAATGTGCTGCGAGGACTATGAAATGGCAGCACGCGACTTTGGTGCCGAGCTGAGGAGACTTTGTGAGCTCGAAAATCTTTGGTAGCATCTCTTTCATTACCTCTATGTCTATGAATGGCATACACTGGAACAAAATTAATCTCAGTTACAGATAGCTTATCTAGAAGATACCGATTCACTCTGTACTTGGAAGACACCCACATAGTATATAACAAGGAACATGCACTCGGATGACGTATTCTACGATTTAGCCGTTCGAACAATGAGAGTGGAATTAAATCGTTGTATACGGGTGTTACAGTAAGTACTATAGTAACCGACATAGCCCTTACAATCAGCAAGTTAAATTGGCAATGGGCAGGGCACATAACAAACTGAAGAAGTAGAACTGATGGCCGATGGGGCTGCAAAGTTCTGGAGTGGAGGCCACGAATCGGCAAGCGCAGCGTAGGCCGTCCACCCACAAGGTGAACAGACGACCTAGTAAAGACCGCAGGAACGCGCTGGATGCGAGCCGCTTCCAACTGGTCTTTGTGGAAATCAATGGGGGAGGCCTATGTCCAGCAGTGGACGTCCTACGGCTGAAATGATGATGATACGTGTGTTTAGAACGTCAACCATGAAACGATGTCACTATTTCGAGTTTCTAGCATTCAGAAAAAAAAATGGGCATAGACAAAATGGCTCCGACGACCCAGACGGTGCAATTGTAGTTTTTCATAATTGTGTTCGTCGTCGCCTACAATATACCTATTAACGATATATGAAAGTTTCACAACTAGACCGCGTTGGTATGAGACACGTTCTAAGATTTTTACCTTGACAACAGTGTCAGTGGTGTAATGATGCCTGGCTGCGTTCGCTCTCATATCGTCCAGCAGTTCTCTAGTGCCAGTATCCGCCAGGGCCGTACTTAAGTACGATAGCTTGGCGGACTCTAAGTCCCCAGCAGCGCCTATCAAGGCGGGTATGAGTTTAGGCAGGAATGGCTTTAGACTTTCTCCTGCCGCTTGGACTAGTTTCGACACTGTTTGTAAGCTGAAATTTATATAAAATAAAATAGCCTTTATTTCTTCCACAACAAGATCATATACAATTAAAGGAACATACTTGGATTACTGTTATTAAATAATTATTTAATTTAAGTTGAAACATAAAGTAATTACATTTACATTTAATTCAAAATTAAATCACAATATTTCACACCAATTTTATAAATACGAAAATCTGTGTGTGCATGTTTGTTAGTTTTCCAAACTGTTTTGGATGATATTTAGAATGAAACAACTTATAACCTGAATTAACACGCATATGAAAACGCGGGTGAAACGCTATTATTAAATAGTTACCTAACACTCCGCACTTCTTTCACGAGATTGATAATTCCGGTGTCTAGCAACACTGGTAGAATTACTGAGACTATCTCTTTTCCGTCTTTGCCTTGACTGACATCTGACGCCCGGATACAAAGCTGAAACAAACATACAATCATTATAAAAGTGATTGTAGCTTGCAGTTATTTTGTAATTATTTATTCCAGTTGACTGTTGAAACTGCGTGCTTAACATTCACAAAGACGTTGCAGCTAAGTTGAAAGTGAGCCATATGTTTTATCCTGCGAGAATTTACAAAGTCCACACTAAAAAATTATACCACAAATATTTCGGTGAAGGAAAACATTAAGAGGAAATCTGCATAGGTCATGAATAACATTTCAATGGCGTAGTATGTAAGAGTCAATAGTTGCCAGGATAGCGTGGTAAAATGTTTTCACCCTTTCAGGAAAGTTCACATAGCTATAGGAACTTTTTTTTTTTTTTATGTTTGACAGGCTAGTTGTTTGACCACAGCTCACCTGATGTTAAGTGAAGGTGTGGTCGAAGATGGTAAAGCACACCTAGCCTGGAATGGAACTGGCTCTCAAGTGAGGCTGCCGGAACATACTGTTAGATGCTTGGCGGCAGATTTTCAACTTGAGGGTGGTAGCTACCCAGCCGAGTACTAGAAAGTACCCTACCACCATGCTATGGTTTCCTCACGATGTTTTCCTTCACCGGCAGCTCAAGCTCATTGTTGGGGTTTGAACTCACGCCCTTCGGCATGCGAACCTACCGCGCTAACCACTGAGCTATCATCGCTACAACTTAGTGACCAATAATACGATTTTAACGAACAAACAGCTGAATCGTTCTTGATGTATGGCAAGAGAACACCTTATAAGTAGAACTTTCAAATTAACTTTATAATGTAAAAAAAAGTATAATAAGAAATACGAGTGTACTGTTACAAAATTATATCTTTCACGGAAACTGAGGTGGTTTTGACACATTTTTGTTATAAGAAAACAGATCTTGGAAACAGAACATTGTCGGTATTGGTATTAAAATTGGCGATTAGAATAGAGGTTCAGCCAAAACGAGTCGGCCAATTAACGTTCCATGGCCGAATAAAGATTCGTCACCATCATCAGCCTTTTGTAGTCCACTGCTGGACATAGGCCGAATAGAGATTGCTGAACTAGAAATAAATGAACCCAGTAAATATTCGCACCCAGTTGAGTACACAAGTTACCTTAGATAATACAGTGGCAGTGGACGTAGCTGCTTGACGCGTGCCTTCGTGAACATCGTCCATCACTCGGAACAGTTGCGACCAAATCGTGGGCAACTGGTGAAGCGACACGTGGAGACTCGTCGCTCCTCTGCAAACATAAATTACAATCAGAGATAAAAGGATGTTACAAAATAATATAATAATCCCCGTGCCCCGTGATTTTTACAATATCCATGTATTATTCTGCAAGAAAGTAGACCCTTTCTAATCTTTACCTTTTTTGTGCAGAATGTGCTACATGTTCAAACTTTCCTTTGCTGTACGGAAATTCAATTGCAAATGATTTTCATTCGCATTGGCAACAATTATAAGTTTTCTCTAAAATTGTGAAAATAAGTCAGATATATGTAATTATGTATAGAAAAAGTACATTTAGCCTTGATTAAATGTATGGGGATGATTTTCTTTATTTCAGAATTGTGCCTGTTTCACTGCCGTGTTAGCTAGTCATTCGCTATTTCTGCTTCAATAGCTGTAGGGAGTGGGTTCGATTCTAGTAACAAATATTTATGTGACGTACATAAATGTTTGTCCTGCGTCTGGGTGTGCTGTATATATTATAAACACAAATAGGTATATTTTTTTAAAAAGTACATAAGTATGCAATCAATTATTCAGATCTCATTTTGCAAACTTTGTTTTGTTTGGGGCTAGATGACGCTGTGTGAAATGTCCAACAATGTATTTATTTATTTATCTAGTAAAGGATTGACTCGTGTAAATTACGTCAAACTTACCGCAGTAAGTCAGCTAATGCGTTGCAGCAGGACATCCTGACGCGCCACTGGTTTGCGGTCAAGTTAGCAACCAAATCGTCCAAAATCTCCTTGTGATACTTGTGAACCTGGATATAACGAAAGTATATTTATAGCCTGTATATAAAGGTTCATATAAACCACAGGCTCATCACCAAGAATCGAAAATTTATTCCAAACAGCACCGTCTATTCGACAGTCCTGTTGGTTCATTGGTAGCATGTCTGCTTCGAGAGCTGAAGGGCGTGGGTTCGATTCCCACTCAGGACTAACATTTGTGTGACTAACATCGATGTTTGTTCTGTGTCTGGGTGTACTGTATGTATCATAAGTATGTATTTACAAAAAAAAAAGTATTTAAGTATTCTATCAGTTATCTGACTTCCATCATACAAGCTCTGCTTAGTTTGGGGTCAGATGGCGCTGTGTGTATAGTCCTACGATATTTATTTATTATTTTATTTATTATTGATTTGACACTACAATACTACACTACTACAAACAAACATGCAAAAAGAGTGGCGCCATTGAGAACCCCGAAAAATTCTAGATATTTAGATCCACATAGTAAATAAGATGATTACGAAAGTTCTAGATCTTCGAAACTTACAGTGGCCTGCGTGTTAGGTACTATAGCGTGCCATATGCTCGCCATGGAGTTCTGTATCCGCGGCGTGGGATCAAATCGATAACGGTACAGCCGCGGCACTATCTTCGGCAGATGTTCTGTTAACTGTGCGCCTGCTTGCAAAGCTATCGAGTGGAAACCAAAAGCCGCACCTGTCACAAAAATATAATTTACATATTAAAGGTTATTTATGGTAGACTAGCGGACGCCTCGCAGTTTCACCCGCTTAGTTTCCGTTCCCGTGGGAATACAGGGATAAAAAGCCTATGTCACCAGGGGACAGTGTAGCTTCCCAAGGGTGAAAGAATTTTTGAAATCGGTCCAGTAGTTTCGGAGCCTATTCAATACAAACAAACAATCAAATCTTTCCTCTTTATATAAATAGATAGGTTAAGTATTTTGACCACAACTCACAAGATTTTGATGAACGGAGCGGTCGTCGCGAAATCAAAACAAAATCTGTATTAAGTACCTAAGTCTAATTTATCATAGAGAGCTGAAGTATCCGTTGAATTATGTCTATTTTGATAAACAAAAAAATAAAAATACAATACCTTTTTTCGAATTCCAGACAGAGTTGTGATGTGCAAGATGCATGAATTTGTATAACAGATCAGGTTGGTTCAAATCTGACGCCAGAGAGCACAGTTCCTTGTATGTGGACAGATTTCCTCTGAAACAAAAATTTGGATGTTTTGTTACGTGGCTATACAAGCACAGAGTATTTTTTTGAAGTGGATATAATTAGCCCCAGCTTACTAACACGGCGTGCATAAAGGTTTTTTTCCCGTATGGAAATTTGATCAAGCTAAGATTTTTTTTTTTTTTTTTTTAATGCTTGACAGGCTAGCTGTTTGACCACAGCTCACCTGATGTTAAGTGACGGCGTGGTCGAAGATGGTAAAGCACACCTAGCCTGGAATGGAACTGGCTCTCAAGTGAGGCTGCCGGAACACACCGTTAGATGCTTGGCGGCAGATTTTCAACTTGAGGGTGGTAGCTACCCAGCCGAGTACTAGAAAGTACCCTACCACCATGCTATGGTTTCCTCACGATGTTTCCCTTCACCGGCAGCTCAAGCTCATTGTTGGGGTTTGAACCCACGCCCTTCGGCATGCGAACCTACCGCGCTAACCACTGAGCTATCATCGCTACAAAAATATATCTGTGTCATTCTCAAGACTGGCAAGACTTATACTGACAGCCCTGTTGGTTCATTGGTAGAATGTTTGCTTCAAGAGCCAAAGGGCGTGGGTTCGATTCCCACCCAGGACAAACAGTTTGTGATATAAACAAATGTTTGTTCTGTGTCTGGGTGTCTAAAAAAAGTATTTAAGTATTCTATCAGTTATCTGACTTCCATCACACAAGCTTTGCTTAGTTTGGTGTCAGATGGCGCTGTGTGTAATGTCCTACAATATTTATTTATTTATATCACGACTTGCGTTTTCGGTGGCCAAGTTTTATTATCATTGGCTTTCCCCTCATGATTTTTATAGGTTGCATAGTTCAAGTAATGTTCAGCTGAAAAAAGTTAAGCTTAAATTTTCCTTACCCAGTAGGCGCTTTTCCCAGCTGCCCCTCCTCGAATATCTTGGTATCCTCGGTGACTTGTGCGACGGCTCGCTTGCCGCTGGTCAACTGTTCTATTATTTGGCCGACCAGCGCTTGTCGCTGGCTTTCGTCAGAGTTCTGGTACACTAAGCTGAGACCTTTACTTGCTACGTCTTGGACTATGTCTGTGGGTGATAAAGATACAGGAATATTAATAAAAATTAATAATTAGTTTTCAATATAAAAGTTTAATTAAATGAATTGTTTTTACTAACCTTCCATAAAATAATATGGAAATGACAAATAAAAATCCATTGTATGGTTTGGTAGAAGTTAAAGAAGTAACGGAGACTGTGTTTTATACTATTTAGAGATAGAGCTAGTAGTTAGGTACATACCGCTATTTTCCGACAAGAAGTCCATAAACACATTCTGCAGTTCTTGGAGCTTGTTCTTTATCGGCTCTCGCTCAGGGCAGTTCTTCAGAAGAGCCAAAAGCCAAATACTAGTAGCCTGTGAACACAGCAAAACTCATAGCTAAACGTCACCACAACATACACTATGTAAGCACATGGAACGTTGCTAAAGCTAGTTTGAAAGCCTCCAATTCATTGACAGATCAAAATTAATGTATAGTTTTGGTTTTGGTTTTGTGTAGATACAAATTTATTAAGTTTTAGTTGTTGACTAAATTTTTAGTCAGTTTAAATCTGTCTCCAACATTAGTCTTAGTGTACAAAATATCTTTATTTCTTGTTTTTTTATCATATATATGGGTTTGGCCTGTTGTTTAAGCTACGTTTAAGCAACTATTAGGTGAGCCCGTTTTTTCAAAATCATTTTACCTAAAAATGACATTTTTATACATTTCCATATTCTGTATATATGTATGTATTATATTATACTAGCTACGCCCCGCGGTGTTACACGCTACATGTTTTCGGGATAAAAAGTAGCCTATGTCTTAATCCAGGGTCTCAGCTACCTCCATACCAAATTTCATCCAAATCTGTTCCGTAGTTTTTGCGTGAAAGAGTAATATACATCCATCCATCCACCCATCCATCCAAACATTCACATTTATAATATTTGTGGGATTGTATATGTTTACTATTTGTATTGTATCAAGTCACATATGAGGTCATAATGAGGCATCTTAACTCATCATGTGTATATAGGTATATGACGTCATAGTAGACCCAACATGGCGGATAGTTTTTTGATATAATTATTATTGGGGCTTTTTTAATGTTACATAGCAACAAGCTCTAAATCTGTATGAAAGAGTTTTGGCGGGAACGCGGAATGAATCGTATCGCTCCGTTGTATTTTTTCCAAAACTAGTGTTTTTTTCGAGTGTTTATGCATAAAAATGGTGATTTTTTATTCATAAAGTGCCGAATTACAAGCGCGAGTATGGGAAAATTATATAGTGTGGTGAATTATGACTTTTCGTGTTGCTTCCAAAATTCCATCGAAGTTTATAGTGAAGCCGCCACTACTTTACTGGATTTGTCTGACACAGACTGGACTTTGACTACTTTTTAACTTATGAAACTTGAAAATATCAAACACTTGACACTGGCAAATGCTCAAAATGCGACGCCAAAATCAAAAAAGAAGAAATCTGTATGAGTTGTCAGTCAAAAATGAGGCATAGACAAAAATTCATCAGTCAAAAATGTACTTAGGGAAGTAGGTAAGTTTTTCCAACGTATATCTTATAATACCAGTAGAGACAGTCCGAGTTACTTATTTTGGAAAGCATAATTGTTGGATGTTATCAGTTCGTACCTGTCTCGAATGCGGGTGAGGGTGACGACCAATTTTAAACAATTCATGCATCAACCATTCAAGTAATTCGTCGTCTTCCTTCAACGCGGCAGCGTTTCTTATTTTTGCCGCACCCTGAAAAATTTACTCTATGTTTATTACGGTACAATTTAAAATAAATCATGCCAAAGATTGACTGATAATATTACAGAGCATTAAAAAAAAACTTTATTCATTTGTAATAAGACTGCAATTACCTCTTTAGGCAACTCAGTCCATAGATCTCTGTTTTCGTTAGAGTTTACTCCTTCCACGCACAATACTAGAGATTCTCCTATTTGTAGATGTATTTCGAATTCCTTACTCTGAAAACAGAATAAGTAATAAAAAATAATTGTATGCCACAAGGCGATCTTTTGATCAAAAATTGTTTAGTCTACTCACGTCTTTAGCCATCTGCAAGAATCCCATCACAATTTGCTTAGTAAACGGCAGTCGTTCTCCGCAACTCAACAACCCTAGCGTATACAGCGCCCTCTCTTTCACTTTAGATGGCAACTTCGCATTAGCTACTATCCTGAAAATATGTTTTTACATGTAACATATTTGTCTTGTCATGCAAAAAGTTTTTACATGGAAATACTCCTAGAATTAAGTCAGATACTTATAGATTGGTTTTGATTCTTCGATCAAAGAAGTAAAGAAAAAGTGAATGAAAAAGTACCATCGAGCCAAAATGTCGATGCAGATGCGATGCGATGCGAATTAGATGCTGTTTGCATATCGATGCAGCATTTTGGATTAATTTCGTCTGTAACTAGAGCCGTGACTAATCAGTTGCCTTGCATTTTAACTTCTTAATCTCTTAGCTTAGGGTTGCCTTTTATTTTAAACTAAAATGCCAGCATCCTTGCATTGCACGACATGCATATCCTCCATTTTATTGTTTCGTCTTTCGATTACATCTAGTTATTTTTTTCTCAAGGAGTGAAAACAGCACGGCACAAATTTGCAGACGTTAGTAATCTTATATTAATGAAACACAAATGTATCAAAACCATGCCAGTTTCCATAGTAGAACATGTACTTTAATTTTTTTGTAGCGATGATTGCTGAGTGGTTACTGCGGCCGATTCACACGCCGAAGGGCGTGGGTTCAAACACCAACAATAAGCTTGAGCTGCCGATGAAAGAAAAAACCGTGAGGAAACCATAGCATGGTAGTAGGGTATTTTTTCTAGTACTCGGCTGGCTGGCTACCATTCTCAAGTTGAAAATCTGCCGGCAAGCACCTCACTGTGTGTTCCGGCAGCCTCATTAAAGAGCCAGGTCCATTCCAGACTAGATGCGCTTTACCATCATTGACCATATCGTCACTTAACATCAGTGTGCTGTGGTCAAAAACCTAGTTTGTAAACTATTAACACATTTCTAAATAGCGAGTCGCCAACGTTATGTACTTACTTAAACAACCTATCAGCGACGCTGTACTTAGTGATGACGTCACCAGGGTCGATGACGTTCGAAGCGTTAAATGGCTGGTCAGTTTGTAGCAGGGCGTCTTGTTTGGGAGAAGTAGCGGGCAGCGGCAGACCGCTGCAGCGAGCCACTAGCGATACAGCTGATGTTGATGTGCTGACCAGAAGCGTTTGAGGGCTTGAAAGGAAGTTTGCTGAAACAAATCCCTTACTTTATAGGAGTAACTATTAGAATGTTGGTCATGAATGAAGCTTTATTTTACAAAATAAATTAAGGGGTGGCAAACTAGCCAACGATTAAGGTTCTGTCAACCATCATTTCATAATAATAAGAAAAAAAATCCTCTCAAACTTCATTCTAACGCATTCAGCGTCCAAAGGTTAGGCACATTCATAAGCTTTTAATTGATAAATTAAGCAATAAGGTAGATTGTACTACAGCTTTGATAATCACACGCCATTAGAAGTTGAGACATTATATTGTCATTATCAAAACAAACGACATAAAACATATTACACAAATTATATTTTGTAACTGCTTTGCTATTTTTACTATTTTGTAACTGTTTGTCTCTGATTGTTATTTTTGTATGTTCTGTGGTGTTACAAAATAAAAAATAATTTTCTTTCATTCAAATAAATTTTGTTCCATAGGCTCCCGAACTAGCCAAAGACTATGTGTCAGGCGCCAGTGGCTTCTCCTATTACATGATACGTCTAACAAAACAATAGTGAGCAAGTTTAACGATTATGTCGCAAGTCAATTTTTTTATTAGTAAAATAAATAAATATCACAGGACATTACACACAGCGCCATCTGACCCCAAACTAAGCAAAGCTTGTACTATGGAAGTCAGATAACTGATAGAATACTTAAATACTTTTTTTTTTGTAAACACATACTTATAATACATACAGTACACCCAGACACAGAACAAACATTTGTTTATACCACAAAGTTTGTCCTGGGTGGGAATCGAACCCACGCCCTTCACGCTCTTGAAGCAGACATTCTACCAATGTAATAAAGTAAGTAATTACTCTTCAAAATGTCAGAACCATATCAGATGATAGTACCGATGAAATCGTAGGTAGTAAATTATTTAAAACTCACCCAAACAAACAGCGCCCTCCTGGTAGGGCTCCCACTCCGCCGCAGAGAACCCTTTCCCTCCGAACTTATCCCTCTTCGCCAACACGAGACAACGCTCACACATATGCGCGAACGCACACACATACCCGCACTGGGACTCCAACGACTTGTTACCCGTCGCTTGTTCGACAAACTGTTTGACCTCTTGGTCTATAGCCGTTTTATCGCTAGTGTGGACCGTGATGATGGAATAGATAGCCGACGCTACCTCTCTAACGTCTTCTTTTGTGCTGGTCGTGAAGAGATTGCGTAGAAATGGGAGAAGGTTGGAGTATTTGGGGGATATCGGTTCGGGCACGCAGCCTACGATGTCGAGGAAGCATGTTAACGGCATTATATCTGGAAGGAAAAACTACCATGAATGGCATGTTACGAAAACCATTTGATTACTACTTCATATGTAAATTAATCGTCTTGCCCTTTAGAAGCCAATAAATACCTACAAAAACACTTTCATTTCAAACTATATCAATAACTAACTCTATGGTTGTTGTTTGTGGTTACAATTTTTTCTTTCAAGAAAATGACGAATTACATTTAGTTAATTATAAATAATACGCATTTAGACATTACCTGTTACATTTTTCTATTTCTGGTGTGCACAGTAAAGAGTTTCTATTTATCTATTTACTAAAAACCATTATTTAAATTAGCTGTCATCTATGGTTTATATTTTTTTTAAATAGTTATTGTTCTCTACTTATTTAGGACGATAATTAATCTGTGATTTAAATGTCAACTTCACGAGAGTGAGGGGATGTATACTAAAAAAACCTTTTAGTTTCTAACATAAGAGCAATAAATAATCACAAAATTTTAGTTTTCATGAAATAAGACTTACCCGGACTAGCATTCAATAACATAGTAATCAAATTGAGGTATCGCTCGAGCACTTCCGTATGGAGCAAGTTGTCGCGGAAGTACGTGGCTAGCAGTGGAGACATGGCATTGGGGTGGCTCGAGCAATCTGTCAGGTTTGCGTCGCGGTTCAAACACATGCGCAGGTAGCGGAGTATCTGAAATGTTGATAATAGTTAAGCATGCAGTGTCTAAAAAAATAGGTTGCACTATTTCAAATTATAGTAATAGAAACTATAAACTCGTTTATCCCACTAATGTTATAAATGTTTGGATGGATGGATGTTTGTTCTCTTTCACGCAAAAACTACTGAACGGACTTAGATGAAATTTGGTATGGAGGTAGCTGAGACCCTGGATTAGCACATAGGCTACTTTTTATCCCGAAAACATGTAGCGGGTAACACCGCGGGGCGTAGCTAGTATACAAATATATTTTCCGTATATATTTTAGCGATGATAGCTGTGGTTAGCGCGATCATTTCACACATCGTCTACTTGGTTCCCACGTAGTTGCTGTCATGGAGATATATTATCTGAATCAATCCATAAGCAACTAATTATTGCATTATCCCAAAAAATATATGGTTCCCTTAGGACATCGCATAAAAAATTGTATGAATATATGTATTCAATATAAATCATTCACCTCTTGATAAGTTAATGGATGAAACTGCAAAACTTGGTTGCTTATAACGAATCTATGCTTAGCATTAGACCCTTTCTTCCTTTTCTGCATTTGGTCCCAAATATAGTTCACCATATCTTTAAAGTTTGGCACTTTGAACTCCTCCTCACGTTTTTGGTCTCTGTCGCTCTTGGAAGAGCTGTCATCTATATTAGCTGTAGTTGTATCTTTCTTTGATACGTTATTGACAACGTCTTCTATTTCAGAAGAGCGCGATGTCCCGTAGAGACATTTGAGCGCTTCGTTTGATATTTCGTCTTGGCTATAACAGAACATTTAAGGTATTATTAAATCTTTAGCATTGTCGCAATATTCAAAAGTGAAACTTTGTATCACAACCGTGGTAGGCAGGCATGTATGTAGAAAAACGTTTATATAAAAACTCCTATCAGTGGTATACCTATTTTGCTGGCGATTTTTAGTTAGAACCATTGCCTGGATTTGGTAACCTAAAGCATATAAGTATGTACTATGTAGGTATCTTATAAGAAAAATAAAATAATAAGAATCAGATAATATTTGGCCTGGGTGGGACAATCCAACCCACATTCTACAACTATTGAAACAGATGTAATACCAAAAGTCCTAAATGCCTCTCAATTATACAAATATAACAAAAGTATAACACTGCAGGAAATTCTATGCCGTATCATATATCTATTATACAAACTATTAGAAACCGACGTTATCAAAATCTGTCTTACCTGTCTCCACTAGCGAGTAGCAACAGATATCTGGACGGCATGTAGTCCTGCGGAAAAACTGCGGCGGTATAACGCATTGCAATGTACCGTATCATGGAATCTTCATTGTGCATGTAACTGGAAATAGTCAAAGTTTTTGTTGTTGAAATTATTTATAATGTTTTATTTAATTTTGTTAATTGTAATGTTTTATTTATATTCGGGTCATGTTGCCTGAATAATTTTTTTTTTCTTTATAAGATTCCGTACCCGAAGGGTAAACCTTATTACTAAGACTCCGGTCCGTTCGTCAGTTACCAGGCAGTATCTCTTGAACTGTGATAGTTAGACAGTTGAAATTTTGACTAAAAACAATGGGTTTTTTTTTGTAAAAACGTGTGGCTGTTGCCGAGCTAGATTTAACACCTGAATATATTACAGTAGACAGCTTACCTCACAAAATTCTTCAATAGAAAATGTTTATTAAAACACAAGTAAAATAAAAATATGTATTTTACTTCTCCTGTCTCTTTCTAACTTGACTTACTGATCTAGTAGAGCGAAGAGGGCCAGCGCTTGCGGTTCGTTGAACGGACTGCCCTTAACTTCTGAGTCGTCGAAGTCCATTTTTTCTGGTTGAGACGTGCTTGCCGATTCAGACGCCACAGGCGTTTTATCTACAAGACAAGATTATTTTCCGATAAGCGGTCATAACTCGCAGTCATCTGCATAAGATATTTGAAACAACCACAATAACTCCCCCATTTTTAGGGTTCGGTACCCAAAGGTTAAAACGGGACCCTATTACTAAGACTCTGGTGTCCGTCCGTCTGTCCGTCTGTCACCAGGCTGTATCTCATGAACCATAATAGTTAGACAGTTGAAATTTTTACAGAAATATATGTTGCCACTATTACAAGAAATACTAAAAAACAGAATAAAACAAATATCTAAGGGGGTTCCCATACAACAAACATGATATTTTTGCCGTTTTTATAGATAATGGTACGGAACCCTTCGTGCGCAAGTCCGACTCGCACTTAGCCGGTTTTTAAAATACGTTATCTTTTTGGGCCACTCTGAAACTGAAATTCTGTTTAACCCCAGTTTGTTTTTTCTAATTTCGCTCGCTGTTCAGATCTTAACGTTATCCAAGAAGATTTATATTTCACATACATAAACCTACATAATATAGTGCTTTATTCTTTGTAAAATATCAAGCTTCAGCAAATTTCATGTACCTTCTACACGAATCTTGAAAGCGACCGCCATTTCAAGCAAGGCGTCTCTCAGAGCCGTTTTCATCTCCGCACCGGCAGCTGGGATCTTCTTCACCAGCTCTTCGAGCAAATTGAACTGACTGTTAACAGTCTCCGGGCACTTCATCGCTAAACGACCTGCACGAGGAAATAAATAAATAATAAATATCGTAGGACATTACACACAGCACCATCTGACCCCAAACTAAGCAAAACAAGCAAACAAGCTAAAAAATGTGTTCAAAATAGTGTCTTAGGCAAAACTTACCCAGACACATGTATGCTTTGGGTTGGTGTTCCACATGCTCTTCAGACCTGACGAGCTTCAAAAGACCCTGGAGAAATACAGTGGACACTTTCTTAAGTTGCGTCTCCTCTCCACTGAAAAAAGATAATATTAATTATAACCAAGATCAAAATTGACAGTAACTTTCTACTTTTCGATCACAGATTTGTAGTTTATTTTTTTAAACGATTGTCAGATTACGTGTTTACCCTCAAGTGAGGCTGCCGGAACACACCGTTAGATGCTTAGCGGCAGATTTTCAACTTGAAAGGTGGTAGCTAGCCAGCCAAGTACTAGAAAGCACCTGGTAGGGTGCTTTCTAGTACTTGGCTGGCTGCATGCAAAAAAACTAAATTCTATACATAGAAATAAAACTTGAATTCTTACCCGTTAATAACGTTGAGCAGAAACATGAGGGCCATGTTCCGTAATCGAGAATTAGTATTTGGATCGAATAGAGAAGAGAAGACTACCTAAAAACAAAAACATTATTCAATAATCTAAAACAAAACTAGTTTATACGATAATATCGTATAAAAAACGGTTAGACAATAAATTAGTTGTCGTAAAAACAAATCAGTTCCTAGTATGAAGTAGGTTTAAAATAGATTAATACCTGAACGCAATGTGGAAACATAATCGCTGGGCCTGTGGCTTTATTCAAATACTGTATTAGTTTTAAACGCAGTCTTGTGCACGCTGGGACCTAAAAATACAAAGTAATCTTAGATGGTAGATAGATACAAAATAATAGTACTGAATAGCATTCTCGTTTGAAACCTTTAACTAGATAAATAATAGGATTTACTAAGTAGGGAATGGCTTTTAACACGTTCAGTACCGCCGACACGCCTAGCGTGTCCTCACGAATCCCTATGCCGCGATGCCGCGAACACGCCAGGCTCTCGATTTTTCATGGATTTGGGCATATTTTCTATCTGAAGACGAAATACGACTTTTTATGATTTCACCTTTATACAGTGCCAGTGTACACGCCTAGTCATGCCCATGTAATTTCATCTTGCAGTGCCGAGAGCACGTCTGACGTGCTCGTGTTTTATGTAGGGTGGCATCGCTGGGAATTACTCGAAAATAGTGGTGGCAATGAAAATAATAAACTAATTTTGGATATTTATACAGTATGTATACACAGCTAGAGTCCATTTTATCATAAAAAAATGTGATCAAACACAAAGATTAACATGACTAAAATGTATCAGTAAAGAGGAAACATGCATTTAATATATTACCTTTCGGTCACCTGGGTGCACCTTGAGTCCGCCCCACGTGCCCAAATATAAAGAATACAACGGAGCTACCACTGACGGCTGGGACCAATCCACAGAACTAGAAAATAAATATCACCACAATAAATATAATTATATAAAACAAAAAAGAAAGCATAATATGCTTACATTATTAACAATAACCTATGTTATAAGTTATTGTTAACTTATAACTTATGTTATAAGTCATTGTCCCAAACGTTTAACATAAGTCTGTGTAATATTTGCTTCACTTCTTCTTCTGTCAAATAAATTACCTCTACACTATTAGACTACTATACGTATCGTCGGAATATAGCCGAGGTTGCTTCTCCGTAGTTTTTAAAAGTTTTCTAAGCTTGCTATTGGTTACTCTGTATCACTTCGTATTTTATTATAGTGATATTTTGTAAAGGTTTTTTTGTTGTAATATACATTGGTAGGCGCCAAAACAGTTGGGGCTCTCTCTCTGAAAGGTCTTACCTGTTTACTCTTATAAGGGGACTGTTTGCATGATTGGCGACAGAGAAACGAGAATCCGCCGCGGAAACAATCAAGGTTAGCAGCACATCGTTCATGTTGAATATATCCTTGCTTATAAAATTCACTATGGACAGCTTCATCTGAGAAAAAAATTTGGATTTAGCATTATGGTCCGACGTTTGTGGTTGTCTGATTTCAACTCAAACACAAAGATGAAGTTGGACACTTCATGTGTTATTGGCGCATAGACTACAGAGTTTACGTATAACATAATGTATATACAATTGGGTTTTACTATTGATTATAGTGTACTAGAATATTATTGAATATTATAGACCAGAATATAGCACAAATATAATAAATTAGTCTATAATATTAGTCACAGTATTAACGATTTTGCTGTTTGAGAATGCAATACAATATACATCCTACTTACAATAAGCTTGCTAGAGTTTTTCATTTAACCTTTATAAGACAAAAACAAATACAAGACAAAGGCAAAGTTACAAAGTATTTTACCTCTTCTAATTGGTTGGGGTTGAGCTGATTTTTATCGATGATTCTCCTGTATGTCTTCATGCTCATGCCGGGCGGCACTTGAAACTCACTTTCCCCAGTATTTGGCAGAGCTCTGAAACATACAATTTTGTAAATAAAACAATTCCAGACAAAATTAAAGGACAGTTAAAAAAAAGTATTTAAGTATTCTATCAGTTATCTGACTTCTATAGTACAACCTTTGAGTCAAATGGTGTGGTGTGTAATGTCCAACGATATGTGTTTATTTTGATTTAATTTGTTATTTATATGTTACCAAAACTGAGTAATCAATTTTTCAATTGTGTGGACATATTTATAACATACTAGCGGACGTCTAGCGGTTTCACCCGCGTAGTTCCCATTCCCGTGTGAACACAGGGATAAAAAGTAGCCTATGTCACCCGGAGATAGTGTAGCTTCCCAATGGTAAAAGAATTTTTGAAATCAGTCCAGTAGTTTCGGAGCCTATTCATTACAAACAAACAATCAAATTTTTGCCTCTTTATAATAGTATAGATAGACTACTAGATAGATTACTTACCTATATGGTAAGAGCAACACATCAGTGGCAAACTTGAGTATGAGATTAGAAACTTTGGGTTTCTCTTTCAAATTCAGATCTGCTTCCTTAATGTCACCGAGTAATGGCATGACTAGCATCAAAATTCTAAAACAAAAAAAGTAATCAAAACAGGAATAATACATAATATGTTCAGCAGCCAACCTTTAATGTTTTCTACAGCTGAGTATTGGACAATTCTTAAAGTGATTCGGCCATATTCTATCATGCTGATCTAATTTAAATAGACAGATTCTTATTTAAATAACTTTGATAGTTTGACCAGCATCTTGCCCGATGTTAAGAGATGTGGATGAGTGAGTGAAGGAGCATGCTTGCCTAGGAGAAACTGATTCACTAAGAAACTGCAACCAACCAGCCAAGAGTTCAGGTAGCCAAATATTTCATTTACGTAATAAATTTTAGGTTTACAATATTTTTAAGTTGAAAGTCAAACATTTTTAGGGCTTTGCCTAAAAATTATAAATCTACTTAAAATGAAATTTGTCAAAGTTTAATATCACTTACTGATCTTGATGACCCTGTGGCTTGTTTTCCATGGAGTTGATGAGAGATGGGGTAAGTGACAGCTGCTGCTCACGAGGCAGTCTCGGAAAACCCATGGTTATGTAGATGATTGAAAAGTTCTAGAATAATTTAATGTAGACCAATGTATTAAATAGTATTGTAGAGCACACTAAAAACGATTTTTAACAATTATTTTTTCTTTTTCTTTATGGTAGTTAAAGGTCATTCTCCTGATAGTAAAAGACAACAGTTTTTTTTTTACTGTCGACAGGTTAGTTGATTGACAACAGCTTAACTAATGTTAAGAATATTGTAAAGTAGCCAACAAGTAGCCTTGTCTAGACTTGAGATACTACAGCAGTCTTTGCTTTGCTCTGCATTTTTATAGTATAGATTTAATTTTGTTAACTTTTAATAAACTTTTGACTGATTTATGCTTGCACAAAAAATAGTTCTAAGATGGTGCAGTAGATCACCAAAATAATTTTTGCCAAATGGTTAGCAAAAATTATTTTCACAAAATACACAAATTTTAAGGCAACAAAAATAGTAAGTACCCATGTACTTACTATTTTTCATGATATTCATGATATTTCTAAGGGGACTTATGATTACAAAACATGCTTGTGGTACCTATATCTTTTATTATATTGTACTCTTTGACTTATTCTTTTATTTCACATTATTATTTAATCAATTTACATTGTAATATTTGATAATCAACTAAGGAACCAAATATGCTTGCATGAGACTAGGAGCAACTTAAACATGTTTTAATGAATAACATCTACACTATATCAGCAAAATGACAAAGTGCAATTTAGCTTATGAAGCAATTAAACATTCTTAAATATAATCATTATAGAAAATCATTACTTACAATGATAAAACTATTAGATGTGGTATCTCCATAGAGTTGCAATAAAGTCTGCACTGGTAATTGCACCTCAGAACGGCATTTGACTCTCTTGTTCACATGTATCAATAATTCCATAACTTTCTTCCGAACCTATTAAAAAAAATTTGTATATCCAATATTTGTATACATAATTATATATCTTTATGTACATAATACTTCTATATTATGTGTGTATGTCACTGAACACATCCTATACAGCTGTAGTAATTTTGATGATTCATTTTAGTATTCATGTGGATCCCTGGATGATTTAGATCTGCAATTAGGTCTAGTAGGTGGGGCTGCAATGCGGCAGAGCATCTGCTGGGACTACTAGTACATGAATTTTGAGATCTCCAAAACAGCTCTAATGATTTTGATTTTAATGATAAAAAGTCTGCTATATGGGAGTTTTAGGGACGAAAAAGGCTATTTTACGTCAGGGAAAACGCATTTTGCCGAGATTTCGTTACACAATAAATTTTGCACAGACCAATCAAAGCTTGGTCGAAGTATCTAATCATTTACCAATGGCCTAGAGTCCTTTAATCACTTATTTGAAGGTTTCTATTTAAAATACAGTACAGGTAAAACAAAATAGGACAATGTGTGTTTTGCACAACAAAAGAACCCACCTGTTCATGAGGCGATGATAACTTAAGGATCACAGGTGGTAGGAACCTACTGAGACAACTCTCAAGCTGTGCATCGGTATCAGCATTTCCAAGACGAAGAAACACACGGTCCAGTAATACTAAAACAAAATAATTCATTAAAACATTTGCTTCTGGTACCCGGTTGAAGAACTTATAGTTAACAACCATTTCAAACGATCGTGGTTGGAAATAGCTTAGGTACTCACATAAATCATTTGACCCATCATTACCACTATCTGTAACATCCATTTCAGACATTTTTCGGCCTAAAATAATATTTTTTCCAATTGAAAATCGCAACTACTTCGATCGAAACGGGATGACAAACAAAAATATTCGACGTGGTCTGAAATACGCTAACAATTATTAAAGTGACGCTAATGTGAACCAACGCAATACAAATAGGCTTATTTGTAGTCGTGCTAATAAAAATTAGCGTTGTTGGCGTAGTTAGCAGTAACAATATTTTTCGGATTACGCTCATTTTTTGACGTTGATTGCAAAACTCGTTTTTTTTTTTGGCGACTAATAACATTCAACTAGGAGTTTTGGCGGGAACGCGGGAAGAGTCGTGTCGCTCCGTTGTATTTTTTTCCAAAACTAGTGTTTTGTCGAGTGTTCATGCATAAAAATGGTGGTGTTTTATTCATAAAGTGCCGAATTACAAGCGCGAGTGTGGGAAAATGATATAATGTGGTGAAACATGAGTTTTCGTGTTGCTTCCAAAACTCCATCGAAGCTTTGTAGTAAAGTTGCCACTACTTTACTAAAGCATGACTGGAATTAACTGACTCGAACTGGACTTGACAAAGACGACTTTGACTAAAACTAGCTACGATGGCACTTATTTAACTTTTGAAACTTGAAAATATATAATTACTTGACACTGGCAAATGCTAAAACGCGACGCCAAAACCAAAGAAAGAAAGAACATTCAACTAAAAAATATAAAACTAACGAATAGTTGTCGTATTTACTCACTGATAAATAAACTGCCAAATCCAAGTCAAGCCTATCATGGTAAACTGGTAGTATTTAATCTGAGGTAAACTGTAGATCTTCTAAGATAGTAAAGCTACCGTAACCATTTGAACAAAACGCCATTGGGACTTTATCTCGCTGAAAATACGATGAAATTAATTTTGTTTATATACCTCGACGTTTCGGCCACGTTGTCTTGATCACGAGCTGATTCGTAACATTGCAACATGACTATTCTGTATGCGACGTCCCGTATGTAAACATGAGTAAGCTTGTTCAGATCTTTCAATGAAAATTATAGACTACCTACCCAACAAACGTATAGTGGTAGTTACTATGTACTTTTTGGAGGCTAGCAGCAGCATACCTAGACCCCAAAAAGTTGTGAGATTATTAAACTGTATAATATATTATAATTTTAATATGATGACATTATTTACTATTGCATTGCCCTTTGTGATTTCTCAGTCACAATCTGTGGTTGTGGTCACACATTCACAATGAAGTTGTATTTTAGCAGTTTTATGCAATTCATTGTATAAGTAAATAAAACAATCCAATAGTTAAAAATAATTCAGTATGTTTATTAATTAG
The DNA here is from genome assembly GCA_905404145.2 of Biston betularia. NCBI lineage: Eukaryota > Metazoa > Arthropoda > Insecta > Lepidoptera > Geometridae > Biston > Biston betularia. The sequence goes on from FR989868.1 coordinate 4,191,434, forward strand.
TAGGAGATTGAGCTAACTACAATACCAATTTTTACACAAATACTAAGACATTCATAAAATAAAAATTTCATTAATATTCCCAAAAGGATAGATAACACAAATTAAAAACATAGTCACATTTTTATAAAACATAACACAGCACTCGATCACTAAATAAAAAAATATTACTGGCAAACTTATAAAATATTTTACAAAAATATCCTATCAAATAACGGTTTCGTTTACGCGGAATGTTTACCCATTTTTTTAAATTTTACTTATCAATTTAATTTAAATAATACTATAACACAAAAACTTTGTCATTTGATTCACATTATCGTACAAGAATAACTTTGTACAAAACTATGTTCATTGGTTTCCTTTAGAAATTGATAAACATAGTTATTCTCTGTTCCAGAGAAGTGAGATAAGAGGAGAGAGCTGCAAACCATTTGACTACCTACATGGTAGGTAAGATAATAGGAAATAGAAGACACATATTTGTTAGCATGAGTTGAATCCAGTCTATGACAGTCTCACTGTATTAATGCGAGTTTTTAATTTACATTAAATTAAATAACCACTGGCGAATAATAACACCCAACATTTAACACAACCCGTATCCCATTCTATTCAACTCTCTATGTTGTTTTAAACAAAAAAAATCTCCCTGTTCATTTCAAGACCCTTATCTGACTTGGGCAAATGTTGGACCTAGAGAAAACTACGTCAAATGCAAAGCTTAAACAATTGATTTAAAGTGTACCACTCAGATATCAACGCTCGCTCCTGAGATTCTCATAAGCGAAACACTAGTTTCACACTATGAAAATCTACTTTTGAGGGTAGATCACATTGGGTAAAGTCAGAGCCACGAATCATAGTACAAGTTGTGTTACATTATTTTTAACATCACACATCCACCCAAGTATTTGCAAGAATTATTTCTGATAAACTTTACTAAGCAATTCTACACTCTACAGTTTAATGATCTCTGTGAATGGACATAAGACATGAAAACATTTCTCGCATTAGAAAATGATCCAATGTTGAATGAGTCACAGAATTTTTAGATTGCATCCCAAAAGAACTACTGACATACTATCGTTCTAGAAATGTAACCAGTGACAAACACATTACATAAATTAAACTTTAAGCTCAAAACAATATGTTTGACTTTTGACTGTAACAGATGATTTTCTTGACTTTATTAGCCGCCGACGCTTCTCTATGACATTGACTCAAGATTTACGTTTTATTTTCGTTACAAGAAATGTATCCAGGTCATTTGTATTCAGTAATTTTACTAATTATTTATATATTTACTAATTTTACATTGACATACTGTGATCGTATATCAAAGCGGTTTGTTCATATAATTCTTGCATTAAGTATAAGATTCCTATAAAAATAGATCTAGAACCATTCTAAAAAATGATTGTATCACCAATAAGCGGTCAATTACAAAATCCCCGCCGAGATCGGCCCTATAACGGTGATTAGGTGAACACATAAAAACTTGTGTAATTCGTTGCTCAAATGGATATTGAAATCTGGAGAGAATACAACTACTTGGAATCAAGGAGATAAATACTGACATGATTTTTCTCGAAAATTACAAAGATGTTTAGAGAGACGAAACTTCTTAGCATTTGATGGCATCTCATTCGAGCCGAACCTATCGCAACTTTGCGACCTAGGCGTAGGTTTAAGGAGCTCCTTTAAATCATCTATCAACGCTCACTTTTCCAGTCCGATTTCCCATCTCTACCCAACCAAATTGGATACGATCCTTCCAACACTGCTTGGGTACGCTTTCCAACAAATGTATAGATGAATAACAATAAAGAACGGTTAACCTACGCTCGTTAATGAAATTGGCTAAAAAATTATCCAGACAATAGTCGCAAACTGACAACAGAAAGTCATTAGACATTCCCAGACAGTCGTGCGCTATGACTAAAAGATAGGAATTCGCGATCAGCTTTGAAGCAAAGCTCTTATTGGACTAATTATAATAAAACGTCAAAAATATGTCACTTAGCACACGTGCATTATTGTCATGCACCTGAATTTGGTCCTAGGTGTCATAATTCATTTACGCGGTAGTCTTAATTGTCAAATTTCGTTCACACCATGGTTCCGAGTGTAATATCTCCTTTACGCCGTAATTCCAAGTGTCATATCTCCTTTACACCGTTGACCCAGGTGTCATATTTTGTTTACGTCACAGTCCTAAATGTCAGTTTCCCCGCCAAAGTATTCGCTACTCGATGCCATGCGCGAATATCATAACAAGGCCTGGTTCGACCATCATGTGTTCATCCACGTGAGTGTTGTCGCATTGTAGGACTAAGACTGCTTGCTTGCCCGGAACTCGCTTGCACACGTACTTCTCGTACAATCTGAGAACAGTACAGATTTCAATACAGGGTTACGTATATAGGGTGTTTCTCTAGACGACGGACATATTTCAAGGGGGTGTTCAGAAAGCGATACTGGACTCAAATACGTCATAAAAACAATACCTTACAATTTTACCAAATTGTCCCACAAACTAATGTAATCAGACACAACAAATCCTAGTAGGCATAAACAAATCCGGGCGTAAGCTATCTGTGCCTACACGTCGCGCGGCGCGGGCGCAAAGCTGCGGCGGCGTCTGAGGGGGTGGGGCGGGGGTGCGTGCGATTCTCGGGTCAACCAACAGGTCACGCAGTCAGTTCGCCACCTGCGTTCAGCGCGATTACAGCGCCGCACCGTCCCGCCGCGCTGCCGCGCCGCCGCCGTGCCGCATACCGCTTTCGCGTCGAGTGATGATTATAATTATTATTTATCGCTCATCGTGACGATTCCTTATCAATACAACAACGAAGAGTATTGGGATAATTATGGTGTGTGTATGTACAAGAGTACTTTGACAAAATTCCATCCGCGCGAATACCTACCTACTCAGGACGAGATATTATTTTTATTATCGGGTCATATTACGAATACGTGTACTTCGTTTAGTCGAACTATTGGACTGTCTCAAGAAATACCTACAGCTACAGCTAATATTAGATGTTTTTGCCTGTTCTAAGCTAGGTCGGTACTAACTCAACAAGTTCAATGAACTCTACTTGACGTTGAGTTTTCCTTTTTTGACGTTATACTTAGAAGTATTAGGGAAAATGGGAAAATTTAGGAGAAAGGTACGTATTACACTTGTACATAACTAACCGATAAGTACATACAAACATCGCGTCTGCTCGAGCGAGCGCGCGGCGCGGGGCGGGCGGGCGACGACCGCTGTACTTGCCTACTCGAACGATAGGCGTGTCGCGCCGCCAGCTGATCAGCTGTTTTTGGTGACCGTGAGTCTTGTAGTCCCGGGACAAAATTTGAACACCAATATCTTTTTAATGCTGGCGTAAATTTTTTTTATTTTATTTTTTTCCGTACTATATAAACCTAAATTATAACGTCATGAAATATGTCCGTCGTCTAGAGAAACATGCTGTATACAGGCTCAGGCAGGCAGTATATTTAAAGTAGCAGCCTTGAATAGTGAAGTTTCGGCTGCCTAGTTGGAAGTTTTAGTAGTTTTTTCTAAGTTATGTGCGTATTTCCGCTGACTACAAACGGTGAAGGAAAACATCGTGTGAAAAACTACACGTCTGAGAGTTCTTTGTGGCGCTAATTTTTTGAGGTCAACTTCATAAAAAACTCGAATATGGTGATATTTGTCGGATAACATTTTTAATTATGTAACTTTTAACCTTTTCCCATTAAAATACATGATTTTTTAATCAATGGCATATAAAATATTATGAAATCGTTTGATTTATTTAGCTCGACGTTTCGGCCATATCATTATAAGTCATGGTGATAAACATAGTTTAGTGGACGCAATGGCGGTCCTGAAATATTACCTTCTGTTATTCTGTCTGGTTTCAAGCGAGGAGAGTCCCGACGGCCATCGTCGTTCGTGACAGTTTTCCATGAGGTCGTCTATGATATGAGGCGGACATCCCGACTCCGATAGCGTGCGCTTTATCATCATCTGCAACATGCAGCGTATAGGTTACCTTACTCTGCTTCTAGACATCACATGCAAGTTTAGCATGAGGCTGATATGCTAATTTAGTTCCGCCTGTATCTGTACAAATACCAAAACCTCATATCATTTTTAAGTACCATATTCTGTAGATTATGCAACTTATGCATCTGTAATAGTTAGACAAGAATTTCTTAGAAAAAAAAGACAATAGGCTATGTATTCGCAGCGAGGTATTTTTATGTTACTGGTTATAAAGTTGGTATGTTTTCGTTAACTTATTTTAAAAATGTAAACAACTAAACGTCTTACCTTACTTTTTATTTCACATCTTGTTCACATACATATATGTATATGTTTATAATATGGTAAACCTGAGATATTATAATATTATGTTAAACATACAGTTTCACTGTAAAAAAAGAAGTGATTTTCAATTCGGAACAGTTATATCGAAAAATCTAAAATTATAAAAAAAAATTACTGACTGAATACTTTACTACTGAATTACTTGACTGTAAAAAGAAAAAGACAACCCCAAACTTCATTAATACAAGAAAAGTTTTGGTAGTGCTTGCGGGCTCAGCAATAGTTATATTGGCAGTGTGGTAGTAAATCAAAGAGTACGACTACCTGTAGAACGTCATCAGGCGTGGAGATCATGCCGCCCCAGCGCGTGACTCGCGCGCGTGACAAGCTGTTGGCCCAGCGGACCACCTCTTCGCGCTCCATCTGGTCCGCTAGCGCACGCATCGTCGGATTAGACACGCGCATCGCACGCATGAATTCCTAAAATAAGTTTTAATTGATATGATGTGACATAATAATCAATAAAATGATGTCACATGACATAAATAAATAATAATTGAATTGGTAGTAAGTCGAAAGAAGGTCATTATACATAATTATGAATAACTTTTACTATGACACCTATATATATTATAATATGGCAGCAAAAAAATCAGAAAAGTATTTTTTACTGAATGGAACTGGCTGAGTTTTTGCGTGAAAGAGTAACAAACATCCATCCAACCATCCGTCTGTCCTTCCGTCCATCCATCCATCCATCCATCCATCCATCCAAACTTTCACATTTATAATATTAGTGGGAAGTGGGATTAGTAGGACTACATTTCGCAATAAGAAGCTCAGAGTGCAGGGGCTGGAAAGTAATAAATAATTAGTCACCTTCAGTAGAGTAAGCTCCCGTTTATGTTCGTTGATGATGAGTCTCTGTTCATCCAGCTCTTGCCTGTAATCGGTGAGTTTGCTTTGCTGGGTGGCAATAAGTGCGCGCAATTCGCGCACACAATTGTGTTCGGCTAGTTCGTCTTTCGGGATCACCAGGCCGCACCCCGCTTCGCATGGCATCGGCCTTTTTGGGTTGTATTCACCTGGAATCAAGGTATACTTTTAATTAAATGCGTGGCGATGGTGCACGGACACTTTACAATAGGTACCTACTTAATCAGTGGCGTAGCGTGCCTTGCCTTCCAATCAAAATTAATTGGGGGGCCCAAATGGAGGGTAAAGATTTCTCACAAAAGAAACAAAAATGCTTGCATTAAATAAAATAAATAATTATTGATTATAAGGACAGTTGATCGTACGACAGTTTTTTCCCCAGGAAGCACGAGATTAAGTGACATTGTAGATAACATTTTACTAATTTTGGCTTACACACGTTACACACACCTCTGTAGCCCGGGGGCCCCGTTTCATTGATACAGCTGATATGGCGGTAGCCACGCCCCTGTAATTAATCCACTGATCGGAATTACAGATCGACGATCGATTCATGAGTTATCTCCGAACTAAGCCCAAGCACGATTAAACTCCCGAGGATATCGCTTCGCTCGGGAACATGTTTGATTGAAACATTACAGTTGGTTTGCAATCAACGCAGTAACGAGTTTTTTTATTATAAATACGAGTGACAGCCCTGTCAGTACATTGCTAGTCTGCTCCAAGAGCTGAAGGGCGTAGGTTCGATACCCACCCATGATAAATATTTTGTGGTATAAACAAAATGTTGGTTCTGTGTAAGTATTCTATCGGTTATCTGAATTCCATAGTACAAGCTTTGCTTAGTTTGGGGTCAGATGGCGCTGTGTGGAATAATCCTACGATATTTATTTATTTTATTTTAACAAGTCAGTTTAGCTGTCAGAGAGTGTAAAAAGTTACATTGTAAAGCCTGACTCAGACAAACGCGGTAGCGTCTGCGCGCGGTCTGGAGTAGCGACCTGAAATACGGCACAATAAATCGTCGACAAGGCTTGCTGATACTGCCTGGGTTGGTAATTATGAGCGCGTCTATTCCACACAAACACGTTAAAGGTTAAATTCGCAGTCGCCACGATGGTTGCATTACGATAGAGTATAATTAATTTAGGTTTTGCCTATTGACTTTTCCTTATCAACTTGTTTGTACAGTATTGTAAATCATCAAACAAAATATTATTGTTTGGATGTTATTGCCATTCTAATTGTAGAATAATTAAATTTTGTTATAATAAGTACATAATTATGTTGATTAAAAAAACATACTAACAATTTATTTACTTTGCAAAAATAGGTTTTGTTTCCCGAACTACATTGTAATTTTAATGTAACGATTTCCTTGATTTAACAAATTCTTCGAAATCCCCTAAAACTGCCCCTAAAAGTTAATGCAAAATATGCTTGTTCATTACGCATAGATATCTACTTCTTGTAAAAAACCTCCGTTATAAAGAATATTTAATCATTGCAGAAAATGAATTAAACAAAGCTTAATTAATTTTTATGCTTTTATTTTTAAATTTGCAAATTTAATATAATTAATTTACCTCTATTTAACTATATTTGTCCACTTAACCTTTTAGTCCGGGTGGTAGCGTTGCATTTTAGGTAGTGATTTTACGCCGATCCATTGCTATCTTGTTCGATAGATCTCGATTAACTGATAAGTAAACTGAGCGTCAGCTGGCGCACCCGCGGTGGGTGTAGGTATGAGAGGTCATGGAACTTGTAAAAAAAATTTAAAAAAAAGTAATAGTACGCCGGCTGAAACCCATTTTCATGAATAGTTGACATCATACTGAGTTGAAAAATAGTCGTCAGCTGCATGGAGGAGGGTGGATTATACGTCAGCCGATCGCATGAACTTGTAAAAAAACGCGTAAAAAAAGTCATAGTACGCCGGATGAAACTTAAACTAGCTTATTGTTTATATAATTTAAAAGGGAACCGCATAGTAGCAATGCTCCAATATATTCAACCTTTACTGCATCGGCTGACGGTCTTTCCACCGCTACCCACGCAGCTGATTGCTGTTTTCGTACTTTAAATTGTATAAACAATCAGCTAGTTTAAGTTTCATCCGGCGTACTATGACTTTTTTTTACGCGTTTTTTTACAAGTTCATGCGATCGGCTGACGCATAATCCACCCTCCTCCATGCAGCTGACGACTATTTTTCAACTCAGTATGATGTCAACTATACATGAAAATGGGTTTCAGCCGGCGTACTATTACTTTTTTTTACAACTTCTACGACCTCCCATTCCCAAACCCACCGTTACTTGGGCAGCTGACGTTCGGTTTACTTATTAGTTATATGAGATCTACTATCAGTATCAATATCAGCCGGCTTACTATGACTTTTGTATTTGCAACGCTGCCACCCGGACTATTTACATAATATCGTATCCTACCGTACGCCATAACAGGGTAAGTAGAAGAGTTCGTAATATAAAACATTACACAAAATAAAACGTATCTAATGTAAAATATTAAACAAGTTTTCTTACCTTGTTAAAACGAATCTTAGAGCAACAAAACCTCTACATAACAAACCTCATTGTAACAAATTATTTGATATAACGAATAACTCCCTTCAGCTTTGTCATATCGAGGTTGCACTGTATATTTAAACTAGTCAAGCAATTCTTTAACGATACGAAACTGTACAATGGGTACCTACTATTAGCCACGACCCGGGATTTAACCGCTATCTTGGGGAAACTGCAAAACTCAGTCATTAATAAACCGATTTGGAAAATTCTGTAGGAAATATTCTTTCCGATTGGTTCCATGGAAATGTCATTGAATTCAGTTCAGTAGTTTGATTTTTAAACCAAAACTACTAAAAGACATGTAATACTAGTAAATAAAAATTACGTATTTCACTTTGCAGTGACTTTTCAGTGATGTTTACGGTCAATAGAATAGTTCCAATGAACTACGAAGCCTGCGTCATGGTATGATGAAACCGGAAGGTAGGCACCGCAACTCCGTAATAAAACAATGCCGTGTCTGGGCTTAGAATAGAATACAACTTTATGATACTTTTTTTACTTTCTGTGTGCCTTCAAAGTGAATCGTTTTTCTCTAGGCGAGCGTGCTCCATCGTAGACCGCATCTTAGAGTTGACGGTCAAACGCAAGCCTATCTCTAAATAGTATAAAACAAAGTCGTTTCCCGCCGTCGTCGTTTTAACTTGCGAGTGGTAGCTAGCCAGCCGAGTACTAGAAAGTACCCTATTACTATGCTATAGTTTCCTCACGATGTTGCTCAAGCTCATTGTTGGGATTTGAACCCACACAATTGGGCGCGTCTTTCCTGACCGAGCTAGCCATTCGCTATAATCTATTATCACTAAAAAGTAGCAAAAAAGAAAGGTGAAAGAGTGATGTGTAGAAAATTTTGCGGCATTGTTTATTACGTACATTCAACTAAATGAGACGCCAACGAATCCAGTTTCAGGATGGTTGTGCATCCGTGGGGCGCGTTATCACAGGTTGTCGCAAGCCTGCAAACAAACAATCCAAATTTAGCTCAGACTTTACAACTTTTTTACATCATAGATAAAACAGATGTTTCTCAACCTATGCTGTCCCACACACCACACTCATTGACTCCCAATCCAATTTCCTCTTAACTATTGCGATTTTTCATCAGATTTCACCAGTCTGCTAAGAACGAGGTGAGTCATCGCGCCAGCTTTTCTTTTACCAGCCTTTTTTCTTTATATTCATATGAACATTTTCATAGGTACTTATTTAATTTGTAGGTATAAAAGCTATTTAACCACGCATAATTGTAGTTAATGCTATTTGCAATTCCTATTTTTTTTATATGGAAGGACAAGTACCAAATACTACAATTCGGGGCCGTCAAACCGAATGCTATTTTTTATATAAATAAAAGTTATAAGACGAACGAGACGCTCTCCTGATTGTATGAGATAACACCTATCCGGTACTCATGTAGGTTTTATAGACTACAAGCAGAGCTCCGCGGTGTTACCCGCTATATTTTTTTGGGGTAAAAAGTAGCCTATGTAACACATACGCGTCCAAGGTGTCAGATACCTTCATACGAAATTTCATATAAATCCTCTCAGTGTTTTGCGTGAAAGATTAACAAACATCCATACATACAAACTTTCGCGTTTGTAATATGTGTAGGATAGGAGCAGAGCACAGAAACGAGAGCTCTAAAACACACAATATGGCAGGATTTTCATTGAAAAATGTTTATATTTAAATATATTGTTTCCGTTAAATAAATATCTCAATAAAAGCCGAAACATTCAAAGATTGTCTTTGTTTCGTCTTTTGACCACAGAAAACGGGTGAAAATGGTTTCAGCGTTATGTGAATCAAACTTTATTTTGGTGGCATTTAATGATATCACAAAGGATGTGAGTAATGTAATTTTTGATGCATTTCATTTATGGATGTGTCATAATAAATATTATGCAAACAATTACCTACAAATACTTAATGATTATAAATATTCGTTGTTTGTTTTGTCACTGTTACTCAATATGAAAAAACGAATTAAGTCGCTGGATTGCATAGTCTTAGGCACTGTACGTGTACGCACGGCACCGGACGGTGACACCATTGAATGCTAAGTTTCGTTCTCAATATTTAAAAGGCCTAAGTGTAATAGAAAATGCCCTAATGCTTGCCTTATTATACATTACATATGCAGATGCATTTTGTCCAGATGTCTATGGTACATCTTTTGCCACACATTTATCACTTTACCGTTTGTCACACAAGCGTACAAGATGAAGGGCCTCTAGTGTACTGCCATAACATTAATTTAAAAAAAAAAAACAGAATTTTTAACTTATTGAAATGCTTTTTACATTCTTGACTTTTTTAATAAAAAAAAAGAATTGAAAATCGTACTAAAATCTGTTGCATAGTTTAGAAGTACCTAGGCAACCGAGCTTTGCTCAGTGTATCTATACAAAATGTGTTTTATGCTAGCTAAATCGCTTTTTTGCCCACATAAATTCAACTAAAATGTCAGACCCGTTTTTTTAAGATTTCAAACTATATTTGAAATTTAATTATTTATTTAAAAAATATACATACACATATTGCTTGTTTAATTATAGCAAATTTCCTAGACATTGTTTCTTTGTAATGTCACCAATCCTGTGAAATTCCATGTAATTTTTAACTGTGATTACTCATACATTGTATCCTAGTATTGCATTTCCTAGTCATCACTATATCCATAATAACTTAGGAATACTATACATATACAGAAAACTAAAAGCAATAGATAAAATCAGAGCTAATTAATTGTGAATAATTAAGTACCAATTGTTTGTTTCCTTAAATATGTATATCTCTAGCCTAACAGATGCAAAAAGTATACTAGATCACTGTGCCTTATGAATATTTATGATATTGTAACATTATTCAAATGAGTTTTAAATAAATGTCTTAAGAGTATTGAATAGTGACAATTGTATCAACATATTTATTGCACTACTAGATATTGATAATGTTGAAGGTAAATAGCTGCAAATGTCATTAATGAATCTGTTATATGAGTAACAACAAATTAAATTATATAAGAACAAACAATGAAGTGTGTGACCTACAAACCAAGTGTCTTCATAATTATGAAATAGAACTTGCCTGGATAACAGGTTGCGAAGTATTCTCGGAACGGGCCTCAGCTGGCTGGCAGTGACAGCCTGGCGATCTACGGGGCAGGTGGGCTGGCGGCTGATCCACTCAGTAATACAGGCGCGGCAAAACGCGTGCTCGCAAGCGGGTGCCTAAACATCCAAATAATTTATTTTCCTTCTAAGCTTATATACAAACTTAAACATTCATAAGTACTTACTTAATGAATCATAGTTTTAGCCACAAACCTGCAAAGGATCTTCAAGAACTCCAGAACAAATAGGACAAATGAGCTCTTCATCAACGTCACCTTCAAATCTCTTGATATCATAGCCCATGTTTATTACTTTTATTAGTGTGTGATAAACATTTGCTTTCAGTATTCTTTAAGATTGAATAACCACGCTAAACAATAAAGAAACTGAATAAACAAATAATAAATAATTCTGCTCAGTTGAGAAACATTCCCATCGAAAACTTGCCACAGACTAAAAAACTAAAAGATATATTTTGATTTGAGTCATGTTGATTTGATTTGACTTTGACGTTCTCGACTTTTTTCTACGTTATTAGCATTGCACTTTATGTATTTTGTCAATATTAATTGACAAAAAAATTATGTGAATTGAGCCTGTATGTAAAAGTAAAATCTAATCCTTTAGATCTGGTAAGGTATTGGCAACTTTACTTGAAGCTTTAAAAGTTGAAAACAACACGAAAACACATGTTTGAACACTACAGTTTGGCAGTACCAGTGACAGACGAAATAATAGATTTTAAGCTCACATTAGAAAAATTATATCATAATTCAAATTTAATCAGTCTTTGTCGTAGTCGAAGGTATACAAAGTAAGACGATAATCAACTTCAGTCATGGCTTAGTAATTCAATGACGATTCTTATCAAAAAGAAAGAATGTGATCCAAGGATAGTAAAAACCAATAAACTCTTTGGTGGAATCACTAAAAAGGTCAAGATGAGGAGATACTTGTCATCTAGTGCTTTTTCACACATCTTAATAGTAGGCAGCCCGTACACGTAGCGCGCGATCCGCGATCCGCGATCCGCGATCAATGATCGCGATCCAGACTGATCGTGTACGAAGCGGATTGACGGACTGATGCTCCGGATCGCATAATATCTAGAAATTTTGAAATCATGATCGCGGATCGCGGATCGCGGATCGTGATCATGATTGAACGTGTAAGGCGGCCCGTAGAAGCACATCTTAATCTTAATTTATCTTAACAATATGATTATGATCGTTATTTTAAAACAGCGATTTTTCATTTACGATAATTCTATAAACACACCATAATAAGGGTAATGTTTTCATAATTATTTTTTTATTTTAATTATTTTTTATAGTATAAATTGAGGTCTTTTTTATTTTGTTAAATAAATGTACTTTTAAGGAGGAGGATTATTTGTTTAAAATATTGTTACCTCAAACTATTGGTAAAATTTATTTCATGGCAATTTGCGTTTTGCCATGCCTTACCATTCGCTAGCCAAAACCAACAAATCTGTCAAGTCAATTCTTTTTTTCTGCCATTGTTGTAAAATGGATCCGGGCAAGGGGTGCTGATAAAATTTATTCTTTTTTTCCTTTTAGTTTCAACAAAATTTACAAAATTTCATACCAAAATGAGTGTCTTTAAATCTGCAATAGGCTACTTCAGCTCAAGTGGAGCTAACGGTGGTAGTGATAATGATTTCGTCGGCCAATTTGTGGAAATTGGAAACATGAAATTAAGAGTGAAAAAGGTGATCGCAGAAGGTAAGGATTAAGATGTTTTCTTATAGATTGGACTCTTTTACCTTTTAGCTAATGGTTGGTTTAGGTTTATGATTGTCTAAGGGTTATTTGTAGGCGTAGGAACTAATGTGTGGGTCGCTGTACTGTGCACTGTGCGTACGTCATAACATATTGGGGGCGGAAGGGAACAGCGGAGGCTTGTCATCTGTAAAACAGTTTCAATCCTGAATTTACTGCAAACAAATATCTGGTAAAATCCTAAGATCAAAAAAGTATTCAATAGAGTAACTACTTAGAACCAATTCTTTCATATACCTAAAACCTAATGATAAAACAATGATCCAACCTAATTTCAGCACCATTTGGAAGTTGATACCAAAGGTATGGAATTAATATTCATACCTTTATTAATGTCATAATAATTGTTTGTCAAAGTTCAAAGTTCCAAGATAAAAAGTTGGCAAGTTTAATAGTCTATCAGAAGCTTAGGCAGGTTCCAGATTACTTTTTATTTCAGAAAGATTGCTAATCAAAGGCAAACTCTTTACCTAAACTGCATTGTAACCTTGCTGTATTTTTGCTTGCACACTTAAATTACTTAATATGGACTATTTTTATTATTTTATGCAGTTATAGTCAAAACCACACTTAAAAGGTTTTACTACAATATAATATGATATCAACACATCTATCTGAAAGAATTAGTTAGATGTATATGTGACAATAAAGCGAGCAATATTAATAACTGCTATCAAATAAATCTTTGTACCTAAAAAGACCTCAAGAAGGTATACATATCTCTGCTAGCCATATATTATATTGCTCCCTTCGGGGAATCTTAGAGCTGGCGCCTACCTATGTCAAAAGCTAAGCATAGTAACAACAAGGCAATACCGCCAGCGTTCTGAGAATGACTGTATCAGTTAATAGAAATCTCATCGCAGATCCTGGAATAGTTCCGCTGAACAAGTAAGAATATTGCCTTACATTGAACAAAATTTCAGGTGGTTTTGCATTCGTGTTTGTCGCTCAAGACGTGTCCACCGGCACCGAATATGCCCTCAAAAGGCTAATGGCAGCCGACGAAACAGCTAACAAGAATATTATACAAGAAATTAGCCTACTTAAGAAACTATCTGGGCATCCCAATATAATCAAATATATAGCCGCATCATTTATCGATAAGAGTAAAACAGCACATGGTATGGGAGAATATTTATTGCTGACAGACCTGTGCAGTGGTGGAAGTTTAATGGAGGCTCTTCAGAACAGAGGGACGGCTTTCCCACTGCCCACTATATTGAGGGTTTTCTACCAAACATGCAAGGCTGTGCAACACATGCATGCTCAAGTGCCCCCTATCGCGCATAGAGATCTCAAGCTAGAAAATTTCTTAATATCTAATGAAGGTAATTTATAGTAACCACAATTATTTTTTGTACAATACCTGAATTAATACCTTGTTCTCTTTTAACAAGGTTAAAATTGTTAATTCTGATTATAGTTGTGTATTATTTATAGGTACAATAAAATTATGTGATTTTGGCTCTGCAACAACCGATGTCTATTCCCCCAATCCGTCATGGAGTGCTAATCAAAGGAATATGTTAGAAGAAAATGTAAGAATAAATATTTTATAAGTTTTAGGTGCAACGTGACTATCTTACGTCTTAAAATTTAGTTTACTTTTTCTTTTTTCTAGACCTTGTATTTTTTTTTACCACCAACTCGCCTGATGTTATTTGAAGAAAACTTGTATGAACAGAAACATTTATTTATTATAAATACGTATTATAATTCAGAATTGTCAGTTATAATGCCATTTTAGCATTCAACCTAAATTCAAAATATTTTCTCAAACCACCCTCAATGCTAATAGCTTTGTTTATGTAAATAAGGTTTGCTTACATAATGTTTAATTTCCAGTTGGCCCAATTCACGACGCCCATGTACAGGGCGCCAGAAATGCTAGACACATGGGACAATCGTAAAATAGACCACACGGTCGATGTTTGGGCTCTAGGTTGCATTTTATACACTTTGTGTTATATGCAACACCCATTTGAAGACTCTGCCAAACTGGCGATATTGAATGGCAATTATAACTTGAACCCCAATGATCAACGCTACAAATGTTTCCATGAAGTCATAAGTAAGTACCCACTAACCAAATTAAAATACAACATTTACTTTACTAGTGAAGGTGGCAGATATTTTATATCAAATAAATTTTAAGATGAAGGAAAGTGATTATAAGTCCGTCGTTCTGTTGCATAATATCTGACAGAGTGATTTTGCTTGTTTTGATTTTGCTTGATGTTGCTTGTCCGCGGACCAATTTTGGTTGGAGATCAGAAGGAATTCTTACGCTCTTGTTAGTTAAACCGTGTTTCGTGTGTCGAAACGAACTTAGTAGTGTTCAAGGTATATTATTATTATATTAGTGGAATAAAATTCGTTTTGTTTACAATAGTGACGAGAATTAAAAAAAAAAAATATCCGAAATATTACTTAACATCTAAAAATTAAAATTCTGACATAAACTTAAAATCTAAATAAATTAAAATAACCACAAATCTTTCTTTAAATCTTCCTCTGCTCGCTGCAGTAACCAGTTTCTCCGTGTTCCTCCTCTACACGAGGCATCCTCAGGACGTGCTGACTATTCGAGCTCTTGGCCGAGAATGAGAAATTAGTATGTCTATTAATACTTATTTTTTATGTGTTGTTTGTAGGTGGTTGCCTAACTGTGAACCCCGAAGAACGACTGACGATAAGCAGCGTGCTGGAACGGCTGGCGGCGATAGCAGAATCCAACAATATCAATCTCAAGCAACCACTCAAATTTGAGCGTAAAAAAGTTGAACAATCTGTGGCCACTAGCTCGCCAGGTAATAAGAAGTCAAGTAAATATTACACTACCATATCCTAAGAGATGTCTCGCGCGGCTCGTTCAGACTTTGATCCTTAAAACAATCGTTTAAAGTCTAAATTATACTCTACGATCGCGCGACTCACTTACCCATTATACTTACGGTCCATCGTTATGTTCTGTTGCATTTAAAACTCGAGCTAAAAATGGTCAAGCATTTTTTGACTTTTTACACTCAAATTTTTTTATTTAACCCATTACATTATTTTGAGTTGAGTTCTTTAGAGAAAGGTTATCGTAAAACGAAATGTGCGATTTGTTTACATTCCAATAACGATTATTCGCCAAAAATTGATCATCACCAAAGGTAAGACAATGCTGAATAAATTGTTCCCTGAAATGGAATAAGGTAGTATAGCATTTATTTGACTTTAAAAAACATTGTTTTTAAATTATTATTATACGTATTTATGCTGCTATGATGCTGGGACGCGACACATAAATACGTAATTAGGTTGTATAACTATGTGGAAACATGGTATTGATAAATTCGTATTGCTATGAGGCTCAGTCTGATCTAACGTTATTGAGTGCAATATTGTCTCAACAGGATCACTTGGAAGCTTTAATTTGTTATATAAGGAACTTACAATGCACCAATGGAAAAACTAACAGCGAAAAAGTAATATGATAAGAGGCAATAAACACTGAGACACCATCACAAACAAATCTATTATAATATTTTAACCAAAAAAGTCAGTATGCATTTATAAAGTGCATACCATTATTAGTTATAGGGTATCCTTCGCTAGGTTTTAGGTATATAGAATGTATTATTATTACATTCCCGTTTAAGTAAATAAGACCATAAACATTTTACTTGTTTAATCCTTATATTTATAATTTTGTTAATGGTATAGATAGGAGACAATATGTGACCGTGACTGTCACATAAAGCAGAATCAGTATCAACGTATATTTAAGTAGATACATTAACAAAGATCACATCTAGAAAAGTTCTAAAGATAGCTTTACCTGGGGCTTTTCCCGCGTTGTTAACAAAACCTTACCAACGAGTATGTCACAGATAATAGTAAATTGTTCTAGACTTTTGAGATTATCTTCAACAGACTCGAAATTCACCTCTCTATAGTGAGATACAGATATTATCTGCCATTTTTTTTGTCTTTATTTATTACAATTGTCCAGTAACTACACAGCCTTTGTGAAATATGGCCTTAGGCCAATAATTTGGATTTTGTCTTACTAATTGTGGTCAAAAAAATTACTTTTGAAGATACATATTACTCATGAGATCTCTATTGCAAATTATTATTTATAATATGGCAGGTCCATAGTACAACCATGAATTTGATTAAGAATCTAAACTTTTGTGAGTAGTGATTTCTATCTTGAGAGATAATATTTTTGAATTATTGAAGTTGTGCAGTTGTAGATACTAGAATAGGGAAGTGTCACGTCGCGGTTAGATTTGTTTGTACCCGATCTATCGGAATAGGTAATACAGTGGATAATGTTTCGAGGTACTAAACATTCCACGCCATTTTATTATTATTTAGTTTTACTATTAATTTATATTATTCATTCACTTATACTAACAAATTCTTATGAAAATCACAGCTAACAGAGGTTAATAAGAGGAAAAACTGTATTAACTCGTAACATTGGTGGCTTGGTCGAATCAACGTTTTGTTTTATAATTGGGTTGTATTTTATTTAAATGAACGTGTACATTGCTAGTCTATTGCTTAGAACGACGTTAATTAATATATTTTATAATCAAAATGAGATAATAATCATGGATAATCCAAGCTTCCTTGACAATATAAGGAATTACTGTGTGGTACAACTTTACTACTAAGTATATTTAAATAAATATATGTTAACATATTGACATCAGAGTTTTGTATCACTCTAGATTTTGTCATGAAATCATAATTACTTTTTGATCTATTCATATGTTGAAGCTTAAATAGTGAAATAAATATGTATTCACAACCATGGTTTTTATTTCTGAAAATAATGAAGACATCAAAATTGATGAAAATGGGAGCACTATAGCAGTCACTGGAGAAACATGGGTAATTTTTAACATCATTTTCTATCCGTACCTACTAATATTAGTTACGTATATGTCTGTCTATGCTTGGGGTGATACTAACTGTAACATTACAGTTGGCTAATTCGCATTTTATCTTTGCCATTTTTTTTGTTGACTAACTTGTAAAATATCACTTGTATTATTATGCTATTATGTAGCAGGTAGGTACTGTGTGCTGAGGTTTTGGTAACTAACAATGCACCTCTAGTGTTATATATACACAATAATTTCTTGTAGTCAACGTTTCTTGGCGAGTGGAAATTGAAATATGCGAATCGTGTACCATGTCTGGAACCGTGAGGTAAAATTTTAACTCACTTCAAAAAAGAGGAAGGTTTTCAATTCGACCTGTATTTTCGGTCGTCTCGTTTAAAGCTGGCCACAGACCGCACAACATTCACTGCGATTGACATAAAAGCTATGGTCACAGTTAGTTGAGCTGGGTCATGCAGATGCTCAGTTCGTGCACATGATAACACGAAATGAGCATAAAATTGTATGTGATTAATGACAAGACACACCTAGTCAGGTCGCATAGCTGCGTCCTTTTTATTCGTCAAACATTGATTATGTAAAGTGCAAGCATCAGCTCCTATTATTCAGAACACACAAATATTTTTGTATTTAAATTGAATTGTAGGCAACGCACGTGTATTGGCATTGGAGTAACTCGCGCTGACGTGGACAAAATTGTATTAATCCGTGTAGAAACACTACATAGCTAGTGTGTAGCTATATCTGTCCCGTTTTTGCCAGTGGGAAAGTGATTATCGCGTTCAAGGCGATCAGTTATCCATAGTAGATGGTGGGTGACAACTGATCATAAGGTTCCACACTTGACTGTTAGTACTCTTTCATCGTATAAAAATGTATTTAAAAAAAGTAATTTAAAAACGTATAAGCAAACACACTCTATTCAGTGATAATTAATCTGAGAGAGAACGTGATGGGAATTAATGAATAGGTAATGATGCCACTTTCACGCACTCGTGCATATAATGCGCGTGACCCGCACCCAATAACACTGATGTATTACAAAACTAACGTTTCTGTTTGTGGCCGGCTTTAATGAGTGCAGAGATGCCTGCGTTTTGCGTTGTGTTCATTCTCGACCGCCAAGAGCGGAGTGGTATAGAGCTGTTTGTCCCATTACACTCTGATATCTCTCATTAAAGCATTTGACAGAATATAACCTACAATTTTTAAGTTTGGCTTTGATTGATCCTGGATTTTAGTAGGTAAAGAAGATTATACTAAATCTGACCTTGCATTTTGATACAAATTAGCATGTATGGCCTGAACTTTTAACTAACAAGCAAGAGGCTTCTTTGATCTCTGGCCTTAGAGTCAAGCGATTAAATTTGCTACAAAGTAATTTAATTTCTTCACCTTTAATCCTAAGTACACTTGTCTTTTTATGTATAAAAGTGTATTAAATTATGTCAAATTGTGAAAATACTTCATCTAGTCAAAATATGCTTTAAAAAAAAAATTATGGGCAGCGTACATGACACGTTATTCTAAGACAAAGTAATCCTATCTATAATTGTTATCTTTCTAATTTCTTATCTATACAAGTAATGTATTTATCCATTAGTTGATTATGTAGATAAAATGTTGAAGGGTTTTCATGTATAACGCGGTATTTAGTGTTGCCTCGGTCAGTAGGTTTATGTATAAAAATAAATGATGCGTAGAATAGTCACGCTCGATATTACTTATTATTTTGGTATTGCAATAAATCATTAAGGCACGACGCTAAAAGACTGCGATTGGTGGCCGAGGTAAAACAAACACTGAATTAAATCTCATATCGAAATCTGAATACTTACAACAGAATTTCACGACGTGTAGGATAAATGCGTAGAGAATCTCATCATCTTCGATCAAACAAATTGATCTATAAGGTTGATATTTCTATGTTTTTATCCCCACTGTACGTCTCTTGGTCATTTAGCATGACCTAACCTTGGTCTCTGATTTTATCATTCGGGCACAAAATGATTAAGTTTATAATGAAAACACTAAAAATAAACACGGTTCGCAGGATTTTTTTTTCATAACTGTCATTTAAAATGATCAAAATATAATATGATACATGTATTTAAGCCTATGTACGATAGGTATTAGTTAATGGCTATGCTAGTTTACTCGTATAGATGCATGTGTATGCCTTGTGATTAGTGATATGCTTGTTCCTATTTCTTTAAATGACCACCACATTGCATGTACTTATTTGTCAGTGTATTAGACTTTTGTTGAGCTCCTGCGCCTCTTATTTAGACTCTAGCTCTTTGTTTTTAAAGATAGATTTTGACTGTATCATTGCTATTGAAAAAACGCAACGTTACAATTCAGAAATTTGATTTTTTTTTAAATATTTGTGTTAGCTAGAGTTAGTAATAAAAGGTGCGACAGCCCAACCTACACTGTTATTTTGAACGCTATACATATCACGTTTTCTTTTTCATTTTAGGTGTTTTCAACTTTTTCGGGTGCCCAATAGTTTTCTCGTTTAAATGATCTGCGCATGACCCTTGACCTTGCATCGGATACAAAATGACGCTTGGATATGCTCGCAATGATGAGTATTCATTGTTTTTATTTATTAAAAGCTTAGTTATTATTGTTATTGCACTTTAAAATGTTTAACGTGGCAGTTGTGTATTTAAACCAAACTATTGTTTTGTGATAAATTAAAATAAATACTATTGGGGATAAAGACAGCCTCGATTGGTATCTATATATTACGGAAAATCACATATGGCATGTTCTTCATTTATTTCTTTGCTTATAAAATGTTGAAATCTATAGAAAATGTGTATGAAAAATCAGTTTCCACTTAAATTCGATATGGGCGCTGACCTGGGTAGGGATAGTGGTATCTGCCAGTCATTTTTATTTCTATATACCTAAGTGAAATTTATGTAGCATGTTTTTCAATGCATATAGCATGTTCTATCCCTTCACTTCTTATCCCATTGCATGTAAAACTCACTTGAGAGTGGCTGTATGCTGGATTTAGATCCTAAGCTTTTTACAAAGTCAATTTGGATTTACGTAACAAAACTTATAAGCGCCATCTATGGCTTTCTTTATCCCTTATATGTATAATAATTTAAAAAATCTTATTAGATAAACATTCTCAGCTATGAATTGATAATTTTTCGAATTTATACTACTTAGATATTACGACAATAACTAACTGTTATCTTAATGCTTGTTGATTTAACAGATTTTTGAAGACTGCTATTTCTTTTCTATTCTTAACCTTATTTATGATGTAATAAGGTTCAAAAGTGTTATATGTATAAAAATTGATATTGCGTTCCAAACATTTTGAGTAGTATTAACTAGTTACCAAGTTGTTACACATTTTTTTAAGAGTTATTTATTTAAAATTTTGATATTTTTTTTTCTTTTCTTAAATGTGCTTTTGTAAAGACAAGTATTCCCATGTTTAGTGAAAATGGCTGCTACCTGTGTCTCCGATTACATTTAAAACTATTATTACATAGTTTATAATTAGACAGTATGGACACCAAAATAATTTTGCGTGAGAGAATTTATCTAAAAATCGTTCTGGCCGTTTGTCATACATGTGATGGGGAGAAAATATGACAAAAATAATACATAATGATAGGGTGTATAATTGTATAAATGTATATACAATAATTACTGCCAATTATTTTTCGAAACATTTTAATTTTATAAACCAAATATCTTCACAATTTGTGTGCATCAAAAACTAAAAAATGGAAGAATGAAAACAAATAATATTACCTAACTAAAATAATATATTTATTTTATTATTTTTACCAGAACTGGTATCTACGCAACACAAAGCATTGTGTAGTGAATGCAGTAAATTTCAAAATACAGTGATCGCAAGTGCTTTAAATATAATTAAAAAATCAAAAACATACCTGCGATGACACGCTTTTGAAGAATCTCAAAAGGCTTAGAGACTTTGGGGGTTGTTATAAACTTTCATTCGTATTCACACTATGCATTCAGAATAATTTAAAAAGTGTCCTTACTGTCACTAAAAGCCTTGTTTAAAAACATTTAAACATTTACATTTTGTGAATATAAACACTATTCTTAAATAAGATATTTTATTTTATATTTTAGAAGAAATCAACAGCCAAACAATCTGCCAATTTACTATGGTTGTTATATATGGTTATGGTGCTATTTCTCTATTTAATGCTTCATATTTTAAGAATATTTGCCCCAAATTTTACTGAATTAATGCAGGAGGCTTAAAATCGAATACTTTGTGAAATATTCAGCTGTACATCTACATTCCAGTGTTTAATCGTTTATTTTAAATAATAATTTAGATGTGTTAACTTGAGTAGGCACATAACTTATTATTATGATAATAGTGAATACTTATGTATCATAAAGATCATCACATAAATGAATATTCATTATTCAGTGACGGCTTATCATTATAGTACTCATCAGCATCATGCAGTGGTAATTCAGTATAGAATTTAAAGAAAAGATTCATATAGCGGTTCGAATCTTAGCTATTTTAAAAATATTAGAAAAGTGCATTGTACTCATGTGTTTTTATTTACAAGTGTTAGGTAAATTGATATATTTTTAGTGTTTGTTAATCCTATATTACATTTTTGTGTACTATAAGACATTGTGTATAAAAAACATGTCTAAAATATAATTTCTTGTTAGAATTTGGGGTTATTTCTTTCATTTTTGGCTCAAACTCTTAAGGCGATATATTGAATAATGTAACAATACTTGTATCTAGCTAAATATATATAATATTAGAAAAAAAACATCAGATCCTCTTTAGGCTGATATAAAAAAAAATGTTACATGAAAATAATGTTATATCATCACATCAGAACTTAAAACTATTCAAGAATATTAATAGATGAGCAATATTTTTGTTACTATTAGTAATATTAAGACAATTATGTAAGATATTGATTTAATTTTAAAAATAAATGTCAAGTAAATATTATATTCGTGTTTTTATGAGCACCTATAATATATCTGACACAATATATCTAAACAGTTATTCAGGACAAAAGTTTATGTAATGACAACTATACATCCACTAATTACATTCAAATGTGTTAATTATATTGGAGAAAAAAAATTAGGCACACAATTTATTATACATACAGTAACATTATAATTATATTAATGTGAACTATTTTAAAATAATTTTAGTAATTCTGAAATCGCACAAACCAAATCGGCCATTTCATATATTTCATCGATATTTCTTTTTTATGGAAGTCCTAACTTTTTGCTATTTCAGGATGGGCCCCATAGTAAAAGTTTGTTCATGATGATGATTGCAATGATTTCCTTTCGGCTTAGTACTATCGATATGCGTAACCCCGCATAACGATCTCTACTTACTTCATACATAATATTTTCACATATTCTCATTGAAGTGCCTAGGCAGAATTATAAATAGAGTCGTTAAGTAAACGTTTACTTATTTATTTAAAACTGTTAACAAACATGGTGACCAATGGCAACTTATACTTCCATCTCTATTAATTCTCTTTGGACGGCAATGTGCCATATTTGTTGATGCTTAGAGTTCCAAAATTGTTTTGTACAAACACAACACACTTCAAAATTCTGACTATTATATTATATTCAAATTATATTTAATGACGCATTAACAACCAATTGCTTTTGTTATTAATTCTCGTTGGTAGGTTGTCCACCATGTTTGTTTGATAAAAAAATAAAATATAAATTTTATTATAATTAATCTGACGACAATAAATCTTGCTTGAGATAATGAATTTTACGACCAAATATTAAATTTGATGATGCAATAATCGCTGTTGTTGTTTTCAGTGGTAAAGGAGCCGAGTGTCAATACAGCAGAGGTCGTCAACGCTCGGCCCCCCGAGCCCGCGCGGCCGCCGCCGCCCGCTCGCCCCCCGGCTGCTCCGCACTATCAACCTCCGCCTGTACCAGCACATGCTAACCCTGGAGGCTCTGGAGGTTTATTCTCTTCTATAAGAGGGGGGGCAGGCAGCTTCTTGAAAAACTTGAAGGATACCTCGTCCAAGGTTATGCAAACCGTTCAACAGTGAGTGTCATTACATACAGTAGCTATATTGTATTTCACAATTTTTTTAAAGTGATATTTACTTTCGTTAATCTTCCGCAATGCTCGCTTCTACTCATCTATTAATTGCTAACTAATTTGACATTTCTAGTACAATGGTCATAACGTCATAAAAGTGTAGCAATAACTTTAAAATTACTCAGTATGATATCCAATTAAACAAACAAACGACATTTATGCCATTAAAAGTTACTTTCGACGAAACAATCTCTATTCTATCACTCACAGCTGAAAACCTAAAGGAAAATAGAACACTATAAATTTGTATAATTTTACAGATCCATCGCTCGAACAGATTTGGATATAAGCTATATAACAAGTCGCATAATCGTCATGCCGTACCCGTCAGAGGGATTAGAGAGCGCATATAAGACTAATCATATAGACGACGTAAAGGTAAATTTTCTTTAACACTTCTTACTCCACTAGTTTGATTACAGTTATTACGAAATTATGAAACGTGAAATAAGTTTAAAATACCTTTTTTAATGCAACTCAGCAGTTATATGGTCAAGTAGCTCGCCTGTTTGTAGGCGTCCCGCTTACTCAGTGTGTCATGGAGAGTTAGACTCAGTATTTTAATATTTAAAAGACTACTCCATTCTACAGGGCATAACTATTACTACTTATTCATAACAGTTCAGTATTACCAGAGCTTTGAATCTTAATAGTTCGAAACCTCGTGCGACAATTCACTGCTCTCGTTACCTTGTATTTTTATTTTTTCGTTGCTTATATTTCTA
Source organism: Biston betularia (assembly GCA_905404145.2). Lineage (NCBI taxonomy): Eukaryota > Metazoa > Arthropoda > Insecta > Lepidoptera > Geometridae > Biston > Biston betularia. Next base: position 4,216,004 of record FR989868.1, read on the forward strand.
CTCTACTAAATGTTACCTTTCTTGATTCAGCATTAAACTGTTGCAGCAACAAACGTGCTTGAAACTTCGAATAGTCAGGCCTTATGCCAAATTGTTACCCTTACAGGCGTTCCTCGAAAGCCGGCACCCGGGTGGTAAATACACAGTTTTCAACGCGTGTCGCGGTGTCCGGAACAGCTTTCCGCGTCACGTTGTCATTTCTGACTGCAGTCACGCTCTCCACCCAACAGAGATGCTGGCGTCTATCTACAACATCGTCAAACAGATGTACCAGTGTTTAGGACGCGATGATAAAAGTGCAATTGTTATTACGTGCCAAGTAAGTCCCCAATCACTTATATACATACAAGAGAATATATGTACATATTTAAATTAACATATTTTTAATTTATTTAAATTTTGAGTTTATGTCGAATTTTGGATATTAAGGAATATTTAAAATTATATTCAGATTGAAAATGACTTTTAAGCGGATTAAACAATCTAAAAATATAACTCTTGAATACTTACCGCATAACTTAACGGTTTCTTACTTATAACTACCGCAAAGTAATACCTGAATCAATCAATATACTAATCTCTCTATAAACTGCTATTTTATTTATTTAAAAACAAGATTTTTTGTGACTAAGTAGTAAATCGATCGAGCAAGTTGTTCATCTGATAGTAAATATGATGATAGTTTAGCCACTCGATGAACGATTATTTCATTTATAATAGGTTTGCGTTTAACCACATCCTGCCTGATGTTATGTATGGCAGAATCTAAGATGGAGCACCAATACCTAGAAAAAACTTATTTATTTTGATTTGAAATTGTATTGTCACTCAAATTGTACTTCACAGAATTCCACATTTAACGTTAACCCTCCACATCTAGAACGTAAACCCTCTACGTCTAGAACGTTAACCCTCCACGTCGAGAACTATAACCCTCCACGTCTAGAACGTTAACAATTCGTAACATTACAATCATTACTCTACGTTCGTCATGTTTTTAGGTAAATCTCTATATATAGCTCAATTATTTTTTTTAATTCCCACCAGGACGGCAAACAATACTCTTGCCTACTGGTTTGCGCATTACTTCTCTACGCCAAATTGGTGACAGTACCAGAAGACGCGCTGCAGCTATTTGCCGTGAAACGATCGCCTATCAACATAGCGCCCAGTCAACTGCGGTATCTTTATTACCTTAGCAATATTATTAGGTAAGTTCTATTAAAATTTGTTGTTCTTGTGTTCTCGCGACCATAGATTAGCAACTCTTGACTATGAAGATTTTTAACCAACTAGTTTAATTGATTTTTTAATTTTTCACGGCGCTCAATATAGGTTGTCTTTTTTTTTCAGGCCAGAACCGATACTTCCCCATTTTAGACCAGTTTCATTGGTATCATTGACAGTTCAACCGGTGCCACTGTTTACTAAAGCCAGGTAATAATTTTCATATCTTTAAAAAGGTTGAGGTAATATTTTATGTTAATCTTAAATATGTATTAGCACTTATTTATAACGGGTACTTCTGTCGTTTGTGATATGACTTTTTCAATCATATTGTATAATAATAATACTTTATTTGACACAAGAAAAATGTACATTACATAAAGGAAGTGTTAGTATCCGAACAAGAAAAACTGAATCTCAGGATCTAATAAAAATAAAATAATAAATATCGCAGGACATTACACACAGCGCCATCTGACCCCAAACTAAGCAAAGCTTGTTCTATGGGAGTCAGATAACTGATAGAATACTTAAATATATATTTTTTTGTAAATACATACTTATAATACATACAGTACACCCAGACACAGAACAAACATTTGGTTTTATATCACAAAATGCTTGTCCTAGGTTGATTTAACAATACATAATTATATACAATGTCTAACAATAAGAAACTAGTGTTCGTTTACGGAAATGTTTCGCTTACTCCTTGTAGGAATATTAAATTTGTAGTATGTATTTATTTGTGTTTTCCTCTATTAAATAATAATAATTGTCTTTATTCTATTACATATAGTAAGTAATCTTTATGGAAATGACCGCATTGTATATATTTATGATTTTTAGGGATGGATGTCGACCATACGTGGAAATATATAACGAAGATAGGCTTCTTCTGTCTACACTACAAGACTATGACCGATTACATCTCTACACCATGGCTGAAGGCAAGGTAAAATATTTGTCTTATTTTATTCATGTGGATGATGATGATTATATTACTTTATGTACAATGTTTTACGCCAGAAGTCGGAAACCCTTTATTACCAGGGCGACGGAGCTGTGCTTAATGTATTCAAAATTTAAAACTTGGAAATCGCGTTAATCCGGATAGACCTAGCTAGATACATTTTTCGCCCCTAAAAACACCCGTATAGCAAACTTCATCGAAATTGTTAGACGTTTTTGATCTCTAATTTATTATATATTGCACGTTAAATAGTATAAGCTTGTATTTTAAATTACCTACATAAAAAATAATAATGATTTAAATTATTAACATCGCAATAAAAAAAATTAAAATGTCCAAAAAATATAAATATTTTTTTAGCAACCCGCCCTTAACTGTACTCGGTGCAAACGAGCCCATAACGCCGCATAACAGCGCTAGATATACATTTGAATATAAACTTTAAATTGGTTAATCAAATTATTTAGTAGTGGTGCCCATATACGAATATATACCTAATTATTTTCTATCTGTCTTTCGTTTTTAGTACAAATGTGCAAGTTGTATATCATGTTACCTTTTCGGGATCATCAGTTTAATAAGTTTTATTGTCTGACAGGTGACGCTCCCCCTGGATACGACGGTAGTGGGCGACGTGTGTATAAACGTGTTCCACGCGCGACAGCAGCTGTCACGCGCGTTAGCCGTGCCCGTGCTGTCCGTGCGTCTCCACACCGGCGCGCTGTCCTACTCTCAACACGCTGTCAAATACACTAGGTACAATTAACTTTATTCGTCTGTGTGTGTACCACGTGAGACTCACCACAAAAAGACAAGCGATGATAGCTCAGTGGTTAGCGCGGTCGGTAGCTGTCGGTGATGCAAAACATCGTGAAGAAACCATATAATTGTGGTAGTACTTTCTAGTACTGGGCTGGCTACCACACTCGAGTTGAAAATCTGTTGCCTCTTAACTGTATGTTCCGACAGTCCTTGATAGCCAGTTCCAATTTCGGCTTGATCTTTCACCTCACCGTTTCTTAACATCAGGTGAGCTGTGGTCAAACACATAGCCTGTCAATCATAAAAAAAGTAAATTTCACTCAAAAACGCCATTTATTGAAAACATAACTTTAAGCAAAAATAGCTCAAAATACGCATTGAGAGTGATGCATCTACATCCCCGATGACATTAGAAATTACAATACATAATAAACAATATTTTTTTATGGTTAACAGGCTTGATGTTGGACCACAGCTCACCATAGTACCATTTATCATAGTAGTAGTATTCTTTAAAACAATAAAAACTATCTATCTATCAGCCCTGTGCTTTTAACTACTTACTACTTACTTTTGCTGTCCCACTGTTGGGCGCGGGCTTCTCATTGTAAGAAGGGTATAGTCCACCGTTCTGACCAAGAGTTTCATACATCTTCGATCTAGACTTTGAGTCTGAGGATGTCTCGCTGACAATTTGCATGATTCTGCTTTTTACAAACAGCGTCGTCCGTTGAAAAACAAAAAAATAATATATAAATTGCCTTGTGACAAGTATATAAAGTGCCACTACATTTGATGGACAATTCAATACAATTACGCGGCAAATTGAAGTTTCCATACTTTTTTTTAATGGTTTACAGGCTAGGTATTTGACCACAGCTCACCTGATGTTAAGTGAAGGTGTGGTCGAAGATGGTGAAGCACACCTAGCCTGGAATGGAACTGGCTCTCAAGTGAGGCTGCCGGTTGTTTGTAAAACTTATTAATTTATTGTTATGTATATCATCAAATGTTGTTTTTGTTAAGTACTTAAATATTTTAAATACTTTAAGAGCACATATTAATTTACTCTTGTTTTAAGTCTTGATAGGTACCGATTGCTAGAATAAATTTGTTTTATGATAGTCATCCTACAATAACAATAAATATTGACTTGTAACATCGGTGTTATCAATAAAATATTTGTATTTTTATATTGAAATTATAACGTTGAACAAGTCGTCAATTTACCTTCGGGATATTTAAAACTGCGTAGGTTTTAAACAGGCGATGTCGATTGTGAAAAGCGAAATCATGCAAATTGCCCGCGATATATGCATTCTAAAACACGCTTTCGTCACAGGAGTGAGATCGACGGCATCGACGAGTCATCACCTCACAATGATCACTTCTCAGCCAACACTTGCGTGATCATCAGTCTGGTAGTACAAAACGGTGAACGCCGCAAGCCTGGAAGCGATCCTTGGGAAGAAGATCATTCCTTCCCCATAAGGACACCTGATTTGCTCTTCTCTACTACATTGGAAAGAGACGAGACTATTGATAACTTTGGTAAGTCACATCATCTTCAACTCGTAACCTTGAGTTTCTTTCTCTCATACTAAATATTTAACTCGGGCATCCCTGTTGGCTCATTGGTATTGTATTGGTAGCCTTGAGTGGGAATTGAACCCACGCCCTTCAGCTCTTGAAGCAGAACTTTACCAAATGAGGTAACAGGGCAGTCAATATGGGTACGCGTGTCGCAGAGATGAGACTCACCTTCTTACCTATTTACTTCTACATTGTATTGTTTACTTGGGTCTTAAACCTTAAGTCATAATATTTAGTTTGGATTTCGATACTTTGTATTTTATTTACCTTAGATAACTTCATACACTAGTGTCTATATTATATATTTTTATTGTCACTATCTATAGATGAAAGAAACAGAATATTGCGCGCCATACATATAATGTGACATTTATTATCTATTTAAACAAATGACAACCTTAAACATACGATATAACGATAAAAATAAATTTAAGTTAAGTGACTTTTTTAACTATGAAAACTGACGTGGTTATGATACATATTTTCATATTTTTTTTTATATGTAATCCCGCATTATTAAAACAAAAATAAATATAAAAAAAGTCTGTTCGCCACGATCCGAATGACAGTCAAACGGAGCCAAATTCATTACAAACTGAATCACCGAAGCGAAATATAAAACAAGAACGCAATCGGGCGAATGGTGCAAAGTTATTTGTTTCTTTGATTTAAAATACTATAACTACAGGCAGATATGTCAAATGTTTTCTGTACACATAATTACTAAACAATGCAGTATTTATAATTCTATAAGTTTAACATGTAGTATATTTTATTATACAGCTAACCTTCGAAAGAATCCAGCCACAGACCAGAAGAGAAGTATGTCGAGTAGATTGCGTAGTGTAGCTTTTTAATTTTTATACTAACAGTGTAGATATCTCTAACCATTTATTTCCTTCAAGACACACCTATGTACCTTTCACTTATCACTTTGAGTAAAAAATGAACCTAACTGTTGAACCTTATGAAGTTTTCGATATAAAAGTTTCTAACTTACATTAGATCAGATACATGAAACATTTCCGTAATACACTATCTGTATTATTTTTTGTGTTTATCACTCATCTTTCGCTTCCTTAATTATATTTTTAGATAAACTGTGTTTTTTATTAATCAAATATGTAATATGTGTATTATGTATATCTCCTATGCAAATATTGATTAAATTCAAACATCACACCCCTAAAAAAATTGGACAGGGGGTTTTTATGCCCAATTGTGGTTATGATTAACGCCATGTTCATAAATGAAATGCTTACTTAGTAACATAATGTATTTTTTTACCATCAACGCAATTTTTCTATTACAAAGACTTGTTTTTATTTTTAACTTTTTCTTTATCAAGCTGCATCTATTTCCTGTATTTTAATAATGTTATCAATACCTACAGTTTCTTAATCAATGACATGCATTTTATGTTGCAACAAGAATTCATATAAAATTTAAAAAAAAAGAGCCGTTTCTTCTTTTATTTACATGAATTCAGATACGTTTAAAATACCGGCATAAAAGTTTACGTCCTCTATTATTATCATAATCATACTAACACTAAGGTGCGTGATATGAAATTGGCAATCACGATACTTAAATGTAGTTAAGCAAGATATGTTGCCAGGCAGAGGGCAGGCAGGTGGACGAAAGTGTTGACGGATTGGTGGTCGCAAAATGGTAAACTAAACGTTTGTCGTCCACCAGCTCGTGGAGTCGACGGTATGATCTTATTTTTTTTATAAAACTTTAATCCATAACTAAACCGAATATATGGCAAATGCTATTTGCACAGTCATTGATTAAGTGTCATCACAGACGACTGCTCATTTCACTCGTTCTTACAATCAACTTTCTCCACTCACGCACAATTCCTAATAGCCTGCCATGAAAAAGTGTGATTTTTGTAGGCACTTTTAATATTTTAAAGGCATCATTTAATTCTGTCGAATTTCTAAATCTAAATTTCAACTTTGATTACATCACGGTTTTACCCGACAGTGACGGCAGATTACCCGCAAAAGGAACCGGAGAGACCGCCCCGCACATCGTCTCAGCCTCCGCGCCCGCCCCCACCTCGCCCTTCACCCCCTCCACCGTCCAACGTGACCGCTGACTTCCTAAACCTCAGCACAACGCAACAAGACCAGCCCAAACCAGAGAAGAAGCTGAAAAGCGATGATTCGTTTGACTTCTTCGGTATGATGGAGAAACAAGACGACGCGTTTGGCGACTTCCTGAGTGGGGCCGGCGGAGTGGCTGCTGATAATCCGCAGGTAATGGAACAACACGTATGTTTTAAAAAATACCGCGCGCGCGCGCTGTACCTACCTGTAGCTAGCGAAATTACTGGGTTGTAACTGTTGAGACTAACCATGCAGTCTCAAAGTAATGAGCGCCATAACAGCGATGCCCTGGACTTTATTTTGCTACTGAAAGTTCTGTGTACCTACCGCTTTCTATGGACTTATCACTTACCATCAGGAGAGCGTCTCGTCCGTCTCATTACTTACATTTAAAAAAAAAATTTTACGCAAGGTTGTTAGGTTGTCAGATTAATTCAAAGTTTCAAAATTGTATATACTACTTACATGTTTGTTTTCTGCTTGATTTCAATTTAAATGACATAATGCCATGTTATATAGTTTTATAAAACAGAAAATGATTTTATTCGATATAAGAGTTATGTTAATTTCAGCAGCCATTCACTTCCGAACCAATCTTCGGCGACCTCCCGGCGCCTCCGACGGAAACGGAAAAGAAGGTCAACTCCAACGAGCCACTTTTCGACCCGTTTGGCCTCAATGACCCCCTGCCTAAACAGGAGCCACTGCTGACCCCACTACTGGCGCAAGACGAAGGTACATATCTGAGTATTGTTGTACTGCATTTGAATTACTAAACTGTAAACCCGCTATCCTAAAGGTGTCGGTTGTTAGTAGTCCTATGTTCAATATGGAAAAAGTAAATTAAAAAAAAATTGCGTAACAATTCACTTAGCGTCAAGCCAGTATATAAGATATCTCCATTCTAAATTTCACTCAAATCCGCTTAACACGGGACGATATAGCAAACTTCATAATCGGGCTCTCACAATCTTTCACGTATTCTTAAATTAAATAAATCTACAATAAAAGATTTGATTTTTTGTTTGTTTGTATTGAATAGGTTCCGAAACTACTGGACCGATCTGAATAATTCTTTCATCATTAGAATGCTACACTGAGTGACAAAGGGTATATTTATATTGATAATCAAGTTTTGTTTACCCCTGCGAAGCCGGGACGGACCGCTAATAATAATTAAATAAATATTTCACACAGTGCCAATTACTACTAAGCATTTCAAAAACGGAGAGACACACGAGAGCGTAATTTATGTTTAAACCGCTCTAGAAATAGTTCTATGGACAATTATAAATACTTTTTCTACATGAACTTTAGGTATGTGCATATGAAAAATCTAAAGCCAATATGCAATTAAAAAAATGACATTTTTGACATGTCTTTATGTACGTAGCGATCGTCGTATTATGTATCGAATATTGTATGCCCAAAAAGTAGATATTGATTTCTTTGACCCAATAAATGACACAAACTTGTAGGTAATACAGAGCTTACAATAAATGATTTTGAATTTTTCTAATTTTTTTTGTCAGGGCGTTCCCAAAGCGTGCCTTTAGAACAAGCGCAACCGGTTCGCAAGGATCCGTTCGCGGATCTAGGGCTTCTAGGTAACACGGTCCCCACTACGACTCCGACCCCGGCACAAAGTCAGGGGAATATACCTGCCATGTCCATGTCTGGATCCATGGCCCCGCCGGGGCCCGTGGGGTCAACTGTAGGCAGTACGCCACTAGTGACCCCGCGAGCGTCGCCTGCGCACACGCCGGCACATCAACCGCACACGCCGGCGCGATCACCCGCACACCATGCTGATTACAAGTTAGTATAATTTCCCGATTCATGCGAAAGTGAAAACTCGATGATAGTGCTGCTAATTACTTAGACAATGCGATAAAAAAATTGCAGTCGGTAGAGGTTAATAAATGAGTGTCATTATTAACAACTTTTACTTAGGCACTACACTGAAAATCGCAAAAAAAAAACATCCAGCTGTTCCATACGTTTTCTCGAGGATAACACCCTTTCGGTTAAATACTTTAGCTTATAACCATGTATGTACCTATATGTTTTTCGTCTAACAACTATATCGATAAACTGCATATTATATTGAAAAATTAAAATGAAATATCTTGTTTTTGCAATAATAATCGCACTCGAATTAGTGTTAAAAGAATGCGAAATAATATATTTATAAATACTGTCGTGTCAGACTGGTATTCATCAGCACTAATATCATATCTTTGTAAAGCCACAAAAGCTCGAAACATGCATACTCGCAGAATGGCGTCATGTATACCCCTACATGCTAGTAGAAAAAAACCTGATTTACCGTAGTACTGTTTCTTGTATAGGATTATGTGTCAGTACCTACTAGTATTTAAATATATATGCCGAGAAACGTCATTACTTAATCTTTCTCAGTCGCGCCCATTTCGAGCCCGCGAAGACCCCCGCGGACGACAAGGTCAAGAAGCCCGCAGACGTTTTCGGAGACTTGCTTGGCAGCCAGGGTTACCAGTTCGCAAGCAAACGCGAGCACGGACCCAAAACTATGAACGCTATGAGGAAGGAGGAACTGGTGCAGACCATGGATCCAGAGAAACTCAAGATTAACGAATGGGTAAGATGAGTGAACTGAAGGGGAGTAAAGTGCAGTAAATGACAGCGCTATTAAGTTCAATCTTCGTCCTTAACTGTGTTCTTTACTCCAAGTTTTGCGCTAAACTGCAAACCATCATCATCATTTCAGCCGCAGGATGTCCACTGCTAGACATAGGCCTCCCCCATTGATTTCCAAAAAGACCGGTTGGAAGCGGCCCGCATCTAGCGCGTTCCTGCGGTCCTTATTAGATCGTCTGTCCACCTTGTGGGTGGACGTCCTACGCTGCGCTTGCCGGTCCATGTTCTCCACTCCAGAACTTTGCAGCCCCATCGGCCATCAGTTCTGCGTGCTATGTGCCCTGCCCACTGCTACTTCAACTCGCTAATCCGTTGGGCTATGTCGGTAACCATGCAAACTGCATCTGCAAATCATTATGAAAGCGTTTCGTTCGTCTTATTATTTTAGATAAAGAACCTTTTATTATTTTTTATAAACGTAAAATAAGATTGTTACTATTTTGCTGACCATAACGCAATTCTAAGTATTTTAACTGTTTTTTTTCAGTCGGAAGGCAAAAAAGCGAACATCCGAGCTTTAATGTGCTCGCTACACACGGTCGTGTGGCAAGACTGCCGTTGGACGCGGTGCGATATGTCGCAGCTAGTGTCCGCGGCCGATGTGAAGCGGGCCTATAGAAAAGCATGCCTCGCCGTGCATCCCGATAAGGTAACAAAACACGGATAACGATGTTTAGACGGGAACATGGAAAGTACATATTGCAGCATTCTATTGTTTTTCATATATCATTATTTTATTTAGACACTAGTTCCCGTTCCCGTGGGAATACAGGGATAAAAAGTAGCATATATCACTCGGAGATAGTGTAGCTTCCCAACGGTGAAAAAATTTTTGAAATCGGTCCAGTAGTTTCGAAGACTATTCATTACAAAAAACAATCAAATCTTTCCTCTGTATAATAGTATAGATGTATATGATCGCTATTGGCAACAAAACGATCCACGTTAGAGCACGTTTGTGTAAAAAACTGATTTATTCGCTGCATTGGGAAACATACTTGGACAGCGTATCCACTGTTAGTATATTTGTAAGTAATCGCTCTAGTACTTTTTAATTAATTAAACAATTTCTTCAACAGCAAATGGGAACTCCAAACGAAAATATAGCCAAGATGATATTCATGGAATTGAACAACGCTTGGAGCGACTTTGAAAATGATTCGAAACAACAGAACTTGTTCCAGTAACCGACCTCCATTACCGGCCTAGAACTCGCCGAAATTGGGCTGAACGGGCCAACACTTCCAAAACAAAAGCGCATAAATTGACGACTCTATGACACATTACCGTACGATTGTATTGGTTGACATCAATACAATTAACACAACAATACAACGATTGGTTTAGCGCAGCATTGGCGGACAATGGACCAATTGCTAGATAGGGTAAGAAGACAGTTACAGATTCAATTATATGCTATCCTGTTCTGTTATAGTTGGCAAATTTGGGAAAGTACTTAGCGGAGCGCAATCATTTCATGTGCAGCGTCTGAGATTTCGCGTCTGTTGATAATATTGGTATTCACGCGAGTATAAGTCAGTGCAATTTGATCCAAAGCGGCAAACAGATAAACACAAAGTAACCGCTGCTCAAAAACCCTGTGACGCTACAATCGTCTGTGACATTACAAGTAATTAGACCTTCGTAGATCGCCAACGTGATTGTTTTCGCTGTATTGTGATCGAGTCCGCGATACAGTCAGCGACAAATAGATGTTATCATTTAGAGTACTCAAAAAAAAGTATAATTTATATAGGTACGTATACACAGGAATACGTTTATTGTAAAAAGCTAAAGTGGAGTCATGCATTTTATGTAATATCGACATCTGTGTTGACAAAATTACATAGGATGCTTGCAAAAAGAAGCTTGCAATTTTGGGTACGTAAATACCTATATAAATTTTTGTTTTTTTATATAATTTACCCTAGGTATAACTGTCTATTTGACGCTGAGTGTCAGACAAGATTAACAATGTTTTCATTGTTTTTTAATAGCTACGTACTTGTACTGCGGCATTAGTTTACAGGCTGGCCCTGTGTAACATTGTTATCTCATTTCAAAACTTATATCTACTTATTAACGCACATAGGCGACTGAAAAAGGAAACATCGTTAGTTGAAATCGTCTTATGTTTTAGTTATGAGCCATTTTATGTAATCAAGTAATCGGGGGAGTTCGTACGCTGTACATTTAAACTGTCAGAGCATGTTTTCAACGTTTTAAAAATACTTTGATGTGGAATCAAATGCAGAAATATAAAATTTGTACTGAAAAGTGGGATAACTGCCCCGGGGATAATGTCCCAGAGCGCCATGAACAAATATGAATATTATTCATATTTGAAGTATCTAATAAAATCCCACTTTTTTAACGCGTTTAAGTCCGCGTTTAGCTACCAACTCGCCTGATGGTAAGCGATGATGTGGTCGAAGATTGGCGTAGCCTTAGAAAATACCTATTTGTGAAGACCTTGAAGATACGTAGTGGATAAATTGGTTGTAAAACAAATGAAATTTCTCTCGAACGCTAGAAGAGAGGGTGCTACTATGAACTTTTCGCCACGGGTCGGAGAAGTTTTAGATCCAGGACTGCCGCTAATGTCTGACTTCCATACTCCATAGTTCTGAGCCCAAACTTTCGGGTTTTTTCGGGTCGTTACGAAGTTATGATGATATAGTTGATCGTTAAACTCATTAAAAGGTTCAATATGTGTGAAAATACGATTATGACGTAGCGTTTATAAGTAAATGATTAGAACCTACATATAAGTAGAGTTGATGCAAGCTTTACTATACTATAAATAATTAGATTGCAAAGGCACCTTATTTATTAGTTTGTAATTATAACTTTTTCTCTATAAAATGTTGTTCTGACTAAATATAAATTGCTCTAAAATGATTAAAAAGTATTAAAAAAGAGACTATATAAATATGTATGATACTAAACACTTCATGTTATCTTCTGGTTCTGCAATTGGTGTTAGACTTACTTTGGTAAGATGCTTTTAAATATTTATCTTAATATTTGATCTATTACTCATAGTACCTTACGTAGAAGATCGTTTACTCATAATGATAAACTATACGGGGCAAAATCTTGCACAGTTTTCACCAGTCAGCTGTCCTCGTCAATTAGGCTAGCTCACCTGATGTTAAGTGACGGTGTGGTCGAAGAAACACCTAGCCTGGAATGGAACTGGCTCTCAAGTAAGGATTCCGGAACACACAGTTACGTGCTTGGCGATTAATTTCAACGATATTCTATATTGTGAAATATGCAATTAAAACATTTTAAAAAAACTGACGTCTCGAGCTGGAAGGACTCTTAACAACATCGAGATGTTGTAAGAATCAAAATTCATGAAGTCGTTTAGACTAACTACAAAGCAATGTAATTAAATAAATAATTATAAAAAAAACATTTAGCAGTGTTTTGTCTGCTTTGCAGCAGTCTGGTAAAACTCAAACCTAAAATACATGAGTAAATGATCTCGTAATAATTAAAATGTAGGGTATTATTTCTCAAAATAATAATGATAAATAAATATTTATTATTATTATTTCTCAAAATTAGGCTACAGTCTCCAGTTTGTTTACTATTATTGTCTTTGTTAACTTTAAAAGTTAACAGAGGCGTGGGCAAATGTACGAAGTAGATTCGGTTAGATTTTTTTACTTATATTGTATATGAGCTTATGATAACGTTAAGTTTGTACATTCCTAATTTAATTAGAATTAAATGTATAACGGGATATTTTTAAGTTGGCTTCCCTATTACCAGGCCGCATAAATATTATGTTATAAGAGTCAAATAAATTATATAAATAGTCTTACAGCAATAGTTAAAGACGTTTTGTACAGATATTGTTAAAGCAAACAAATAATTTTAAAGTAGTATTCACATGTAATTATTTTGCACTAGCACAGATAATATAATGGACACCAGTTATTGTTTATTAAGGGGAGGTCCCGCTTTAGAAGGCCTGAAAACGCTATTTTATTAGAAAAATATAACTCACCATAGCGAACTTTTTGTTATAGTTTCAAGTATATTTCTAAAGTACAAAATCATGTTTCAATGTATACATGATAAACGTGCACGAAGCCTCGTTTTTGAAGTCTCAGCTGCAGGAAAAATGGAGATTGTAATTATTCACACAGTCACAGAATTCGTTTTTTTCCCTTCTATTCTTACATATAAAAACCCGAAAAAATTGAGAAATTCTATATTTTTAGCAAGTTTGAAGAAAAAAACATCACTTGCTACAAAAATGTTGCAAACAATTTTTTTAAATATTTTTTTTAGTTTAACTGAATGAGAATGTGCTTCTGAACATAAACCCTTTCATTGTTTTCAATCGACCGTCTATGGTAAAAACGAAAACTCGAAAAATCGCGCTTCAAAGTTTTCGGTTGGAAAAAGTATCAATGTGTATGAGTTTTTTATTACTTACTATGACTGACTATTCCTGCTCCATGTAGCTTCATAAAAGTTCACTTAATTTTTTTGACCTTCTAAAGCAGAACCCTCCCCTTAAGGAAAATATGTTTGTCTTACTGAAATTTGTTGCAACACGAGTGTAAAAGTTCTTTATACTGACGAGATCTACCTTAAGAGCCACAGAATAAGTAACAGTATTTTAGTTGGTTAATTTTTTAATAGTTTTATTTGCACATGAATTTATCTTTAATCTCGGTAATATTTTCGTTGTAACTCATGCATACGATTCAAAAGTATTGCCTCCTTACTCTGAGTAAAAGCTACACGACTGCGAAACATATTGGGTAGGCAAACGATATAGCTTTTCCGTGAGCGCCTATCAGGGATCTCAATAAGATCAGATAAGGGTAACACTCGAAAACTGTTAATACTATTACTTATTCTGTTCTCGACTATATCACGTGCGGCCATTCTAGTACGCTTTTGTGAAATATAATCTACAACACTTATAGGTTACCTACCATACTTTACTACGTCTCCTGTAGATTCATTACTAGTTTTGTAAACGTTTCGCTGGCCAAACTATCTATCAACAAATAGCTAAATAATATGATCTCTTCCGCGACACGACTTCAACATTTATCGAATAGCCTTTTGTTATATTTTTGTAGCGCAATAACGTACTTATTCAGAAATCAAGTTTATTTTTATAGATCTATTTTAAGTTCCTGAAATTCGTAACATTGTATAGAAATAGTACCGTTTATAGAAACCAGTGATTAATAGATGTATGCGTTTCGAATATAACTGTGTATATTTTGCTTAGAAATATCGTATGTCCAAAAAGAATACATATTGTTCGGAAATAAATGATTGCGAAAGTAATGAAGTTTTCACATTTACCATCTCAACCCATAGATTGCTCTCATCCCCGGATCTAGAGGGGGAAACCGAGGCACCTGCCCTGGGCGGCAACATCAGGGGGCGCCAAAATCATAACGTAGGTTCCTAATACGATTTTCAATCTAAAACTTGTTTCACAAAGCGCCTAGCATCCAGCGCACATTGTTCCACTATTATTAATTTGAGGTTTAGGAAAAATATCCAACGCTATGAAAGTATCCTAAATCGATAGCCCGAATCGCCGTCGCATCTACTACTAGCTCTACGAGGGAACTGGATTAACATGAGTGGGGTTTAAGGCTGAAAAATCGATCTAAGTCGATCTTTAGGAAAACACGATTTTCCTAATTTAAAATTTTATATACACCGAACATAGCTCGGTCGCCCAGATATTAAGTGTGTATTTATGTATGGGTATTTATTCTCCCGGTTACAAAAATGCCACCCACAATTATTTTTTTTCATACAACGGAGAGAGGGTGCCACTGTCACGTTTCTACCCCAATTGGAAAAAATGATATGCCTAGGGCTATTTGTTCTCGAGCACTGTACGCATACGCTCTACATAAATAGAACTTGCGCGACTAAAGTGGTCTATCAATATTTAATATTTTGAAATCCAAATAAACAAAACAAAATACATAATTGCGAAAAAAATTTATTTCTTTAAAAAATATATCCTTAAAACTAAATCAACTCTACTGGTCAACTTTCCTCCATCTTCACATCTAAGCACCCATACTTTTCTAGAAGTTCCTGCTTCTTTCTTCTGAGAAGTGCTTCTTCTACATCTTTCTGCGACGGGACTGCCACGTGTGACGTCGTCGTGACCGCAACAGGTTCATCCTCGTCTATCCTCTTATCATCGGGCTGGATAGAACAGATTACATTAAAGCCTATTTCAAAATCTTGTCTAACGATCTTCACTGTCTCAGAGACGAGAGACTAATCCAAAAAAATCTTGCCAAAATTTCTTATATAATATTATCGAAGGCGATTCGCATCGACTGCGTCAGTGACGATAGAGCATTAAAAGTAAAGTTTCTGATTTATATGTATTTATTTACGGGTAACCTACCTGCAGAATCAGTTATTCTGCCACCAAGCAGTAGCTTGTAAACATTACTGAGTTTTAGTTTGAACAGTACTTACTATAGCTAAAAAATAGAAAAATAAATTACAGGGCTATTAAGCCATTGTCTAACCATCAACTCATAATAATGAGCATTAAAGCAGCAACACCCTGGATTATGTTTTATATCTAAAAGTTCTAGATACCGCGGAAATGGTCATAGGCAAATCTATTATTATTAGTCAGAAATAATACTTACGTCTTCTGGGTAAATATTTTCCTCTTCAGGTAAATCTTGTTCTTTATTCTGTTCCTTGTTCTTCTTCCATTCTTCGATTGCTCTAGCGATAGCTGCAAAAAAGCCAACACTGTTATATAGCTAACTTATTATTTAGAATAGATATTTGTTTGAGAATATCATGTCTGTCAACAAAAGTGATATAACTCTGCTTATGTTTCTGTTTCCATTGACTCTGGTACGTTAAGCGCAAACTCCTTGTTATAAAATTAGTTGTACGCCAGTACATAGGTTAAAACCGCGCCTAATGCCAGAAAAATGCAAAAAGGAATATTTTCGATGCCACTGCGTAAATATTACAACAAAAATATTGGAATATTTTTTTATTTTTTTTATGGTTGACAGGCTAGTTGTTTGACCACAGCTCACCTGATGTTAAGTGAAGGTGTGGTCGAAGATGGTAAAGCACACCTAGCCTGGAATGGAACTGGCTCTCAAGTGAGGCAGCCGGAACACACCGTTAGATGCTTGGCGGCAGATTTTCAACTTGAGGGTGGTAGCTAGCCAGCCGAATGTAATGATGAATGTATGGGTGTAATTTAATAATAAATGGGTATAGTTTTAATTTATAATTTTGTAGCTAAGATAGCTTAGTCGTTAGCGTGGTTCCCATGCCGAAGGGCGTGGGTTCAAACCCCAACAATGAGCTTGAGCAGCAGGTGAAGGAAAACATCGTGAGGAAACCATAGCATTGTATATATATTTAGCAGGTACTTTCTAGTACTCGGCTGGCTAGCTACCACCCTCGTTATTGACACACCCCGTATTTTTCTTCCTCTGATCCTGTCCGTCCTACGGTTGCCTGGAAGAGATCGCTTTTAGCGATAAGGTCGCCAGTTGTTACACCTATTAATTAATTTTATTTTTTCTGTATTGTTCTTTTTAGTGTGTGCAATAAAGAGTTAATCAATCACCCTCAAGTTGTAAAATCTGCCGCCAAGCACCTAACGGTGGGTTCCAGCAGCCTCACTTGAGAGCCAGTTCCGTTCCAGGCTAGGTGAGCTATGGTCATACACCTAGCCTGTCAACCATTAAAAAATAAAAGGTGAGCTGTGGCCAAAAACCCAGCCTGTCAACCATAAAAAAAAAACTGATGAAGTACAATAGCCGAATAGAATTTCGACAATAAGTCGGAGTTTTTCACAAAAAAAAACTACTAGATGTACTTATGAAGTTTGCTAACCCGCACTTGGTCAGCGAGGTAGACAATGACCCTTCTCTTAAAGAGAAGAGACCCGTGCCCAACAATAGGAGCTTAAAACAAAGGTTGATTCGGATGATTAGTAGTATTCATACCAATATCTTGCGCTTCCTTTTCGAGCGGCAGGAGTAGTCCGTCGTCGTCGTCCCGGTAACCGTAGTAGTCCGCATCCACATCGCGCATGAGATCGGCGCGAGTGCGCCGCGGCGGCGGCGGCGGCTCCTGTTCAAATAACTCGCGCACACCTGATAGTATTATCACAATAATGTGGTTATCTACTTCTTCAAGGAGCTGGGTTAGCTCGGGTAGATGTATAAAACACCCCAAGCGGGATGTCAGTGCAGGACTTAGCGCCCCCACTTTACACGACATATACATTGCTCGGACATTCCACGAACACTTGCGTTACTCGTTTGTCTAGCAGGTCTTATACGAGAACTATGCCAATGTTTGACAACAAATTCGGTACACAAAAACATAATACATTTTTTTTTTTTTAATGGTTGACAGGCTAGTTGTTTGACCACAGCTCACCTGATGTTAAGTGAAGGTGTGGTCGAAGATGGTAAAGCACACCTAGCCTGGAATGGAACTGGCTCTCAAGTGAGGCTGCCGGAACACACCGTTAGATGCTTGGCCGCAGATTTTCAACTTGAGGGTGGTAGCTAGCCAGCCGAGTACTAGAAAATACCCTACCACCATGCTATGGTTTCCTCACGATGTTTTCCTTCACCGGCAGCTCAAGCTCATTGTTGGGGTTTGAACCCACGCCCTTCGGCATGCGAACCTACCGCGCTAACCACTGAGCTATCATCGCTACATGGTTTTAAAGCATTCGATAAGATAATGCGGAAGGACAAAGTAAATTAACTTTACTATCTTAGTCAACATTGCTTCACCGTTGTATTGTATAGCAAATTATATAAATAAGAAAGGTATCGGTACCCTCGAAACTCAGATCTTTCTGTTTTCCCAACACGATATCTGATTTTGGAATCCTTATTCTTTCTATAGTTAATTGGTTAAACGTGGCCTTTTAGCTATTATAATACCTGGTAAATCTTTAGCAGCGCCGAAATACTTGTATCCCCGGTTGCCGGGAACTTCCTTGCCATCCTGGTCAAGCATCTTGGGCCCGACACGCGCGTGGTCCGGCCCTCCTAATGACTTGATCTGGACCTCCCAGTGGCGCTTCTCTCGCATCAGCTTATTGATTTCGTCGTTTAAATCTCGAATCCGAAACTCTCCGAGACCAGCTGGAGAAATGAATTAAAATCGGTTGTGAGTGTGGCATAGGTAGTCTCACTGCGGGTGAGAATGGGTTTACTTTGAACACTTTAAACGATATTTATGTCGTATAATCCGGCTTAATTAAAAGTGGGTTCATTGTAAATAAAGTTGGTTTACATATTTTTATTGCAAACGAGCTTTAATATCATTAGGGATTTTATAAAAGCTCAAGTTGCTAATGAAAAATTGAGTAAATTCTCTATCAAGTAAACTCTACACAAAAACAAAAAACATGAACAGTGCTACTCCATCATTTAGTTGCAATGTATATAACTACGTTGCTATTCCTGCCTGAGCCAAAATGTCTCATATTCATAATTATATAAAACAAACCCCTATTTCACCTGCCAGGATTGTAAAACTATCCTACATCTGAAATGGCACTTAAGTGACAAACACACATGACTTTAAGGCATATGGCTAGCTGAAAAGAAATAAAACTACAATGTTGAATCATTTCCTTTATTGTAAATAGTTGAGGTTTCACTTCTTTTTAGCTTTCTTATTAGCTTTCCCACCCTTATCTTTTCCCCCTTTCTTTCCCCCTTTCAGTTTTATCCTTTTGCTTTTTGTCTTCGTAATATCACCAGTACTGCTCTGCTGAGCTGCGTCATTCTGGTTAGTGCTCTGAGGCGCTTTCGGCGTTATTAATTCAATTTCCAAGTCTGTCTTCTTATCTTTCGTCTCAAGCTTCTTACCTATCTTTAGAATGAACACATCCTTCATCGGATGCAGCACTTTCTCCATTGCTACTGGCACAGGGCAGTTCGTTGGTGTTACGTTTATTACTTTCCTATTTTTTGTGTCGCAAGTCCTGTTACATCCATTGTAAGTGTACTTTAAATCGGACGTGAACGGCTTGTGGCTTTTATCAGGTCCACAGGGATCAGCAGGCATCGTAAATTGAATCTGATCACCAGTGTTGTAAGGATTGGCTTCACAGTTGCACAGTTCCTGGATTTTATCATACTTGCCCATTCTTTCCACCCTGGTACTTTTTGGGACTTTTATTTTGAGCTCGTTAGAGTTTATTGTTGTGAGTATTTCGTCGTATCTTGATGGGCCGTCTGTAATTGAAGAGAAATTATGGTGTTTGTTTAAAATTATTCGTAGACAATCTTATTCGAATGTGCATAAGCATGCTATAGCAATATGACAGGGGTAATGAGACTGACCATCAAATGTATCGAAATGACGAGCACCAATAAGTACGTTCGTTTTACTACTAAAAAAATTGGTTTAAAATTGCATGATGATTCTTATTACTCGTTAATGTTGAAAAATTAATTATTTATTTATCTTACCATTTTGATAATTTGCTTGGTAATTGTTGTTAGAGTACTGCACCGGACCGTAAGATCTTTTTGATGACATAATAGTAGAGAGCTGCGAACGAGGACTATCGCTTCCACGAGTAGGTAACGTGCGGGAGTAACACGGCGCTGGCTTCTTAGCTAATGACTCTTCGTCTAAGAGTACTTTGCCCATGTCGTCCATTTCTACCTTTGTGCATGAGTACATTGTCATTCCATTGTCTTCTTGACACAATAAAGTCGTTCCTTGTGGTTTAGGGCTGGCAGTAAAAGCCGTAGTTATCTCTTTACCAAGAAAAGACATCCGAACTGTTACTTCAATTATTCCTATGGAGTTCTGATGCTCCATGTCTCCACAAGATAAATAGTACATATTTTTTGAAAGGGGTGTCGATGTTGTGCACAAGATATTATCTGTAGGTTGCTCTTGCATCCACTTCTTGCAAAGCTCATCTCGTAGTTCCATAAATTCGTTTGTGTAATCCATGTGGGTCTCGCCTATTCTGGTGATACAACTTGAGCACGGCGGTTGTTTCGTCAGCTCTATGATAATTTCAAATTCTTTGATGGAACAAATTTTGTCGTAAGTCATCGCAAACAACATAGATTTCCCCACGTTCAGTTTGGTGAAGCTTTCAATTTTACCGTACGACGCATCGTAAAGTATGATCGGTTGCTTTCCCAAAAACGAAGCCGATATTATCAAATTATTATAATCAAAGTCAAAACATTCACACTTCATGTGAATTTTGTTGATAATTAACTCGATTAGAAATAAATGGTATGGAAAGCTGACGTTCTCCTGGCTAATTACGGGTCCACATTGACAAAGTTCTTTTTTCGTTCTCACAATGTCTTCCGTTAAGCTCTTTATAGATTGCCTGAGAGCTTTAGCTTCGTTTGTTAGTACTTGACTCATAGTAGCTATTTTATCTACATTGCTGACGATAGCTGGTGAATGAGGACCTTCGATACCTTGGGATAACCGTTTTACTGTATCGGTTAACTCTTCTAGGTGTTCACTAATATTTACACTTTTCGGTTCGAGATTAGAAACTTTTTCAACTAAATCTTGCCCTATTTGCCCAGATTTGATGCTTTGGTTCTTGGCGCTTTGCTGGCTTTTGTTAGACACTCTTTCACCAGCTGAGTTAGAGCTTCTAGTAGGGCTACCTTGTCGCTGAGGAGATTTTAGAATCGGTGAAAGAAGTGGCGTGCCAACTGTAGCTTCTGAATCTGGCATTGGTTCAATAACACTCGGTTCTTTAGATGAACTTGGTTGAACATCTTCGTTTCCGGCTTCCTCCATTTTAAAATGATAAAACTATTGTAAAACTAAAAATTTTCACATGATTTTTCTAGTGATTAAAAATGATTCAGATTTGAAAGGCATGGCCTATTGGAAACAGTAACAAAAGAAGTTTTTCCAAATTTCATTTCAATAGGTCAGCCAACGTTTTTTATATTATGAATAAAAAAAACAAGTTCAGGACATGGACAAAATTGAGCCAACACCGCAGGAGCAGTAAAAAAATGTTGTGAAAATCATGTTAAACTCGAAGAAAAACATTGAGGAGCAAATTTTAGAAATTGTTTCTTTTGTAAAATACTAATAAAAATGAAATCAGTGTTGGTAATCATGACTAAATGGCTAAAACACCGAAAATCTGCACGAAATTTATTCAGAAAATAGTATGTTGGTATATAAGGGTACATGAGAAAAACGTGCTTTTTATCAGAAATACACACTAATCAGGATATCTATGTACATCTACAAGCTGCCTACAGAAAAAACAAAAAAAAATCAATGCAACCCTTAGAGACAAGTATGGTAGGCTATCTACCGCCAAGGGCGGACGTACCGTTATAGACGGTAGAAAAGAAAATGCTATCATTATGCTCTGGCAATATTGCCGAAAGCAAATACCTAGGAGGAGACCGTTGCGTTCTTTTCCGTTTGCAACCTTCGGCACTACGCACATAGAAGATAGAGGTGTATGCCGTAGCATTAGAATCCAGGAAGTCCAGGAGCTTCAGTGAGGTTTGGGAAGGACTTATCATTGAGTTTTACCGTTCTGTATCTGCGCCACTTTCTTGGCGATCTCCCGCACGATCTCGAGCCTCCATTTCTCGGCGCGCGGCAAATCGTTGCACTCTGCCGCTATAAATGGCCGACGCTCGCGCTGACCGCCCGACTCCTGCACTTGTGCCGCACGCCATCGCGCCAAAGTCGTCCTGGAATATAAGTACCTACTTGTAGTTTTTTTTTAATAGTAAAACCACACTCCACAGAAACTCTATGATGTGGTCTTTTAAAGTTTAAAGATTTAATAAGGTTAGCAAGAAGTAGTATAATTTTAGCAAGTTTGTCTTTTTAATTGGGCAATATGGGTTTGCCGCAATCCAGCTCCTGTAAAAAGAAACCGTTCACGAATGACGCATGCAAGTTCTAGTTATCTGTTCGTTTTCAACTATATTTGACTGCCCTCATTTAGTAGTAGCTCTACTTTTTGAGCTTGCAGGTGTGGTGTCTATTTGCACCCAGAACAAACATGTAGGTTTGGTAGGGTACTATCTGTAGACTGGCTACTGGCTAGCTACTACCCTCAAGTTGTAATTCGCGACAAATTTTGTTTTGGCAGCTTCACTTGCAATCCGGTTCCAGTCCAGGCTAGGTGAATATACCATCTTTGACCGCACCATCACTTAACATCAGATGAGTTGATGTCAAACAAAAAACTATTAATATGATAAACATAGATGTGTCTTGGAGTGCTTAGTATAATGTATTATCAGTATGTAGTTTTAAAAAAGTATTTGTGTATTGTCTATCTGCCTCCTATAGCCAATGCTTTGCTTAGTTTGTGGGTAGCTGGCGCTGTGTAACATATTCCCTAAGATTTATTTATACATATTTGAAGGGAACAGGGTGACAGGGTGACACTTTACCCTATGCTGCTGCAAGGCACCCTTTAGCGTGCTTGAACACTCAAGGTATAAAGCGGTATTGTAAGCACATTATCAGACTGTATTAGTATGTATAACTTTTAGTTTTTAATTTTAACTACCCAGGATGATTGTAATATGTGCGTTTAGCTAGCACTGTTTAGTAGTTCAGATGGTTTCGAAGGGTTCAGTAACATTGCACAATTTCTAATCATTTTTGAAGTTATGTGTATTTTAGCAATTCAAAATTTTCATTGTGATTTATTGTTCATGGTATAATTTACAAAACTTGCAGGGGCATACTTACATAGCCTTTTCTGCATTTCGAGCCTGAAATAAAATTAAAGTAGTCAATTTGTGTACACAACAATAATTATCTCTTCACAAATTTATTTAGCACAACTAGAGATGAAAGTGAATATGTATTGCATTAGGTCTTTTATTGGGTTATTAGATTAAGCCTTGTAGTACATAATGTAAATGTAACAGTTAGTACCCAAGTGAACACCACTAGCTTTTATTGCCATTAAAAATAGACCGGAAGATTTTTATAAAGCATCCTACCACCACACTTTGGTTTCTTTACAATTTTCTATTTCTTTCTTTCTGTTCTTTACTATATATAGCTCAGACTAAGTGTAGAGATTTGAACCCAAGCTCTTTGGTGTGTGAACTAATCACACTAGCAATTGAGCTGTTATTGCTACTATTCACTACAAAACACTGTAACCAGTGAGGTTGTAACATTTTGTAAACACCCTATTTACACCCATCACTCTGTTATTATAAGCATTGACCTATACTACGTACATTGAATTTGTAGCTTACAGATGAGGAAAACTATAACATAGCCTATCTTTTTACAAGTACGTAGAATAATGCTTTGTGCATTTTAAATAATGTTTAATGTACTAAAGGTACTGAATATTGAATTACGTATTCTGACTTAACTCTGTTATCATCAAACAAACTTGAATGAAATTTGAGATAAAGAGATAGGTACATAACACATACAATGTTTTACTTGCTAGGTACGGTACCACAAAAATATTCACAAATAAACAAAAAATGTTACTTACCATTTCTTACTAACGCCGACAACGGTGCGTAATTTTTTTCGGTAAGTATTATAAATAAACGACGTTGCACTTATTATTTAGAATTTAATGACAATTATTTAATATACTTAATAAAAATAAATAACATAAGATAACCTCAAGTTAAGTTAGTCAATAGTCAAGCAATCCGCAAATTCCGCAAACGACATCAACATTTTTTTTTAATGTATTGGCAGATCTCAAATATTTTTTTATTCAACGACAAAATAATGGGTATTTACGGATTCATTGATGCCTGCCTTGGTAAAGTAGTGGTGACTTTATTATAAACTATAAGTTTCGATGGAGTTTTAGAATCAGCACGAAAAGTCATATTTCGCCACACTCACTATATCGCGCATTCGGCATTTTATATATATGGCAGCCCGTACACGTTCAATTTGGATCGCGATCATTGATCGCGGATCGCGGATCGCGGATCGCGCGGAACGTGTACGGGCTGCCTAAAACACTCAAGATCGCGGATCGCGGATCGTGATCATGATTGGCAGCCCGTACACGTAGCGCGCGATCCGCGATCCGCGATCCGCGATCAATGATCGCGATCCAGACTGATCGTGTACGAAGCGGATTGACGAACTGATGCTCCGGATCACATAATATCTAGAAATTTTGAAATCATGATCGCGGATCGCGGATCGCGGATCGTGATCATGATTGAACGTGTACGGGCTGCCATAGAACGTGTTAGCGCAAGATTGCGTCAGTCCACGCTGTGCGCTCTTTGAAAATGGACGACAATGACGCGCTCCTCGTTGCCGCCGATCGAACGGGCCAATTCACCTTTCAGTAGTTAGTAGCTAGTTAAAATAAAATAAATGTCGTAGAACATTACACACAGCGCCACCTGACCCTAAACTAAGCAAAGCTTATGTGATGGAAGTCAGATAACTGATAAAATACATATATGTATACTTTTTTTAAATAAATGCATACTTATAATACATACAGAACACCCAGACACAGAACAAACATTTGTTGATACATAAAATGTTTGTCCTGAGCGGGAATCGAACCCGCGCCCTTCAGCTCATAAGGCAGATATGCTACCAATGAGCCAACAGGGCATGTCATAGTTCAGTAGTTAGTTAACCGTTCAGTAGATTCAGTAGTTAGTTGGATTTCATATAGTAGATTCATCATTTGACAGCCCCGTTGGCTCATTGGTAGTATATCTGCCTTGAGAGCTGTAGGGCGTCGGTTCGATTCCCACTCAGGGCAAACATTTTGTGAATAAACAAATGTTTGTTCTGTGTCTGGGTGTTCTGTATATATTATAAGTATGTATTTACAAAAAAAAGTATTTATGTATTCTATCAGTTATCTGACTTTCATCACATAAGTTCTGCTTAGTTTTGGGTCAGATGGCGCTGTGTGTATATAGTCCTACGATATTTATTTATTTATTTCTTTATTCTCATCATCTTCATTTTGTAGCGATGATAGCTCAATGGTTAGCACGGTTGGTTCGCATACCGGGCGTGGGTTCAAACCCCAACAATGAGCTTGAGCTGCCGGTGAAGGAAAACATCGTGAGGAAACCACATCATGATGGTAGGGTACTTTTTAGTACTCGGCTGGCTAGCTACCACCCTCAAGTTGAAAATCTAACGGTGTGTTCTGGCAGTCGCACTTGTAAGCCAGTTCCATTCCAGCCTAGGTGTGTTTTACCATCTTCGACCACACCGTCACTGAACATCAGGTGAGCTGTGATCAAAGACATAGTTTGTCAAAAATGATTAAATGAGTGTACAATTCTCTTTTGAGTAACCACTGTTTAACCCAGAGCCTTTTCCGAATCCTTTTCATAAATTTTAAGGCCAATACAAGGGACAGGAAGGGGGGTTTAACTTTAGGTAAATCCATGACGACACGTGTTAACGCGGCAGTTCCGATACATGGACTGGTGAAATCATGATTGACCGTGTAATGTTGTAACAAGATCCTGCGATCCGTGATCGCAATCCAAATTGACCGTATACGGACCGCCATAAATCGAAAGAAAATTATTGGGGGGAAATAAGGGGAAAATTGTACTTAATGCTGATAATGCGGGTATTACCCATATTTTTTGAAATCTGATGTTGACTATCATTAAATTTGACGTTTTGCGTTTTGGCGAGAACGCAGAAAGAGTCGTGTTGTGGAAAAATACACCTGTATTTTTCCACAACTAGTGTTTTGTCGAGTGTCTATGCATAACAATGGTGGTGTTTTATTCATAAAGTGCCGATTCACAAGCGCGATTGTAGGAAAATAATATGTTGTGCTGAAACATGACTCTTCGTGTTGTTTCCAAATCTTCATCGAAGCTCTATAGTACAGTCGTCACTACTTTACTACAGCATGACTGGACTTGATTAAAACTGGAGTTTGACTATAACTAAAGCTACAAGGCAACTTATTTGACTTATGAAACTTGAAAAATTACTTGACACTGGCAAATACTCAAAATACGACGCCCAAACTAAAGAAAAAAAAACTTGACATGTGAATGATGTGTATGCCAAAAACGAAGACAAAAAAAATCTGTTTGTGATTTGCTGCGGTATTTTAATGTTTTTGTATTTATTGGGAACTTTGGGAAGGAAAGATATATTATTAAAATCATTACAATTCATATGTACTAGAAAGTGTACACACGTAGTATCCTATCTTCTTCATCTTACTTCAACTAAGGAGTGTTATGGTTTGCTGATCTAATTTTGGTGAGTAAGAACCTGGGGTGGGTCACTAGTAGTTAATATTTAATAAACTTAATGTTTATATTTGCGTTAATATTTTAAATTTAAATTTTTCCTTCCTCTCAGGGTAAAACATGACTCCATCGCCCCATGTAAATCCAAAAGAAACTTCACCAAGGATTTTACACACTGTTATAAGACATCAGGAATGCTGTATATCACAGCAGAAACAAAAAATCAAATCACTGCAGACAAAAAATCGGAGGCTTCAGAATAAAATAGACAAAATACAAAAGTTACTAGAACCAATTCAGGAAAAAATTGAAGCACTAAAAGATGTCAATTTCCAAGCGGAAGCTTTAATAAAAAGGCAATTTAAGAAAGAAACTAAAGGCAATAAAGATGAAAAGGTTAACAATGACAGTTAAAGTTGTATTTGGCATAAATGTCTAATAATACCAGATAAAAGTGTTTTAATGTGAAGTACCTATGTATTATCCTCAATTGAAAATGATGGTGTGGTAAATTCATTTCTTCACATTTATACCATGCGTTATTAAATCTAATGACTCATTTTAAAGTAAAATTTTCTTATGACTGCCCAATTCAATACCGTTGAAAGTCATTTTCCATCTCATTTTAAAAATAACAATACATGAACTACATTTCAATATAATAAAATGCCAATAAAAATTAATAACATTACTTTATTTTAGTAACTCTTTATTATAGTTTTAAATAATTGTCAAAGTCGTAAAAGAAGGTCTCTTGTAGCTAAGTTCTAAAAGCGAAGCACACGGTGGAAAGTGCATCCTAAAGGGATGTAAAACTGACAGCTCTGATTCGACGGGCCGTCGAGGCATTACCAGTTGATCCTTCTTTTTATTGCTGCAAATAGCAAATAGTTAAAATACTGTGGACGCCCCTCCATTGAAATGTATCTATGTTAGTATGGGTGAACAAGACCTGGTAAATAATCTCAGATGGCAAAGGCAATATCTGTAGCACCTAAAAAGCTCCACATATGAGACACCATATGACATACTCTTGGAATAAACAAAAGATAAAGTGACATTTTCTTCTCCAGTCTTAGAAAATAACTCTTCCAAACCCAAAACAATGAATAAGAAAAGCAAGTATAAGAAGCGAGGACTATTCTGTCCATCTTGGGATGACCTCCCCTCAGATGTACTTCTATTACTCTTTGAAAAGATGCCGACATCTTCATTGGCTGTTTGTTTGTTTGTCAGTCGAACATGGAGGAATCATGCGGAACATGTGATTGAGGTAATAAAATTATTATTATAAGATAATGGAAAAAGATGAAGTTATATGGATACATATATATAGGTGGAGTATTTAGCTATACATGAAATTACTGGTGGTTAAAGGCTACAAAGTATAGATAACAAAATATATCGGTTATAAACAGAATAACTGATAAAATATAGCAGTTGTAGGTAATCAGAAAGCTTGTAGTAAAAGTATATGCATATTAGCTATAAGGACCTAATGAGACTGTTTGAAATATAAATGCAGTAATTTCAATTTGTTACACAATAAGTAACAATTCAGTTTATAGTGCTAAGATTGTAAGCTAAACAAATAAATATCATAGGACATTACACACAGTGTCATTGGACCCCTAACTAAGCAAAGCTTGTACTATGGAAATCACATAACTGATAGAATACTTAAATACTCTTTTTTTGTAAATGCATACTTATAATAAATACAAAACACCCAGACATAGAACAATATCGACACTTGTATCTGAGATCTTTTTTCTAGTAAAGTAGTTTGGTATAAATCCAATGAATTTCAGTGTGATAAAATAAATAATTTATTAAAAATTTGATCTAATGATGTCAATGACTGCCTACTCACCTAAAGCATTTGCTGTTGTGCAACTATCTTAAACTAAATTATAGTAATTTTTCTCAGGTTCAAAATAAATGGGGAGAGCTTTTAAATAATTCAGAGTTTAAAATTAAGTGTAAAGAATCATTAAGTTGCCGACAGATGTATTATAATTACATCTTGTGGCAGAATTTTCAGAAAGCTAACATTAGATTGCATCAAGTACTTGAAAAGAATGGCATAAAAAAAATTTACATTTACAGAGGTAAAGTAGATAATATTGTTTTTTCTTATGTATCAAAAAATGTAAACTATAAACTAAAATTTATGTATATATATTTTGTGACAATAGTATTAACCTTTTTTCAACGTAAATTATATTTTTAAATTAACTAGGTATATATAATCCAACACTGGACAAAGATGCATATTGAGCATTCCGGATCTAAGCCAAAGTTTAGGTTAAAATAAAATTATTTTTCCTTCTTTTGTTTGTTTTTTCTTAATTTTGATATAGGTAATTATTTTTAATTTTGACATTTGTATTGATTTTATTTATTTAGTGATTTTAATGTAATTCTATGGACATGTTCTGAAAACAATAAATAAATATAACAATATGTATACATAATTTACAAAGTCAATGGTACATGCATTGAATTAGTAAAAGTTACAGAAATCCTTATTGTAGGTCATTTGATTGTGATTATTGATGACATTGTGGAATACTATAACGCAAATACATTGAACACACAAGCGATTGAAGCGATAATGGAATGGATGCCATGTAAGTATTGTTATTTCCTTGTTGAGCATTGGGTTATTGCTACATTGACTGCAAAGTGTTAAAGGGTTCCTGGCACTTACAGGCATCAAGCCGAAACACCCCAGGGGTTTAGAGATTTTTAGTGAGTAGGCTGTTACTCTGGAGAAGTCCCATATAACCGCCGCCACAATCCAAGTCGGTGGCATCTATTTTGTTATTCGATGCTAAATTATTTAAACTAAAGCCTTGCTACTCATCCTTTCATTTTTGTTGATTGCCTACATATATAATGTAGTGTATATTCTAATAAATTGTAATTTTTACCTAAATCTGTCTGAGAAGTATCCAGATTAAGTATGTTTACCATCTTCGGCCATGCTGTCACTGAATATCCGGTGAGTTTTGGTCCAACACCTAGTCAGTGAATCAAAAGAAATTATTTTAGCGAAATTTATTTTTTTAAATTACAGGTGAAAATATTTACGAAAATGACTTTATGGCTGTTAAGGTATCTCAAAAAGATAAACACCTCAGACTACAACTTTTCCTAAAATTAGACTCGACCGTGACATACATGGCGAAATCTAAATGTCACACACTCACAGTTGATAATGTAATATGTTACAAGTGAGTATGTGAATGTTATCATCTTATAAATATTGTATAACATGTTTTTATTTTACAGACAGCCCTGTTGGTTCATTGGTAGAATGTCTGCTTCAAGAGCTATAGGGCGTGGGTTCAATTCCACAGGACAAACATTGTGTTCTGTAAACAAATGTTTGTTCTGTGTCTGGGTGTACTGTTTGTAATATAAGTATGTATTTACAAAAGAAAAACGAAGTATTCTATCAGTTAGCTGACTTCCATTGCATAAGCTGTGCTTCGTGTGTAAAAAAAAGTCTTTGTTGGACTTGTACAGGATTTTTTTTTTACTTTAAAAAATAATGAGACTAACGAGACGACAGTCTAGGTGTTTGACCACATCTCACCTGACGTTAAGTGACGGTGTGGTCGAAGATGGTGAAGCACACCTAGCCTGGAATGGAACTGGCTTTCAAGTGAGACTGCCGGAATACACCATTCGATACTTGGCGGCAGATTTTCAACTTGAGGGTGGTAGCTAGCCAGCCGAGTACCTACTATAAAGTACCCTACCACCATGCTATGGTTTCCTTCACCGGCAGCTCAAGCTCATTGTTGGGGTTTGAACTGACGCCCTTCGGTATGCGAATTGACCGCGCTAACTACTGAGCTATCATCGCTAAAAAATTGCGTATTTTTAGCCGCCGTATGAAACAGATATGAGATTGTTTCTAATTCTACATAGGGACGATGAGGCCTGCACTGATATCTCGCTGTAAAAAAATCTAATAAATTATTTAGTTCTTAATTTTTCATGGTAAGAGATAACGCCTGCCAATGACTATTGCAGCGGTACTCAGACCTTGAACAAAGTCTAGTCCAGCCATAATTAGGTACCTAGTAGGTACCCATAGTCGGTTCATTGGAAGCGTTTGATTGGTACTAACTTTCACAAAGAGTTATTTCCTTACTATTACGACATACAGTAGTAGGTAAGGGTAGTAAATGATTACAAAAAAAAACTTTAAAAATTATTCCTTACAGAGTTTATAATAACGATTGCCATGTCCTGGACTATCGAAATTGTCATTTCGTGTACACAGTTGATGGTACCGAATGGTGTAAAAAAATAGTTTGCCGATATTATGGGAATCCAGACGATTCTTTTGCTATAAACGTGTTTGAAAATCATGTTTATATCTTGTTGAGATGCGGCTTCGTATTGTGGATAGACCAATATAATAGTCAGTGTCAGAAAATGACACAGGTTACTCATAAGGAAAGTTCACAGAGTCGTAGTCGAAATACGCCACCAATCAATGAAATTTCGGAACATATTAACCGCAAAATGTTCGTCTGGTGTTGTATGGATAACGTTAAAGGTGAGATATAAAGCTTTAATATATAAAAAAGAAAACTCCGTACATTATAAAATATACTACATATTTGGTTTCACGCTCGTTTTTGAGAATAAAAATTATCTATTTATCCTGAATTAATTCAGGGTAAAGATATGTATGTACCTACATTCTAGATTTCATTCAGATCAGCGTGACGAAGTAACAAACATACACACTAAATTTCGCGTTTATAATAATAACTATGACCCCTCCTTATATTAGTTCCATTTCTCTAAGTATCACTAGCTAATAATAATAAAAAAACAGTTTCAAATAGCTGCCGCTACCGCGAAGTGCTGACCGCTTTTCATCATTGCTAACACTTCCATCTCGCCCACTGGAGCTACTATGCCAGCGGCTCAGAGCCTCGCTCCGGTATTTCAAGGAGCTGGCTTGGCTGGGGTGAATGCTGGTAGGGGCAATGCACAATACACCCCAAGCGGGACGTCAGTGCAGGACTCATCGCCCCCACTCCGAATAAGAACTGCCGCTACCTACTATACCAGTTTCTATGTCGTTTATGCATCTAAATTTAATTTATTTCAAAGAAATGATAAATGAAAAAACTATTTCAATTCTCTAAAACTATGCGCACTTTTATACGAATATGTTGAATAATAACAATATCAAGAGCTGTAAAAATATAGGTGAGAGTAGGTAAGTATGTATTGCCTTATAATCTGAATAATCTTGGAATCTTTTCATCTTACAGCAAAACATCCGTCGCAGTCTACTGATGGAAGGAATATACTTACAGTACTTTGTGAGTTCACTGCATATATACATACCTACATGATATAACATCACAATATCTGCATGGCAACATTTTGGAATTAATATGGAGAACAAGGATCAGTGTTTAGCACCGAATCGATCGCACGAGATCACGAGAGACGAGAGGTTTTTTTTTTCAGAAAAAAATCGTTTTTTTCACTGAGACCGTTTGCCAAGTTTTTCCAGCCAAACTGGAATGTTACAAATACCTAATCTTGAAGTCGTATCACTACCATTCTCTACTGTTCATCTCATAGAATTTGTAGTTTTGAGTATCACTTCTCTACTGATGATCGGCTAAAGCTTGGTCATACTTAGTTTGAAAATGATATCACAATATGACGCAAATGCACTTCTCTTACGTTTGGAAAATGGACAATCGATACTCTAAAATTTCCGTGCTTCCAATTCGAGGTCCTAAACTCAATTTATCTGAGTTCTCCAATTAAATCTTTCACATGGTACTTAGTTAAACCAATAAATATTAAATTCGCAGTATGGACACAGGATAGGGCGGAGAGCAAGAGACGCATTGAAAACGACGCTTTCTCAAATCCAATGAAGGAATCAATGGCATTCCCTTACCAAGGTCGGAGTGTGACCTGCATACTCCAACATTGCGATATGTTGTTTCTTGGACATTACGACGGAAAGGTACGTGACATTTACTTATTGCTATAGCACATGCCTACTACTAAATCAATTTAGCTTCATTATCTTCTAATGTAATTTAAACACAGACAATGTGCATGCTTTCTTACGTGGTTTAAAAAAAATGCAAAATAGGTTTGCGTTAACCACACTGCCTGTTGTTAAATAGTGGTGTTGTCTAAAATGGAACACGCTTACCTAGATGAAACCTATTTATTTACCTACGCTAGATTTGAAGACACCCATATTGTACCTAACAGGGAACACAGTCTCCGGCAAAGTTCCACAACCTCGCTGTGCGAATAAAATATGTGGAATCAAAACGCTTTGTATGTACATGGGGTACATCCACTATGTGCGGATGATGTTTTGGTCGCGTTTGTCAGGTTGTGAAAAGGTGCACTGAGGTTTCAAAAATGCAGCTTACTTACTATAAAGATTGCACAAATAGCGTAATATCTTTGGAAATCTAATTCGACGGGCCGTATTTGCTAAACGCGGCGCAATTCGAGTTTTCAGAATTCTTTTCGAATGATATTCCAAATAGCGATGGAACATTTAGTAACAGACTTGCAAAATTAATTGAAATATTGGAAGCCTTTGATCACACTAGCTAAACAACCACCAAAAACAACAAGCCGACTAATACAATATTTTGTAACTTCGTTTCAGCGACATAATGTTTTATTTTTTGTCATTAAATTTGGGAATTTTGCAGCTATTTGTTGTAAATAAGTCCAGTCTTGAGAGATTTAACCATTGGCATTTTTTTTGCGAAATACTTAATCTACAGATACAAACCTCCAGATAATATCGTCCCGCTTTATTCTTTCCAGATCGAATTTATTAGTTCGCGAGACCTTTCGAAAGACTTTTCTAGTACGAAGCCAATACGTAGCATCAACATCAAAAATTTCAAGGCGGACATTGTTGAGACAGCAGTTTTATCGATTGATATATTGGAAGAGGAAGGCATCCAACATATGTTTATTGCGACAAAAACGCACATCTTACATTTACATATCACTCACGCAAACAGTGAAAATTATATGTGGAATAAACGAGCATATGAATCCAGCATCATGTTTACACCTAGCTGGTAGTACAAGTATTTTGCATGTTACAATAAAACAATATAAACAATATACATGTATGCTGTTTTGTATTTGTATTTTTGTGTTGTTTTGTTTGTTTGTATTTCGTGTTGCAATAAAAATCTTGAATCTTACTATGCCAATAGCATTATATAGTACCTATTATATAATCTGTGTCGATCATGAGTATAGCGCATTTTGGTGTCTACAAGTGATGCTAGGACCACATTAGTCAACGTTACTATAGACAACAAATGTTGACGTTAGTGTGGCCGTAGCATGATATATTGTACCTATCTATACATTAGTGCCTACTGCCTACACATCAATAATTAAAGTGCATTAGTATATGTAGTAGTAAGGTTTTCCCGTAGGTAAATATTATAATGGTGAAAATAAAAACAATGTTGATCTAAAAGTTTTATTATTTCAACCAAATGTTTTAAGTACGAGATATTAAGTATCTGATATGCTAGGGTATACATGAGATTCTTTGAAAAAAATAAAATTGTAGGTTATACTTTAATATTTACATTGTTCGACGTACGTGTAACATAGTGACGACGTCGAATGCTATTAATTTGCACTCATTAAAATAACTGAAATAAAACATTTACTAATTCTATGAGTACAAAAAAGCATGAGCAATATTTTAATACAGTTTTTTTTATAGATAGGTACAGTACATGTCAACTGATGATCCTTTTATAATAAATACACCCTATTAAATATAGACAAATAGATATTAATTACAATAAGAAACTGATATTTTAAAAGCCTAACAAAACCAAAAACCAATAACAATTTTCTTATGACTATAATACAAATTGTGTACCAGACACGTATTAAGTATAAAAACTCTTTTTATAAACGTTTTACTGATATGCATAGGTAGGTATGCATACTAACACCTAAATACAAAACAATAAAATCGTCTTAAGGTGGAACTCTGATATCGGATTACCGGTAGGTACGCGAATATCCACCCTAAAGTCCTAACATTATGGTATCATTTGAGATTTTCGAATTACATCAGCCGTAAGCGCTTCATAGATTTAGGACATGCCACTATTGACTTTCTACTCACTGACGAGAACCATAAAACACCAGACTTCTACGGACTCAACTCGCCCGTGAAGTGTGAGGGAATTTCGAACATGTTCACATGCAGTTTCAAGTTTATATTAGCGATCGGTAGCGTTCGGGTTGGTGTAGGAGAATCCCCTGAAAGGTTCCTGGTCCATTGACCGCAAGACGTGAGGCTCGACTGCGGTGAGGCGTGGCCGTTCGCCCGTGAACGCTCGGTCGAAGTACTGAGTATCCAGTGGATGTCTCTGTAAGGGGGAAATATTTGGTTACCCTTGTGCTAATATGTTTGAATTTCATCTCGTATTCTCTACTGTCGAGAGGGAGAGGAGAGGAGAGTGAGATGTAATTTAATATCTCTTTGAAATAGTACCTACTGGTAATAAAGCCATAATTTCATGTAATGATATTGTGTGGGGAAAACCTTTTCTTTAGGTAATAACTGTAAAAAAGTAACTAATCACCTATAGATAATTGTATATAGGTGATTAGTTACTTATTTTTGTTCTTACATGAAATTATGGTTTTATTACCAGTAGGTACTATTTCAAAGAGACATTAATTAAATAAAGTCACCACTAGTTTACTAAGGCATGACTGGACTCGATGAATTGCTTTGCGAATTTAACCTGATTTTTGATGATATAGGTAGGTACCTATATAAATACCTTTTATTTATGTAGAGATTTAGTTGTAAAGTCAGTAATAGTAGCATATTAAACATGCTAGAGCCTGGACCCTGCAGTAACGGAGCCCATACGTACCACGCGCGGCCGGAAAGGAGCCTCCAGTTCGCGACGCTCGAGCCGGTCCCAGTGGATCTGGTGGAAGAACTCCTGCTCCCGGATGTCACCGTGCATGCATTCCACGCCTCCAAGTCGCGTGCGCGCGTCTTTGTCCAATAACTGACGAGAAATGGTAATGTTTAAGTACCTACCCAGTGCAAAAATGAAGGCAAAAAATGGTTACTTTAGAATTTTTATTTCGCAAGTATATTGAGCCATCCGTTAATTAGAAAAGACCCTACCTATTAATATTACAATTATGCTATGATTTCCATAATTTGTCGTTAAAATCATTAAACAATCGTCAAGAGTTTAATGACATTTGGCTTCCAGATTAGATTTCAACCGATAAATAAAATAATCTTCATCTTGTATGTCGTTAAGTAAGTGAGGCAGTTTTTCTTTATCGGTAGCTCAAGTTAAGATATTGTTGGGGGCAGCACGCACTAACTCGTCGCTACAAAAAAAATTGATTGTGACATAATACAATACGCAGAGCAAAGAAAGGTCGATGACAAATCTGGTTTATTACCAAAAAGCAAAAATAGTAAGCCTTACTTACCAGAGAAAAGTCTTTTTAAAACAATGGATTTTATAGATTATGGTTTATACATTATAATATGGGTTTCATTTTTGTCTAGCTTACCCTAGTGAGAATGGTGAGCGCCTCTTGCGAGAGGAAGCGCGGGTAGGACGGCATTTCATTGCAGATGGACCAGAAGAGCTCGTCTTCGTCGCAGCCGCTGAACGGACTCTGACCAATCAACATCTCGTAGAGCAGCACTCCGAACGACCACCAGTCCACAGCCTGATTGTACTTCAGACCTTTTATTATCTGAAAATAAATATTGGAGGTCATTTTACACAACGCCATCTAGCCCCAAAGCCTATTCAATGGGAACCAGATAATGAATATTGAACACCTACCTAGATTTAATTAACCTTAGGTTTTTTGTAAATACATTATACTTAGTAGACCAGACATGACCCTGACTTACTTTATGTGACTTTCGCTGAGACTTATTTCATTTCATAAAATATTTGAAACTATTGATAGGTAGGTAGGTATATTTCACACTGGCAATAAGCACAAAGTGCAATGCCAAAATAAAAAAAGGTTTACGCATTGTATATTATACTAGCTGTCCGTCCCGGCTGCGCACGGGAAAACAAAACTCGATTAACAATATAAATATAGCCTATGTCATTCAGTGATAATGTAGCATTCTAATGATGAATGAATTAAATAGAATTAAAAAAAATTAATAAATTTAAATAGAATAAAAGAATGCTTTTGCATTGCAAAGCCACAGAAGGCACTAGAATTGCTACTAGGCTGCATGAAGCTGCTTCGCCATCATTCATGTCATCGTCGTTGAACTTTCCACCCAACTCACTGGAGCTACTATGCCAGCGGCCCAGAGCCTTGCTCCGTTATTTCAAGGAGCTGGGTTGGCACGGGTAGACGCTGGCAGGGGGAAATGCACAATACACCCCAAGCGGGACGTCAGTGCAGGACTCATCGCCCCCACTTCGAATAAGAATAAGAATAAGATGAAAGAATTGCTCAGATCGGTCCAGTAGTTTCGGAGCCTATTCAATATAAACAAACAAACAAAAAATCAAATGTTTCCTCTTTATAATTAGTGTAGATATACTGGGAAAGACTTACGAGGCCTTCAAACATTAATGTAGCAACGTCGCACTGAGAAAATCTGGCTGAATTGCATCAGGCCGTGCCTTCTGAAGGGGCGTAGCGTCTCTGCTTAGAGTGGCGCATTTTTTAGTTTCACCGTTATTCGTCTTTTGTTCCATAGCCACACAAATGTGCACTCGCTCTCAACCATGTTATAATTTGTTGGTATATATTATAGCAAGAAATGTTGATCACAGGGAAACAGGGGTTTAAGTAACTTTTACCATTCGACAGTCAGAAAAACACGCAGATATAGTTTGGTGGTTAACGTTAAATTTCATAAATATGCATCTCTAACCCCCACACGCCGCTTTTGGCGGTGCGACTTCGCATCTGTCTTTTATGTGGAGGCCCTCAGACCGGCGCCAACGCATATATAATGTTATACAACTGTAAATCCCTAAAAAGAAAGCTACCCAAGCGCAACATTTCAACTTATGATAAGTTATCTAAACTTACCTCAGGTGCCA
The DNA here is from genome assembly GCA_905404145.2 of Biston betularia. Taxonomy (NCBI): domain Eukaryota; kingdom Metazoa; phylum Arthropoda; class Insecta; order Lepidoptera; family Geometridae; genus Biston; species Biston betularia. The sequence goes on from FR989868.1 coordinate 4,253,790, forward strand.
TGTAATCAGGCGTCCCGCAGAAAGTGTCTGCAGTCTTGTCTAGATAAATTTGTAATTTGCACATGCCAAAGTCTGCAATTCGCACGTGCCCGTCGAAATCCAACAAAATATTGTCCAGCTTCAAGTCTCTGAAAATTATGAGTCACATTTATGTCAACATGTCATTTGGAAAACATGTTATTTCTTATTCTACATCACCTATTTCTCTATTTTGTTGTGTGACTAATGGCCCTGTCTCAAGGAATAATAAAGAACAGGTAGTAATTCGTCAAAATAAAATTACGCGGTCTGTTCTTGTTCCTATAAATAAATGTAATGAGAGATCTTCTTTCCGCCTTTACGAGCGTGGGTTCAATATCCTAGTGTTTTTGGTGAACATTTCATTTTATCGTGATTTTCGTTTCGATTCTTTAATATTTTTTAACTCGCTTAAAAAGAGATCTCTTTTTGAACAAATTTCACCACCGCTGACGCATTGATGAACTTGTGAAATGTGTTTGTTGGAATTGTTGGTGGTGTACTAGGTACTCTTATTGACAGCTCGGACTTTTTTATTGAATTCATTATCGAATTTAAACCACTTCAGTAAACTCCAAGGTTTAATTTAAAATGTCATATATCATGAAGGAAATATTATTTGTCACAAATGTAATTTAAGTACCCAAAATACAAGATTTTGTGTTATTATTGCCAGGTAAGGGTCGCACGCCGAAAGGGGTGTTTAAATCTTATGACACAGCTGCACCGCCAGCGCAAGCTACAAAGAAAACATTGTAAGGAGACCATAGTATGGTGACTATGGTGGCTACCTGGTTATTAGCCTAGTTAAGTTGATAATCTGCCGCCAAGCACGTAACGGGGTGTTTCGGCAGTTCGTTCATGATGTTCTGTGTGTAAGGTGAACTGTGGTCTAACACCAAGCACTTAAACCATAACAAAAAATGTATTCACCATTTTCAGGCTTTCTCGCCTACATCACGCATCGTGTCATCGAAGTCTCCTAGTACTTTAGGAAAATTACCTGTAAACTATTCCTCTTTTGTGCAGGAACTTGAGCCCGGATACTATCTCTGCGCCGTAAAACCTGCCCCTTGCCTCTGGGAACCGGCCGCTCTGCTGTATATGGAACATCAGGTCACCGCCGTTTAGGTACTCCATCACGAAGAACAGATGCGACTGGAATTAAATATCATTTGATAAATGTATGATTCTGGGGCGCTCAAGTTTCAACCACAATTCATTTATTGAAAATCGATGATAGGGTCACAACTAATTGAAGATTCATAACACTAAAAAACAAGATTCGATAGAAAGTTCTCACGCTCACATTGAGCAAATATTAAGCCACAGACATAACTTTAAATGACTGACGTTCAGTAAATATAAAGAATAGAATATAAGTTGAAAATCTATCGCAAAACACAACAGGTGTTTAGGCAATGCACTGTAATCAAACACTTAAACTGCCAACTATGAAAAAAGTAGGTACCTATAAGATGGGTCATGTTCCGCGAAAATATTTTCAAGAGATTGTGACGTTTTCTGAGTAGGTAGATCTTCAACACGTAATTATTGAAATTAAATTTTCTCTCTAGAATATTGAAGATATTCGAGTCGAGACTAAATCTTTATAATATGCACTTCAGTGTTCTAAAACAACTTTTAGAAACAGTTTTAGTTGGTAATTTATAGTTCACTCACATCAGTCTGAAAAGTGGCGAATAGATGACACAAGTACGGATGATTGGTGCCAAGAGCTAAAACTTTTCTTTCGATAAGTGTACACTCCACATCATCGTCTTCTAAAACGACATCCTTCTTTAAACATTTTACAGCGTAGTAGTACTCGGTATCACGCAATTCTGCTAACAACACCTGTGGAAAACACAAAAAAAACATGTAGAACGTACTCAAACATTAACAATATTTTGTTACCATAAGAATTATTAGCTATTTCATAAATCTAGATAGTTAGTATAATTTCGACATTACACATAAGCAACAAACAAAGGAACTGAATAAAAACGGGCCGATGAAACTAAAATTAAATTAGTTTTTGATTAATGTAGCAGGAAACGACTGTGACAACCGTTCTACGACAAGATTTCATTTTATAACGCGAATAATATATCATGCTTTCTCCGTATTCTTGGCCCGTTCTCAAAGGCAAATTGGGCCAAGCATCGCAACCAGGAAGACTGCTCAACCTGGCTCACGTAATGCACGAATAATATTCACTCGCTAACAAACATCTTTGGGATAACATAAATCAATTTTAGCATTTCGCAATCGGTATCATTAATTGCATTCTGGATGCCAAACTCTTCAAGTAGACCGTAAAGTGAAAATTTAAACATAAATTTGATGTGAATATGAAATTATTACTAATCATTGGAAAGTAAAACAAACTTGATAGAGTTATAAAAGCCAGAGAGGAATGACCTGACCAAACAGAAGTTTAAATTAGGTACATCAGCTTTTACTAGCCGTTTACGAAAGATGATCAAATAAGAGACAGTAATTGTGTTTGATTTGGCGATAGTCTTAGAGGCCGATGACACGTGTTCACTGAAGCTGTAAAGGATGATGTAGGCACCAGAAATAGAGTGTACAAATCTAAGCACAGCGGTATGGGCAGGTGAACGTCGATTGCGTGACAGTGCATGTGGCACGATGCCATTGCACGTCGCAGCACGTTGAGGTTACGGTCAACACGATAAAGGGTTGTTTTGTGTAGTACATCATACTGATTCACGTGATCACGTGCGTATATGCGATGACGTAGGTACACAGAAAAACTCTATATTTATATTTTTAACCACGATGTAATGAAACCCTCATCTGCAGAATGTAGGTGGTGTGTATGTCAATTCAGTCAGTTATCCCTATAAATATTTCAGTGGTTAAATAAACTCTGGCCAGTTTCGCAAGTTCAATGCTCTTTGCGCTGCCATGGATATTATTTGACATTTCTATGCCTTTGATGTTTTTCGCGTCATAATCTTTCTTAGCAGCTCGTCTGCTACCGTTTAGTAGCTGACCTGGGGATCAAATAGTATTTTATTAGCACTTGTCAAAACAAACGAGCCGGATAATATATTTTCTACGTCGACTGGCTTACATCACAGTAGGTTTTAGAAGCAATTTGAGAAATCAAAGAAATGCGTCACTAGTTGTGATCCCAGAAATCTTACATTGTGTTGAAATTTTGCTCGACTCAGGGATTGCGTTTGCTTTTACTTTTGTACTTTTTCATTGAGTATCCTACTTTGTTATACTATATTTAAGGACACAAAGTTTCGGAATGTCATCGTAATATTTGTATCATGTAGCTGATATACCCACTGACCTACTTCTACGTCTATTCTAGTAAGAGCTCAGGTATGAATATCTATTTCCACTTGGTTTCTTAACAGTTTGACACAGTTTTCTCACGCTATGCACGATTTTAAGTGTAGAACAGACGTTAAAATCTGAGTGGTTATGTGTTGAAATACATAATGGTGGGTGTAAAGGTCCAGGAATTTGTCTTGAATAGATATTTTGTTGCAGCGATGCTGGAAACTCACAATAAATTATATACTATTACTGCTGTTCAAAATTTGTGCCAATTATTTATCTTTTCTAGAAATGGCTATGAACAAGTTTCTATATAATTAATGTCATTACTACGTTATGAAGCAAGTTGGCTCAAAATGCAACAAAGTCCTTAATTTAGTTTGTTTTTCACATTGACTACACGAGTTCATGTCATCGCAACATTCTATTTCAAAGTGGTAATCACCGATCGCTATTACCTTGAAGGCAATGCTTTTGTTTACGTTTGTAAAACGGATTTTTCGTTTCATATACATTTAAGCGGCATCAAACGACGTTAGCGTTGCCACGGCATTTAATATAGCCCTCTCCATCAACAGCTAAAGGCTCTTCTTCGTTCGCAAATCATCTTGTCTCAAAGTACGGGCGATATTTTCTTGGCAAAACTTCTTGTTTCAGTTTTTAGTTTATTTCGGGATGAGATCGCTTCCACTTTGTCTCATCTACAAATTGTTCGTAGCTTTTGTTGTAATTAAGAACAATTGGCCTGGGAGTGGCACGAATATGCTTTATGCTATTATACCTATAATTTCTAAACGACGAAGGAAACATTGTATGTATGTGATTTAATTGTATTGGCTTTCACTTTAACTTTACTAGAACCTCATTTCATTGAATAAATTAGTAAAATAATCAGAATTGAATCTCTTCTACACATAGGTACATACAAAATTATTTTAAACTTATCCATTTTAAATCAATTTTAGGTATTACTCCAATCACTTCAGACTGTCGTAAAAAAAGAAACAAAAAAAATGTTTAGTGCTTTGATTTTATGTATCTATTTTTCTTGGCTTACAATTGATCGGAAGTAATTATTAAAAAATAATTATTGCAACAATTTTAGTCGATTATCGCATCTTATCTACTAAGAATAGATTGATAAAGAGTTGTTGTAAAACTCCTTTCAGTGCACATCGGGCGGGCGTCGCGTCGTTGCGCTGACTTCTGGCACGCGAACCAATTGCATACGATCTAGGTCACCGAGAAAAATAACACTAATTACCTACTCTTAGGACCGATAATCTCTCGCTAATGAAATCCTAGACACGCCTGACTTGTTAACTGAATTGAGTTTTAACATGACGCGTAGGTTGCATAGGTCGTCACAACGTTTTAAATTATTTTGCACCCAGAACTTCCGTTTCAATTTGCTGTACTTCACACCTCTAGCCAGACTGGCACGTCAACATAACAATATGTGCCTTGATAATATATTGATGCCTTGAATTATTTACTTGTTTTTTAATTTCGAATTATTAGATATTATTTTATACGAACAATTAAACTTAATATTGTTTAATTTAACTTTTATAAACATGACACAGGTATTATTTATTAATTTACGTAATATTGACATTTTTAAATTTACCTTGCCAAAGCTTCCTTTGCCCAACACCTTGATGAATTGGAAGTCTTCTATCATATATTTCCTGAACCGAGGAATTGAGCGCGCCGGCGGCGTAAACCTCCCAGTTTTCCGGAATATTCCATAAGCTGTCGATTGCTCTGAAAAACAAAACAAAATTGAAAAACTTCTGCAATTCTGAAATTGAAATTCTATGAATTGAAAACATAAATCAATCTGTCCATTTCATATAAAGGATGATGGTGATTGATGAAACAAATGGCCCATTTATTCAACTATCATATGAACACGAATGAAAGGGTGATATGAATGTGTAGTGAAAATAGATTTTACGGAGGAATTAGCGGGCCTCTCGACTCCAGAATCGAGATATATGAACATATTAATTTTTACGGTGGCTCGGCTTATTTCTGAGTCCGTATTTTATTTTGATTATGAGATGTTTGTGTTGAAACAAACTGCTAGACACACGAGGCATTGACGCCTTTACAGGTGAAAGTACTAAATTCGTCTCGGTCACATTGACTATAAAGAATTCCGTAACAACATCTTACTACAAACATCATTCCCACTAACGATATTTATATTGGTAGTCATAACTTCACGGATAAGTACTAGAACCATTATAATTAATTATTTGTTTTGTTTATGATGTTTTTCATTTTATTTAAGTAGGTAACATCTCTGCTTTTTTTTTACAACCAGTAGGTAAGTACCTACTTATCTAAGCAAATATTAACTAATGGAACAAATATAATCCATTAGTTAATATTATTTGAGCTTTAAACATCAATCATACGATCAATTTATTGACTTGTTCTTATTCCGTCTGTTATGGTTTCTACAAATATATTATTATGATCTACATTATTGAGTTCGTGATTCTGTTTCACCAAGACTTTTGTTTGTTCTGCTGGGGTCGATGGCAGTTAAAATGATTCAAGTTCACGATTGTTTATATTCCGTTCTGCCATCGTAGTATGACATAATTCTCGTACAGCATATGCGATATATTAATTCTCTTTCAACTCGGTTGGGATCGCGAGCGACGCTAAAAATATTAGCTCCGATGGAACAATATCAAGGTCGTCGCGTTAATTTTGGGTAATCACGGGTTTTGGGCGAAAAATACATTCCATATTCAATAAATATATAAATAAATTGCGCTCTTGTGATTATTTATCGATTTCATTATTACATACTATGTCTATCCACAGGTGGACGTAATCCTTTAAAATAAATAAGTACAATTTCTTTATTCTAGTAAACAAACAACCATAGAAGCCTACACTTAATTTTAGCCTTAGCGGTCATAACTTACATAAATATACTCTAATTAACCACAGTCGTTCTAAGTGTCATAAGGTAGTGTAGTAAGTATATGCTGATTAGTAGTTCTTATATGTATCTTTACGGTAAAAATAGGTTTAACGACAAATACGAATGCTCCACTCTCTAATAATAAAATATCTCTCTCTCTTTCTCTCTCTTTAGTATTAATTCGTTCACATATTATGACCATTTTCTCTACAGTTTTAAAACGCTTCAATGTTATTTTCTGTAACTCGCTGTTTATAAACTTTTTTCAGTACTAATGGTTCAAAATAGCACTAATTAATGTGACCGGAAATCAAACTCAAGGCGCGTTTCTCATGAAACGCGTTAGATTCAGGGCTCGACGTTTATTTAACATTATTTGATTCCTTGATTCTATTTTACGATATTATGTACAATAGTACCAGTGGTGCAATTACTAGTGTCCTAACCTAATAAAATTAAAGAGTCCAATTAGTTTATTTGGCAACGGGTCTATCTGTTTAGTTCTTGCCGATCTCTACGTACAATACAAATTTAGAACAGAATATTTCGCGTCGATAATACAAGACTTTATAAAATTACGTGACGTCGTTCAGTTTGCGAGCTTTGCGTAGGTAAATAATATTAATCGTCTCATAGTCTGGGCGAGGAAAATCGCGGCTTTACGTAACAAATTATGACGACTTTCGATTATTACGTGTCGATGTCTATGTGTATGGTGATGTCTAGAGTGTAGTATGTTGTATAGGTCATTTCTATTATTATTTTTAAGATATTTCAATATCCACGTTTCTCTGTTTCATTCATCCCTTTATTTAATTTGCATTTGCTTTAAAATAATCCACAGAATAGTCCATTGCATTGTTGGAGCAAAAAATTTGCAACAATGGTTTACGTGTAGTCTTGGTACACACTGTGATATTAGTGTTTGATTTATATACTGACGTGTGTTAGAATTTTGTGTTTTCATTGTGGTTTTCTGAAAACAGCTTCAAATTATCCTGTTTACGCAACTTTTCTCGAGAACATTTCAAGTCATTGCTATTTCGAGAACACACATATTTTACAGCAAAAAATAATTTTGCCCTATTATTCTTTGTGCATTTTTTAAATATTTTTAGCCCAAGCAAACTAAATTGACTGCTTTCTTACTCTTTGTAAGTACACAAAGAAAATTAATGATGCAGATCTCGTTAGTTTTATATGCAGTGCAAAAATATTTTTTTGCAAAGGATACTAATAATACCACTTAGATACGTGTAAATTGTGAATTTTTGCGTTCGGTATTTTGGGTTCAGGAAACGTATTAAACATGTGTTTACTACTTTCGTTATATCTAGCTGTATACATCGGCAATAATTTACTTTGATAAATTACAATGGTACAAGATGTTTTTATGTTGCCGTGGTTTGTATTGTAATGTAATGTATATATATTAAATCCAGATTATCCCAATTCGGAAAATGTCAATAATAGTGTCACATTATCATTTAAAGGCAAAACATCAATAGGTCCCTACTTGAAAGTTAACACATATGTCAGATTGTTGACATCCTACGGACAAAAATATTTGTAATGTGTAAAGATCCAAAATTGTATGCAAATGAGATGCATAGAAAAAATATATTTATCATATTATGTACCTACCTAAGCTCTGAATTCTAAAACTGCAGTGGATCCAATTCTGCACTGATATACATATGTATAAATGAACTTGGAATGCGGAACTTGTATGCTAGATAGATGACATGATGTGGTACGCTTTTCTCGTAACATTTTCAGGGAAAACTTGTTTTTTCTGAAGATATATTTTGGGACGATTTCGAAACACAATTAGACTATTGCCAATTGTGCCGCGAAATAAAAACATCGAGAATATTGTTAATTTAGAATTTATTTAACGAGATTTTGAAGAACTTTCAAATATATTAAGCATAACCACCACCAAGATAAAAAAAAAACATTTTAATTTAAAAATAAACGTATAAGTAAATGAATAAAATAGGAATGGAATGCGCATGACACAAACAACAATAAGATAAAAGTAAAACTAAACAATGTCAGTCGCTGCAAGCATGAAAGTTACTCAAGGAAAAGTCTAACTACACATGACTAAGCATAAAAATCACAAAGCAAATCACATAAAACAAGACAAGAAGAAGAAAAATCAGTGAAAGTAACGACAGGTTATCTTGTATTCAGGAAGGGCTCACCAAGCTCTTGTTCTAAGATGTCTGTGGCAGGCAATAGCGAGGTCGCATTGCTTGAGGATGGCCCCGGACTGTCGGCACCTGTACAAGGAAAATAAAGTGATCTGCTTCCTAACATGAAACCACACAAATTATTACCTTTGTTGATAAAAACTCTAAATGAAACAAAAATATCGTTTCTAAAGATACATTATCAGAAAGGCGTTTCTAAAACTTTCTCTCCTAAGTTTTGTAAAAATATAAACACAGAAGTAGCAAGAATATATATTATGCATGTTGTACTGCAAGAAAATATTTTGGGTTAATTTATGTCTCGTTGTATTTTTTTTTTTTTTTTAATGTGAAAAATAATGAGACGAACGAGACGCTCTCCTGACGGTAAGAGATAACGCCTGTCAATGACCATTGCAGCGATAAACAGAACTTTGAGTAATAAAACAAAGTCCAGGGCATCACTGCTTTGGCGCTCATTACTTTGAGACTTTCGATGGTTAGTCTCAACAGCCCAGTAATTTCGCTAGCTGCAGTACCCTTCAAACCGGAACACAGAAATGTTTACACACTACTGCTTGGCGGCAGAATATCTGGTACTGCGGTGGTACCTACCTAGACGACCTCCCGCTAATTATTATAGACTGCTGACGGAATCAGACGGAAAAGTTACGCGTAAGAAGATTTATACAGTGTATTCAGAAATTTATAGATGGTATTGTGTGTTAAAAAATTTAAGAGCAATATTAAAATATTCTGCGTGTTACAGATTATATTGTACTGTTGCAAAATATGTTTTAATCAGAATTCATAACAAAAAAATCAATTTATTAGAACAACAGTTGCATTCCAGGCTAGGTGTGCTTTATCATCTTCGGCCACACCTTCACTTGACATCAGGTGAGCTGTGGTCAAACACCTAGCCTGTCGACCATTAAAAAAAAAAAAAAAAAACAATCGTTTGCGGAAAAGAACGGAGATTTTTCATGTGCACTTAAAAAAATTATGAAACTTATACCTATATAAGTATACTATATCGGATAATTTAATTATCAAATCAGAATTCGAAATAAATTCAGCAACACAGAAAAACCGATAAGACTAAAACTTTGTGACTTTGTGTGCAACAATTGATACAATTTATTGAATAATGGGCGCATCTGGTTGAAAATAAATAGTGAGTGACGTATGAAATCCGGCCAATCCAATCGAAGATGTAGACCGATCGATCTATTGGTCACGAGACACAAATAGCCGTCACTCATCTGCGGCTTGGGGGCATTGACGACTGATAGGATTGATCACATGTTAGGAAAGTACCTGTTCAACGTTATTTAAATGATTGTAATGGGTCGGAAATATTTGTATTACATTTTATTTGCTTAGGTAAACATATATGCATTTATATCTTAATTAAAATGTAGGGCGTGGGTTTGATTTCTACCACGAGAAACAATAATGTGTAAATAATTGTTTGTTCTGTGGTTTGGTATTATGTATGTATTATTTGCTAGATGACGCTGTGTGAAATGTCCCACGATATTTAAAATTATTTGATATTTTTGCAGTAATTGGTTGTGTATATACCTATTTATAAAAGAAATATAACAATTTTATTTTTTTAGGTAAAATAAGTCTTCGACAAATATTCTTATGCTTTTAATTTTAGTACCATCTTAGCGTCAATGTAAAATCGACGTCAAATTAATCTATCGGAAATAAATCGAATGAAATCATTTACATTTATAGTATTTTCACCTGGAACTAATGTAATTGATTTAGTTCTTACAGGTGATTGGTGAAAGATTGGCTGATGTCCAGACAGTCCCACACCTACGCATAATGTACCGCAGAAAATAAACAAAATACGCAGTATTTTCTTACTCTAGACTGCAACAAAAAAAAGATATTTATAAAACATTTGCATAAATGGCATATAAATTGTGATCTCTACGGATAAACATGAATTGCTTGTTCGACTTTCTGAATATTTTTATAATGTTCGAAATGACCTTGAACTTCAGGCTTTTTCATTAAAATGATTCAAACAATTACACAAGCAAAAATTTTTAAATCGCAGTTCGATTCCGTCTAAAAATAAAGTTAAACAGACGTTTCCTACCTGACTAGAGGCTAGCCAATAAAACATTTTTTTATTTCGAGCGAGACGCTTGACGTTGCTGTGACGCCACGGGTTTCATATACATGATAACATGAACATCCGTGATACCACACGTGAAAGTACTCCAAACCAAACAATCACAAACAAACCTTTCTTAGATGCAGTTCGAGTCGCTAATGCTTCTACCAAAAGCCGTTGGTTGACACCGCATAGGTTCGCTGTCAGCTTTTCGCACTTTCGATGGCAGTTTACATCACAGTCTAGAACAAATAACAGCATCTCCTGGTGTGGCTGCTGGGGACTAGATCTTTATTTACATTTATATACATGATGTAAATTTTGCTTAAAGCCATGCAAAGCTTCATGCATCCGGGGATGTTATGAATATATTAGTCTACTTATTGACATCGGTTCGGGTTCTCCAATCTAAAAGTCTGAAAAGGCGTTCATGTTAGGTCTATCTGAATTTACCTTTTTTCATTTGCATGAAAGAAGCGGGTGATGTCGGAGCCGAAGAATCGAATCCAGAGTCGTTGGATCCTGTTGAAGTTCGCCCATCAGCATTGTTTTCACATTCAAAGAACTCCGTGGAACCTTCACTTGTATCGGATTCTTCTTCTTCTTCGGACGACTCTTCTTCAGAGGATGAATCGGATGAATCCGAGGAATGAATAATCTGAGGCACTCTTTTCTGCAACGGCCGCGGTGTCGCTATTAATGGTTTAAGTGCCTTTTCTTCTTTTACTGGTTTTTTTGGACTTGGAATCACAGATGATGCATTATTTTTAATCGATAATTGATTAATTTGTGTCGATTGCTCAATTTTCGTGTCAGCCTTTGATTCTTCTGTCTTGTTCTCTATAATTAGTTCGTTTTGTACTTTTATCGATTCATTCTGCGGACTAGTGTTTGGAATGTTTTCAGATTCTATCGCTATGGGCTTTTGAGTATCAGGAACTGAAGTGCTAGGCAAATTGTTAAGCGAAGTATTATTACTTATAACAGTTATGGGCGGTGCAGGTTCTTGATCAGTCTTTTTTGATAATTCCACTGGTGCTATTGAGTTTAATTCAGCAGGTTGGTTACTTGTTGACAATGGTTGATCGTCGGTTTTCGTAGACCCATTTGTTGAACTATTATCAGTCTTATTTATAACACCATGAATTGGACACGTTTGAACAGTTTTAGTATCTTTTAATTTAAGTGACGTATTTACTTGTTTTTTGTTTAAACTTTTTGAGTCTAGTTTTTTAGTAGACTTGTATTTTTTGGGAACACTATTCTTGTCTTTAACCAAATTAGGTTTTTTATCTGCTGTAGATATTGTGCTACCGACACTTTTGCTATTAATCAATACTGGCTTTTGATTTGGTTCAAATACTGATTCAAGTTTTGTGTTTTCTCCAATATTAAGGTCGGATTCTTTTGGGGGTTCAGAAGATATTATCAGTTTGATATTCATTTCTGTGTTTGCTGGTAAGCTGGGTTTTTCTTTAATCTGCTCTAAAGATTCTCTGAGAGCATCACTCTTTTCGTTTTCAACCTTTGATATATTTGAAAGTTCAGAGTCTTCTTGAGATTTAGCTGATTTTGTTATGTATTCCTTTTCTATCTTTTTTTCTAAATTGAGTTCATTCTTAACTGGAGTATCTATTACATTTTTCTTAGCAATATCGCATATTTTACTAGTAAGCTCTGCTTCTTCTTTAAGATGAATTTCAGATTTTTCTCCAAGCTTACTGGATAACTTTCTTGCTTTTATTAGCGAATCAGACTTTTCCTTAATTGACCTATCATTCGTGTCTGTCTCCGTTGTCTTGTTTTGTTCGCACTCAACGCCCGTTTGTAGAATATTTGATTCATCTATAGACGTATTTGATTTACTCTCGATGTTTTTCGAAAATTGTAATTTTTCTTCCGGTGATAAATTTTCTGAACAAACTGTTTTGTCTTTATTTTCAATTAAGTCCGTTGATTCTTTTAAATAGATTTCCTTATCATTATTGTAGTTCGATTTTGATTTATTTATTTCATCTTCTGTATATTTATTCGGTATACCTTTCAAATCAGCTTCAGATATTTTAGATGCTATTAAATTAGTTTTCATTTCTAAATCATATATTACTTGACTCTTTTCTTTTAAATTTTCAGAATCTTTTTGTACATTACTTAAGCGATCATTATTTTGTATAATACTTGGAGGTCCGTGTTCATTACAAATATTAGATGTTTGCTCCTGTTCATAACTTATTTCAATTCCAACGCTACTATTTTCTGATTTTAAAACATTTTCAAACGGTGCGATAATTTCTTTATTGTTCATTTTATTTTCCTGTGTATTATCTGACTCAGACGAATTATTAATATCAGTAGAACCACCTATATTTGTTGTATCGTCCATATCTGGAATAACTAGAGCTTCTGTACTCTCATCTTCGGGAAACCAAAACAAAGCACGTTTATGCTTATCTTTTACCTCATCTAGGTTTTGCTTTCTTTTCACAAGATAAACAGTTTCCCTTTTACCAATTTTATCCCAAAAATTGCCATCTTCAGGTTCAGGTGAATTAGGATCACTAATCTTTTTTGCTATTTTCTTTATACTACCCCGTTCATTTTTTCTTTTCAGAGGAGTTTGTAATGTAACTGCTTGTATTGTAGTTTCTTCTACGGTACTGCTAAAAGTTATTTCTTTTTTAGGTAAATGAATTTTTTCCTCTACTGTTACATTATCGATTCGAAATTTTAAAGGACTAGCTGGGGGTGTTATTTCGACAGATGCTGTAATTTTTGTTTTTAATTTCGGTTTCGGCTTTTCTTCTGCCTTATTAATTTTTATCGATGTTCGAATTTCGTCTATAGCCGGTAATTCAGTCTGTACTGGGTCTCTGGGAAACTCCGTTATTGAATCCAGTCTACTAATACTGCCCCCAGAAAACGATTTTTTCAAGCTTCGTCTTTTACTAAATGATTTCGAGTCCTTACTATTTCGTAATAATGTGAGATTCTCATGTAATGACTGATCCGATTTTGTGGTTTTTAAAGGATTTTCTTTGTAATCAAGTTTTTTCTTTTTTATTGATCCAATAACAGTTGTAGCTTCTTCTTCAGCAACACCAATTTTACTTAAATCTATAGGAGCTGTACTTAGATTTTCTTTTTTTATTAGTGCATCTAGGACACTAGCTTGTTCAGCTAAAAGTTCCATAGAACATCTTCTTTCTGAAGATTTACATGTAGACGGCATTTCGGAGTTTGGCTGTAGTGTGGCCAAAACTCTATCAGATTTAATTTCTGCTCTTAAATTGTTGTTCATTTCTGTTTGATCACTAAGATTCTTAACAAGATGTGTTTCTACAAACTTAGTACCTAACGATTTCTTTTCTTTTTTTTCCGGATAAGTTAAATCTTCCGAGAGTTTTTCTCTCCAATTTTTTGATTCATTAGTTTTCGTTTCCTTATCATTGTGAGAGACAGTTACTAATTTTTCAATACTAGCATTTTGGATGGCATCCTGCGGTCCAGTTGTCTCTATAGGTTTCCGGGGAGAATCTCTTTCTCGTCTCTTTACAGTATGAAGTCTTACAACAGTTCTTCCACGTTTAATTGTGTTTCGTTGGGTACCAGGTGAAGAATCTATACCCGTTTCTGGTTTACCATCCACTCGAGGCATAAAAGGACTTTTTTCTTTATCATCACAAGAAGGTTCCTTTTGCAGCGGTGGTTTAGAAACTGTAGTAGGTGTTTCAATCGATTTACGTCGGTACTTATCTTTCGAAACGTCAATGTCCGCAGTGTTTATATTTATAGGACGCTGAGTGTTTATATTTATAGGACCTGTGGTTCCATAACTTCTCTTTGAAATGGGAATCCTTCTCGGGCTGTTTATTCTTACCGGACTCGAAGTACCTCTCTCCGATATAGGAGTTAACAACGGTGAATAGTTCCTGCTCATTCCGGGAATCCATCTAGAAACGAGTGGAGCTCGAGAGTAGCTGCTGATCGAAGAATGATTAGTGTAGTTCCCTCCAGGGTTCAGATACGATGCACTGTACGAAGAACCGAGCGGAGAAAAGGAACTGGTGTAACTGCTGTAAGGGCTGGAGTAGGAAGGCGAGCCACTGTAATACATGTTCGATATGTGTTCGGAAAAGAGCGGCATGTTTTCGCGTTTGCGGAGCGCGTGGCATCCAACGGCGAGCGCGCGCGCAGACTGGGCCGCGCCGCCGCCCGCCGCCAGCGCGCGCTCAGGTGCACCACCCACCCGCCCGGCATCACCGCGCCGCGTTGCGCCCGCGCCGCCCGTGCACAACACCAGGTGATTGATTGATGATGGTATGTAGACAATAATAGACGCCTGTGACACTTGCTTTGTTTTTGGAAGGAAGTTTTTAGTGAAAAATCGACGAACAATGTAGGCACCAACGCATTTTTGAATCATGCGATAACTTGCAATGTATTAATAATACCTACTCGTATATTAATCCTAAAATATTTGACAAATGTAGTCCAAAAGACGCATTTAACGAGTTCTAAATATAAAGCTATCCGCGTGACAATTTATTTTTAGCCCGTGTTAGTAGGCAGATAACTATTGTCAACGTAGGAGTTCGCTCTTCTAATAAGTAGCTTTGAAAATAGCATGCAAGCGATAATAGCCAGGAATGTTGTGATGGTTGCATAAGTTTTAAATTGTATGACAATCATCTAAACACATCGTTGCATAACCCAGATAAAAACACAAGTATCAAAATATGTAAGTATATGTAATTATGTATGTACTCTTACGTATTTCAATAGTTTGTTCTACCTATTCTTTTTTAGGTTTGTAAAGCCTTGTAGAAGTCATTAATAATTATTTAATATTTTATAATCTGCTTCTTTCAAGACTTAACCTTTCCCCCATTTATTTTTCAGTTATTTCTATGTACAACTAGATACAAATTAGAATAGTTAGAACTATTTTATTTAAAGAAATATCCTGTCTTTTGGTTAAACTATTTCTTGCAATAGCAACTTTCAACAATTTACCTTTTATTCGTTATTTTTAATTTAGATTTTAAAATTGGACTTTACTTTTAGATATTTGGCTGTATTAATAAATTTCATAAATTTCATACGTGATATATTTAAAGTTTAATATGCGTATGTACATGTACTGATATATACATAATATGGATAAGCATAATATATCGCTTTCGTTTTCAAAAACGTAGGAGTTTGTTAGATAATTAAAACATACAATCAGTCGAGATTGTACCAATGTACTTATGTTACCTACCTTAACCTACTTATGTTTTGTCTAAAGTTATTATGTTCACAAATGAATTGAATTGAATATACTTATTAATAATAATTAATCAATACCATAAAGTGACATAATTATGCATGTTTATTTTTTACGATAATAGTTTAATTAATTAAATACATATTTTAATCCTAGTATTGATGGATAACAACGGACGAAAAATATAATAACTTCTAAGAGCTTATACAGCTGTTGTCACGCAAATAAATAAAACTATTGAATTTAACTTTGCATACGAAGCACAAGAATAAAAAAGAAAACAAGATGTTTATTGACAAATAAAACAAATTATAGATATGAACATAAATAAAACATGAAATACTTGCTAATAGGGACAAAATTAGCGACATGCAGTATGAATTTTAAAATATTGGTTTCGTTCAATCGGAACATCCATCGTAAAGGTTACACACAAAAAGCTTCAATCACACACCATTTTGTTTTAGCCCCCACAAACATCTAAAACATTTACAACAAACTTAAAAAATTACGTAAAATAGTTAGGTAGGTATACAAGATTAGTAAAACTGGAGGTTTGTTAATGAACAAATGCTGTTTTTAATTCATGTAAAAAGAGGTCTTTTAGCAGTCTCTATTTTTTACAGGTGCCTTATACTCGTATTATAACGATATTGCATCAGATAGTCTTTTAAACTTCTCAAGGATTTTGAATATAGCATATAGGTTATTTAACAAGACTAGAAAAACCTTTTGTAGAAATGATAGCTCAGCTGGTTTGCGCGTGGGTTCAAGCCCCAATAATGAACTTGAGGCTAATACTTGACTAGCTAGCTACCACTCCTAAAGTTAAAATTCTACCGCCAAGCGCCTTACGCTGTACCGACAACCTTACGAGAAAGCTAGTTTCATTCCAGGATAGGTGTGCTGACCATCTTCGATCACACCATCACTTGACGTCAGGTATATCACCTAGTTTGTCTCCAATAGAAAAAATCTTCAATGCCAAATCCTTCTGGAGTGGGCCGTATCCACTTTAATTGAAAGTTTGACCCACATTACTCTCGGTCCTATCTGCTCGGAATGCACAATTTAGAATTCACTACAATCCGAAATTATGTATTTTGCTCGCGTACATTTGATTTAACACGTTTAATTGCGTTTGACCGATTTCAGACGTCGCCTCGTCTATTATGTGCTTGATTGCTTAGTAGGAGGTACAAACCGATTCTTCCTATTGGGAGACATTCTTATCGACAATCTGTTCTGTTCATTTTGTTCTGTTCTGCTCTTGTTCTGTTTTTTCATTCCAGTTGTATTCTATTCTGCTTTACTACAGGGGTCTATTTCAAAGTCAGGTATCGACTAGTCAGGGTTGTCAGGAATCGGAGCTAGGTAGGTACTACAGATCGGAGTAAATTGGGTCAAACTTACAAATTAAATCTTTCGCTTACTAGTTACTTTTACAGCCACCACCGGCCGAGGTGTCTCATCACCAAAATGTATTCATAAGCGCATCTTTTGATTTAACATTTCTGTGATAATAATTACTATTACCTTCATTTAATCTACTATGCAGCGGCCAACGTAAAGGCAATATGTCCGTAAGCTTTTGTAGCGATGATAGCTCAGTGGCTAGCGTGGTCGGTTCGCATGCCGAAGGGCGTGGGTTCAAACCCCAACAATTAACTTGAGCTGCCGGTGAAGGAAAAACATCGTGAGGAAACCATAGCATGTTGGTAGGGTACTTTCTAGTACTCGGCTGGCTAGCTACCACTCTCAAGTTGAAAATCTGCCGCCAATCATCTAATGGTATGTTCCAGCCTCACTTGAGAGCCAATTCCATTCCGAGGCTAAGTGTGTTTTACCATCTTCGACCACACCGTCACTTAATATCAGGTAAGCTGTGGTCAAACACCTAGCCTGAGAACCATAAAAAAGCACTGCATTAAGAATGGCGCTATCTAGCACTCTGCGTGACTGGAAACATTTCAAAGAATAGCCCAATTTACTATACTGTGATTTGCACTGATGCCTATTTGGATATCTATTGAAAATAATATATGGGGTACCTTCACATTTGAGCTCTGGCTTGAAAAAGCCGTAGAGCAGACCGCCGCAGTGATCGCAGAACGTAGGTGAGACAAATTGGTGCGCTCGGAACCGATGCGGCACGTCCACCTTAAACCGCTCGCGGAGGTACTGCAACAAAAGATCAAGAAAATGTCCAACCAAAGACCAATTGTCCTTTTTTCAGACATGACAGACTAAAACCGCCACAAGGTTGCATGAAGCTGCTTCGCTATCTACCACTACCTTGAACGCTTCTCCTCATCAATGATTCGATAAGGTCATCTAGGTAGGTACCACTGCAGTAACAGATATCCTGCCACCAAGCAATAAACATTACGCTGTTCCAATTTTAGGGAAATTAAAACCTATTGAAATTGCAAGGCTGTTGAGACTAACCATCTAAAGTCTCAAAGTAATGAGCGCCAAAGTAGCGCAGCGATGCCGTAGACTTTGTTTTAAAACTCAAGTTCTGTGTATCTCTGCAATGATCGTGAGCGTGCGTTTCTCTTACCACCAGGGGAGCATCTTGTTCATCTCATTCCATTTACATTAAAAAAAGGTTCTTGTGGAAAATCCTTTTTGAACTTTTCATATAATGCCATCATCGTGGCATGTTTCTTAACAAATATTCAGTTATGCGTGTAGTGCAGGCTAGTGATATACCTACCTATGTGATAAAACGTATCTTTTCTTTCTTTACGTGTGTGTGAAAAATTAAAAAAAAATAAAAATATAATGCCGTCTCTACCTACTGTAAGACGACTTGTCTTACAAAACACTTAAAGATTTTTTAGATTAGTTTGACTTTATTTGTGTCTCGTTTGACAACAGCTACATTTTAAGTTTTAAATTATTATGAATCAAATTTTTACTAAAAAATGTTTATTTCAGAATTACAATTCTGACAGAAAAATACACAATAAATTGAGTATAATAAAATTTAAATAATATTAAATTTTATTCATTCATTTATTTTTATTTCTTATTTTATGCGTTTTTTTACGTTAAATATAGTGCATATAAATAATATACAAAAAAAAACGAAATAAATAGGCTGCCGGTGGTTAGGGCTCCAGAGTTAGAAACTCCATAACAATGCGCGCCGTGTCAAGGCTCACTGCCTTTTGGATCTGACCCTTGGCCCAACCGTCTAGCGAGAGTCTCTTATGATGTCGATTGAGACTCTACGCTATAATACCGTTTACCGTGAAGACTATCGGAACAATGATCGTCGAATCAACATCCCGCATGGCGGTAATCTCGTGAGCCAAGTCAAGTTATTGCTGAACTTGTCCTTTTCGGCGTTCACGAGATTCTCGTCACGTGGGATGGTGATGTCGACGAGCACTGCCCGGTGCTAGACCGCGTCGACCACCACGATATCAGGCTTATCGGCGACAATAGTCCTGGCCGAGAAAATAGAATGTTAAAATCTAGTGTCAAGTATCGACAACATAATCCTCTCAGAAGGAAAGAAAATGTTATATAACAAGTAAAGCGAAATACCACTGTGGCGTCAGACTGCGCGGAAGAACCTGGACACTTCCCCAGCAGTTTGCTGTGGCATCTCTTGTGAACAGCTGTCTGGCACACCGCACAGCGGTACCCTGCAATTAAACGGGGAATTTTTCTAATTATTTATTTATCGATTACATCCTTCGATGAACTGCTACTGTGATAAAATTATAAGTCATGTAAATAGTGAACTCGAACCTCAATTATAGTGATAATTTTGAAATCTTTATTTTTGTCATGCTTTATTTTTACAGAATAAATAAATATTTATTCTGTGCGTAAGATTTAACATAACCATTTTCCCAAAGAGAAAGCTACGCAATTTGTCTACTTATAGGAGGTGGTGAGTCACTATTTCATTTAAAAAGACCTACTATATCGTTCACTACCCTTGTTATATTTTAATGGCGGCTTCTAAATTATCGCATTCCCGCAAGCGAATTGAAAGATCGTTATTATGTAGGTGAAATTAATAAGTGAATACTTCACTTTATTAGATAAAAGTAAAATTAATAAAGGAATCATGAGGCAGACGTGCCTTTTACAGTCAGATCAAAAATTTAGTTACTAACGACAGAAAATAAGCCGTGTTCAATCAGGCAGGTAAAATGATTACAGTTCATGTGCCAAATTTTTGCGGCAATAGAATTCGATTTAATAATTGACATGTTGAAACGAATTTGAGAGGCGGGTGATGAAAGCTTCCGAAGAATTAATAGAAAAATATGTGGGAAATTCTTGCTTTGAATCTGATATTTATAAATTTTAAAAATGTAGGTTATCAGAATCTATAAAAAAGAAACAAGAATTTATGCAATACGTGCAGTATTATATACCACCAAAGAAATCTACATCGGAAACCTGAGTTCTGCGTAGGTACTAAACATAGAAGATGCATAAACAACACTTATTTTAGAAATGAGACTTTTGGTCACTCTTCTACTCAACAATAATAAAATACGAATTATGTTAGGCTGGATAAACACAGTGTGGAGGTATCTATTCAGTTATCTGGTTCCCATTGCATACACTTTAATTAGTTTGAGTCAAGATGGCGCTGTTTGAAAGTGCCCTGCAATATTTATTTTACTATACATACCTTGCTTGCCGAAACCCCATAGGAACTCTTTGCAGAATGCACAAAACGTTGGCTGCCGAAAAAACTTCGCCACAAAGCGATGTCCGTTCACTTCATGGACTCTGAAAATAAAGAAACGCTAGTTAGTTCCAAAATAGTTCGGAGGAATTTTGTTTTCATGAAAGCTTAAAGCTGTAGGATTTAGTGTCTTCTGCGTCGTAATAACCAGTAGGTAGGTACTTTATTTCTAAGCGCGTATGTATTAGAAAAAATATCAATCATTCCGGTTAGAGTGTTTCTACACATACTGGTTCATGGGATTAATCTTTTCCAATGGCGCCTTCAGTATTAGTATTTTTTTTAGAAATATCGTCTAATCTTCAATGAATTTTGAGTTGAGTTGAAACCTCATATAAAGGTTGAAAGTTATAATTTCGTCAAAAAATTAAGTAGTAATATCTAATTTTATAAATATCCTTGTAGATACGATGTGTAAGAAATACGAAAAAATAATGCCGGAAAAGTCTTCCGAGCAACAAAATAACCAGACGGAAATGACAAACAGTGATGGGTGACAGCCATCCTCGGCTAGATAGGCACCTATCTAGGTAAGTATCTACACTATTTATATAGGTACGCAACGCACTAGCCAAAAGAATCTTAAACTCTGACGCGGTGCGTTCAGACATGAGGAGGCGTGATGTACCGTGACAAAATGTTGCTTCCGAAAACATTTAAATTCATAATCATTCTCACGTAAAACTTGAGCAATAAAATCATATTATTTAGGATTTGAGGATTTGTTACAGATGCTTGGTATTGCGATCGTTAAATAAATTTAATAGTGTAATTGCCCATTTAATTTTCACGAGTGACAATTTTCGCCTGCTAGATTCACACAACATTTTAAGGTACATTTTTAAGTAAGGTCATTGTTGATTTTTGTTTATGATTAAAAGTACCTATAAAGACAAAGATGCCTGCTCATGACTATTATAGCGGTACCAAAAACAGGAGTTATATTATAAAACAAAATCCAAGGCTGGCTGGTGGCGGATGCGTCATACTAGTGATCGGGTGCTGCTTGCGGGTTGCTGGTCTGCTCGCGGTATACACAAAAACTAGTACTTTAACCTTAGATTAAGATTAATTAAACTAATTTCCCTCTCCCTGTATTGTATACAAAGTAAAAAAAGTTGATTAAGGTCCCGGCGTTTATCTTAAATATTTAAAAAAGACAAGTAATTTTTGGCGCTCATTACTTTGAGACATTTTATAATAACTAATCAACGTCATTAGCCTTTTAATTTCAACACATGATTAAGGCTCTTTCAAAAACGCATTTTAGTTAAATGACGTTATTATTACATAAGTATATAGCATACACAGCATAAGTAGGTAATACCTACTTCGCAGAAGTTAAATATCGATTGTTAATTTAACAGGGTAACGGCGAAAAAGACGAAGTAGATAACATATATTTAATTTAAGTGAGTGTGTTACGATTCTTAGGAAAACATTGACTAAACTCAATTCTACGATAGATATTTGACCTTAGGCGCTATATATTCTGCAACAGGTCAAAAATAGCTGAATGAGCGATCCCTTCACGTTTATGATAATGTTCCGCATATTTAAACTGGCACGAGGTGCCGATGTTCGACTCACGATCTTGTTGTTTGTTTTGCCTGTGTAGATATCTATATATCTACTTCGAGTATTGAACATTTCAATCTATTCCGAAGGATATTAAAAGTTTGTAAAGTCATAATGGTTTAAAATATTGTAGTTTTATTAGATACATTGTGAGAATATAGATATAGATATTTAAATAATCAATATTAAACTGCCTTAGGTTTTTCGATTCCAATTTTTATATTTGCTCAGCCAGGGCACGGAAACTTCTGTTAGAGTCACTGTTTCCCGAAAAGTAGGGACAATATCTATATCTTCAAATTCAAAGTAAATAGGTTCCTTCTATGTAAGCATGTTCCGTCTTAAACAGTACCTACTACAAAAACAGGCAGGGTGGGGTCGAACGCGAGCCTAATCTGAGTAAAATGTAAGTTATCATACTGCTTTGTAAAGCTATACCCGATCAGCCGTGTTTTTATAAACTTTTCCACTAGTCCACCACGCTGGCTATGTCTTGCAAAATAAATCATTTAGTAATACATCATCGATCTACAGTTTTAAGTACCTACCTCGTCCTATCGCTCTGATACTTTAAGGTGAGTTGATGGCATGGGTACGTTTACCCATGCCACCAACCTTAATAAGTACTTATTAAAATACATTAGTGTTGCTCCGTTGAGTGCAAAATATCTACACCAAACACAGATGGAACGATGTTGGGCTGGTAATCTAACTTTTAGTACAGGACTCATTAGGTATGTAAAATCACTATCAAAAATAATAGGTATAAAATAACATTAAATATAAAAAAAAACCCCGACAAGTGTATAATATTCTACTAAGTAGTCAAGCTCTTTTTTGATACCTATATTGAGGGAGTTGTAAAAAAAATGTAATCCGCCATTTTGTGGCGGCGGCCACCTTAGACCGATTTTCATCAAACATTGCTAAGAACACTCCCGACTAATTTACCTTCCAAACAAAAAAAAAACAAAATCAAAATCGGTTCATCCGTTCGGGAGCTACGATGCCACAGACAGCACACACACACACATTCAATTGTTTTTGCGTTGGGAGTTAATAAAATTTCATTTCGCTTGTGTCTGTTTGTTCTTCTAAATTAGGTACGCAATGGATTTTGATTAGGTTTTCCCTAATATTTAAAGAATTTATTCTGAAGCTGGGACTTTACTTTCAAAGGTATACAGCAAAATATGGTAGTTAAAATGCAATACTTACTTGTGGTGCTTAATGGCCCCGCGCCGCTGCGTGATCCGCTTGCCTCGGGAGCGGCGCACCAGCGCCTCGCCGCCTTCCCCGCAGGCCCCGCCCGGTATCCACTGGAAACGACACAGAGACCCACGTAACTTTTTGCAATTTACACTCCTAATATAAAAGCAGAAAATAAACGCAGACTGCATCTTCACTAAGATGGTCAATGCACCGATGCCCTGGACTTTGTTTTACTACTCAACGTTCTGTGTATCGTTACAAGGGCTTACCGGATGACCAGTGCTGGTCATACCACTTAGTATGACCAGTATTATGCTGAGGTGATCTCCGATTTTGTAACTGTTTGTTTTGCGTTCGGTTGTGTTACGAAACAAAACCGTTTTCTTTCTTTCAATGATCATGGCAAGAGGTTTTCTCTAACCATCCGGAGAGCGTTTCGTTCGTCTCATTATTTTAGATAAAAAATTAAAAAGTTGTAGATACGTTGCTCATGGCATATATCATCAAATTATCTAGAAGTTATCGACGAGCTACTAAGCTCTCGGATAACTTCTAGATAAATTCAGAAAGAAAAAAACGGAAATCCAGTCCATAGCCATGGAGATAAATAATATTACACTGCTGCACAAAATAAACTTGCCACGAAACAAACAGAATGAGGTTTAAAAAAATGTTTATCACTATCTCGACAACATGGCATGTCATCAAATTCAAATTGCTCAAGCTACTTTGTGCGTTTATCTATTATTATTTTAGCTGTATTATTACTTGAAAGTTTTAGATCTGATTATTTCTTTTGAGGATAAAATTGAAGTGAAGAAGTGACTGAAATAATGTTTTCTCTCTACAAAAAGCTTGAGCTAAGTAGGTTCAATAAATAATAAGTGCTTATAATAGGGATGAATATAAGTATTTACTCAAATCCGTCTCCATCATTAGCCTTTTCTTTCATTGTGTGGTGATGCCAAGATTATGAATAATGATTGCAGTGACTTTCGAATGCACTAGAACAAAGTTTTTGTATTCAACATGCCGAGATCCTCTACCTACATAGGTATACTTACCTACATATTCTAAACTAGTATGTAAATACCTAGATCTCCTCGTATATATGTTTCATCAAATCGGTATGTTTGTTTTCGTAGTATAGTAGTGTCATTCAACAATAATCACGATAGTTTGAGTGATTGCCAAAAATTTTCAGGCACGTATCTAATCGTAGAACGATCTCATTACTCATGTACGAGGTAAAACGATCGGTTTGTGGTAAATGTGTCGATTTTAATTTTATGCTAATAATCTAGTGTTTTATTCAAGCAATCAAGACCAAAATAAATGCCAGTAGTTGATTTTCACAGTAAAATTATGCTCTATTTGTCCATAAATGGAAAAAAAATGTTTGTATGGAAATCGAACCCCCATAAATAACAAAGACGTTAATGCAAATTCTTGTGTTTACAGTGACGACGAAAGATTATTGGCTACGCTGCGCCTGACTAAGGTGATGCATTGCCAATTCGACCCGCCAACTCGTACTTCGTAGGTACGAACACAATAGAATTCGATTCGCATCGCTCCGGCCGACACGACCGACGCGGCGACGCCTTGGATTTGTTTACTTTAGCTTCTACAGCACACATGTGTTGTGTATCGTGTACCGCGTTACGGACGCCACCGGGCCACGTTTCATTTACAACAACACCACAAACTAACTCGAAGCCAAGATTTTTCGTTCCGCGCTAAATCAGAAATTTGACATACCCGAAACCACGATGACATCGCAGTCTGCCGCAGTGGCATCGCCAACTCACACGTCACAGCCTCAGGCGGAGGCGGGTAAAGATGCCATACAAGATAAACATAGATTTTTATACTAATGTAGCACCCTTTCAGCTGAAGGGACACAACTAGATCGGACGGTATTTGCATAGAAAGCGTCGCACTCGAGGCTCGCGAATTCCCTGGCATGAATCCGGACGATTACATCTGTAAAATATAGTGTATGGCACCTATGTCAAATCGCCAAAGTTGAGAACCATTTTGTCATACGTAAATTGAATGATGTAGTCACATGATTGATGGATGAATCACATCGCAGGAATTAAATATACTTATAATTTGCTTATTGCAACGCAAGGCACCAAATAAATTTTAAATTAAATGAAATTTAAATTTTTAGTTAGAATATATTTTGCCTACTTTTTACCGTTCAGGTCATCTAGCTTGTCTTTTCAAGGCGAACAATTTGTCTAGAGTCCTTTGTATCCGCAGTTCTGTATGTATCTGTTCTATTGAAGTTATTCGTAACATAAACGTTTGCTGGTCGAATAATGGCAGGAATCGTACGGGCATCAAGGTTGAGTGGCATGGTATCGTACGGTAAATGCACGGGTATAAATAGACGGCAGCACACCGTGAACGCGCAAAACGTTTCACGGGATGCCACCGTTGTGATGTATCATCAATTGAATACTTCGTAGACCACAACGCCACGGCTCATTCAAGATCATGACCCGATGAATAAGTGTTTGCCCAAACATTTCTGTGGTGTTCTGTTTTTGTTGACATATCGGAAGTGTATAGGAAATAATTTAAACATTTTAAAATTTAACAATTTATATTTGTCGATAAAAGTAATCTACATAGTTGATTAAAGATTCTACCTGTTGATAAGCTTCCTGCTTTCCAAATATCGCTAAATCTGTAGATTCGTTACAATGGGAAGAAGTGCAATGATAGATGCAACCTTTCTTATTTATTATAAAATTGATAACTGTTATAATATGAACGTTAATGATTTCTCTAAATCCTGATGCGCTAAGAACTAAGTAGATACGTAGTAAACTAAACATTAAAAAGCGTCAGCAATGTTAGTAAGTTAACCAACGCTTCAATTAAAAATGTCAAGTATTTACACAACTAAAACAAAAACTAAATACGTTCGAAAGTACTCAAAACCTTTATTGGTACATGGTAGAGCTAAAATATTAAGCATTCTATTTTAACAGAGAAACATTTTTTCTAATCCTTTTCTTAGAAAAACTTCCGAAAGAAAGCTCTTTCGGAAGATTTTCTAAGCAGGTTTGTTAAGAAGTTTTTTAGCAAGCGCTGCGCGTTCGTCGAAGTATAAGATGTTGTTTTTCAAATTACTTGCTTTCGACACATTCTATTTAAATTTGATAATGAGAGAAAATTACCAAAATTCAATAACGCAAAAATAAAATTTGGCTGTAACTTCGTTAGCGTCTAGCAACAACTATAGTAAATAAACAGCCGTTAAAATGATGACAAGATCATAACACGGCTATCGTAAGCGTAATTATAGTGTTACGTCTCATTTAGAGTTTGTTTATACACAGTATTAGTGATGGGTGAAACTCACTTTGTCCGCTTGGAGGCGCTGATGGGCGGGCGGGCGCGGGCGCGAAGGAGCGCGCGCGCGCGGCGCGGGCGAGGTGCGCCGGCGCGCCCCCCCGCCCGTGAATATCATCGGCGCGCGTGCATGCCTGCAAGCTTGCGACGCCGGGCCGCCGCCGCAGCCCTACGCCGCCGCCGCCGGCTACCAACACACGCCGCTTGTCGGCCACACGCTGCCCGCGCACTCGCGTATTTATAAACGGAATTCCACGCGCTATTCGCAGCCGGATACAACTTTTTACACGACTTTCGGCACTTACGTCGTCCGGAGCACTGAAGAGCCGGCCTCGGGCTCCCGGCCCGTCTGCCGGAGTCCGTGTGATTCACACCGCCCGCACCTTTACGCCTAAACTTAAAACGCACAAAAATAAAGGTGCTTAAAATAATTATTCCGCAGCCACGAACGGTGCAGCAGATAAATGATAGAAAGATACAATTTATTGATATATTTAGACGTCCTAAATGTTTATTTGCTATTGTCAGAATGTGTCTTTACACAAAACATTGATTTAGCGAAGTTTGTTACGAATGTTTCGGCATTAATAGTCCACTTTCGAACTACAAACTTCTGCACGTATTTTGGTTGGTTATATTATAGAGGCACTATAGAAATATGAATACATTAAGTATAAGTATTTGGACCAGCGTTTATAAATGTTCTGTGCTCCGCAGTCTCGGTAAATACGTGTGTAGGAAGGAATTTATCGGGATAAAAATTAGTCTGCGTGTCCCGGGTATAAAGTAAATTACCAATTTTATTAAATGCCGTTACAAGGAGATAAAATGACAAAACACACACTTTCGCATTAAAATTATTAGTAAAATTTGTAACAGATGAAGTACCTAGTCGATGTCACAGGCATAGCATGGTTTAAGGAAGCCAATCTTAATAAATGGATTGCTTACTAATTGAACTAAAGCTAAGTCTTTGTTAAACAAATTTTAGTAAAATATAAATTGAAAAGAAAAATAAATAATTTTCGTCAGATAGATAAATTATATAAAATAGATTTGTATCTGACGACTTTCGCACTTTCACATTTTCTTATAATAAATAATTTGTAAAGGGAAAGATAAATAATTTAACGAGCGGCCTTACACATTATGAACCGCACTTATAAACATGGTTGTAAGTTGACAATCATATGCTTAAATTAACCTTTCTCATTTCCACGTGTGACATATCACGGTGCCAATAAATGTCGACAGAGATTTTAAGCTTTCATTAACTCTGAATAACGTTTTTATGTAAGGCCCTATGTAGGTTACTTGCTCCCGCAGATGAAGCTATATATACCATATCGTTTTTTTTATTTAAGCTCCAATAAACATTACACATTCGTGCTAGATATTCCAAGCGGCCTGGATACATTCTAAATGTGTTATTCATTGAACAATAGGCATAGATAATAGCTACGAAACTGAAGCGCCAACGCAAGCCAAATAACACTGAGGCGTAGTCGTCTAGTTATAAAACGCCAATAAATATGCGAACGATACAAACATTGGTCAAGTTTACGAGTGACCTTTGCTACAGAACGCTACGCAACCAATCCATTTTTCAGTAGGTAAAGATAAAATAAACGAACGTACGTAGTTATAACATTAAAAAAAACAATTAAGTTTTAATCCCTTTTTATTAATAAAACAGAAAACTTAGGATCATCAACCTCCTCCGTCTTTTGTTTTCGAAATGCCAAACTTGATCGAGAAAGACAAAAGACGTAGACCTACTATTTCAATATCTTGGAATAGTTATAACATGAGTATTCTAACAAATATCTACTCAATAACTATAGTGAACGTGTTTCAAACTTAGAAATGTGTAACTACATTCACAATTCTCATTCCATCTTTCTACAGTTTACATTATTTTAATAGTGTTTACCTATGTACGTGGAAAGAAGGTGGATGTGTAGAATTGTAATCAATCGAAACTCAGGAAACCAGTTGGTAGGTATATGACGTGAAATCTAAAACGCGTGTAGATCTTCCAATGGCTCCTATATAGCTAATGCCGATCCAGAAAGGTGAACAACGTGTAAGAAGATTTCAAAACCTGAAAGCCAAAAAAGTTTTAGTAATATTATTCTAAGAAGAAATAGTTATGCAGAGACAAAGACATCATATTTGAGAAATAAAATGACACACTAGGTACTGGAAAAACGACATAAAGCAAATTGAAGAATAGTTGACACCACATTTATTACGATTAAAATCGTTTGAATATTTTGGCCTGTTACACTTGTAACATGCCAAAATATGTTAAATACTCTATTTTCGGATTGTTGTTGTTTTTTTTTACGGTTAACAGTTTAGTTGTTTGACTTTGACCACAGTTCACCTGATGTTAAATGATGGTTGGGGTCGAAGATGGTTAAGCACACTTAGCCTAAAATGGAACTTGCTCCTAAGTGAGGTTTCCGCAACACATTTCAACCGAAGCAGATTCTCAACTTGGTTAGTTAGACAGTCGAACCTACCACCACACACTGGTCGGTTTCTTCACGATGTTTTCTTTCACTGGCAGCTCAAGCCAATTGTTGCAGTTTGTATTTCCGCCCTTCGGCATCATACGACCGCGCTAACCACTTAGCTATCATCTCTACTCTACGTGCAACGAAATCGGCCTCATTACGTAAATAAAATAATCCCACTAAAAACATTTTCATGTAAAATGTTATCAAGACGAGACCATATGGCTCGCATTGTCCAAAAGTTATCAGATCTCATGTAGAGCCGAGTTTCTAACTCTACAAGCCCCAAATTCACGAATTCTACACCTTAGTCAAAATATGTTGCTTGGCCATATGGCCATACACCCTTAATATACAAAGGGAAGAAATCCAACAAGTCGCACCAGACCAGCGTTATGGAATATCATTTAATCACCGTCATAACGTAGGCCTATGTTCAGCAGTGGGATGTGCAATGCAAGTATATATTTTATTTAAAAACGAAATTGTGTAATGTAGACTTACTGAGATGTAAGTTTCCAACGACATTGGCACGACGAACGCGATCTTCGGGGCAATGGGGCGACAGCACGCCTGCATCGTAACAAGTATCTGTCGGCGGAACCGTGGCGACAGCGACAGCCACTCGCTGCTGTATACTGACTGGTTCACCAGTTCACTCTACAAGTTAAACGAAGCAAATAGCCGACACAAGATTCCTGTTCAGAGGAGGCCGCCACTTGTAGCACTAGCACATAAGGTTCTTTTGTTTTCTGTCTATTGTTTCTTTTTTTATTTCTGGTTTTTATACAATAAAGATGTTCTGTCTACTTTTTAAGCTTAGGAAACAAGATAGCTGAATCTCTTTTGTGGTAAAACAACTTGTTTTCTGTTCCGTGTTTTAGCGCCATCTATAAGTTTTTGATCATGATCATCATCATCAGTTGGCATGATCAGGACAACAGATAGGCAGCTAGAGCATTTCGAATAGATGACGTCAGTACATACATACAGTACCTACACATATTAGTAATAGTACCTATTTCATAAATTTAACGGAAATACATTAGAAACAAATGATCATACCTACTGTAACAACTGACTTTGTATTGAAAACCTTGGAAAATATTCAGTTGTTCGGTTAATGCTTACCTCATACTTTAATAGTGTTCCAAAATAACAATAAATGAAAAGCTGGGCCAACATGCAACCCAAATACATAGCCATTGAAAAAAACTCTGCCGAAAGGAGGCTTAACTGAAACAAATACAGTAAAAACAAGATTAACCACAATAAACTTAATATAAAATAAATTACTACTACTTCTTCACATATTTCCATACCCCAACAATTTTGTACACGGTCATACAAATCACCCAAGCCATTATAAGGAACTGCCACGCCATTGCTTCTCCAAAAATAGATCCTACTTCATTAACATATCTGAAAATATTAAATAATCCAACTACAGTCAAACTTATTTCAATGGTAGATATTAAATGACGTAACATAATCTTAAACACAAATCTAAACTTGGGAACATTCAACATTTTAAAGATGTCGGCAAGAGTTGCATGCTTAGGTAGGATCGAAATCAAATAAGACTACGCAAATCAATACCAACGATGTCTTAGTAAAAACATAATAATAGTGCCTCATCAACCTCAAGCTCATTTTATTTTAATCCGGTGACACGAGAGTTTACAACCAAAAAAGGTTTATTACCACTTCACACGCGTGGAAACTAGTAGTCATCTTGTATTTGTGATGACGTCACCAGTGACCATCCCTGAACTCAAGATGAATGTATTGACACTTCATTTACCGAAATGTGTTAAGAATATAGGCGGTAACATATTTATGAACTGCAATATAGTTGCAGTTCATAAATATGCTACCGCCTGTTATATGTATGTATACTGCTAAACACTATTTCCCTTCATTTTTTCATACTCAGATAAAAATATTTTTTTATGCGACATGCTTTGGCTTAGCACGGTTATATACACCGTCCAAAAGAATTTTTCCAAATGATAGTCAAAACCGTATAAAAATCGTTTTCGACATACGATAAGCGAACAAAACCTTTCATTTGATACAATTTAGTGATCTTAAACGAACTACGAGTAGGTATTCATAAAGATAAAATTCTTGTTATTACCCAATGATTTGTTTATAATGTTCCACGCATTGTACGAAACGCCTCTGCAGTAGAATTCTTTCGTCCTCATTGTCGCTGTAGACATTATGTTTATTGTGACTTCCAATTAATCGGTTGTTTATTTTTACACCATCCAAAAGATTTTCGAGATTATGTCTCAGTATTTGTATCTGAGTCTTAGCTTGGGAGTAGAACGCTACTATAGTGCAGTCCATTGTAACGTTCCCGTACGCTTGTAGAGTTATCGCCATGGACATATACGCGTGCGCGAGAGCAAATCTAAAAACATTAAATTATACAAGCAATAAAACATCAAAAGGCACTTAGATCTCAATTTACGCATACTCTACCGAGATGACTTTCGTTTTATTTTATACGACACAACATGAAGGCCGCGGCCTAGAAGCTCTTGGAGAAAGATAAACATGTTTTATGCGTATGTAACGAGTGAAGTTTGAGAAGATTATTATCATTTCAAAATATATTTTACATGCGTCATAAAATATGTAGAAGCACTCACGCTGTAGTCGGAGTAGTATCGATCGGGATATATCCCGTGAACTGGTCTGGCTGGCCCAGAACCCTATTTACGATGGGATAAGCGGACCAAAGCACTCCACACGAAGCACCCGCTAAGTGGTACAGTTTCAGAAGACGAGACATCAACATGGCCTCTTGCTTTATGAGCTTCACGTGGTGTGGCTTGGTGGCTGAGAAAAGCGCTCCTGGAAATAGTTTTAGATAAGTATTTCTAAAAATATCTACATACGTTGCAAATATTCAGATTTTTCTACGCCAACCATATTTACCAGTAGTTTTTATTTCACTTATTGGTTTTACAGGTTTCTGTACCTACTACAATAGAAAGAGCGAGATTTTTTTTCATGGCTTTTGTTGATCTGAGGTCGTCCAGTTTACACGTCTTAATAACCGTGAGTACTACTTTCAGGGAAAAGACTTTCATAATTATGTTTGACAAATAAACTGATAGAAATGCTAACCGTTGGTGATGCGGATGATGTTGTCGACACGTTTACGTCTCAAATTAAAAGCAACTTGCTTCCCGAGTGCGTTCAAAGTAGTCAAAAGGATGAAGAGGGTGTCTACCAACTGGTTAGTACTGTGGCGAACCTGTAGGCACAATAACAAAATATTTCATGGATTGAAAACAGCCAAAGGGGGTCTCGACAAAATGTGACATGGGGTAGTGGGACGGTTCCTAAATTTGACCTTTAAAAAAATAATATAATTAGACGAAATTAGATCTATTCCTTGTTTTGTTAATTTATTGAAATATTTGATTTGATGTAGGTAGATTAATTAAAAAATAATAAACCTGATTTCGGAACTGCTGTTTTAATTTGACATAAAATTGCAAAATATGTCACACAAATGTGAGACTAACTGTGATACGGACGGGGGAGGGGTCCAAAAATCATGAAATTCGTGTGATACGATTTATGGATGGCCCCTGATCGGTAAATACTCCGCGACCTTTCGCTATAACTTTGTTACAATTATTTATTTGTGTCATCGTACCTATAGGTACAGTTTCTATGATGTTATTTGGTCAAAGTAACCAGAGAATCGCTCCAGCACGCGCATTATGGGGAACGGCTGCGAACGTTGTTTCGGACGTGCTGAGACTCAAGACGTGCGAGACGGGAATACACAATGCAATAAAACATTAAGTAACAGTGGAGGGTCGGGCCTAGTGGTGTGACGTGGGAAACATCTGTCAAGCTATGGGTAAAATAGAAAAATGAATGGACCTGAACAACTTTTACTAAATGCTGCAAGTTGTAAATGATCACCAACGTCCATATCACGATACGGAAAGCGTAATGAAACGCCTGTTGCGAGGGAGTGCGATCTCTTAGAACAATCTTAAAGTAGCCTGCTTTAGCTAAAGCATCGAAGTGAGGCCGCAAAGTGCTGAAAGTAGAAAACGCACAAATTTCCATTTTTCACAATTTTCTTTCGTGTTTATTGTATGAAATTAAATGGAACAATGAAGAAACGTACAAGTTTATTTGTTCTAGTTAGAAAATGATTTACCGTTTAACTTATGTTAATTAGGGATACATTAACAGGATGATTGCAGAATATGAGTAAAAAAAACATGTGATTGTAATCGATCATCGAACACAAGACGCTTTTGACAGAGATGTTTTGAATTTGATTCCGCTATAATTTTAACCCTAGAAAGATAACGTGCGCTTCGGAGGCGCCCGCGAAACAGATATATCGATGTAATTTTTTAATTAACGCGCATACAAGCTTGTGTTTCCGAGCCAACTCAGTTGTCGGTCGACACTACCGAAAGACGACTTCTTCTGTTCGGTAACTACCACAGTTTTGTTGCTATGGCAACGCGTTGCGCTCGAGAAGCGCATGTTTATCTTTTGTGTAACTTTTATGGATTTCTTTGTGATTTTGTATTTGTTACTTTTTACTAATTTCTACATATGTAGGTACGGTTTATATTATTAATGTACATTGGTTATTTATTCATCTGAATAGTTTTTTGACAATTGTGGGCACAGTTAGGTCAAACAAATTAGAAATTCCTGAAGAATTGAAAAACATTCTTACTCGATCAGTGGGTTCATCTATGTTCTGTTTCGATGGATATTTATTGTTGAACCCTAGTATCATACAAGCCCAAGCTGTCAAAGATGGTATATGTATTGTCCTCATGCGATGTAGGCGCCCTTATAAAGTCTACAATTGGCAAACCTGAAGTAATGATGTTCTACAACCAGACTGAAGGCGGCGTTGAGACGTTCGATGAGATGTGTTCTTCGATGTCTTGTTCCAGAAAGACTAACAGATGGCCTAAGACAATGTTTTATTATATTTTGAACATAGCATTTGTCAACTCATATATAATTTACACTCACATTTTTTTTTAAAAAGGAGGATAGCCATTGAACCGTAGTGAGTAGGTATAATGAAGAAACTAAAAGTGGAAATCCCTCCTTTAGCAAGACGTTTGAGAGAAAATATCCTGCCACAAACCATTCAAGACGTTTCTGAAGAAGCTGATGAGGAACTTCCGTCTAAAGTTCGGCGTTACTGTAGCTTGTGTACAACAAAATAAAAAAAGAATGTCTAAGATGACGTGCACAAAATGTAAAAAGACAGTGTGTGGGTACACAAAAATGATGTTTGCAACAAATGTCTCTAACTGTTGATTTTCGTATTATTTTTTGGTATTTGAGACTGATTATACAGTAGTTAATTGGTTAGTAAAATAAAATACTGAAAATATTGACCTTTTTAGAAAAAAATCTTTTTTAATACAAAAGACTGTTAATTTTTGTAACTTTTTGCCAAGAATTTTTAATTTGTTTATAACTTTCATATAAATAAAAAATAATAGTATATAGTTGTGTTTTATTAACACAATTAAAATGTAAAACTTCATTAAATTTATAAAAATATTATTATTATTACAATTTGTAAAATAATTCGGGTTTGAAAACTGTGCGCCTCTGGGGCGCATGTTTATCTTTTTAGTACTAAAAAATAAGGTTATCTTTCTAGGGTTAATCAAATTTGTACATAGTTGTACAAGTTATGATCAATGTTGTTTGGTTGGAACATTATATGCGGTCATCGTAGGTAATACAAGTTTAATGTAATTTAGTTTATTTGTGTTAGAATATTTAAAAGAAATTGGTCAAATATTGCTGGGGTTTTTTACCTAATAAAAATATTAAAAACACGAACAAGTAAAATTTAGATAAGAACCAATAATGACAAAGATTATTACAGCGTGCAGTCAATCAAAGATGGTAACACTACACGTAGCATTCTTCTTAGTTATAGTATGGATCTACACTTTACTAAACTTAATGTATTTTTAATTATAAATCATACAAGTGCGTAACACTTTTTATTTATTTATATTATTTTCACTTTAAATCTCTCATACACGAGTGCAAGACCAAAAAGTTAGGTTGACGTCATAAATCCAAAATAAAACTGAAAACACCCTATATATCACAAAGCAGTAAACTACCGTTTTATTTAGGTGTTAATTTTGCGACGACAACACGTAGGTATCAAGTCTTTATCAACTAATTATGTCGTTTAGCTAATAAGCAGTTAAGATTCCAATGAACGATTTGAAGTGATACACAAATACAAATATTTTAGTGTTTGACCACATATACCTACCTTGTACCATTGGCTGATGTATCGCCGCTAACATGTAATTACTTACATTTAGTATGTGTATGTTTTTGTTTTACAGCGGGATTACTCATGTTTAGCTATATCTAATACTCGTCTAGTTTAGAAGGCATCCGGTGACCTTCAAAAAATAAAACTGTTTCAAAACCAAGTCTGTTTCTAAAGTAAGATATGTATGCGTTTAGTTTAATCTATATCTATAAAAGAAAAAAGTGGCAGACTGATTCACTGACGATCGATCAACGCATAGCTGAAACCGCTGGGTCTAGAAGAGAGAGAAGAAAGAAAGGTCTAGAAATTTTGCCCAAATGTTCCTTAGGTGACACAGGTGTGCACTAACAATTTTATTTAAAATTTAGGATTACTTAAAATTTCACCCCTGAGAGTTAGAAATGTATGTGAAACTTCGTCATTTTTGGTAGTTGCGTTTTCAAATTCACAGTAAATACTATTTATTAAAAGTAATAAAAAAAAATTGCAAAGAATAAGAATGAGGGTTAGGTTAGCATGGGTAGGTATTTCGTAAAATTAACTATGTGTGTGCCTAAATTCATCCAAAACACTTCAGCTGTTTTGCGTTATTTAGTACCTAACAAACATACAAACTTTCAAATTAATCATATTATTAGGATTAACTTTTCGTAAACTATGCGAAATGAACAAACTTTTTGTTACAATTCCACAACGAAGTCATGAGTAACAGCTAGTAAAGTTATATATTCCTACTTTTTTCTGATGTAACTTACAGACTTGCCATTTAGCCTGCCATGAAAAAAATTGAAAATTTCTGAGCTTACGTAGAATAGATAAATGATTTTTTTTTTTTTATGTAAAGGTAATGAGACGATCGAGGCGCTCTCCTGATGGTAAGAGGTAACGCCTGTCCATGATCATTGCAGCGATACACAAAACTTTGAATAACAAAACAAAGTCTAGGGCATCGCTGCTTTGGCACT
Organism: Biston betularia; assembly: GCA_905404145.2. Taxonomy (NCBI): domain Eukaryota; kingdom Metazoa; phylum Arthropoda; class Insecta; order Lepidoptera; family Geometridae; genus Biston; species Biston betularia. Next base: position 4,290,386 of record FR989868.1, read on the forward strand.
CATTACTTTGAGACTAGATGGTTAGTCTCAACAGCCCAGTAATTTCGCTAGCTGCAGTACCCTTCAAACCGGAACACAGTAATGTTTGCACACTACTGCTTGGCGACAGAATATCTGGTACTGCGGTGGTACCTACCTAGACGACCTCCTGCTAAGGAAATCTACCACCAAGTAATAAATGCACACAAGTACTGAAACAAGGCAAGATCGCATCGTAGCTGTATGAAACTATAGGGCGATTTCAAATTAAAGCAATTCATAATATTCCTAGATATGTAAAATATGAACCCAGTTTCTTATTGAAATATAACAACGTAGACAAATGTGATGTGGTCGAAGAGGAAGCACGCAGTATTAGGAGAGCTACCTGGAGACTCCACGTCATTCCATACGACTTGGGAAGATTTTACTACACACTACTGGAACTGGACTACTACTGAAATGATAAGGCTACTTTAAAGCACGATACAGCAGTTAATTATATTATATAACTGTTTCACAGTTTACCTTTCAATTTCTTGAACTAATTGGTACTCTTCCTTCACAACTTCACAGAACTTAGTGTAAGTGTATTTCTACTGGGTATATTAGACTACTATGACAAGATAAGGTTAATGTCTAATGACAAAATAGTACAAGTTTAAAATATTTATTGTTACAATAAAAAAAATATTCCACATCAGTTTGTATTTGGTATTTCAGCTCTGGCCGAAAGCGATCATTCATGCAACGAATGGAATGTTGTTTGAACCCTGAGCTTTTAATTAATACTGCGGGCATAGTTAATTTGTACTAAAATATAAAATGCAAGTACGGTTATCTGAATTGGACTCCCCATTAGTAATAATTAACAATGCTGCGTAATGCTATATTAATTTAATCATAAATAACTCTACAAATTATCTAGTTACATTTACAAGATTTTCGAAACCCAGAGCTTTCATATTGAACAAATGTATCGTCCACACTACCCTCCTTATAAAGCGGGGGGAGGGTTGACATCGGTATGCATTGTTATGATCATTATTTTATCTGTAATCATGAAGAATTATTACATATATACAAAAAAATCAACAAAATACACAAATTGATCGAATTCAAAGGAGTTTTGTATAAAAATCATTGAAGTAAGATCAATAACACAAGCACATGATACAACGTAACCATTTCATTATGTTCACCAATCAGCCCCTCCCCGCATCAATACATACACCAACGAAGTCATCACTCTTTAGTTATCTCCGGACATGGCCGCTTAGGCGATGTATCGTCATCCGTCTTCTCTTTCCTCTTCAGCGATCGAGTCTCGTGATCCTCCTTCATACCGTCAACATTGGATTCGTACTCTTCAGTCTTGCGTTTAGGGCTGCTTAGTCTTTCGTTATGTTCTGCGTCTTTATCTGTTTTTGTGTCAGGGTTGTCGCTGTCAGTTTTGTCTAGGTAGTCATCGTCAGCGGCGGCTTCTAGTCGTTCCGCGGCTTGGTGCGAGGTGGCGGTGACGCTGCACGAGCTAGCCGGAGCTGTCCGCTTGCTCACCGCGATGCGCGTGGTGAGAGCTCGGTGGAGGTGTGCAATGTCCACAGGCGCTCCCTGGAATTTATCCAAATCTCACTGTACCAAATCTTCTTATTTAAATCAAAGTAGTTTTATCAACGTCAGTCGTAGCTAACATCAACGAGTTCTTCCCGGGTATCTGTGTGTTCTGTATTTATTATAAGTATGTATTTACAACAACAAAAGAAGTATTCAAGCATTATATTAGTTATGAAAGCTTTGCTTAGTTTGGGGTCAAGATGGCGCTGTGAAATCCTACGAAATTTGTTTTTTATTTATTTATTATCTGTATTACATATTTTATTAAACTCAAACCATTACAGTGTGAAGACAACAAAAGTATTTAGTTTGAAATGTGATGAAGACATTAAAGTCACTGATGTGTTTGCAATGTATTTTGCAAACTGTAATAAGTCTAAAACTTATATTTAATGCATCAGCTTTCATCGCACAACTGGGCATAGCCCTATCCTCGAAGGGCTGGGGTTTGTTCCTCCACCCCAGCCTGATGCAGATTGTATTTATATCCAGACCGTTTTTTGTTTTTATAAAATATCTCATTGACGCAGGGCTTTACTAACTGTGAAAAAGGTAAGGTCATAGTCATAGGCCAAGCTGGCCGAATTCGGGTTGACTGTCTAAACATCTTTGAGACCCAAGAACTTTCAGAATTTTTTTTTCAGAACATTTCATGCTTCTCTATGATCCTCTATCTAACAAACAGTGAGCAGATTTAAGGGTTACAAGTATAACCGCTGTTAGTAAGAATATATGAATGAGACTTACCATTATGAGGAAGAGTTTGACCGTATTTTGCGCGTCGGCAGCCGTAATGCGAAGTGACTTGGTGCCAGCGCGGTCGGCCACCATGTCCGGCCATAGCTTGGTGTTGAGCACAACACGCAGCGAGCCCGCAACGCGCGCCACGAGCCGAGCACCGCCGCCGCCCGCGCAATCGTTCAGCCGAAGCACGCCGCGACCGCGCTCGCGCCACGAGCCGCTCTCCCACGCAAACAAACGGCACGATATCTGAATCAATTATAAACATCGGTGAATGCGGGTACATTGTCCGGAAAGTGCTCGCTTAGCCCGTTTATTTACAAACAAACACAAAGTAGCCTAAAAAATTTTGGTTGGCAAATTTATCCCCCATATTGGTTTCACAATGACATCATACGTAAGTTCTAATAGGAGTTGATTAACACCTCAGATGACAAAATATAATTACTGGACAAGAAGTCTCAACAAAGAAACAATTTAGTCGAAAAAAAGCGCCCTCTATTAAATTAAAAGACAACCATAAAATGGCCAATGTAAAGCAAAACTAGACTGAAACGCGTACAGAGAGCTGCTCCATCTTAACTCTGCAAGCTTCTTGCATGACGATAGAAAATACCTCTATAAATAGCATTAAGTAAATTGTTTTTGCATGAGACAAAATGTTTCTACACTAATATTACAAAGAGGATAGATTTGTACATTGGACATTTGTAAGGAATAAACTAAAAAATTACAGGATCGATTTTACCATTAGAATGCTACAGTCTCCCTGAGTAACATAGGCTATATTTATTACTAGAATAAATGTCCACCCTTACGAAGCCGCCAAGCCGCTAGTTATCTATACTGTAGTGTATGTACCCCTGTGTCCCACAATTGGTAGCTAACCTGCAGTACGTTGATCTCGCCCTCCTCGCCGGTGAGGTTGTAGCTGGCGGCGGGTGGCGGCGGGCGCGCGTGCGAGCGCTCGTACTCTGCCGCCGCAGCCGCCAGCCCTGGCCCACTGCCACTAACCGCAGCTGACCCTGTGCCACCTTCCTCCTAAACACATATAGTAAACAATGCTGAACATTATGCAAAGACTTTCTGCGACTTTATAGTCAACAAATTATTTGATATCAGCTCACCTATGTAGTGTTTTTATCACTAAACCGATTTTTATAAAATTTGGTGAGTACATACTGTGCAACAAAAGGATGGACGTAGGATGTCCATTTCATGAAACTTATAATTCCTTATAATATTAAAAAGCAATATTTATAAAGAAAATACCCTAGTTTTATTTAAATTTTGCAAGATATGTATTTTACCCATACAAAATATATTGTATGCCATAATATCTGTTACATGTTTATAATTTGTAATCAAAACACATATTTCATGTCCTAACAATATGGTGATTAGGATGGTATTTTTTTTTTCAATATGCTTTATTTTGTAATATTACTAAATGTATATGTATATATTTGATTTCAATTCAGTAACACAATGGTATTAGTAATTCATATATTTTTTTTAGCACAATGGTTATGGTACAAAGATAACTAGTCATGCAATGCGATATCAACACGTCATGCTACATAAAGTGGTAAAAATAATAATAAATGAGACAGTATTATCTGGTACTACATATATGATACCCCATTCTCATAAGTCTTTCATAAATATTTTGTATAATGTTTTAATCATGAAATAAAATAACCATAACTGGTGTGTGCCCCTTGTGTAAGCCAACACACCTACACATACAGTTATTGCAAATAAAAACAACAAAAAAAAAACAATTACAACTGTACAGATTTTATCTTTTACATTGCAAATACATACTACTAATAATGATACTTTATATGTATGTATATCCTAATTTTATTTATAATCATTATTAAAATCAAATCAACCATAGAGTCAAATTATATGAAAATTAATTGATCTGCAAGTTTTCTTATAAAACAGTCATGAATAAAGCAGAAAAATAGTTTTATATTTACTATGATACACATACATAATTATAATAGAACTGAGCATTAACAAAACAATTACAAACCTGATTATTTTCTTTCACTGATGCAGCGGCACTTGTAAATAATAGCTCACTGCCATTAGTGGAGCTATGATCAACCTTCGCTTCTCCATTGCTTGCCTCTCCATTATTTACATTGTCCATTACTACTCGTGCACTTAAGTTTTGCCCGAAGACAAAAGAAGCACTTGATGTGCTTGACTGAGCAGGGGCAGGAACTTGGTTACCAGTACGAGCATTAGCATTTGACCCTAACGGCACAAACTTAGGAACTTCTGCCTCTTCGGTTTCTTTCAATCTGTCTTCGTTTGATTGCTCTTTTTTTGCATCACCCAAATCTGAAGAGTCTGATGCTTTGAAGAAAGGATTGACAGTAGGTTTCAATTGTGATGGCCGTAGAACAGATCCTGAAAGTTTTAATTTTCTGATAAAATACATGTATTTGTTAAGAAATTGTACATTTTTTATTGTTTTGTTAAATTGTTAGATGCCAGGCTAGGCATGTTTATTATCTTCAACCCTAATACTGTATATCAATTGTGGCCAAACATCTAAAAAAACACACACTAAAAAAATTTACCAAGGTATCTATTCCAAAATCAAAATTAATCCTTATTGCTTAGGAATTTGATTATTAGTTGACATGTATTAATTAATTTCTTACTTATGGATAACTGTTATAATGTAATGTTGTTATTTTTACATTTCAACATTATATCAACATATTTTTAGAAGTACATATATATTGTTTGTGGAGTTTATAAATGTCTGACACTGTTTTGTTACTATTTGCTAAACATAATAAACAAAGAAAAATAAAGTACTCACCAAATGGGTTGTTTGTTTTATTAGAACTAGAAGCAAAACTAGATGAACCGAATCCACCAAGCCGCGGTTTCGCCAACACCACACGAGACTGGCTTGATCCATTGTAAAAGTCTTCTGGCGCTTTTCCTGCCAAAGCAGAACCAACTTAAGATGGATTTTTATGGGGCTTTTACTAGGTTTTTAAGGAACTACCGACATTTTATAATCTTCACTATTATGGTAATCAAGCTCTCGTTACTGCGTCGCAACGATAGCTACAAATTCTTAACGAAAACACATCGAAATTAACACTCTATGACAATGTGCTTCAAAAAGAAAGGTATCTTTTGTGGTTTCGACCATTGCTGACATAGCTGACCTTTACACATTTTTGCAACGAATTCGACAAACTATTTAATCAATGGTAAATAGAGCAGATAAATTACGTGTAGGGGCTTCAGGCAGGAGATAAATGATTAAAAAATACGTTGATGATGCAGCAGGAAGACAATCGTTAAAAGGACATTTCACTCGTAATATATGGATATAAATATAATATTAAAGTATATATCAATAATTGAAATGCACTATAAACTCATAAAACGTTCTGTATTTATCATTTTTCTATTATTTTCCATACCATACCTTGCTTTGCGTCTGCCATGGCCGAAGTTTCTTTTTAATTTTTATTTTGAGTTGAGTTGAGCGACAGATAACTAAAACCTATTTTTTTTACTTAATCGACAAGTGGTTAGAATATTTTTTTCTGAATGTAAAATTTATTTTTCACAATATTTGTTAAATTAATCTTATGTAATTATCAAAGCCATACAATGTAGGTCACGATCGAGTACGAGCTTATACCTTTATTAGAATCGTGTACGGTAAGTAAAGCTTGTAGTTTTGAAAACTTCGTAAAAGCTTCTCATGAAGTGAAAACTAAGTAAGACGAGAAATAGACTTTAGACTTGACTTTAACTTTTTTATGAAATGTTCAATTTACCTTATTTAACTTGCTATAACTTAACACTTGAAAAAATGAAAATACTCAACAGTGGTAAATGTACAAAGCGTGATGCCAAAAACAAAGAAGAAGAATTTCTTCTTCCTAACAATGTCAAATTCAGTGTATGTCACTGTCGTGTGTGGTGTCAATTGTCAAAATATGTATTTTAGTTCTAAGTTGGTGATGGTGATATTGATGTGATGTTTATTTTATGTGCAATATATTAAAGACTAGAATAAAAACTTTATAAAACTCTACAATCACCCTTAACGAAGTAATAATCTATTTACATGTAAGGCATGCTACTTTAACAAGTTTCTTATTGTATTTTAAAATTAAAATTGGTTCCTTAAATCTGCATCCCTCTTACTTTCAGATTTCCAAGACGATTATGTTCCAAAACCTTCACGGAAGTAGCTTCGGGTGTATTTATTAATTTTCCTTTTTTGTAACAAAGAATACAAATATACCGGTAAGCTTACGTACACTCAAAATCCTATACCTTCACAATAATACACATTACATACCTTGATGTCTTTCTGGGAGATATGGAAACTTTCTAAAATATTTAATTAAAGGGCAAGTTAACATTACGGACAGGTAACACTTAGATAAAACACAAATTTTCTTCATTTAATTTAAAACAATTTACCCCACCCATGATTCAAACTTCACCACAGCACAAACTTACTCATAGATATTTAATTTACTATATGCCAATATAACTATCAGAATAAACTTCGCTATCCTCACATTTAAATAAAAAAAATTAAATCAAATGTAAATAAAAAAGATTAAATTACATGTAAGAAAGTTATAACCAAATGACTACTTAATATTTTGCTTAATAAATGTACCTCCTAACTTTTAGAACAATAGCTATAATTACGTCACATTATATTAAAGCTCTTGATTTGATGCATGACTTGTAACTTTTATACTCTTAGGCAATGAATATTAAAATAAAAAAAGGTCGAATTGACTGCTACTTTATATCATTATCATTACTAAATAATTTTACTGATGGAAAACTACTTTTCTAAGGTTTGATGTAGTAAAAGCTTAAGCTAAGTTAAAGTAATCTTTACTAAATCAAACTAAACATTAGGGCATAAAGTTATTTTTACCAAGTCAGCTGTACGAACGGCGCTTTATAAAAATAGGTAACTATATGATAAACAAATTGCTATGTTATCTACATTAAAATGTGCTTATTCATTTTATATCATGTTATCAATAGATTCTCCATGCCTTGTAAAATTTGGGTTTACTATACTTATACATTAATATCTGTGTTTATGATTTTCATAACTCTATTTAGGAAGTATACTTTTTGCAAAAAGTAGACCTACACTGTGGTAGAATGGTAGGAATAAGTTTCTATGGTAAAACAATATAAATTTACCAATAAAACTATAAACCAGATGTATCTGTATGGTGGAGTAACCCCCTATTTCTGCAAAGAAAACAGTAATGTGGTGTAACTAACAAACTCTTTCACATCTGGTTTTAAATATTCTTTGATTCTCTGTCCATGTCCACAACACAAGGTAAGTTTGAAAATAATTATGCAAAAGAATAGCTTTTTATTGTTGTTTACTTAATGTTTTACTTTTGCCACAGTGTACAGAAGTTTTCATTTAAATGGTTCTTTTAGCAGTGTTAGTATTAAATTATGTAATTTAATTACACCACCCAGCTTTGCACTGGTGCAATATAGATACTAATGTGGTGCATATACATGTACTCGTATTATACAAATAAATCTGTCTATTGATGAAAACCGCATAAATATCTGTTGCTTAGTTTAAAAGATCTTAGCATACAGGCACCAGAAAGTGACTTTGTTTTATACTATGTAGATATATATGATATTGGGCTCATTAAGTCAGCCAGCAAATATTAGCTCAAATGATCCACAATAATTCTATTCGGTACTTTACCCATAAATATTATACCTACCACTTAATTTTTTACCAAATCATGCAGTTTGGTTGTAGGCATACATTTATGTACATAAGTATTTATACCTCTGTAATGAGATGTGAATGGTAAAAATATTGCTTAACTGGACATAAATTAACCTTGTCATATTTAGAACACCTTAACATTCATACCCACAATGTGTATGATGATGTTAAGGTATTAAAAGTAAATTGTCAATTGAAAATAATGAAGAAAGTAGTTACACCCAATTAGTATACACCCGGCAAAAAACTACAATAGGATAGGTTGCAACACTATCATAATATCCCAAAGAATGACATTTTTATAATATGTGAGTAATCATTTGTGTTAAAATCTAATCAATTAATATTCTGAGCTGTTGAGACTAACTATAGAAAGTATCAAACTAATAAGCAAGTATATGTACAAGACATATTCTATCAGTTATCTGGTTCCCTTGGTAAACACTTGCTTAGTATTGGGCTAGATGGCGCTGTATGAAATGTCTTGCAATATTTATTTAATAAGCGCCAAAGCAGTGACTTGGACTTTCCTTTGCTTCTCAAACTGTTGTGTATCGCTGCAATGGTCATGGGCATGCCTTATCTCTTACTACCAGTAACTGTTTGCTTAATCCCATTACTTTTACATAAAAAAATAATTAAACAAGATACTAAAATTTCTTACCAGATCTACGATAAGACATCTCATACGGATAATATCTTATTTCGAAAAATACCTCGGTTCATCTACAGTTTCATTTAATATTCAATATGTGAATATTGAAATCCTAATACCTACAGAAAGTACTTATTATTTTAAATTGTGATAATGTTATTCTTTGTGTTGAGTCATCGTGAAAAGTTTGATCGCAAACGGTGACGCGGTTGGGACGGCCACTGCTTGCGCGGAATCGCCATGTCTCTGGCGGGCGAGCCGTAGTCGCTGACAGCGCGCCTTCGAATCACTACGCGAACAGAACACTAAGCTAACTCAATACAACTCACTGCAGTCGCGCGCGAATCTTGCGCCTTGCGCGCCCAAAGGATTGAAGTGTGCTGAGGATCGATACTTACCCTTACAAGTGACCCAAAAAGTGATCTGTATTTACAAACTCGAGTCAAATGATCTGTTGAGTCAGGTGTGATAGTGATCTCAAGGTGATAAGTGTTAGCGTCTAGTGTTTTGTAATCTGAAAGAAAGTGAAACGATCTGTGATTTTATTTATATATTTGGTTTAAAGTAAAAATGAAATTTGATTCCTGCAATATTTTTGATTTCAAAAGAGGCGGACAATGTGGTACGAAAAATACTTTTTCATTATGACTAGCCGTATTGTTTTCAGGAAAATATCTGTATCGAGAGCCTGATAAGGGTACTACATTACCGAGTTGTTAATAATAATATGTACCAGGTACCTATACACAGTTAGATCATTTAACGGGCAAGTCTTGTGAAATAAGGCAATCGATGTGTTTTTGTCAACATTTTTGTGCCGTTATACATCATGTGGAAGTTTGAAATTAATGAATACTATAGTACATATCCTGAATTATTATGCTTGGAGAAAAAATAGTTTCAAACGCTTTTCGTTTCTTGAAATTATGAAATAGAATATGGCCAAATTATTTTTAATCCGTAATCTTGACATCAAAATAATTATAGGAAAGGCGCAATTTTATAGATGCTAACTTTGATGCAGATACATTTAAGGCTTAGACCTTTTATTGTACGTTTTGTTTATTCTATTAGCAGATAAGTACGGATAGTTTGATGAAAATTTCTGATAGTGCCTGCTGAAAATCTCTTTTCTGCGTTACGTCTGTTGCTGTTTTATTTTGGTAGGCGCTACAAAACATCGAGAATCTCTGAATCTGACAATCTAACGTCACGAGTCTCGTGGTCGTGTATAGCACGTCACGAGAGGGCGCGCGGTGGCGGCGGTACCGAGCACCGCGCGCATGCTTCCCGCCCGTTTTGTATTTGACACTTGACACTGGCAAATATTCAAAACGCGATGCCAAAACAAAAAAAAAAACTTCTGTCATAATATAACAGATAATCAATGTAAAATCCGCTTCCGGCAATAGGAATAAACATTCTGTCTCCTTCTTGCTCGTGGCTATAGTAATTTAACACTCCTTATCTATTTTAGCGTGACGTCAATGTATTCAAATCTAACGTCAGACGTATGTACGTCTGTGTGAGTGGAAAATATCAATGTAGGTGTTCAAGCAGAAGTTCCCACGGTCGAGGACTTGGCCCTTAAGGCTAGCACTACCGTTCTGCGTAACCCTGTACAATCGGTTCAGAGGATAACATCCTGTAAATTCGATAATGTAGCTACCTGCTTACCTTCCACCGGTTGAAGTTAAGACTAAGGGATGAACTTTTCCGTTCAGCTATCAAAAAATGTAACTGAATTGGAGCGATCTTCCATATTTATTTACTGTTTTATAACGCGCTAACGGCAAAATCACATCACGATTCGGAAAATTTAATATCTAGAGCTACTGTGGTACTGGCCCTCATCATCAGGCAAATCTCTTTATTGTTTCGTCACACACATGCGTTAAAATTATCAATCTAAACAGTGTTGCATATCGCTTTTGTATTAATGTTATTCCCCATACTTCTGTGATTGTATCTAGTCATCTTTACTAATCAATCGCATTAACTTATCCTGACTCACCAGTCTTATCAGCTGCTTGAATGAATCGTTATCATTTTTGAAACCTCATATTGCGAGACCGAGTCTTAAGTACCTACTTGGTACTCATTAAGCACCGTATAGAGTTTTAAAGGCATTTTAAGTCTTTAATCGATCAATAATAACACATCTCATTGCACGACTGCACGTTGCCTCTATTCGAAGCGAATTAATAATTAAAAATATGTCCCACGCATTTATTCGTGGTTAACGGGCAAGTCTTGTGAAATAAGGCAATCGATATGTTTTTGTCAACATTTTTGTGCCGTTATACATCATGTGGAAGTTTGAAATTAATGAATACTATAGTACATATCCTGAATTATTATGCTTGGAGAAAAAATAGTTTCAAACGCTTTTCGTTTCTTGAAATTATGAAATAGAATATGGCCAAATTATTTTTAATCCGTAATCTTGACATCAAAATAATTATAGGAAAGGCGCAATTTTATAGATGCTAACTTTGATGCAGATACATTTAAGACTTAGACCTTTTATTGTACGTTTTGTTTATTCTATTAGCAGATAAGTACGGATAGTTTGATGAAAATTTCTGATAGTGCCTGCTGAAAATCTCTTTTCTGCGTTACGTCTGTTGCTGTTTTATTTTGGTAGGCGCTACAAACCATCGAGAATCTCTGAATCTGACAATCTAACGTCACGAGTCTCTTGTCGTGTATAGCACGTCACGAGAGGCCGCAAGAGGTGGGCGCGCGGTGGCGGCGGTACCGAGCACCGCGCGCATGCTTCCCGCCCGTTTTGTATTTGACACTTGACACTGGCAAATATTCAAAACGCGATGCCAAAACAAAAAAAAAACTTCTGTCATAATGTAACAGATAATCAATGTAAAATCCGCTTCCGGCAATAGGAATAAACATTCTGTCTCCTTCTTGCTCGTGGCTATAGTAATTTAACTCTCCTTATCTATTTTAGCGTGACGTCAATGTATTCAAATCTAACGTCAGACGTATGTACGTCTGTGTGAGTGGAAAATATCAATGTAGGTGTTCAAGCAGAAGTTCCCACGGTCGAGGACTTGGCCCTTAAGTTTTGGGCCCGTTTTTGAGACATAACCCAAACCCTTTTATTATTTGTACTATAACTAAGGGGAAAGTGATACGTCCGCAGCACGTTGGATCTTCGCAGTAATAAAAAGAAAGAACAAGTAGTAACGCCGTCGCATCGGCTCGTCGAGTCAGACAGGTCGGTATATATTCTGGGGCCCGCGGTTTACAATCGCGTACCCGCTTCCATTCGGGATGCACCTTCCGTGCTTCAGAAGCAAACTAAGATCTTGGCTTCAAGATATCTTGTTTTATGACTTTGACAATTACTTAAAAATAAGAGATCAGTTTTGTACATTGTTATTTTCATAATTTTACTGATTTTTTTTAAATTGTAAGACGTGTGAAACGAATACTGAAACTTTGAAAAAAGCACCGAAAATATAACAACATTGCACCTCCCGGGAGATTTCGGTTGCAGCTGATGTCATCCCTCTTGACAGTTGATGTCGTTTGCGTAGTGGTAATACATCCCAGCTCTCCGCTAGCTATTAAAAATCTGTCGCCAATCATCTAACAGTGTCATTCAGCCAGTTCCATTCCAGGTGTGTTTACCATTTTCGATCACACCGTTTAACTTACATAAGGTGAGCTGTGGTCGAACTGTCAACCATAAACTTATCATTATTTTTCATCGAATAACTCGATCAGGTCCTATATTACCCCAACGATCATAGAAAACTTATCAAATCAAGTATATGTAAGTATTTCTAAATGATGCAGCATGATAACTATTATTTGTAATCCTTTTGGATTTATTTTCCATTTTATTTTTAATCTCGTTATCTTGTTTTTGCGGTGTGTTTTTGTCCTATGCCTTTGTTATTCAGAATCGGAAGTTTAGCGTATTTTGGTCTCAACACGTTACCTAAAATAAATTAATACCAGGAATAATTGAAATATTGTAATTGTATTAGATACATGTAAAAAATTCAAAACTCTGGTTCCATCTAGGTGACGTGATTCAATAACTGTGTGTTATTATCATTGTATCATATATCATTGGCGTAAAAGAATTAATTTTACCTATAGACAGTACCTACCTATTTGCGTAAATGTTTGGCTTCACTAGGTTTTATGCATTATTTGTGATTTAAGATTGTGTGTTGTTACAGGCGACGGTATGGAGACAGACGAGGATGTGTTCCGCGGCAACATGCTCGATGACATGCCGCCGATCAGCTGCGAGTCGCTGCTGGAGGGTTCTGTCGGCACAGGGTCCAACGATATCGGGGACATGACCTTCTGTATGGGCAACTACCTTAGCGATTTTATGCGGGTAAGTGACACAAGTTCATCAAATAGATATCCTTGCATGATAGAATTCTCACAAAAACATAAGAGTTTTAGTCACACATTTTTTATCAGATAGAAGTACAGAAATATAAATAATTTCTGGTAACATACAGAAATTATTTATATTTCTGTATGTTACCAGAATTAGAAATTCGAAAAGTAAAATAATATAAATGTCATCATATTTTTAAAGAAGTTGATTGCTTCTAGGTAAGCGTGTCCTAAGCTGTATCAGTGTATGGTCTAACGCAAGCCTAATGCGATATCTATTTGACATACAATAATACATTATGTATCTCTCTAGACGAATCTCTATACCTCCCTCTGTCCAGCTGTATTTCTTTGGTCGTGGAAAAAGTGAAGCAATAAAATAAAACTAGGATTTTATTTATTATTTAATGACAATAAATACAGTAGAGCTTTATGTACCTACTGATTATGATATAAATGTACTGATTGTGCACGTTACACCAATAGATCCATTAGATGTTTGCACTTGGCACTAACATTGTAACGATGATAGCTCAGTGGTTAGTGCGGTCGGTTCACACGCCGAAGAGCGTAGTTTCAACCCCTAACAATGAGCTTGAGCAGCCAGTGAAGGAAAACATCGTGAGATAACCATAGCATGGTGGTAGGGTATTTTCTAGTAATCGGCTGGCTAACTACCACAGTCTAATTGAAAATCTGTCGCCAAGCCGTGTGTCCTGACTGTCTTACTTGAGAGCCAGTTCCATTCCAGGCTAGATGTGTTTACCATCTTCCACCACACCTTCACTTAATATCAGATGAGCTGTGGACAAAAACTTTGCTGTCAACCATTAAAAAAAAATGAACGTGATAAAAAAAACTAAATGCATTCCAACAGCTTTGCAAAAATAAACAAAATGAGTCATGATAGAAATGAGAAAAGTAATTTGAAATTAAAATGATGTCGATTAAACTCCAAATCAGATAAAACAATTATTCAGGTCCGTATAATTATATCCACGAGTGTGATAATAATTAGACGCACTACCGACCGATAATGTTGTATACTGAGTTGACCAACCTTGACTCCGGCCGGGTCCGGCCGCAATCGGAAACGACTGGCGCTACTCTGTGCGAATTAAGTTCAACTTGCACCAACGTTTGTAATAAGGCTTATTATTTGCAGTGAAGTAAAATACATTTAAATTTGTAAGCTACTTTTTGTTAATACATATACTGCATCGGCTTAGCGCGCAAGCCTGGTACGGAACGACAGTTTTTCTTACGGCATTGTATTTCTTTTACGGATATTTATCTTTCGTGACTTTTTTTTTTACTCAAATGTAGTATGAACTTTAAAAGCCGTTCGTCAATTCTAATTAATTTGTTCCGGGCCCGTAATCGAAATACGATTGTAGCGTCTTCTCACAATAGGTTACCACGACATAAAACCGTGGCAAAGGTATATTATGCTATTATGAGGTTTATGTATTAAAAACTTTGTTGTTTAAAAAATAAATAATTTTATTGTCTTAGAAAGTAGGTACCGTAGATAATGAAAAAGTCTAAGCTTGAACTGAGAACAGCATGTAAATTGAGCATCGAGTGAAATCAAGACTGATGTCGATGCTAATGTTTTATAGCGATGATAACTCAACCATAAAAGAAATGTTACTTTACACAGATAAATGATGATCTCAATCAAAACAGCTACATATATCCAGTTTTTTTCGTACAATTTTATTAAGAGCTTAAAATAATCAGTAAAATATAATCTAAGTAAATCCCAAAAGTATTGCACACATTGCCGTTACCATGAGATCGTGTAGAATTCTGTTTGGGTGTTCAGTTGTAACTTGCGTGAAACGCTACCTAAGGTCGTCGACTCTATAAACAAGTATGCATTTTCTATTTGTATTCGAAATGCATACTTTCGTGCACTGGCAAACTAATTGAAAATTAAATTGAATTTAATATTACTTTCGTGCGTAAATTTGTTTTTTATTTCCATACCACCTATTCATTGATGTATCTGAACATTTACTTTCAGTAATATTGCGCTTCTGCTTTCTATACATTTTTTGTAGCGATGATAGCTCAGTGGTTAGCGCGGTAGGTTCGCATGCCGAAGGGCGTGGGTTCAAACCCCAACAATGAGTTTGAGCTGCCGGTGAAGGAAAACATCGTGAGGAAACCATAGCATGGTGGTAGGGTACTTTCTAGTAGGTACTCGGCTGGCTAGCTACCACCCTCAAGTTGAAAATCTGCCGCCAAGCATCTATCGGTGTGTTCCGGCAGGCTCACTTGAGAGCCAGTTCCATTCCAGGCTAGGTGTGCTTTACCATCTTCAACCACACCTTCACTTAACATCAGGTGAGCTGTGGTCAAACAACTAGCCCGTCAACCATAAAAAAAAACATACCTACATATATTGCACACAAATTTTTCAATAACTTGTAAGTACTGCATAAGATTCATATTCTATACTGTTTGAAATCTACTGAAAGTATCATCACAAGCTTTGCTTAGTTTGGGGTCAGATGGCGCTGTGTGTAATGTCCTGCGATATTTATTTAATCTACAGCTTTTCCTATCGCACTGAAAGTCAATCTCTCTTGTTGTGCCATCTGGAGCAGTCATATTCTGAACTAGTCCAGGATTGAATGAGTATGGTGACCCGACTCGAGTGTACAAACGCGCAACGACCGTTTTCCTCGGTCACGAATATGTTCTGCCCCCGTACTCTGAGCTACTTATAGCGATACCTGTTAGACACTCAAGAAGTGGCTACGCGACCATAAATCGTATGTCTGCGCAATATGGTTCGCATTCGCGTAGCTTTTTCGTGAGCGCCTAACAGATATCGAAATAAGAAGCTCAGGGTACAGGGGCTGTTCTTAGCAACGCGTCGTCAGCTTCACCTTCTAGTTTTCAAAGAATTGTTTACATTTTATAATTGTGACTTTCCACTTATCTTTATTATGCATTACCGTTTTGACAAGCTCATGGTTATTATTTGGATAATCTACACCACTCTTGTGTACACATTTGCTTTTATATTATATATTTTGCTGTAGTTTGTTTTGTATTTATGTTCTTATTTTATTGTACACGCACTGGATACAAGTATTTCTCATACAGAGACGGATAAAGTCAAAGTCCAGATTGGCGTGTATCGCACATCTTCAAGAGTATTGAGAACTGTCAGACATACAGATAGGTATTAGGTATTCACTTGATATTATTTTTCTGACGGAATTTATGTTATTGCTTCATAAATTATCAAATATATTAATATGTGCTATTAACATTGTGCATTTTTTCCTGTTTTGGCCAGTATTGTATTTAATTCGATAAAGGAAAAGAAATAGAAAATAAACATATCGGGCATAGCATACGCGTGCGGCAATTACCACTCCCTTCAAAATAAAATTAATTAAAAAAAGTTGTTTACATTTTTTAAACAATTTTTGATTTACCTACTCCACTGACAAAATTACATTCACTTCTATCTCTGTCCGTGTGTGTCTGTGTCTGTCTGTGTGTGTGTGTAATAAGGGAGTGATATATTTGTAACAAGCTTAATTAAAAAAAATTAAAAACACATTTTTTTTTCAAACAAATTATAGCCATGGGAGTAAGGATGCTAACAATACCTCATACATTGAAATCTGTTCAGACATTCAAAAGCTATAGGGGAATAAAGAAACTCACATACATACATGAAACCTAAAATCACATTAACAACGGGACTAACATTTGTGTGACTAACATCGATGTTTGTTCTGTGTCTGGGTGTACTGTATGTATTATAAGTATGTATTTATAAAAAAAAAAGTATTTAAGTATTCTGTCAACTGTCTGGTTCCCATAGTACAAGCTTTGCTTAGTTTGGGGCTAGATGGCACTGTGTTAAATGTCCTCCAATATTTATTTATTTATTTACATTACACTTCTTTTTTAGACAGTCGTAATTAATTAGTAAAGTCCAGTAAGTTTTGTTGTTTCAGAAATCTATCTAAAATTTTTTACAAGCACTTCTACTACAGATTGTTCAGAAAATAATATCAAGCCATGAACGACACAAATCGAATTGCTGTTAATTTTTTCATCATCCCAACTTCTTATGTCGGGGAATAAATAGCCCATAACTTTCCCTCGTGAAGTTTAAATATTATCACTGGATATATACAATATTATAATTATTTATTATCTGTGTATATCAAATGCACGGATCAAGTTTTACAATTACGATGCCTATTTAGAATCGCAATCGCATCGATTAGTCTTAGACCAAACGTGTTTCAAATGTCGTAGTCTCTGAATGGAAATACTGTGACCAATGAACACGGTGAAACTGCGAGGATACATTTATTTGCTATGAAATCTTGAAATCAGTGTTGAAACTCCTATAATATATTTAACAACTTGAGTTGATTATGTAAATTGCCTAGTTAATTGTCTAGTCTCATTGTGGTAGTTAAATTAAATACGAAAATGTTGAATGACTGTGCATATTTTATATGGCGTCGAGGATAATTACCACGTTATGTTATTGTGATATACGTAGATACAATAAAATATTGTATAAATATATGGAGTTGTTATGATAGGAATACCTAATCTTATCATGGTTACTATGAAAAACTGCACCGTAACGCTGCGAGTTCGGTAAATACCTATAAGAGTTTGTTTACCAGAAACCTATCCTACTCGGGTAAATAGAATAAGTAACGTTTTTAAGGCTAGAGTGAATAGATTTCTTCTGGATCAGCGTGCTCCATCTTCGGCCGCACCGTCGCTTTGCATTAGGCGAGTTGGTGGCCAAACGTAGATATATTAAAAGTAAAAAAAAAAAAAAAAAAAGTAACTCATTTACCGTACCTAGTCAAAAGACCTTCAGCTGTCTCGGTCAGTTACAATGTCTGTGATTGCGCGGTGAACCATTCTTGGTGGTGTTGTGTGGCTTTTGACATTGACTTTTGATTTTTTTTTACTTTCTTTTTTTCCATTTGACTTGTAACATTTATGTTAACAATAAATATTTTTATTTGAATTTGTATTAGATGTAGGTATATATATCACTCAAATGTATGATATCAAATGCAGTAATCCAACCTCGTGCGAACTAACCTATTAGTTCGATAACTATTAGATTTTGTGTTCAGTCGATTCACTGAGAAATTAACACTTTTACAACCATTGGTTACGTTCAAGGTGTTTAAAATAACGCTATGTTTTCAAATAGTTATGTTCACAAACTCAATAGTCAAAAGTTGTCTGAGCAACAGTTTAGTTGCAAATCATATAAAAACGCCCGATTTAAATGATGACGTTAAACATTATTGTATGTTAGGTCAAAAAGTTTTGCAACATCCCCGTCTATCTAACTGCTATGTATGTGTAGGATTGGATGTAGAGGAACATCGTATTTTCTGCATATACATGTATATGCAGAAAATACGATGTAGCAGTCCATAATCAATTTTACCTAAATGCCTCATGGTAGATAAAATCAGTAGAGCTGACTTAGTGGCGTACTTTTGTAAATCACTTACCACCGCAGTCACCAACAGAATAAGATAGGCTGATTATTATTATAATGATAAAATGGTTGCCCGCGATGTAATAAGGTAAATAAATATTCTTCGACTAATGACCTGCCCCGGTTTCGCACGTGTGCAATGTAGATACTAACGTAGTACCTACATTATTTTTGATCTATTTCGTAAGGTTTAGCCAGCGTTTGCAATGTAAGCGCACAAAAACATGTTTTTTACAATATCATATTATAAATCTTTGAAATTCTCGGATTTTCTTTACTATAATATGCATGTATCATTCCTTCCTCTTGCATCACTATTGATGATGGAAATTGCATTGAAATCCGTTACTTAGTTGCAAAGACCTCAGCGTATAGGCGGCGGGAAGCGACTTTGTTTTATATTAAGTGGAGAAGTCTTTACCTAATTCATATTACCTAACAAATTACATTAACTAGTAGTAAGTCGACCTAAATGCCCATCCCTGACTGCATCAAATACAAATACAAATACAAATCATTTATTAATAACACCAAAGTTACAGGTCATTTTTCCATTCATATTTAAAAATATCAAGAACATAACATGTCAAATCTGGTGCAAAGGTGTCCTTAAGGTATTTTTACCCTTGATCTCAATTTATATAACTTTGAATTTTTTTTAGAATGATTTAAATTGTCATATTTTTATGAACTAAAGATATTTCAAATTGTATAATGTTTTATGTAAATATTTTTTTTACCCACAATCTGTTTAGAACTTATCTTTCTTTGACTACTATGGATTTACAGAGTCGTTTTTATCAACGCGTTTACATTTGACGCAAGCGTGAAAACACAACGTCACCATCATAGCATGCTGTACAATTGTACATACTTACATATATGCTGGTAAATAATAAAACAACTGTACGAATATATCGTATGTTATCGATGTCGTTTGACTCGTTCGCCATTTCGCACGGAGCGATGGTGCCATGACACAGCAGAATTTGCTTAAGAGTTGGAAGTTATTCTCGGCCTACTTCGACAGTGGGGCCCCAGTGAGCTAATGATACCGTAACCATGTTCTGTGTCGGTTTGGCTTCAATCGCGCGTGATGACGTCATGCGTATGTGTATCAAATTGAAAAACTAAACCTTCCAGCTGGTCTAGCATCTAGCAGGTGCAGAAAATAAGTTATTATCTCCCGCGAGTAATCTAATAACTTCGAAGAATAAATAGAGTGGATAATTTTTATCACGTTCTAGATCGTTAGGTTTTAAACTTATTCTACCTTATATGTATGTGTGAAGTTTGAAATGGTATTTTTCTTCTGTCAGCGTTTGACCATATATCATATATAACTGCATGCATTCTCCTAACAATTCAGCTACTTGGATAATAATGTCAATGGAATAATGCATGCATGTTTAATTTATGAGAAAATGCTCTTTAGAATAAAATATTTTTTTTGTAGCGATGATAGCTCAGTGGTTAGCGCGGTAGGTTCGCATGCCGAAGGGCGTGGGTTCAAACCCCAACAATGAGCTTGAGCTGCCGGTGAAGGAAAACATCGTGAGGAAACCATAGCATGGTGGTAGGGTACTTTCTAGTACTCGGCTGGCTAGCTACCACCCTCAAGTTGAAAATCTGCCGCCAAGCATCTAACGGTGTGTTCCGGCAGCCTCACTTGAGAGCCAGTTCCATTCCAGGCTAGGTGTGCTTTACCATCTTCGACCACACCTTCACTTAACATCAGGTGAGCTGTGGTCAAACAACTAGCCTGTCAACCATAAAAAAAAAAAATATGCTTTGAATGGATATAGGTACTTGAATATATTTACTATTATCTTTTGGTGTAGAGTTGCTTACAATTATAATATTTAATCTGCCGGCTCTGCCGCCAAGTGTGCCAGCAGCTTCACTTCAGAGTCAGTTCCATTCCAGGCTTTATGTTTTTACCATCTTCGACCGCATCATCACTTTTAATCTAGTGAGCTGTGCTCAAACACCCAGTATATCATGAGTAAACAATATTGTTGAGGAAATTTATAATTGATAAGCTATGCTAATCTGACATGGTATGTATACATGTTAAATGATAAAAAAATCGT
This sequence comes from Biston betularia, assembly GCA_905404145.2. Classification (NCBI taxonomy): domain Eukaryota; kingdom Metazoa; phylum Arthropoda; class Insecta; order Lepidoptera; family Geometridae; genus Biston; species Biston betularia. Next base: position 4,311,181 of record FR989868.1, read on the forward strand.
TCATATACTCTAAATAAAGAAGAACCTGCGGGTGGTAAAGTTAATATACCTATAAGTACCTTTATGTAGGTACCATATATATTATACATACTTGACATAACCGTAGTATAACCGCTTGGAACAAGTTTTTAGCTGCTTATCATATTAAAATAATCTGACGATATCATGCAAATTTACCTAACTTGATAAAATCGACAATGTTATGGGCATAGCCAATTTGTTGTAGGTCACTTCATAGTTTTTCGGGAACTATTCTTGTAGAAAAATAAGTATCTAAATAGAAAAATAATGTAGAAGCTTCAAAAACACTGCTATAAGTTTTTATCGGTTCCGTGCCCAAAGGGTAAAACGGGACTGATGGGAATGCATTGAAACCGTTGTATTATTAAAAAAATATATTTAAATAATACTTACTTTTAAATAAAGTATTGCGCGTAACTTTTAATAATATACTCAATATGAATTGATATAAATGATATAAAATTAATAAATAATATAATACATAGAAAACGTACCTGTTTGAAACAGTTTTTATGACACTGGCCATTTTATAATTATTTATTAAACAAAATAAAAAATACCTTAAATTATACTATTTACAAAATGTATACAAAAAACTTAGTCTAAAAAACCGTACCTTAATATTAATTTAGAGATTTCTTGAAATTTTTTTTCTATTGAGAAAATGTATCTTTAACGTGTTTCGAAAACAATGGTTTCTTCAGAAATATCATGATATACAATTTTTGATGCATTAGAGTGTATAGGTACATCTTGCTGGGGTAGACGTGTTCTAGAGTGGAGACCGCGTATAGGACGCTCTGACACTGGATGGAGTGACGATACACGTATATAGACAGCTAGCGGTGGATGGAAGCGAAAACCCGAAGATCGGGCTGAGAAGCGTGTCTTGTGAGAGGCCTATGTCCAGCAGTGGATTCGATAGGCTGATGATGATGATGGTGAATCAAATAAAACACAATGAGAAAAACAGTATCTCTCGCTTTCCAAAAACTACAAAAGTATAAAGAAACAATAATTTAAATAATTTTTAATAATCGTTTGGTTTAGTTTTTTGTCGTCTTTACGTTCTAAAAAACGAGTATTTCCATTAAAAATCTAATAAAACCACGTAATAATGTTTTGTCCACAGATGATGTTTACGATGCGATCTCACCACATGCTCACCGACGTCGTTTTAGAAGTCGGCAACGAGCTCTTCCATGTCCATAAAGTCGTATTAGCGGCGGGCAGCCCCTATTTTAAGGTGAGTTTCATTAAATTTATCTTTTTGAACACAACACTCGTTAATTACATCAAAAGCACAAGCATTGTTGACAGCGAAAATAAATATCGCCTATGTTTGACATTGTCGTTCGCTCTATGTACAAGAATTAATAAAAATAAAAGACATCTCGGAAAAATAATATATCTGTAACTCCATTTAAGACAGTTTTTCTACAATCATAGCTAACGACACGGTGGTCATGACAATGAAAAAATCTGTCAAAAACCAAATTCAACATTTCAAATAGATATATAGATATGATTATAGAGAGCTGTGGGGCGTGGGTTCGATTCCCACCTGGACAAACATTTATGTGATGATAAATGTTTGATCTGTGTCTGCGTGTTCTGTATGTTATTAATATTAATATAAGTATTTATTTTCTATCAGTTATCTGGTTCCCATAGTACACGCGTTGCTTATTTTGTTACTAGATGGCACTGTCTGAAATGTCTCTAAAGTAATGAGTTTTAAAACAGCGATGCCCTGGACTTTGTTTTGTTATCCAAAGTTATGTGTGTATCGCTGCAAATGGTCATGGATATGCGCTATCTCTTACTATTAGGAGAGCGTCTAGTTCATATCCTTACTTTTAAATTAAATAAAATATATTTTTAAAAAATCTTTACGTGTATATTTTTTACGTTTGGTTAAAGTCAAGTATAAACACCAACAAAGTTTAAAGATCAAATAATATTATCTTAACATACTTACTGAGCGTATAAATTAACATCATGCGTATGAGTCATTGGAAAGCCTTCCGAACTGTCATGCTCGGTTTAAATAGATTTGATCTATTTTTTTTAATTGGTTGACCCTTGTTAATTATTGTGCAAAAACAACTTTACTCGACACCTTTACAAAGTATTGTCATATTTCGTTTAAAATAGTATAATAGTAGGTACAGCATGTTATAGTTGAGATAAAACCTCGTCACCGTGACTTGCAGTATTCCGCTTGCAGACTCTTGTTTATGCTTTATTCTTAGGTAGGTAGGTATTTGAAACTCGGACACTTATTTAATGCAAATATATGGGTAATTATAATAAAACGATTCATCAACCAGTATTAATGTAAGTCATATTAATCAATAATCAAAAACTGCACGGTTTTTTTTTTTGTTAAATCACTGTTAGTTATTATTGTTTATAGAGCTAATGTTAAAATACATGAGCCTTCTATGTTTTTAGAAAGTACATTTTTTAAAGTCATTTAGGGAACATATGTATCATAATTATGTACTTGAGAAAAAATATTTTGTGTTGTCTATAACCTTCCTTAACCTTCGATCACATTAAAAACGTTGTCATGATAGTTGGAGAACTTGATCTATAAAAATACTTAACTCTGACTTAATCGCTGTTAATGTACAAATGTTGTCTTAAGTTAAAGTGCCGAGTAATCGGTGCTTTGGTTAGTTTGGTTTCATGATTTATTTTTTATTATCATAATGAGATTTTATGTACTTACCTATTAATTGAAAAAACGTTTTTAATGTTTATGAATTAAGATATTTTTATGTAGATCGAAATAAGTGTTTTTCAGAATGTAGAGACAACAAAAAAGGCAAATGTGTCCTGTGGGTTTAATTTAAAAAAATAGTAATACATAAAATCGAACATCGAAGATAGTAAAGTACACCTAGCCTGGAATGGAACTGGCTCTCGAGTGAGGCTGCCGGAACATATCGTTAGGTGCTTCGCGGCAAATTTTCAACTTGATAAGCCAGCCGAGTAGGTACTAAAAATACTCTACAACCAAACTATGGTTTCTCTACAATGTTTTTCTTCACCGACAGCTCAAGCTTTTTAATTTTTTTTTCATTTCATTGTTGGGGTTTGACCCCACGGCGTGTGAATCGATCGCGCTAACTACTGAGCTATCATCGCTGTACAAACGAAGCACAACTTTTTTTTTTATATAAGAAATGTGTTTACGTTTGACCGTCATCTCACCTGATGTTAAGTGATGATGCGATCTAAGATGGAGCACGCGGCACCATTTGCCCATTGCAGCGGTACCTAGAATATTTGAGTAACGAATCATAGTACAGGACATCGCTGCTTTGGCGCTTCTTATTTTGAGATATTCTAAACTAAAGACCTAGATTCTAGACTAAAGCCCTGTAATTTCGCTAACTGCAGTACCTTTCAAATCGGAACACAGTAATGTTTACACTCTACTGCATACTCAATTCAATTCAATTTCAAAATTTCTTTATTATTCATATAAGTAAGTAGCAACATTGAACATATAATAAATAAATAATAAATAAATAAATATCGCAGGACATTACACACAGCGCCATCTGACCCCAAACTAAGCAAAGCTTGTACTATGGGAGTCAGATAACTGATAGAATACTTAAATATTTTTTTTTTTTGTAAATACATACTTATAATACATACAGTACACCCAGACACAGAACAAACATTTCGTTTTATATCACAAAATGCTTGTCCTAGGTGGGAATCGAACCCACGCCCCACAGCTCTTGAAGCATACATGCTACCAATGAGCCAACAGGGCTGTCAAGTGTACATAAAATCCTAGACTGACAAAATATGTAATGGCAAAACGTTTTCAAGTTTAATTTGTAGCGATGATAGCTCAGTGGTTAGCGCGGTAGGTTCGCATGCCGAAGGGCGTGGGTTCAAACCCCAACAATGAGCTTGAGCTGCCGGTGAAGGAAAACATCGTGAGGAAACCATAGCATGGTGGTAGGGTACTTTCTAGTACTCGGCTGGCTAGCTACCACCCTCAAGTTGAAAATCTGCCGCCAAGCATCTAACGGTGTGTTCCGGCAGTCTCACTTGAGAGCCAGTTCCATTCCAGGCTAGGTGTGCTTTACCATCTTCGACCACACCTTCACTTAACATCAGGTCAGCTGTGGTCAAAGAACTAGCCTGTCAACCATAAAAAAAAAATGAACTTATACAAACTTATAGCATCAGAGAACAGGAATGGTATTACATGAGTAGTTAGTGCATAATGATTTTATGGAGCGATTATATGACGTTGCATGTAACCTTTAGTGAAGAGATTACATTTTCTGCATCTACTGCGTACTGCATGGAGGCAGTACCTAACTAGCGGACTATAGAGTTCTACTACCTAGTAAACACGTAATGAGGTTTGTCTATCGAGACAACTGCGTCGAGAATAATTGAATTTTCCACAACTAATACCAAGTGTAGCCATCAATCATAGTTGTGGTAGGATACTGTCTTTTTAAGTGTTTAAGGTTGTAGCTAATCACCTAGCGGTATGAACTTTACGGCCTATTCTCATACCTACATAAAAATCGGTCAAGCCGTCTCGGAGGAGTGCGACCACAAACACCGAAGACACTAGATTTTTATATATGTACATAGATATTTGTATGTAAAAGTAATGAGACGAACGTGACGCTCTCCTGATAGTTAGAGATAACACATGTCCATGACCATTGCAGCGATACAAAGAACTTTGAGTTAACAAAACCAAGTCCAGGGCAACGCTGCTTTAGCGCTCATTACTTTGAGAAACTCGATATTATTTTTCAGACAGATAAAAATTTACTGTAAATGGTCTTCTTACACGGGAATTCAGTTAGTTGACTATGTAAAGGACGTGCACGACTATACCGCATTTGGTCCTAATAAATGAAAAAAAAGGGTTTTACCCTTTTTTTTCTGAAGATAGGCTTGCGCTTGACCGCCATCTCGCCTGATGTTAAGCACCATCGCTTACGCTTACGCTCACGCTTACGCTCTACGGTGAAGCACGCTCAGCTAAAAGTAACCGATTCACTCCCGACTTGATGGCACCAAGATTGTATCTATTACAGAACGCCCACTCTAGCGGTAAATTCCATTGTTTAACGGTTCGTACAATAAAGGTAGGTTCGAGCCGTTTAGTTCGAGTTCGAATCTGTTGGCTGAATGTATCTACCCCTATCAAACATAAACCAAGAGTAAGCAATATAGTTAGTACGTCTTGACTTGAAATAAAATCTTGTGTGCTAATCACAGACGCCAGAACTTGAAATAACGTTATTTCGGCCAATAGTAAACAAAAATGCTTACCACGCCCGCCGGCCTGGGTCAGTGAGTGGCGATTGTTTGTGAATTTAACTATGTAGTTTACTTATCTTTTTTTATTAATCTCTGCTCTGTAACTTTTGGTTAAAAATAGTTTTGTATAACTAATTAAATTTTGCATGTAATCTTTGTAATATTGTTCCCAGGCAATGTTCACAAGCGGTTTGAAAGAGTGCGAGATGTCTCGGGTGCGATTGCAGGGCGTGTGCCCGTCGGCGATGGCGTGGCTGGTCTACTTCATGTATACCGGCAAGATCAGGATAACGGAGGTGACGGTGTGCCAGCTACTGCCCGCCGCTACCATGTTCCAGGTCGGTTTATAATAAATAAAATAAATAAATAAATCGTCGAATACAACCTAACGCTAATTGAGGTTGCGAAACATTTAGACGCTTGGCAACAGCTTTTAAAACTGATACGATAATAATTATCGTATCAGTTATATATTATTTTAATACTAGAATGCATAATGAGAATAAATCGGAACTTTGTGGAGCTAGTTGAGTTTGTATGTATGATATCTCCAAGCTCATATTCATTTAGATATCTCATTTATTTTGTGAACAAAACATGAGCATAAGAAACAAATGCCTGTCGTAGTTACACAAAAAATTACAAATGACATAACACAAAACTGGGACCTACTGGGACTATCTCAACTTGTATTTTTCTTTTACAATGGCTGTGTTGGAAAACATTACGAAACAATATAACAGAAATTATTTCTTGCTCCTATATGAACAGCGGAAAATAATTGTGAATTTATATTATCTAATCAATGGGCTGTTTTGTTCAGATAAATGACCTTAATATAATAATAGCAATCATAGATATTTGATCAAATACGGTCCCGTGAAGCTAACGTGACGACATACGACAATCTAATAAACTATTTGGATTTATCGATGTTTACAAGAAACTCAAGAAAAAACAGAAAAAAGGTTCTTTTGTCTGAATTACATTGGAAGCCTTTTATTTTTAAAACTGTTGATAGACTATAATATAAAATTAAAAAAGTAGGAAAAAAAAGGTTTTATTCGACACAATACAGAAAAATTGATCGTGTGGTAATACGACGTGATTATCCACTTAACATTGTCATCAGAAAATTTCCCTTACACCAACGCCCCAGTCTAGCTTATCGTATAAATAAGTTGAACTTTTTTGTTTATTATGAAAAAAATAAAGGTGCTATTTACTAGTTTAAAAAGCCTAGTAAAAATAGAATGAAAATTCACCAAAATCAAATGAGCCATTGACAGCCCTGTTGGCTCATTGGTAGCATCCTATCTGCCTTAAGAGCTGAAGGGCGTGGGTTCGATTCCCGCTCAGGACAAACATTTTATTTATCAACAAATGTTTGTTCTGTGTCTGGGTGTTCTGTATGTATTATAAGTATACATTTACAAAAAAAAAATAGTAAAAAAAGTATTTATGTATTCTATCAGTTGTCTGACTTCCATCACACAAGCTCTGCTTAGTTTGGGGTCAGATGGCGCTGTGTGTAATGTCCTACGATATTTATTTATTTATAGCTTCCATAGTATTATCCACCTTTTTATGTCCCACGAAAACGAGTCACGCATCTATTATATAAATCTTTACGTTCATGTATAAAGAAATGTTTTTCCACCATCTGACCAGTATTAGATGTAGAACTAAAATTTCAACCTAGTTACACCAAACATGCCCCGCAAAATTCCTGTCTAAATTACTGACTACCCGCAAGCAAACTACAATTATTTTAGCTGTGTGCCGACAGATATCGAACGTGATAGACGCGTGTTGCGCGTTCCTCGACCGACAGCTGGACCCCTCAAACGCCATCGGAATCTCCAATTTTGCGGAACAGCACGGATGCGTCGAACTCAAGAGAAAAGCAAACCAGTTCATAGAAAGGCACTTTACACAGGTAAACATATTCTTATTACCACTTACCCAGACGATAATGTTGACGAGCTGAACTTTTGCGATAAACATTGGGCCATCAATGCCGAAAATCGGGCAATCTGTAATAAAGAAAAAGACCTTCGCCCAACAGTGGGAATTTTTAAACCGAAAATAATGTACCTACGCTAGATTCCTTTTTAAACCCCGACCGCCTGCTTACAGTAGTATGAAACATAAGCGAGAGCTCCCGGTAGTTAATAGTTAACGATCTGTTAAAGTGCACCTGTTTAAATCTACTATATAGATATACTTTCGGACAGCCAGGAGCTTTAAAAGGTGGTAGGGTACTTTCTAGTACTCGGCTGGCTAGCTACCACCCTCAAGTTGAAAATCTGCCGCCAAGCATTCTAACGGTGTGTTCCGGCAGCCTCACTTGAGAGCCAGTTCCATTCCAGGCTAGGTGTGCTTTACCATCTTCGACCACACCTTCACTTAACATCAGGTGAGCTGTGGTCAAACAACTAGCCTGTCAACAATAAAAAAAAAAATAAAAAAAAAAGAATATAATCTGGGTACCTTCAAGTCGCGAGTGAATCGGTTTCTTCTAGGCAAGCGTGCTCCACCGTAGACCGCATCTTCGCTTAACATCAGGCGGGATGGCGGTCAAACGCAAGCCTATCTACTATAAAAAAAAATAAAAATAAAAAAAAAAATCTTTTGTAAACTCTAGTTATCGCTTGACACGGTCAATTGATAGTGAATGATGCAGTGACATCATATATATTTAATTTACAAAAAAAAAAGTATTTAAGTATTAAATCAGTTATCTGACTTCCATAGTACAAGCTTTGCTTAGTTTGGGGTCAGATGGCGCTGTGTGTAATGTCCTACGATATTTATTTATTTATATTAAGTAAAATTAGACGCTACCAAATCTATCTGGTGAAATAACCTATAATCTTAAAAAAACTATTTTCAGTTTCGTTCGCTCTACTGGTTAAGACCAAATTTACTTCAACATTAAACTATGAATGTACTTGCGATTGTAATATGTAGGGAGTAGGGTAGGCTAAAGCTAATGGAGAAACTTAATTGAGGCTGTGTGGTCAAAGATCATTCATCACTTTACTTTACTTGGTGGTAGATCTCCTTAGCAGGAGGTCGTCTAGGTAGGTACCACCGCAGTACCAGATATTCTACCGCCTAGCAGTAGTGTGTAAACATAACTGTATTCCGGTGTGAAGGGTACTGTAGCTAGCGAAATTACTGGGCTGTAACTGTTGAGACTAACCATCCAGTCTCAAAGTAATGAGCGCCATTACAGCGATTCCCTGAACTTTGTTTTGCTACTTGAAAATCTGTGTATCGCTGCAATGGTCATGGGCAGGCGTTATCTCTTACCATCAGGACAGCGTCGCGTTCGTCTAATTACTTAAAACATTTTAAAAAAAAACACGTCTTATCTAAACGGCCTACACTAGCATCTTTCAGACTGAGTAACCAGGCCACGTCTAGAAGTTCTTAGCTATATACTTTATAAGTCAGGGTCGTAGAGCTAGGCGAGCTACTAGTCGTGCTCGTCTGGCTTGCTGTTCTTCTACATCGGAACTTTTTATTATGACATCTAATCGCGTATACTACTGAAACGTTGTCGCTTCGATAGTGACGTTTCTTTCTGACTAGCTTCACTTAGCGATTACACCCGCGTTTTTCGAGATAAAAAATTGGCCTATAGGCATGCTAACCCAGGGCATCTACATGCAAAAGTTCATATATATCCGTTAAACTGTTACATCGTGAATAAGTAACAAACATATGTACACAAACAGACAAACTTTTGTAATCATAATATAAGTATGATGCCACCCTTACGTAAGTAACAGAATGGAAACGTATTTCCACTCATCAGCCGAGTATGTGTATAAAATCTTTACATCAGTAATTGAGTCAGACTTTGTTTAATTTACTGAATATTTCTTTATCAATTTATGATTTCATGTTCTAAGAAAAGAGCTGACATAATCGTTTAATGGAGATAATTACACCATTTTAATTTACTAAAATATCTCATCTAAATAGAACGTTAGCCACAAAAATGCTATCTGACGGAATAAATGTGAGTTCCTAATCATTGTTTATGTACTATTAACTTCCGCGTGTTTAACACTGACAATACTGATACGTAGGATAGAGGTATCAGAACCTCTCTAGCCGTGATAAAGAATGGGGTTTGTTTGGAACTACGCGGTAAGAATTTCCTACAACACGGCAAATATAATATTCAATGAATTGGCTTTGTTCCTAATCTGTTTTTTTTTGTGATATTTACCTACGTATTATCTTCATCTCCCTTACACGAGGCTTAGCCTGATATTCGGCTCAGTAATTTATATATTACGTCATTCCATCAACTCAACAACAGCATTATATCATTCTTATAAAACCACATAGTCAATAATGTCAATATTTTTTTGTAGTGTACCTAACGTTACCAAAGTTGTAATCGTTGTATTTGTAATCAACAGGTTTGTCAAGAAGAAGAGTTCCTACAGTTAACTGCACAGGAACTAATATGTTTAATTCGAAAAGATGAGCTCAACGTAAGGGAAGAACGGGAAGTCTACAATGCAGTTTTAAGTTGGGTGAGATATACTTTTTATAAACATATAATATTTTAAATAATTCAATATTATGATTAAAAATTCTATCGATTGAAAAATATATATATTATAATTATATTCTTAAGATAAATTGTCGTCGTTTTACCCACAAAGATAAGCCTAAATAAATCGATAAGCAAATGTTTACATTCCATATATAAGTAATCGTAAAAAATAAACTCTGAGATTGATTTATTTTACGGAAAATGTTAAACACTAGCTACATTATTAGTATCCAAGATTGACGGCCCCTAATATACGATGTTTTGCGAACTGAAGCAAAATAGACCATTTGAAGTAAGTTAAACATATTTTTTGTACCATCTTTTTAAAAAACGGAAATTTAGCTAGTTTCTATCTAACTCAAAATTCAAACTCTGCTTATACAACTGCAACTTGATATATGAATAAGATAAGGGGAAACATTTGAGTTGTCTAAATTTTTACTAACGATGGATTTCAGTAAAGAGATTTTTAAGAATCGTTTATTTGGAAATTATAGAATGGCTAGGTCAAATTCAAGTTACACTTATATTGTTTCATACACGCTTTATTTTAGCTATTTTATAGTATAGGAATAGTACAGTAATTATTTTATTAATTATCAGTTATTTAATGAGTTAAGGAGGTTTTACTTTATTACGGTAAATGATCACGTTCAGTTAGTTACGTGTTATGCCGTGGTCAAATTCAATGTCAAGTTTAACAATACGTTAAATTATTAAGTTCATTGTATGAGATACAGGTCTGCTCTGGTCCTGCTTCTAAAATCAACGAATTTAGCTTAAACACCTGTTTCTAGTCACTGTTGACTGATATCGATAATCCCTAGCAACTTTTTCAAATCATGATAAGGCTATATAAAATAGCGTGACGTCGTTGGCGTGAAAATGCTTTTATGTCATACAATGGTAATGATGACGGGTGACCTTAAATTTTAGTTTCTTTAAACGTCACATATATTTTTAACACGTAACACGTTTATGTACGTACGTAAAAACATACGACATTTTACGTGTTGTAGTGGAAAATCTTTCACATTTGCTTGTGTGGATGTAAACGATTTTCCACTCGACCACGTGCATGTAAGAAATCTCCTTAGCTTTAATTTTTTCCCCCGAAATGTCTAAGAAGGACGTCAATGTTTTTCACATGTGTGTATGTACGCCTCTTTCCTCGATCTCTATACTTGGTGGTAGATCTCGTTAGCAGGAAGTAGTTTAGTTAGGTACTACCGCAATACCAGATATTCTGCCGCCAAGCAATTGTTTGTAAACATCACTGTGTTCCGGTTTGAAGAGTACTGCAGCTAGCGTAATCACAGAGCTGTTGAGACTAACCATTGAAAGTCTCAAAGTAATAAGCGCTAAACCAGCGAGGCCCTGGACTTTGTTTTACTACTCAAAGTTCTGTGTATCGCTGCAATAATCATGGACTTGCGTTATCTCTTACCATCAGAGAGTGTCCCGTTCGTCTCACTAATTTTAGATTTAAAGAACATGATCTGTGACCTAAAAGATTTGGCAGTTTACCCCCGTAGTTCTCGTTTCCGTGGGACTAAAAAGTAGCCTATGTCACCAGGATAGGGTACCTTCCCGACGGTGCAAGAATTTTTGAAATCGGTCTAGTTTTTGCGTTTATTCGTTACAAACATACAAAAATCCAAAACTTACAAGTCTTTCCTCTTTTTAATATTAGTGTAGAAGTGTAGATTAACTAAGAACGACACTAGAATCTGCGATCTAGGTCGCGTCGTTCCGTAGTGTTGTTCGTAGTGGATGTTGCGTTGTGATTTGTGGATGGTGTGGTGTGAATTACTATGCGATTGGATGGATTCGATTCCCACCCAGTACAACAATTTGTGTGTCAAACATAAATCTTAGTTCTGTATGTATGTACAAAAAACAATACAATAAGTATTCTATCAGTTATCTGGTTCCCATAGTACAAGCTTTACATAGTTTGGGGCTAGATGATGCTGTGTAAAATGTCCTAGGATACTAATAATATTATTCGCAGTGGTGGCGTATTTGTGCTTTTTAGCAATCAAAACTGCCTTTTTTTTCAAAATGTGTTGTAATATGTAGATTACCATTGTACAAAAATGAGCTAGGTACTTATCTAATCAGGCACTGTTCAAGAATATTTCCAACACAAGTACTTTTATGGCACACTTGATGCTTGATTCTTGAATGCTTTTTTACCCATTTTACCCATTTGTCATCACGTATTGTATTTACCAAAACATAACGATAAATAAATTAAACGATGTCACGATACTCTATAATTATTTATCTCTCTCGATAAAACAGACATTACATACATAATATTGATGTAAATATCAATACCTAGTAGTATTTTTTCCCAATACCTATTGATGTGCTTGATTGCAAGTGTGTTTTGTCCGTTTTATCGATAATAGCCATCAGGCATCAGTTCGAACTGATAAATTTATAAAGCTTTGTACCACTGATTCAATTCTTATAAACAGTATCTAAAATAGTATTATGTAGTTAATATAATATGTTTAACATTGGGCATTCACTTATTGGTAAAAAGGGACATAAAAGCAAAGCCATAAGGGATCGATTACCTACACGTTCTAGCGGACCCCAAACTAGGTGAAACCTGTATCTTGGGCTCCCGTAAACATAGTTAAGTACACATGTTACAAAATATGTACAATATACTTAATACATAATTGGGTGGGTATACGCTGCATAAATTCTGAATTTTGTTCTTAGAATAATATTTATGGTATTTTTGTAGTATCACTTCTCTCACTTATTATCTCTATGTATTATGTATAGTATAGAAAAAAGTCTCTATCCACGTCTGTATGTTTCTCTGCTTATCCATGCAACTAATTTTGATACGGGTTTCTTTCATATAATTTTTGTTGACGAAAGGTTTGAATCTTTTTATATATATACTAGCGGACGGCTCGCGATTTCGCCCGCGTAGTTTCCGTGGGAATACAAGGATAAAAAGTAGCCTATATCACCCGGGGATAATGTAGCTTTACAACGGTGAAAATTTTTTTTAAATCGGTCCAGTAGTTTCGGAGCCTATTCAATACAAACAAACAATCAAATATTTACTCTTTATAATAGTATAGATAAATATAGTTAGTCATATGGACACCAAAACGGCGTGGCCGAGTTTGATGAAAATTTCACGCCATCTTCCGATTAGCGGGTAATCTTAAGAAGTTTTGTAGCGATTCCATCAACATGACTCTTTTTTTTCTAAAATGCACCCGTGGCCAGGAACGGGCGGCTAGTAGGTACACAATAAATCCTAATTAAACTTTTGCAAAAATAGAGGAATTCAATATTTTGAAAATATAAAGTCGCCAAAATATATTTTTTTTTATTTCAATATGGTCTGGTTCTGGTTGCTAGTAATATAATTATGACTTTTCAAATTCAAATTGAAACATTTATTTTACAATAGATGGATCGATAAAATGTATTGACTAGGATGTCAGTCAATAAGTCATCGTCATTATATGCGTAGTTATAGTTATACGCGCTCTATTCTCTTTGTCATAAAGATCAACAATTTATTATTCTTTCTAGGAACAGTGTTTTCCCAGAATTGGCATGATTGAAAACAGTATTATACTCACACTAATATAGATGTTATACTATCGGTATGAACATAGGTAGGTAGATAGTCTGATACTCATGCTACTTATTTGTTTTGTCTACGTCACGAGGTGGAATGATTCGGTGTATTTTATCTTTCTTTATTCCAAATAGCTAGGTAGAGTTGATACAGCAAACTCTATGACTTGCAATTTTTAAACAAAAAGTTATTACACTTTGTACTTTATTTGTGATTATTATTATGTGCTAGCACGCACATAATATCTTTTTCGACCTTTGTACAAATACAAAATACAAAATCATTTATTAATAACACCAAAGTTACAGGTCATGTACATTTTGAACTAGAATTTCGAAATCAATCAAGAACTTGACAGAGATATAATATAATTATCAAAACTAATGTAAGTATAATTAAAACCAATTTTAAAATCTTTGAGTGACCTTAACTTACAAAAAATGTTGCGGTCTTATTTATTGCAGTTCATTAGACCAGGATAGCAACTATTTTTTAGTAAATTTAGATCTGTTTACAAAAACTTTCCTAATTGGTCTTACGAGTATCATGCTCTTTGCCAGTTTTAAAAACCAAAACCCAATATTAGCAACGCTTATTCGCATTCGCTTACTTTTTGCGGAATATGAATCGTGACCGTACGAATTGACTTTGCTTGGACGAGTTGCGTAAATTACAATACAGTATAACTATGTTATATGTGTTGATAACATTTAGATGATATTTAAACATTTTGTTTAAGTCATGCTACGCGTATTAATGTTATAGGAAAACAACAATTGTTGCACACCGTATTTTTTCAGTACCTCACTTACATTGAGTCAACTCTTAACGAATATTTTCGTTCGGAATAGGGGTGATAAATCCTGCACTGACCCGCTTGGGGTGTATTAGGCATTTTTTTTGTTTACTTTTTTTTCTGTTTGGGTCAAATTTAGTATGTAATTGATATAATTTTACCCCCTTCCTGTTGACAGAGTTTTCTGATATTTGGTACACACCTTTAGTTCTAATGACTATACAATTTAATGTATTCAGTATCATTGTAAATCTAAGATGGCTGCCGCCACAAAATGGCGGATTACATTGTTTTTTCACGACCCTCTAAGTATGGGTATCAAATGAAAGGGCTTGACCAGTAGAATTCTCCACGATTTTATTTTTTTATCTGATCAATGCTCTAGATTGATGAGGAGAGTGTGATGACTGGTACGACCTACCTAAGACCTGCCGATTTTTTTAAGCGTTTAGTACATTATTTATTTTCAATAAAATAGTTTAACTTTAAAAAAAATGCTGATTTTCTTTAGTACTTTATTGTATATGTCCACAACAAGTAGTGCTTTTACAAACTATATTTGTACTATATTGACTGCCTAACCATGGCTCCGAACTACTGTTGAATTTTCTTCCGTTGTTTTATTAGTTACTAGCGACTGGCTTCGCACGGGTGCAATGCAGATACTAATGTGGTGCATTTGCATGTATTAAACATATAAACCTTCCTCTTGAATCATGCCTATTCATGGAAACCGCATTAAAATCTGTTGCGTAATTTAAAAAAGATGCAATCGTATAGACGGCGGGAAACGATTTTGTTTTATACGTAGAGATATATTTTTTTTATTCTATCCTCTTTTAACCTGACCAAAAAGATGGTAATGTTTTATGTCAAATACAGATTAACGCGAAACGTTACCGTAGTGTCAAATCGAAAGGGGCTTGTACTTGTGGTACTTGTTTTATTAAGAGATCATTTTAGAAATTATGCGTACATTGTACACTTTTTTTTGACCTGCTCTAGACTTAGTACCCCAAGCTTATAACCCTATATAAATATTATTAAAGTCAGCAACAATGTACATAGAAACAACATGCACGTGTACATGTTGCAATAAAGTATTGAGTATCTTTGTACGCTATATTAGGTACTACAACGTTTGTCCACATCAATCATAATGTAATCGTATAATCTTTGTTTAATTTTTCCCCAGGTGAAATACGACGAGGATCGACGCCATCCGCGCATGGAGCATATCCTGCAAGCCGTGCGATGTCAGTACTTAACGCCTAGCTTCCTCAAAGAACAGATGAACTCATGTGCGGTCTTAAAGAAAGTGCCCGCATGTAGGGAATACCTCGCTAAAATATTTAAGGTAAATTATGATCGACTTGCTTTCATCTTTTACCACGCCTTCGCATACACAGTGGCGCTGGTAGTTAAACGTAGATTGATTCCAAATTATATTGCAAAAAGAATTGGTCAACGCAATGGCGCAACGAATTCTGGAAGTTGCTAAAAGGTTTGACGGTTTTGGCACAAGTTAGCGAAACGAAATTGGGGAAGTTTTGGTCGCTGCAGTAGGACAAAATAGGTTTAAAGCATTATGCGATTTACTTAATCTTTTTTGACCCCATACTGATGGAAAAATCGAATATTAGGTAATTTAGGGTAAGTCTGCATATACGATATAAAATTTTATGAAATCTTAAATTGTTATTCATCACACTAATATTATAAAGGCGAAAGTTTGTGAGTGTGTAAGTGCGTTTGTATTTCACGCTCAAACGGCTAGACCAATTATGATGAAAGTAGCTGACACCTTAGATTAACATATAGCCTACTTTTGATCCCGAAAAAATGTTGCGAGTAACAACGCGAGGCGCAGCTTGTAAGTATAGTAACGACTTGTTTGAGATATGAGTTTGTATATTGTATATACACAACTATTTTTGTTCTATGGCTTTCGCTAAAAATGTTTATGTGAAAAATAAGCTTTATTTTTGAATGCTACAAATCCAATCCCGTATTCCGGCGTTTTTATATTGCGTAATTATAATATACTCTTTTGGATAGCCATGAAAAAATCGTATCATGTAAAGTGTGAATGTGTAGAACTGAAGTTGTCATAGGTGATTAATTAAGTATATTCAAAGTATTTTATGTGAATATTCAAACAGATAATGTAGAACTGAACGCTAATCGATTGCGTTGATCTAAATCAGACCCTGTCTAACTGGCCACTTATTTTTTTAAGTCTGCATTTAATCATAGCATAGTTTAATTTAGCACTTATATACTCAAAACTGAGTATCCAGTTCTATGATCTACGTCATACTTGGGCACATCAATGAGTCATCGGTACATCACGCAAGAAAATTATTAAATGACAATAGATAGCTTCCGAAATGTGCTTAATCATTTATGGTGGGAAATATAAGCTTGCTTCGCTTTGGTCAATTCCTTATTGCAAATTGGGAGTCCACTTGTTAGGTGCTCGCGTATAATGTCGGTAAGACAGCATTACAAATGTATTATTCAAAATATTTCTTAAATATTTACGCTTTTCCATGATGAGATCAGATTATTTAAGTACACAGATGTATATTTATTACTTTTACATTAGAGCCTTTAAATCAAAAACAATGTCTCTAAAGTTCGTGCTTTCAGTTGTCTTGTTCGCTTTTATTTAAGTACATATTTGCTTTATGAGTATCCTTCAAAATTCACCATATACTTGTATGGTCACGCTGATAGATCGTTTATTCGCCGTACAATGCTTACATTCTACAATTTCGTCGTGTCTTATTATTACTTGACTATAAAAAATACAGACAAGCCTATATGTTCAATATTTGTAAGTTGACAAAATGTAAAAATGCTTTGGAAGATTACGACGGAAATTGCCGGGCTGAATCCTTAAAAATGATGCCTCCTATTTCTCTCTACCTAATAACTAATATTGCTTGCGACCTTTACAATCAGGAATCACCTAGCAAACATTATCAGGATGACTTGCCAGTCCGTAATCGCGCCAGGGTTTCGTCTGAATAGGTAAGTCAACGACCAACCGGCACGATGGTAAGAGGCTACCTTTGACGGCCCTGATTGATTTTTTAATTCGCGCATGCGCTTCTAGCTTTGACTTCATTTTTGTTTTGAGCTTGCTTTATCATGTTTACTGTTCCTATAACGACTCTTTAAGAGAGAGGGACCTAAAGGCTAGACTGTTTGGTTCGCACATGTATCATTACTCATGTACGTACGTAAATTGATAACGATAAAAATCAGCATTTAAACGGTCGTGGTTTTAATATCAACGATTCTATCTGGAGAGGTTTAAAACCCTTACAGCTGTGGCCCTCATTTACATCAGGCTCTTTATCAGCGAGGATTTATAAAATTGCTGCTAAAGTCGGACGTAGCGTTAAGGTAGACATCATTGTGTCCAATAAATCTTCACATGAGTAAACACATGGTATAAAGCTAGAATGTTTGCCAACTTATATACAGGGTTATAAAACATGGGGCATACTAAGCCAAAAGGGGGTTAGAGGTCATTATGAACATTTTTTATTACGGATATGAAATCGCGAACAAACACTCGGTTAGGGTTCAACAAACTTTTTCTATGTTACAGCTGATTTTTTTACGATGTGTCCATAGTAGAAATTGGCCTTAGTTAAGAGTAAAATGACGCCCTTTTCCCCATCTGCATATACGCACTTCAATCCTCATAACCTTATATGTAATTAGAATAATTAGATTTTCATTGTGTATTATTGCAATCATCGATTTGTTATCAGTGGTAGTAGGATTAGGAGTAGGTATTTGCAATGGAAGTAGCACAAAGCAATTCTCCAATACTACATAATAACGACCAATTCTCGCACTACTTATGTATATAAAGTAAAAAAATACTTTAATATTTTCAACAAAATCATTAATATTTATTTACATATTTACCTAAGATTAAACTGAAGTTTTTCTCAGCTTACACCACACCTACGTCCCATTGCTGGGCATGTTTAGTTGACAGCCCTGTTGGTTCATTGGTAGTATGTCTGCTCCAAGAGCTGAAGGGCGTGGGTTCGATTCTCACCCTGGATAAACATTTTGTGGTATAAAAAATGTTTTTTCTGTGTCTGGTTGTATTATAAGTATGTATTTACAAGAAAAAAGTATTCTATCAGTTATCTGACTTCCATAGTATAAACTTTGCTTAATTTGGTGTCAGATGGCGCTGTGTGTAATGTCCTACGATATTTATTTATATTTTCTCCCAAACTGAAATCTTCCGCGATTTTTAATCTGACTAGTTAGAAGTTTAAACTATTTCAATTTTTTGTTTCAGGATCTCACATTGCACAAAAAGCCGGTGGTGAAAGAACGGCGGCCAAACACACCTCGCATCATCTACGTGGCGGGAGGGTACTTCCGACACTCGATAGACGTGTTCGAAGCCTTCAACTTAGACGACAATACGTGGGCCACACTGCCGAGGCTCACTGTACCAAGGTCGGGTCTCGGAGCAGCATTTCTAAAGGTTTATATATTTTTTTTAAACTTGTTTAAATGCTATAAATTTATTGGAAACGATCTGTGTTTGAAGTGGCGTCAGTTTTAAATGAAACTTTTCGAAAGATTCTTCTCCGGCAATTGGCTTAAAATATACTCGATTACGGCTAATAGGCTTAATTTACTTTTTCTAGAATTTCTGAATCGGAATGAAATTCGTTATATTCATTCATTCGTATAAAAACGAATATTCAATTATTATCTAAGCACGTAAATGCGTGTGCCTATCAAAGATTCAAAGTCAATGTCGTTCGCGAAGCCGTTGGCCTGGTGACCGTCAAGCGATACGTTGTCGCTTTACCAAATATAGTTTGTCCAACCTTCGATGCGGCTTGAGTTCATTCACAAAAATGGACGATAACATGTATGTATTACCGTTATTGTGTCGCCATCTATCGAGCGTGCGTGTGAAACAAGCTAACGTACGATTTGCGTACATTTATTCGAAGAAAGACTCGATTAAAATCGATCTTTGCGTGAATTAGAAAGAAACTTGAATTAAATTATACCAGAGAGTACAACAACGATTCGAGTTAGTCTCACCTTCTGATACGAGCCCCCACAAAAATATAACGTTTAATTTTGTAACAAGCATAAAAACAAAAACAGACAAAAGCAGGACAGGCAGCAGCAATTAGGTAACAGTTAGCCCGATGTAGCGTTAAAGAGTATAAATAATTATCGGAAAGCCTTTCATATACCTAAACAAAATGGATAAGGATTACAACATAAAATTAGTCTGTTGCCTACGAGAGTTCAACATACGTTTTAAAAATATATAATGTTAGACGCAGTCACCATTACTTGCAAAACTAATGTTTCATAGGCGCCCGTTCGAAACTAAGCCTTGTTTATTTGCAATAGAGTTTGCAATTTTATGCTCTTAATTCTAATATAGTAAACTGTTTACCTGCATAGATAGCTGGAAACCAGCCATGACATAAATAATGTTATTTAACTTGCTATAACTGCTGTGCAATAACCATGACTTGTAAATTTTTAACCGAAATTTTCCTTTCAACATTAGGGTCTTTACAGACAAATACCTATTGTATTGAAAATCTCATAAATGTGAGAACACTGAGAACAAAAACTTATTTCTTGAGATAAATTTGCAACAATAATAATTTTATTATTTTGTAATAATAGTGTTTCAAAAATAGAAGAGAAGAAGTAATTTTAAAAAGTATGAGCTGTATGAGCCCACATAAGTTGTAGTTTCCATTTACACCCGCCAGAGGCGCTGATCAATTTTGCATACATTTTGGTATCGAATATTTGAGCAAAGTGTTTTTATTTGTCGTGGAAGACCTTCTGATGAGTTTATTTATGTTTTAGGGTTTATTCTACGCTGTAGGCGGTCGCAACACATCGCCGGGATCTTCATACGACAGTGACTGGGTAGACGTGTATAACCCGGCGACGGAACACTGGCGCCCGTGCAGCCCCATGTCCACTCCTAGACATAGGGTGAGTTCACATCTACTATTGAGAGCGTGTGTGAAGATATAGGGATGAACAATTGACACCACTGAGAGGAAAAGCGCAGCTAGAGCTATCAAACAATTGCATGTTTGCCACTTTTTTATTTTTATTTTTCATCACCAAGTCGCTATGAGATCCCTGTCCTTAGCTGGAGCATGGTTTAGTAGGCGGCCGTCGAGTAACTGACTTTCTTTTGATACTTATTGAAATCGAGAATAACATGATTTAGATAAATTCAAGTCTCTTGTGGTTTGGTGCATTATCTGTGGTAGCAACGACTGTCACGCAGACATGACACTGCATTGGGTTTTTTAAGAAGCGCATACAATGTCATCACGAGGCATTCTTTTGACAACAGCTGAGCTTATAAAGATAAAGATAATTTATTTGTTAAAACATGAAATACATGGATAGTTTTTTTTAATTATGTCCTGTGATCGTGTTTTGCCCTTTAGGCGTACAAATATGAGCGATGGCATAAAGCACCAAAGCAAAGATTTTCCTCCTTACACCGCAGAACCGCAATATTTATAATGAAATAAATGTATTGGTATAACAAATAAGAATACACACACAAAATACTTGAAAGTGTGCAATGCGAATTTGTAACAATATCTACGCAATTATTCCGCCACGTAGATGATGTTATTTTGCAAACACAATTCTATAATGACTTATTTTATTCGATTTCTAGAATTTTCGAAATTTAAAATCTATATTCGAAATTTAGACAGATTTATTTATTTATAAAGTTCGCCAACACAGTGTACACCAATACATTAAAAATAAAATTACTAAATTACAAATGTCAAGATAAGTGTCACAGCAATTATAGGCGAAGACGGCGCGCGTTACAATTAAATATTCAGTCAAAATTAAACAATAGTCAAAAAAAATTGTCAATACTAATTAAGTCAAAAGCTACAAATACGAATTCATCATTACATGGTCAAAAATAAAATAGATAATTATACAAGTCAACAATACAATAATTTAAATGTCATCAGCTAAGTTAATATTGCGGATAGCCCGCTTGAAGCTGCTTACAGTGCTAGTAAAAATGTCCAAGGAATGTTTGCTATGTAGACTATTCAGTAGCGTTATAAGTCTATTTAGGGGCGCATTTTTGCCGAGGTTGGTATAATATCCAGGATTCGTTAAGACTTTGAGCCTCGAAGCCCTGGTTTGCGTAGTTGGTACAGGAAAATTTAAGCAAGATAACAGTTCAGGGACATCGAGTGCTCCGTTTACAAGTTTGTATAAGAACAGTAAATCGAACGTGCGTCTACGATCCTACGATTTGCTTAATTTTACATAAAAACAAAACAAACATAATATAAAAAAAATATGATGAATTGGTTTAACCACGAGTCATTTGATAAGATAATTAAAATAACACTTTCATATATGTATCGTAATAAATCGATATTATTTTTACCTAACTCAAGTGCCTACCCATCTTTTAGGCTTTAACCGATTGTCACTTTGGTTATCTGTGGTAAGACTGCCACAGATTGTCTTATTTCGCATAGACAATCGAGTCTAGTCTGAAGTAGTCTATCTGTTAGCCGTACGCGCAGAGCGTTCTATCTATCAGTCACTTGTCAGGCAGTCTTACCACAGATAACCAAAGTGACGTTCGGGTACTGAACGCCACAAATCCATCAGTAGGACTTGATGCGACATAGTTTATTAGACAGGTGGCGCTCATTTACTACTGAAACAGATATATTTGAATGGGCATAATATCACACACAAATGACTAACATCACTTTTTTCAGGTAGGTGTGGCGGTAATGGATGGTTTACTATACGCTGTGGGCGGCTCAGCAGGATCTGAATATCACAAATCCGTAGAATGGTAAGTAATAAGCATCGTAATATAAGCAGTTTTCGGTGGTTAGCATACTAACCTTAAGGTGGGTACTTTCTAGTACTCGGCTGGCCAGCTACCACCCTCAAGTAGAAAATCTACCGCCAAGTACCTAATGCTGTGTTCCAGCTGTCTCACTTAAGAGCTAGGTCCAGGCTAGGTGTGCTTTACCATCTTCGACCACACCGTTACTTAACATCAGGTGACCTGTGGTCAAACGCCTGTCAACCATATTATGTTAATGACGTCAGTGTAAGCAACACGTCATTGCCGTCGCTGGGCAATAGGTATAGTATGTTTTCATTTAACTTCTATAATTACAGTCACAAGACTTGTAGGTAGGTATTTTTAGCAGTTCCGATAAAGTATAACCAGTTACGATTTTGATGTGACAATGCATTCATAGCCTTCCTGCGTGCTTGAAAACTTGTAAAGGCGTCTTACCAAGTTTATAACTCCTCGACTTATCTTTTTTATTGTTGCTTGTGTGGATACATAACGCCTAGCTTATATTAATAATAACTTTAATAAATGTAATGAACTTTATCTCCATATCTTAAATGTAATTGACCTGATATTAATTTAATTGAAAATTTTACAAAGTCACTATTACGTGATACTTTACAAATATGCACTTATTTACGACATAAATTACTTAATTTTATCTATGATATTGCATGTTTGGTGTAACAAAATTATTATTTGTACATAATTATACAACAGCGTCAGAAAAATACAAACGAGGATAGAAAGACATAAGTTTGGACACGTAATAACCTTCATAAACATATGAAGGTTATTACGTGTCCAAACTTATGTCTTTCTATCCTCGTTTGTATTTCATAGCGTGCTGTACTGTTGTACAGCACGCTATGAAAATTGTTGTATGACAATGTCTATTACGTTAAAAACATCACTTCATCATCATCATCCACAGCCTTCTTTATCCCACTGCTGGGTATAGGCCTCTCTCTTTACATGCCATCTGCCTCGGTCTTGTGCCAATCTGGTCCAGGTTCGACCCGCGACGGTGACAATATCATCGACCCATCTTGCGGCTGGACGACCGACGACGCTCCGCTCACAAAACATCACTTAATTAAGCTAAATTTAAAAATAAGTTATGAGCTTGGTTGCATGAAAAAGTAATGTAAAATTTGTTTGCTTTAAATAGTTTTAGCAATAAGTATGTAAAAATATTAGATAAAAACTTTGTAATAAATTATAAAAAACGGTCTAAAAGAAAAGTAAAATAAAATCAAATCGATTATTTCAATGTAATATTATAGCACAAACTATGTATTATTGTAACCATTTGTTATCCTGCGATATTTACTTATTGTCTTCGTACTTTAATTCACTACGCACTGTCAATAATTTTCCGCAGCCTCACTTGAGAGCCAGAAATTCCAGGCTTATCCTTTTCAATCACATCGTCAGGTGAGCTACGGTCTAACACCTAGCCTGTAAACCTTAAAAAACTATATGTTTGTTTACAGTTACGACCCCGAGCGCGACATTTGGACGTCAGTAGCGTCTATGAGCAGCGCGCGACTCGGCGTGGGAGTAGCTGTGGTCAACCGCCTACTGTACGCGGTGGGAGGGTTCGACGGCGCGCGTCGAATCGCATCTGTGGAGTGCTACCATCCCGAGAACAACCGCTGGACTGAGGTCGCGCCTATGAACATAGCCCGGAGTGGCGCCGGTAAGAAAAGCGTACCTATTTTACTACACATCATATTATTATCAGAATTGCTGCTAAGAATTAAAACTTTTGCAAGTTGAATCAGATCCATTATCACATAGTAAGCGTGTCTAGAGATGGTCTAATTTATTTGGAAGTACATAATATATATAAACGTGACCTAAAATTAGACTTAGATTGCCACGTAACAAAGTTTCAAAAACATTACCAGTTTGGTACTGTGATTTTTTGTTTGAATTGCCTACTTAGTACGTACCGATAGTCAAATGTGTTAAAAAAGGCAGTTTCCATTTAATCCCGCCAGGGACGCAATTCCACTAATACTATGCTAACCTCTCTAGTATTTTGTAACGAAAACAATATTAAATATAATGTTTTCTTTCGGCTTTGGTTTCGTTTGCAAAAGAATTTGCTTTAGTAAATAATGCCCCAAAATAGCTGTGGTTAGCGCAATCGCTTCACACGCAAAATGCGTGCATTCGAACCCCAACCATGAGCTACCGGTGACGAAAAATAATCGTGAGGAAACCATAGCGTGATGGTAGTATAGATACTTTATAGTAGGTACACATCTAGCTAGCTTACCCTTAAATTGAAAGTGTACCAAGCACCTAACGGTGTGTTCCGGCAGCTTCACTTGAGCCAGTCCTATTCCAGGCTAGATGTGTATACCAACTTCGGCCACATCGTCACTTAAAATCGGGTGAGCTGTGATCCGACCGCGCTAACCACTGAGCTGTCATCGCTAAACCCATAATTATTTTTTGCCGCGTCTACTACTTTCACAGTAATTTTAGCAGTTGCGCGGTTTTAGCTTGCCATGTTTGGCCGCTCTGTCGGAGCTACCGTCATTTTGTGGGAAGTTAAACAAACATCAATGACAACTCAAACCTTATGTATACATTAGTGATTGTACAGTTTTCCTAGTATAACAAAACTCAAGATGTACAGATACATCATCACACAAATAAAAGGTATGATGAATCCGGGCTTTTTTTCTAGTGTCATGCGCGTGTTAAGATGATGTTACTCTCTGTGCGTGGATATTTTAGCTTTACGTTAGCAACCTCGTAATTGTGAAGCGTCAATTCAATACTTTTTTTATTTTTATGTGAAAAATAATGAGACGAACGAGACGCTCTCCTGATGGTAAGAGATAACGCCTGTCCATGACCATTGCAGCGATACATAGAACTTTGAGTAATAATACAAAGTCCGGGGCATCGCTACTTTGGCGCTCATTACTTTAAGACTTTCGATGGTTTTTTTTTTTTTTTTTTTATATTAGATATTCTCTACAGCCAAGTAATTTCGCTAGCTGCAGTACTCTTCAAACCGGAACACAGAAATGTTTACACTCTACTGCTTAGCGGCAGAATATCTGGTACCTACTGCGGTGGTACCTACCTAGACCACCTCTTGCTAAGGAGATCTACCACCATGTTACTAGGTACCTACAAATTATTGAGTGAATTTACGCTTCTTCGTGGTAAGAATCCGTGGTATTTTTTACAGGCGTGGCGGCGTGGAACCAGTACCTGTACGTAGTGGGTGGATACGACGGGTCACAGCAGCTGGCGTCCGTGGAGCGGTACGACACGGAGCGCGACACGTGGGAGCCGGTCGCCGCCGTGCAGGTCGCGCGCTCGGCGCTCTCGCTCACCGTGCTCGACAATAAGCTCTACGCTCTAGGTTAGTGCAGATTGCATTATGCCTACTAGGTACTTGGAACATACCCAAAACTTCGGAATTCTAATAAGACCAGATATTATGCATGTGAGATGTAGTAGGTACACAAATAACAATGATAATAATTTACAATATGTACTACAATATTTGTTTTGTATTACGTCATGTGAAAATTAAATATTTGTAGATATATACCTACTGTATTTATTGTTTTCAAAGTCCTGCATGCCTATACAATAAATGCATTTTTGCATTTGTTTGAGCCATTGTAAAAAAAGTGGCACTAGTTTTCTTTAGAGATTTTTTCAATGGCTTCTTTGAGCGCAATCACCGCCGCTTCCCGTTTCGTAGATCTTGACTACTGAACATTGACAACCAATCACAAGTCTTTTGTTTTTGTAGGCAATATTTTAAACAAGTATTTAACGAGAAATATTTGGTATGCTACGCAAAATATAGGAAGGTGCATTAAAATGGCAGTCTGAAACCTTTTTTTTTTTTTTTTTTTAAAGAGTAAAAATAAGAAATAGTCGTATGTAGCTCACTTTCAACATGAACTGGCCAGTCATAGTAAAAAGTACGATCGAAATTTTGTTTTCCCAACTCAACCGCATTGTCGGAAACTGTAGAGTGTTAGTTACAAAGTAGTTTTTGACCTCATTCCAGGCGGGTACGACGGCACGTCATTCCTAGACATCGTGGAAGTATACGACCCGGCGACAAACGCGTGGACAAGCGGCCCCCCACTCACGTCCGTGCGGTCGGGCCACGCCTCGGCTGTCTGCTACCAACACGTCACACCACACTGCGAGCTCATGCACCAACTACCGACCATCATCAAGAAAGTCGGCAAACGAGCTTCCGCTTCAAGCTCGTCAACCGCCTCCACTTCCACGTCTACACCGTCTTTGTCACGAAGCGATGACATCCCCATGGCCAATAATATCATAGGAACCTTATCCAACGCCAGAAATGACTGTATATGATAGATTTATAAATGCCTACAATATATTCCAATCGCGACACGTGTGAACGAAACGGCTAAATTCTGCATAAGTATGCTGAATAAGCGATGGATATTTGAGAGCTAGAAAAGCGTTGATATATTGACTATATATCGTATTACTTCAAACGATAACACCGCTTGTTAAAATCTGCTGTACTCGTACATATAGTTAAAATTTTTGAAAACATCTTGTCAATAATTTTAACATTGAGATTGCAACATTAGATATCGCAAACTCGACTATTTAAATCAATGCATATTATAAGTTGAATAATGTTCGTTTTATTAGAATGGATATTGTTTTTATTTTAATCACAATTTAGATGTCGAATTCAAACAATTGAAAATTCTTTGTAGCGTATACATTCGTTTTTATATACATATATGTAGAACTTGGAGTAATAGTGAAATGATACGAATACAGAACGCGTATGTGTAAGACCTACTTATCTGTGGAGGTGCAAGAAATTTCCTAAGTGATGGTAGAAACTGCGACTACAGCATTTTATCTCGCCTCTATAGATATGTAACACTGTGATCATTTTGATAGTTATAACTCTCTCAGTTCCTTTTTTAGGGTTCATTGCCAATAGGAAGTTTAATGGACCCAATTAGTAAGCTGATGCTGTCTGACTTAATAAATATTTAGTGTCATATATATTTTAAAGCATTATAGCTATATATGTAGTCTATCAAAATTGTCTCAGGATATGTTATCATTCTGAGTCAACTTCATGACAGGATATTTTTATAAATTCCTTAATTTTTGATTTTTCGTTTTTACTCTACTATAAAAGTGATAATACACTTCGGTGTATGACAAACTTAATGTGATTGCAGTTCAAACTAATAATAAAATCGGCCGAGCCGAACAATAAAGATTCTGAGTGGAACTAATAAAAACAATTTTATTATCTACGGAACCCTCGATATTTGCGTACGAGTCGTGCTTAACCTGTTTTGTTGTAGTATGTAGGTTTTTGGTTGTATCAAATTAAACCTTGTAGTTATATAGGTCTAGCGATAATACTAGGACTAGATACATATGTAAGACATGAGGTGATTAATAAAATACCTCTCACATAGTATAATAAATGGAACACATACTAAGTATGTGTCTAAGATAAACCATGTAAGTAACTAGTGTAAGTATGTATGTACTCTATTTGTACTGTAATTGTAATTATTTTATATGTTATTGATAATAGACATGCAATTTATAAGATAGATCGGTATTTAGTCGTTATTAATTATTGTAAATACATCTTAGGGTAAGGAAAATAAAGACTGTTATGGGCAAATCATAACTAGTTTTTTATTGACGAATACTAAGGTATCTTACAGAAATAGTTTATTTTTTAAACTAAATACACTTAAGTGGTTGGCACAAGTTCAATGAACTTCTGTAAATAAATATAGGTAACATCATATTTTATAATACAGGTATATACTAAATAAATTCATAGACTGTCACCGAGTCTGTGATAAAGATTAAAATAATTGGGGTTAATCTACATTAACACAGCGTCAGAAGCACAAAATCAAATTTTTCGCAAGTAGCGCAAATACTTACACTTATGTCCATAACGCAGGCCCATCAGAATCCGCGTGCATTCTCGGGCTCTTATCGCGACAATTCACTTTCTTTTTTTTCATTTTGTAGAAATAGAGGTACAAACAGATCTATATTGTAACTGTGCTGTGGCACTGCATTAATGGGGATTGTCCCTTATTGCTTGAAATACTAATAAGGCCTAGGGTCCAGGAGGATAAACCGGACCGGAATAGGGCGATAAGAATAATATATTTAGAGCCAGCGCAGATGAGGCACAATCCTCTGACTGTTTGGTATATCAAAATAGATTGAATAATCCATATTATGGACTAGTAGTAGTACTAAGTACAGTGTGTAAAATGTGTGGGATCCGAAGATCCCAGTCAGCTACAGAACCCTGGCGGTGCTATGCACTGCTATATCCTCAAGCTAGTAAGCAACGCCACTGGCCAAGTCCGTAGCAATTCTTCGACGAACTTTTATCCACACTTCTGGGACTTGTCCCTAATCTGCGCGGTTTAACTCTTTTACATGGTACCTAAGGATATTGTTTATTTTTTTGGAAACTTCCTCTTTCTTTTTACAAATATTCGTACATCAGGCATATTAGCTTCAATAGTTTGGGAGTCCACTGTGTTAGAATTGGATTTGTCCATCATCGCAGTGTTTTCAACACTGGCTACTTGACTATTATTAGAAGTGCAACTTGAATCAGATAATTTAGCGTCTTTGTCTGCCGTAACTACATCTAAATGCCTTTTATGTGGTGTTGATGTGGCTAAAGCTTTTAGACTACAATCTCGAATAGCCTTTAAATGTGGATCTATTTTATTTGGACAAACCTGTTTTTCCTCTTCAAGTAAAAGAGGTGGTTGAACTCCAGAAGAAATTATGACAGTTTTTACCACATTATCATCTTGTTCTGGAGCACCAGGCTCAAGATTTTGGTAAATGCTTTCAATAATATCATTAGTGTATTCAGTTTGTACATCATTAGACTTCTCTAGTTTACCTTCTCGGTTTACAGAGGTAATTGTGTCTATTTTTGTAACTGTAACATCACTGTGCTGTTTACTTTCTATATCTAACTTTTCTGGAGGATTGGACTCTTTTATGGTATCAGATTTCAATGCATTTAAATCAGCTGCATCTAAAGCATCTTCAAAAAACGGAACACATTTGTCAGGTAGCCGAATTGTTGAAGCTGGCACTGCAGCCAATCCCAGGTCTTCAGGAGATATCAAGCTACTACTGTCGTCAAAAAGTTCACTGAATTTGGTTTTGATTGGTTTTTTTGATTTGGTTTCTTTCTCTTTTTCCTTCTTCTTTGCTGGTTTTTCAAAGGTTTTTGCGGAGTCTTCACTTTTAGTTGCTTCTGTAGATTCTTTTTGTTTAGATTTCTTTTTGGTTTTAGATTTCTTACTATCACTTGTAATTGTTTTATCTTTACACGGCTCTACAGTAACCTTGTATAAATCATCTATAGATTGTTTTCCTGAATTTATGTTACAAGTTTTTTCTTTATCAACTGTTTGCAGCTCTGTACTGGTAATAAATTCTCTAATGACATGATCCGACTGTTCATTATCATCACTCATTTCTAAATCACCCTCTACTACTTCTTTAGAAGTAAGATGTTTTTGTTCATATACATTACTAGCGCCAGGATATTGCCACTGGTTATTACTCTGTATAATAAAATTGTTCTGTTTATGACATTCAAGCTCTTTTGCTACTTTTGTCTGATTTGCTTGCTCTTCAGTCATTTCAACATCACTGATTGCCGTGTCTGAGTTTTTATTACTATTAAAACTATCAGCCTTGTCATGTACAAACTTCACAGGTATAGCGTTTTCCTTACTATTATGTTTTTCATTTACAGACTTTTTAAGTTTCGGGATTTTGTAGGTATTAATAATTTTTAATGAGTTTTCTAAGTCTTTACACTCATTAGTTTTTGTTTCTAGTATTAAAATTTCTTTTCTTTCACCACAAGAAACTTTTGGTTTGTTTGTTTTTTGCAGATGAGTTTGTATATTTAAATCCTCGACATCTAAAATCTCCCCAGGTTCCATAGAAATGTTTGCTGGATTTTCGATCTCCGTACATATATTTCTAGCTGATTGTTCAGATTCTGGTGGCCTTATTATCAAAGCTTCTGGAATACTTACTGGTGTGATTCCCCACGCACTTTTTCGGACAGGCACTATCTCGACATTCCGCCCAGTAAGTGTAGATAAAGCAATTTGGCTGTCATTTTTTTTCAGAACATATTTTTTGCTAGAAGTTCTGGGATCATCTAATTTTGTTGTAGCTGTGAGTTTTATTTCTGCAAAGTGAATATAAAAATAGTGATACTTGGTACACTCAGGACAAACATTTTGTGGTATAAACAAATGTTTATTTTGTGTCTGGGTGTTCTATGTGTATTATAAGTAGGTATGTATTTACAAAAAAGTATTCTATCAGTTATCTGACTGCCATAGCACAATACAATCTATTATTACAATGCAAAAATTTCGTATTGTAATTATTTTTTTTATTAATGACATTTCATTTGCAATTCTGTTTATTTTGTAATTGAATATATAATTTAACATTGCTCTCACAGTTATTATAATTGTTATTAATTATTATATATATGGCTGACTTGTAATTGTTCTATTACCAATAAAATTATTATGATTACAAGCTTTGCTTAGTCTGGGGTCAGATGGGGCTGTGTGTAATGTGTTACTATATTTATTTTATTTAAGTTTAGTGTAGGTTATTAGTAGGTATAAGCACCTAGCATGATAGCAAATATCTGGAATCAGAGAATCATTAATTAATTAATTTGTAATATTATCTGTAAACTAACCTTTAACTTGTAGATTAGGATCATCTGGATAATCATAATCAGGTGATTCACATGAAGAAAATTGAATTTCAAGTGGATCAGCTACATTTCTCTTATCATAAGGTTTTCTCTCGTCTTTCATTTTTCTATCTTCTTCATAATTCCTGGAGTGTGACTCTATTTTCATTCTCTTATCAAATTCCATTTTTCGATCTTCCTCATGTTGCTTAGAGTGCAGCTCCATTCGCACTCTTTTATTTCCAAATCCACCATAACCATGTTCCATTCTGCGTTTCATTGAATATCTTTCTTGACTATGGGGTAATCTTTCTTGTTCATAAGGATGACGTCTATCATGGTTGTTGCATGGTAGTTCTCGACTTGGCCTTTGACGAATTATATCCCTTGGAGGAGAAATAGATATTCTCCCCCTGGATCTATGCCTGCCATATTCAGTTCTATAGTGGGGGTCATGGTATTCTCTTGATGAACTTCGGAGTCTATCTGAACTTTCTTTTTTATGCCTATGTGAAGATTTATGTCTCCCTTTGTGCTTATCATTTTTATCCCTGTCATATCTACTTGATCTTTTCCTATGTTCATCAGGTGATTGCTCATAATAACCTGATTTTTTCTCCTCTAAGCTAGAACAGTCAGATATTCTAGATTTTGGTCTTTCAGAGAAATCATGGTCCATGTGTTTTTCAGTAATGTTCTGTTCTATGTTTTTTTGCTGAAGGTTTTTTAAGCTAGAAGTATTTGTCAAGTCATCATTGTCACTAAACTGTCCCATTTCAGTACTGCAATGAAAGGTAAGTAGTTATTAGAAATTCTTAAAGTTTTTTAAAAATATAGAAACATTACAGTCATAATTATGTTTATCACAGTCTTAATCGCGCACAAAATACCCCACCCACCCTCATTTTCCTCATCGAGGCGTACAGCACTCTCCAGTCAACTCGTGACCACGGCCATTTCAAACCGAAATGTCGAAGTGAATAAACAAAACTAATTTCATAGTATTTTGTATGCAAATAACACCTGTAATAATTATGTGTTTAAGACGCGAAAGTTTTAAAATTACTTTAGAGTCATTATTTTCAGTATTGATTTACCTTAAAGCTGGCATTGATTTTCTTCTGTTTCTAATAGAAGCACGTGCTTTAGAATCTTCAACTTCGGGTTGTATTATAATCTCTTTCACATCACTATTCTTCTCAACTATTGGATAATGCTGTTGACCCTTGTGTGCTAAATTAAGTAGTTTAGTTCTGAGATCTATATGATCTCTGGAAGGAGATTCATCTTGATCTTTCCTGTTAATTAGATAATATACATATTTGAATATGGAACCTTCATTATAGCTTTTTACAATTTCAAAAACATTTATTTAATATCATACACACAAAGGAATGCAATTAAATAAAATACAGTGGTCATAATAAATGAGTCAAAGCTTTCTATTCATTAATAGATATGACAAGTTATCAACAAACTACTTAAGCTAACTAGGTCTTTCTTCTTTCTTTTAACTGAAGTAATAATTACAATTGACGTCTAGTTTCAAGATTTTGGAACCAAAAAAATTTCCAGCAACAAGTATCGCGCAATCCTAACAAGTACGATAAAATGCTTTTTTTTTTCAAAAATTCAATCAAATTTTCACCACACCCTGTTAAGCAATAGGGAGATCTAAGATGAAGCACGCTTACTTAGAAGAACTGTGTAATCATTACTGTGTTCCAGTTTAAAGGGTACAACAGCTAGCGAAATTACTGGGCTGTTGAGACTAACCATCGAAAGTCTAAGTAATGAGCACCAATGCAGTGATACCCGGACTTTGTTTTGCTACTCTAGTTTTGTGTATTGCTGCATTGGTCATGAACATGAGTTATTTCTTACCATCAGGAGAGTGTGTTGTTTGTCTCATCACTGTTACATAAAAAAAAATTGTCAACCTACCAGATATATGAAAATTAAAAATCTAATTTTTTTGATGCCTCTCTTGGTGTTATATAAAGACAGTACCTTTCAGTTGCAGCTTGATGTGATGATTTTCTACCTTCAAAGTGCTTTAGTTTCTCATCTTGTTTTGTGATCTCAAATTTATCTTTTGTGTGTTTTTGATGTATTATTGTATTATCACAATAACTGGACTTTGTACACGAAACATTTGACTTTTTATTGTGAAAAGCCTTGAGGACCATTTCATCTTTCCTGAATCAATTTGAAAGGTGGTTCAGTAATATGTTATACAACAGTAGATACACTTTTAGAAATGAACTTTCATGAAAGTGGATGGCTAGCATGATAGTAATAACTTTGGATTTACATACTACAAATCCTTGTTAGTAGATGCAGTATGTATTGAAATTTTTTACTGGAAAAAATGTTATATACTTACTTTAAATTGAGGTTAGTGATTAGTTGAGTTTTTCT
Organism: Biston betularia; assembly: GCA_905404145.2. Classification (NCBI taxonomy): domain Eukaryota; kingdom Metazoa; phylum Arthropoda; class Insecta; order Lepidoptera; family Geometridae; genus Biston; species Biston betularia. Next base: position 4,344,678 of record FR989868.1, read on the forward strand.
TTCGATTTCAGCTTTGGCGGTTTTCAGTAAGGAAGAGTAATTGAGTTCCAGTTGTTTATACTCTGAAGACAATTTATCAAATTCCTGCAAAATATCCTACAATCTCAATGTGAATCCATCCACAAAAACATATGAAATCAGTTTACTAAATATTAAAATGCAGCCCATGGTCATGATAGCCTATTAAAGCCAATTTTGTACTCACTTTTTGTAAATTTGTTAATGTTATAGCATACTCTTCTAGCTTAGATTTTAATTCTTTATTTTCCGTTTGTAGCTGAAACAAATTAAAAGCTTGTAAACACAAACGTTTGGATTGTTAATACCAAATGTTTTGTCTTAACAATAATATCATTTTAGGATTTTTTCTTTTCACACCTCTGCAATTGTGTTCTCTTCATTGTAATTATCTAAATTGTCATATAAATCGTCCATTTCAGTTATAGGATATTTCCAGATTGCAGAATTAAAATATGTTACTATTTTTAATCAACTCAAAATAGATATTAAACGCAGTTTCACATCAGCAAAATCTAATTTAATTCGCCTCGCAATGCATTTTTTGTGCGTTTTCGCTCCACAATTTTTTTCATAACAAAAACTGACAATGACAGCATTAGTATTTTGACATTAATGAATTTTTTTTCTTCTTCTTTGATTTTGGCGTCGCATTTTGTATATTTGCCAGTGTCATGTGTTTTGATATTTTGAAGTTTCATAAATTAAAGTAGTCATAGTCTAGTCTTGGTCAAATCCAGTTCAAAATGCAAAAACATGCTTTAGTAAACTAGTAGCACCTTTAATACAAAGCTTCGATGGAGTTTTAGAAGTAACACGAAAAAATCTGTTCCTGCACATTATATCTCTTTCCCACACACGTGCCTGTAATTAGGTATTTTATGAATAAAACACCTCTACTTTTAAATGTAAACACTAGAAAAAATACTAGTTTTGGAAATAAATACAATGAGGCGACACGACTCTTTCCGCGTTCCCGCCAAAAAAGCTGGATACCTATGTAGTTCTTATACCAGCAGTTCTGGCAGCACAAAACACTTCGCAGTGCTGCTAGATGTATGAATTAAACCGTATTAGTACGATTTATGTAATGTGTAAACTTTCGAATCACAGAACTATGTAAGTAAACAAAACTTATTTCATAATATTTTGTACGCAATAAAATCCTAGTGATAAACATAATATTGTTTTTAATACCGTTTAAAAATTGCGAAAGTGTTCGTACTTTGACAAAACAAAAACCGCAACCATATTGTTTCTTAGTGCCTCTTACTAACTCACTCACTATTTTGGATTATCCTATTAAAATCATGAGATGAGAAAAAAAATCTTCAACTAAAAAGATAGACTGACATAGAACATAAACAGCGTATGTGAAATTAATGAACTTCAAGTGCTCTAATAAATTATACAAATATTACTTCTTGAACTGTCTTTTAAAAAGATATAAGTACGATACACCTCCTTGTTTCATAGAATACGTTTTTTTCTTATGTATGATAGCTCTTCTAAACCATCTGGCAACCCAGCTCATGCCGCTGACAAACGAGTTGGGATGTTCTGATAATATCAATAATCGATACCTACAAATATAAGTAGTATTGAAATTATTATTAAAGATTACTCTTAATACCCAATTAATCATTACTCTTTTTTTGCATAATGATGCAAAAAAGAGTTTTACGAAGTATTAAAGTATTTTGATATTATTAAGTCTTGTGAGATAAATCAAATACCAAGCCACTAACAAAGTCACGAAAAATAAGTCATGGCTGAGTCCGGTATCTTAGTAAAGTAGTAATGCCTTTTTTATAAACTTTGATGGAATTTTTTCGTCAATGTATGTTAAGTACACCATATTAATTTTCCATACTTTTACTTTTGAATAATTATGAGCAGTAATATGACAAATAAGTGTTGAAATAACACAAATTCAGTTAAATTTCTAGGAGATATTGTTAAAATGGCATGTAAAGACGAAGTTTTTGTACAATTTTGATTTTAATTGATGAAAAAATGAGTCCCATAGTTTTTCTTTCAATGTAAATCTTTTTCTATCGATTTCATAAAAGTATCGTAAGAATGACTCGATGCCAAAAATATTCGTTATTGAAAACAAAGTATCGAGTATTTATTTGTATCCAACCCAACATCTCTAGCTAGAGTCAAGCGAGTTTTGGTTTTGCGTTTTGCTCCGCCGCCAGGCGTACTCGTTTGTCGTTGAGCGAATAAATATTGCAGTTTATAATAATTTTAATGTAAAAATGTCTTTTTCAAGTTTAATATTGTAATATATTAGTGAATCGTTAAAGTAACTGGTGATAAACACTATGCTAGTGTATGTGAACGTTATTGAAAGATTTCTATGCGATAGTGCAACAGGCTATTGAAAGTGGCTTAGGGCCCGTGTAAACAGAAGGGAACAAGCTCGCAAGATGCCCACGGATTCGGAATGCGAGTGCGATTCGGTTTCGAAGGAATGGCTCCTGGCGAAGCTGCGTTCTGACGAGAGAGACACGATCTTGATAGACTGTCGGAGTTCGAATGAGTATGCTGTGTCTCACATACGTTCTGCGGTAAATTTCTCAATCCCGAGTATAATGCTGCGACGACTAGCAGCAGGGAAGATCGAGCTAGCGTCGACGGTCCAATGCAAGGAGCTAAAGGCGCGTATTTCTCTCTGCCGGACGCGCGGCATCTTCGTACTGTACGGCGACGCAGCGCCCCGGGACCCCGACTCCGTACACGGGATCTTGCTCAAGCGGCTCAAACAGGACTCTGTGCAAGTCGTCTGCCTCGAAGGTTAGTGTCCACAACCATAAAAATTGCTAGCCATCACAAGCTCGCTCCCTGCAGCTTAAATTAGCTATATCCCCTCATGGTAAATGAATGGCACTTCATATTTATTGCACGAAATGTTCTATGGTTCACAGATTCATTGGAATATATCATCTCTATTTCCTCTTTCTTCAAGTTGTAGATACATCCAGCAGATTGACAGTAACACAGATAAAAGTTTCTTCTTCCACATATGTACCTATAATAACTTTGAAAACAGTTGTGAAAAATGCTTATCAACTATAAAACACTAGTATAAATCTTGTTCAGATCAATAACCCAAGTGGTACAGCAGGGTACTTTGACCATAATACATCAAAAGTCATCAGTAGATACTTATCTTTGTTCACATCTGACATAATGTATGTAACAATATCTATTACTGTTTCTTCATTATTGTGTACTACTACTGTATCACTTACAGTGGTTACTTAATGTTAATAAGATTCATTTTAGTCAAAAATAACCATTGACTGCTTTGGCATTATTCTTATGTAGGTACTGAGTGCTCTGCAACTATTGTGACAGAACAATAAATTTTACAGAAAACAATCCTGTTTGATAGAAATATTATTTATTGTTTTATTATTTATTATCTTCATTTTTAGTTATTAATATAGAAAACTCAACAAATTTTATTTTAATTAAATATATATAAATAATAAAGTAAACACTGCTTAAAGTTAATAAATGCTCAAAATGTAAAGCCAATACATTTTTGAATGTGGTCACTTTATACAATTATTAACAATATTAAGATTATTTAGTTATACCTACTTACCAATTTTCTCAGAGAGTATTGAAAAATGATCACAAAAATATTGTTTAAAACTCATTTTTCTTGCTGATAATTTTTTTTTTCATATCAAAAATCTCAGTTACATACAAAAATGTTTAAGTTTATCGTAAACCATTTCTTATATATGTCCTTATATTTTTCTTGGTATAAAATATTTACAAATTACACCATAAAGACTTTCCTGACTTATAAAGCAGCATGTTATTTTTATATAAATAAAAAACAATTGGTTTAAAAAAAAAATTTGGTTCACAAGCTAAGTGTTTGAACATAGCTCACTAGATGTTAAGTGATGGTGTGATTGAATATACATATCTAGCCTGAAATGGAACTGGCTCTTAAGTGCGGCTTTTGTCAAGTCAATGTTTTCCTTCACTGGAAAAGCTCATTGTTGGGGTTTAAACCCACACTGTTTGAGAACAGACTAACCGTTTATTTACAAAATTGATGCTGCCTGTGGCTTTGTTTAAATAATTAAATGATTTGCTATTCAAAACAATCTATACAAAATATCTGTGATGTACAATAAGACCTATGTATATATATGTTCAGGATGTTTCAAGGTTATGGTAGCCTAAAAATATGTTACTCAAAATTATCTTCAACTAGTTATGCCTCACCCACCATAAGGTTCTAAGGATTGTATCGTGGTATTAAACAACCTATAACATTCCTTAAGAGAAATGAGTTATTAAATGCAAAAATCTGGCTAGAAGTTTTCAGATATTGATGAGTTCAAACAAAGAAACTAGCTTTATAAGATTAAATGTATGGTTATAGTCTCATTTATTAGATAACTAGACATTACCCATGACTTAACCACATGGAATTCATTGAAAGTTTGCTCAGTTTGCAGTTTAAAAACCTATATGTTAATCCAGGCCATAAACTATATGTATGCCAAATGTCATCCAAATCCGTTCAGTAGTTTTTGCATGAAAGAGTAACAAACAAACATCCATCCATCCATTGTCACAAACTTTCACGTTCATAATATTAGTAGGATAAAATTTAAATTTAACCTGATACCCTGATACTCTTTCAGTAGTTAATATGTATGTATGGAGGTAGGGTTTTTTACTGTTATTTGTACTAACATAACCTGTGTGCATTTACCTCTTAGTGGAAAACAGAAGACAAAATTTAGTCTTGGCATTTAGTTAAAGGTTTATATACGTATTTATAAAAACCTTAAGTTTAATATTATAGAAGTGCATCCTTTACCTAAAAGACACCTAGAAGTTAGTTATTCAATACCCACCTTATCATTGCATACTCATCTAGCACAAAACTCGATATTTAATTAACATTTGAACACAAAAATCTATGCAACAATGCTTGTTCCCACAATTACAGTCAGTCAGCAAATTATATCTTAAGTAACCATTAAAAGTAACACAGTAGGTATTACCTACTCAAAATTACTACTGGTTTCATAATCATCCATTGAGAAAAATCTACATTGGGTAGGTAAGAGGTTTTGTTTGTACAACTGAGTGATGAAACTAGCAAGCTATTGGTAAATGTATAAGTAAGTTACTCAGATAATTGATTGTAAGTGGAGCCGATTATGTTATAGCTGTATAAAACTCTGTGAGACATATTAATGCAATTTCTCTGAGATGTTATTTTGTATAGTAAGTAAAAGAAATAAAAAATCTATGTGACAATTTTGATATTTTTTGTTGAATTATTTGGAGATTGAAGAAGACGAACAATACATACATATTGCTTAGTTACCAACACCTGATAAACATTTGTTAGGCATACTTGATTTCAAAATGAATATTTATTAAACACACAGTACAAAAAAACACAGTGACAATACACATTAGAAAAAAGTAAACCTTTCTATTTGCACTGGATTTTTTTCGCCAGGATACAGTACACTGAAGGGTAGTGTTGAAATCTAGTACGTATTTATTATATATTTATGACAAGTTTTTTTTTTTTTTTTTTTTATGGTTGACATGCTAGGTGTTTGACCACAGCTCACCTGATGTTAAGTGAAGGTGTGGTCGAAGATGGTAAAGCACACCTAGCCTGGAATGGAACTGGCGTGCTAGATGCTGTGGATGAATGAGAGCGAGGCGTTATCTTTTACCTTACGGAGAGTGTTTAGTTCGTTTCATAAAATCTCTTAACTTACACATTCACACTAATATTATAAAGAGGAAATTGGATAGGACTTTTGTATGTTTGTAACGAATAAACTCAAAAACTTCTGGTTTCAAAAATTATTTCACTATTATAATGCTACATTCTCCCTGAGTGGCATAATCTGTAACAAGAATTTAATTTTTTTTTAAATGGCCACTCGTATGAAGCCTGGCCGCTAGTAAAAAAAATAAAATAGGTTGGTTGGATATATTATCCCATAAAATTTAGATTTCTCTAATACTACTGTTTTTCTTTAATCTCAAGTGCTAAAACATATCTTAAGACTTTTAGATTCATTTTCAAAGTCTCCAAATTGAGAAGTGGTATAACCTGGCTCGGGGCTAAGAACGGTGCGGCGGAGGTCGCCGCGCCGCCGATGGCATCCGCCGGCCAAACGTGGGAGAGGAAGTCGTCTACTTATTGTGCTCCTCAATGCGAGACGGCAGATTAAATCACCCACCAGACACGAACTCGAAACATGAAATGTACGTTGTTTACTTGAATTGTGGGTTCAGCTTCCAATATAGTAAAAAGAAATTGGATTTGTCTTAAGTACCTATTTATTAAATAGGTAAGCTTGGAGCTCTATCTTTACGATATATGATTTCCGTAAGTAAATAAGAAGTAGAAAAATATTATAATAGTATAAGTTTAGGATATATATATATATATATATATATTTATGTGACAAATAATGAGACGAACGAGACGCTCTCCTGATGGTAAGAGATAACGCCTGTCCATGACCATTACAGCGAAAGAGCTAATTGTACTGATCATTATGTACAACTTTTACTATAAGCACAGCTCTTGTCTGTTTCACATATTTTGTTAATGATCAAGAACAGTTTCTATATTACTAATACTTTATAACGCTGTTTAAAGTTGCGCCCATTCGGCTGAGTAAACCCCAAGCAGAGTATTACGTCAGCCCGTGCGAAACACTATTGCTGTTATAATCATTTTCAACAAAATAATGTGAAACAGATACGATTGTTTCACTCGGCGTGATGTTATTCAGAAACCATGCTATCCTAGCAGTTTTCGCGATACGTTTAATTTAAATTGCTTGTTGATATCGCAAAGTCAAATAAGCGCTTCTTTATATTACAAACTGAGCCTTTTGAGTATAGTTTCGCCGTCACAATTTCGACACGATAAAACCATTTCATGTAAAGACACCATTACATGCATTACAGTGATATGTATCGATAGTTCACCACCTCTACGGCAGTGCTATTTCTTAGAAACAGCATTCTAAACGATAATGGGGTACAAGAAAAGAAACTTGAGAGTACCATAATAAATCGTCCGATATCGATAAAAGTACAAAATTGGAAGAGTTGGTAAGCCGGATGTTCGGGCTCCATAGCCACTGCCTCAGAGTCCGCGCGACGGAAGAACGCCGCAATTTTATTAATAAGTTCCCGTTTCACGCACGTCCTGCCAATTTCATAAATGTGTACCTAACGCTTTGGATACGGCGGACGCATAAATGAGTTCCTGTTTCTAAATGCGTGCTTTCGACGACAGAAGAAAAACGGCCAATTTCATCAAATTCTTTGAAAAATCACAAAGCGGAATCTGATGTATACGCAGGCAAATAGATCAGCCATTCAGAATCTGTAAATTGACTTCTAAATTGCTAAAACAATTGGAGCCATATCTGATATGGTTGTGCCTTTCGTAAGTGTTGTTATTTGGTTTGATATCACGAATCAACAGGCCACACCGACAAATAAATCAATGAAAGTTGAACATGTTATATGAATAAATGATATCTAGTAATGAATTGATACATCGATAGTACACCTATCCATGCACAGAGCATGAATTCGATATGAATATGGCGATAGCCGATCATAAAATAATAAATGGCACGTGCTTGTCGACAACAGGATGTTGTGAACTCTACGATGAATGTGAACTGCCCGCCGGAACATTTATAACAGCAAAGGAAACGCGTCCATCTGGTTGCGGCTAGCAAATATAGAGCGGATTACAGAGGAAAACGAAATGGGAAAGGGAAGCGAGAACACACAAAACAGGATAGCGCTCGAATTAACCAGCCGGGTGGAAACAATTACGCTTGTGCACATGTCGGTGCAACTGGACTAATGCGACGTTCATAAGGAAAATTATTATGACTATACCACCCTATCTAAGTGACTAGATATTTCATTTTAGCTTGTCAAGCGTCATTGACGTTATACGATACGATAGTTTTTATTTGTGAATGTAAACTGATAGTGAATGAAGAATCGACGAGTACATACGAAGGTGTAGCATTGGCATTGGTAGTTTTTATGCGCTGATGTAATGACCAGTCCGCAGATCATAATTCAACGGCACGCATTGTATTCAGATTTTGTCTCGTTTCGGTACAGCGAGCTCGAAGAGAATAGAGCATGTAACACACTAGCTCGTTATGCCCGCACGGTATACGTACCAATTTTGACTATTTATGACGGAATAAATTATAATAGGAATGACTTATTCGAGAAGAGTATTTTATACATGTATATAGGCTTATTGTTATCAGTGGAATTATCAGGCGATGCCGTCGGCGGCGCCACAGTTATTATCGAGTCGAAATCGGGCCGAACCTCAATTAGTTCAAGAAACGTGCACTGACCGTCGATGTTTATTTATAAACACGCATTCATCGGACCCAAGGAAAACCACAAATGGCATGTAAACAGTATCATTTTGTTTTTAACTTTGAACTGGTCGTGTTTCCGGATATCGTATGCTCGTGATTATTTATTGACTGCTGTTATTAAAATTTCAATTTTCCTCCTATCCTGTAGTAACATTAACTTTTTTTGTATGTCAAACTTAGATATTATCTTAAAATTAGTCTAATTTAACCCTTGTTGTGCGCGTAGAAGAAACAGAATCCGTTCCTGGTAATAAAGCTTTTCTATAAAACCATGAAAGCTATTTTCGTAATCACGTTGTTTTAACATCCAAACTTCCATCCGCTGATTCCACGAAACTGAATCAAATTCGATCCCGTGACGTCAATGCTAACATTCTCGGAACATGCCTCAAAGTTATTGTAACATATTTTTTACCTGATGCTGTTCTACTCTTGTAATATGTAAGAGTTATTCTTAACCGAAACATTAAGTGCATTTCCGGATACAATTATTTTGATTAAAATCGTGCTCAAAGACAATTAGATACAGACAACAGAAAATCTCGGAAATAGAAAACTTGTATTCAAAGTAGAACTAGAAATTGTTATAAGAATTCATGCTATTTGCTATTATTAAATTTAAATTGCGCCTCATAAAATTGTGATTTGAAACCAGAATCATCAAAGCCTTTATGACAAGATTAGGACAGGCGAGCGTAATGGATTCTTGATGTAAAACGTAAACTGGCTTCGCGATACCGAGAATATCAGTTAGTAAAGAAAAAAAAACAGCTTTTTTACCTCTTGGTTGAGTTCGATTTCTGTGAATTGTAAAAATATTCGCAATGGCGAAATAGTATGCTGCAATATGGGACTAATTGGTTCATAAGATTTAATTGGCCCAACTGCGTTTAGAACATAGAGTCAATAACGGCCCATCCATGTGCACTCGTATTTTACCAGGCACCCACTTACTTCTCCAAATTGGCTCAATTTGTCCCAACAGGCTTGATTAAGGTCTATTTGTGAAGACAAATAAATGTATCGTAACTTAGTGCCACTGAATAAGCTCTTTCTGCTACATGTTCTCAATCAAACCTTAATCAATTTTATTTGATCTAAAGTTGAAATAAAAATCCTCATGATTTTATTCCACAAACACATCTATCTATACCATACTATTAAAAAGAGGAAATATTCGAAACGGAAACATTTTGTTTCGGAAACTACTGGACCCATTTCAATAATATGAATAATTTGTAGAATAATATTTTCCAACAATGGGTACCTATAGGATGAGGAAATCTGAAGGGTTCAGGGTTATTCCCGAAACGATGAGTGATCGCGACGCCAAGTTTATTTCCTCTCTATTGTTTGACCGGATAGAACTGATCATTGACGAAACCGCAAAACAGTATACAATGAAATGGTAACTCGTGCCTCGGTAAATCGAGCAAGGTTGTTGGTAAACGGCGCGAGAAGGACACTGGACGGGCCAAGGCCTGCCGCCCCCTGCTGCGGCCCACGATCCTCCACACCGCACCCACCGCGCCGTTTCTACATACATAGTGTAAGCGACATAAGTGAACCTTTTTCGTCACATCCTTGTGGCGTGCCATGGAACCGTGACCCGACGTCTAAAATGAATATTTTAAGTAATTTTTCGTCGATGCTTATGCGTGTAGATGGTTGTGCGTTTTTTCTTTGTAAATGAAACATTTATATAATCGTCCGAATTAAAGGTGGGCGACGAGTGGGTGTCGGGCTTCGACGGGCGCGTGCGAAACGATCACGTTCATCATGTGGGTGTAATAGGCTGAAGGATTGGGTTCACGCGGCGAGGGCGAATTTTATGGAGTCCTTGATGGCGAGGAGTCGTGCGGGGGTGGGGAGACAGGCGCGGGGCGTACGGCGGGTTCATTGAGTGCGGCGGATGAATGGGCCGCGGTGAGTCATCGGATCGATGGCGGCCTCCCCGCGCCGCGCCGCCCGCCTCGCGGGCCGCGGCTGCGTGCAGCCAGCTCCTCGTCTGCTCCGAGCTTCTGAAGCGTTAAAATGCCTAGCTGAAAAATAAATTGCTCGACCGATTATGTCAGTGGCGATACCGTAGATGACGACATTAGACATACTTTCACGTCTAACGCTTGTGACCTCTGCTAAACTTCTTATTCAGCTTTGTCGTCAGAAAGACTACATTTTGTCGCACTTATAGATCGTAGATTGTTCTTAAGTCTAAAACGCTTATATAATAATCACTAATGACGTTATGGAAAATTGATTTATAATTGATGCAATTGAGTTCAAATCTAAAGCTTTAATAGCTTCGAACGAAATATTTCTTGCCTAATGTTTACCAATAGGAGTTTCATTCTGAGCAAATTGTTAAAAACTAGGCGAACGTCGTTTACCTCGCTGTCAAGTCTAGGCTCTGTCGTACCTATGACGCAACATCAGATTTCACTAGAGTACTTTTTTGATGTAATTACATCTGCGTCGAGTCACTGAAATACAATGTTCGATTAAATACGAAGTGGTTAGTGTTGTTATAGTTAATTATGAGGTGCAAGTTGAATATTCACTAGAGACGCATTGAGGACAGCATTAACATGATATACAATGCAGTGCTGAGCAGGGCGTGTGTCAGACGGCCGGAAGCCTCCGGACGCGACGGAAATGCTTTGACGCACCTATTGCCGCTCGCTGATCGCCACCTGCTTTGTGTGGGACTTACTTTATATTCCGAGATGTTGTTTGAGCGAACGAGCGAACTAAACTAATCAAGCAGCAGGACATAAACCGGTACCATCATCGCCGACCGCGCTTGATTGGAGTGCCGCTGCCCACGCGACTGTTGCAACCATAAAGAGATTGAAGATATTTTGCAGAGATATCGCGGCCAGTGGATTAAACACCATCACCATTAAATCCTTAGAAATCTTGAGTCACGTATGCTACATTCGTTTTATTTATCATTGTTACAAATGTGTTAGGACATCAATGATTACACTCGTCGTTGTCTTTGTATACGGCAAAAAACCCGCCATAATGATTGTAACTAGTGGTAGGTATGAAACAAAATCACCTGTTTCTACAACCACATTGTCACGACCGTGAATGAAAGAAAATACAATGAGACACAAAGTATGAATGAAGCTAGTTTAAATGAACTTGTAAATAAATTTGCGTCAGTGTACCGACGGTGGAGTCATTTGCGTCAATAGTTATCACCTTCAACGGACCTAAAATTAAGTGTAGAGTCAACATTTAGTAGAACTCTTTGAAACTCGTTTTAGTAAAAACATATACCTATATATAAGTATATTATGTAGTGATTTTGGAAATGTTATGAAGGATATCATCCTTACAACTAAATTGTGTCGTGTCTGTAATTTTATTAAAATCAAGATTTTACTAGATCTGCTAAACGGAGTAAAATTTCAACAGTACTAAGTTCAAAATCCCCCATAATAAACAGTATTTATTATTTCGGGACTCATAATAAAATGAAAATGCATTATTAATGAATGATTGAACTTTGCCCACCTTATCGATATGTACTGTTTCTTTGCCGATAGAATACTGCTTTGTTTAGCTTGACGTGGGAATAGTGTGCTCAATAACTTTAATTAATAAATAATCTGAAAATAAGTCGCGAAGCACCTAACGGTGTGTTCTGGCGGCCTCACTTCATAACTCGTGTATATCCATTCATAACTCGTGTATATAACGACACTGCAGATGGCGAGGGTTTAGTCCGGCCCCTGGCCAGAACCGGTTTACTGTGTAGCTTAGGACTCCCCAGTGTGACTTCCCAGTGTGTTTACCATCTTCAACCACACCCTTACTTAACATCAGGTGAGCTGTGGTCAAACATCTAGCCTGTCAACCATAAAAAATAACAATGACATCTAGGATCGCATTCAACGTGCTCTTGGTCAATATGTCTAAGATTGTTATGAACTTGTGGAAAATCCGTTAAGTCTAGTTGATTTATCTCCAGGTTATATAGAATAATAAAATGACACGGGCCGCTATCTCACCGATTATACTTTCCTTTCCATCACAATCAATCATTTATCAGTCTTCACCGAGGTTTTACTTTCATTTACCATTTTCCCGGGTCTTCATACCTACTTATTACGTAATAGCTATAACTACGTAGTGTACCTACTGGTAAATCCAGTTTATCCATGGAAAAATTGTATTGAAGTGAAGGGAAATTGGCATTGTTTAGCTAATTACGGCTTTATAAACAAAGAACCTTTTGTGCCTGTTATAATGTTATTTCATGATGTAATCCTATACCTACATAATAATGTGATTATTGTTTGTCGTCAGGTGATTTCGCGGAGTTTCATCGGGCATACCCAGAATGGTGCAGCGAGGCCGGTCCTCAACATGTGCCACATCTGCCGCTCATGGGATTACGGTTAGTAGTTAACAGAGTTGATTTCCTTTTGATTCAATGATTGAAAACAGTTTTCAGATTTTTAATGCTATACGATGATAATATTATTCCCGAGTTTAAATGTTAGTATGCTAAAAACATACCACATTTTATGACTGTAGGTGGTACATCTCCTTAGTAGAAGGTTGTCTAGGTATATATATACCATCAGTGTATCAAATATTCTGTCGCCAAGCGTAGTGTTTAAAACATTACTATGTATCGGTTTGAAAGGTACTGCAGCAAGCGATATAATAGGGTTAAAGTATTGACGTGCCAAAGCAGCGATGCCCTGAGCTACATACCGTGCCAATGGTCATGGGCAGGCTTTATCTCTTAACACCAAGGAAGCGTTTTGTTTGTCTCAACACTTTAATTTACAAAAAAAAAAGTTTTAGGTAATTAATTTTAATGAACTATTACAGCAACACATTTTGTAACTAATCTGTGTACAGTGTACAGCAATTATTGGATCACAAATTATGTGAGAAATTCGTGTGCTGTACTAATCTACATAGAGGTTATGTCAACGAACGACTGTGACATTCTCACATTTTGTCGTTTACCGTCAATTAATAAACTGGCAATATTCCGTAACCCGGTCCAGCGGCATAATTGACCGATGAAACTGGCTATCGTGGGAATTCGATTTCATACGCGTGAGAGGCTGCGATCGAGAGGTTTTCCTTAATCACTCGGCGGCGGCGGCTGCGCACCGGAAAGCGTCAATGCCGAACCGATTCCGGTGTACCGGCGCGTCTGGAACATTCTTACTTTCTCGATGACCATCGGATTGATAAATAGACTCACTCGTGAGAAAATAACCACTAATTGACGTTATACATTATGTACTTTATAAATGTAACGAGAAATTGCGCTTTAATACATTTTGTTATGAGAGAATGCTTTCTCAGTACCTACATCGATCAGAAAACCTGAATACCAAGAAATGAATGAAAGAATGGCGTGTGTAAGACCAGTTTTTCGCATCTCGGAAACGCGCTGAAGCAATAACTAACAAAACATGCGGATGTGCTAATATTCATGTTAATAACTATTAATTTTATTTACTGTACCAGCTGAGACACACAATGGTATGCTGTTATAGTATGATACAAGCTTCATATGACGTTTATTATCCGACTGCTTTATGGGTTATACTTGTATTATCTCGTATGTATTTTTATTAAGTAGCTGCTGGGTCATTCCTGTGTCAATTGTTCCTGGAACTCAAATAATAGTCATCAGTAAATTGAGCAAAAAGCTTCCGAGTATCCGAAACGATTACATCATGGTAGTATATCATCTCTGTACAATTATTTTTTTAATAATTGTTGTCTTATAATAATAATAATTTTATGCTGAACGAGATAAAAAAACACTATCGTATCGACCTCATAATGCTTGTACTAAATTTCGCTTGCTTGCACTAAATTTACATAATTTAAATTTATTTTATTTTGGTAGTATATCATCTCTGTACAATTATTTTTTTAATAATTGTTGTCTTATAATAATAATAATTTTATGCTGAACGAGATAAAAAAACACTATCGTATCGACCTCATAATGCTTGTACTAAATTCCGCTTGTTTGTATTGCTTGTATTGGTTTCGCCGTCTGGATATAATAATGAATAATTTAATCGGTGGACATGTCACACAGCGCCTCTAGCCCCAATATTAAGCAAGGAAAATATCACGAATGTAAACTCGGCGTCATCATCATGAACAACTTTGCATAGTTCACAGAAGGACATAGGTCTCTCCTAGGACACGCCACTCAGCCCGATGTTCCTTTCAGCCACTACCTCTTCATCCAGTCTTACGTATATCGTCACTCCATCTAGTCTTAGGGCGTTCTACTACGTTTGCCGATTCGTGGTATCCACTCTAGAATACGTCTACCCCAACGGTTGTCGGTACTGCGGCAAATGTGTCCAGCCCACTGCCAGTTCAACTTGCTAATACGCAGAGCTGTGTCGGTGGGCGTCATACTGGGCGTCAGTTATAAGCATTTGTATCATTACATTAGTATAGATTGAGATCTGATTATCAGGAATGAAATAGGAATGATCCTTATTCTGATAGTAAAAAATAGTATAACGCAATGAATGTCCTTCAAACGACCCGGATCTGCAATGTCAAGGACGGGCGCTTAAGGTCAAGATAATTCATTGTAGACACAGCCCCACTATGTTTATAACTGATTGTGATATCTGTAGAAATTTGATAATAATTTATGTATCTGTACATAAGCTGGAACGAGGCGTGGGCCGTATCCGATCGAACAAACAAGTAAGCCGGTTCGCAGTATCTGCCGATGACAGAGGACGTTAGTCATATAGCGCAGGTTCCTTCCTACACGATCTTTGTTCCTTCGATGACACTTGTCTATGTATGTATTAACTGCGCTGACTAATACAATATAACCTATAGATATATGTATATATAGACACTCGTAGCAAGACTCGTAAATACAATGTCAAATATTCCATTCAACCGAGTCGTTTGTTCAGCTGGTTCCGTCGTTTAGAACGACACTGCTAATATGAACAATGAACATAGATACTAAAGTGGAGAACAGACTATGTTTATTATATTAACAACTTGCAAGTGTCACCTTGATGCCAGCCATCGCTTGTTTTCTGTCTAATGCAAAACAGTTTCGTTCCTTTTACGCCAGTTATCCGTTCAATTTCTATGGATCTACAATCTCTAATGAATTTTCCAAATTATGGGTTTATCAGCATTTCTTACTCTTGCGGGAGGTTCTGTCAATCTCACGCACTATTCGTAAATCATAACCCATCTGCTCTCTGAGCTTCACCTTACCGCATTGCAGGCGGTTAAAGAGTCTGGTGAATAAACTCATTCATCAATCGGATTCACGACGGTGTCTCGGCGTCAGAGTTACCGAGGCGCGCTCGCCGCCCTGCGCCACCAGTCACAGATTCAGCAGGAGTTAGTATAAAAACCACAGAATAAGAAACACCGACAACACTGCCGTCATCATAAAGTATAGTTACCTAAACACATAATTGGCGTTGCATTAGAGCCGGTGAAACTGCTCCGCTGAATGGAGCGCTCCATTCATGCAACATACACGCGTGCGCTCCGCAAAACGTTCGCTTCATTGTTACATTATTGTTTCTCAATGCGCTAAATCGATTTGATAGCCATGAATGTAATTCGATAACAACTAGTAGTATGATATTTTTTACTCTAGTTTCATTGAGAAGCTGATTCTAATGAAATTAAAAGAGACATTACGAGTATGAAGACTAAATTTCCTCCTGGTCGCCACGCTATGGATACACGCCCAAGAGCGTGAAGACAATCAACATTATTTTGTATTTCGACGTTGTTTATAGTAACTAGCTGATTTAATAAAATATTACGATATCATTTTCCTCGCTATTGTGGGAGAGACAAAATGTCAGCTTTGAATGGCAAACGGTACCTATCAGTTCCAATCTTTTTAGAGTTCCGTAACAAAATGGTGATGACAAGGATTAAAAGATGTATATTTAATTTTTCATGGAAAGTCCGTGTGATTATTGTGTGAACTCCGCAATAAACCAAGATATTATAAAAACTAACCATAATCATAAACATCGGGCTCGTGCTGACTTTGTAAAAGAAAACTTTAGAAACTAAACAATGAATGTAAAACATCATACCATATTGGGCGCTGATACGGAACCATCGGTGCGATACCAACTTGCATTTGGCCGATTATTTCCATCGACTTTGATTTGTTATCATCTATCGGAGGGCGCGTGGGCTCGCTGACGGCTCCCTTTTGCGATATAGTATCTATGCTATAAATAGAGGTATTCTTTATGGCGTAAATATAATAACACCCACACGCGACTCCCGCAGCCTCCGGGCGGGGCCGCGCGCGGGCGCCCGTGTACTCAGACTCCACCTGACGTACTTAACAATCAAAAACAATTTTACCAACTACGTAATTTACGTAGAATACTAATAGACGTCATAGCTTGGGAACATCAAAATGTCAGTAAGGATAACTACATTATATTTAGCTCCGAGATGGGTTCGACGATATTGTCACCGTTGCGGGTCGAAACTGGATCAGATTATCATAGGACCGAGGCAGATGGCATAGCAAGAGAGAGCCCTTTACCCAGCAGTGGAATAAAGAAGGCTGTGAATGATGATGATGAATTAACCCTGGAGAAAAGTACTCGTACGAATGTAAGAGTAACATGTTAAGATCTGTGTAATACCAGAAGACTTTTTACATCTGCTTAAGTATCGAGATGCAACGAGGTTTTTGGTATTCTACAGAATCTATATGCTCTAATATTCTGTTCTAGGCTTATTTGTTACTGGTAGATTTAATGTTGTGTCCGATAGAGTCACACTTATAATATAGCAAAAATATATCGGTTACGCCGCCGGTTCGTGCGTGTCAGACTTGATCATGAGAGGTTTCCTCACATTCTCACACTCAAAAAGTAACGAATTATACTTAATTTTGACTAACATTAGTTCTAAAAAAAATAAAAAGACGTCTATTTGTTGTAGGTACATACGCATGTTTTTACGATGGAATCAATTAGCAAGTCTCAAAAAACATTTTTAGTGTGTCATCGTTCATTTAAATTTATATCGACGCAAACATTCCATATTATATAATAATATTGTGCGTATCAGCCCGTCGTAAGGTTAGTGCTGATTATTACTATTATCTTTAAAATGATGTTTCAATTTTTGATTGTACACATGTATATAAAAACATTACTACAAGAAGACTTAACAGCTAAAGCATTTTCTGCCAATCATCTCCGCGGTTAAAGCAAAGATGGAGGCGTGCATCTAAAAAAGTTAATTGTACATCATAACATGAACTAGTGTAAATCAATTTTATTATATTCAGTAGTAGAGGATATCAGACGATTAACTTGTGACAGCATTTTATGTTACGAAGGACTCCATCGACGATTATAATGTGTATTGTGTTAACCATTATGTTATGGGGAAAAATCTGTGGTTCTAATGGATTTCCAGCGTAGGACAATATACATATATATATACATACATATTGCCCTACGCTGGAAAACCATTAGAACCACAGATTTTTCCTTATATATATATGTATATATATATATATATATTTCAAGCAATATATTTCCATGGAACAAATTCCAGACTCTCCTTTTTCTTCGTGGGAAAATTAAAATATTGTATAATCAACCGATAGCAGCTGAACCCGAATTTGCGTGGGATTATCTTCTTATAATAAATAATTTGTATTTTACCAAAAATAACATCGATTAAAATAACCCTTTTATTAACGTGACGGGCACGTCGCTTTGTTCTATTTTAGTAAAATATTGGCGTAGTGGTCGGATCCGGTCATCCGGTCACGCGATGACCCTGGTCACGAAGTTTTGGGTTCCCTGGATTTGCGTCAGCTAGTTGTACGTCATCAAGTTATGTCTCAGGCGGATACGTTCTCGTCTGGGTGGCTCCGATGATGCGCTTTCACCGTTAAAGCTTGGCTAATGAGTTATCTGAACTGAACTTCGAATTTTACCCATACCAGTTTTTAAGTTGAAGGACTACAATATATTTGTAACTTTATAGCCAGTGACAGTTTTTGAAACTGCCTTGAGGAATTTTGGAAACATATTACACTAACTTTACAGGTTGTACATAAATTCAAATTACGTAACTCATAAACATTATTCATCTGCATAATGATACAACCATTACGAATAATGACTATATGATAAAGATGACTTTCTGCCTTAATATCAGGATTATTCCAACTAGAATCACTACTACTCTGTCTTTTATTATTTTATTACAATCCGAGTAGGATTCATTCTGAATCACCGAGAAAAGATAGAGTAGTATTCATACCGGTATGATTTTCTAATTAGATATCTATTGTTATAATGTTCTAGAAAAGCTGACATCTTGGCTACTACTTTATTTTATTTTGTTGGATACAATCTTATTTGAATCGTAACAGTAAACTTGCTAAAATAAAAGCTCTATATCTAAACACATCAGTTACATCTGGGGTACCACAGGGTAGCTATTTGACACCCTTGATATTCGTTATTGACATAAACGATTTAATTGATTTAGTCTCTTGCCCATGCCTCTTGTAGGTACGCTGATGATCTGAAGGTGTTTATAGTCGTTGAAGGCTTCAAAGACGATCTCCTGGTCTCAGTACACCCTCTGCCTGGTGCAATCGAAACAAATGAAGCTCAACGTTATTAAATGCCTAGTCATCAGTTTTACAAGGAAAGCGCATAAATTTATCGTTGAGTAGTCACTTGCGGGAACTGTTTTAGATAGTAAATCCGTTGTTAAGGATCTTGGCGTTTTCTTCGATGAAAATCTTATGTTTCACAATTACTATGATTTCGTTGTAGAACGTTGATCACATTTGTTCGGTTTTATATAAAAACCCACTAAAATGTTCAGTCGATCAAAAAAAAACCTTTCTATATTTTATCTACACAATAATTCGACAATTCCGTTCCCTTTCTGCAAAGTGCAGAGTGACAGGATTGAGCGCAGTCAAAAACGAAATTTAAAAATTATGATAGTGACATGGGCCGTAAACTTTCATATTTTAATGAGTGTTTAAAATATTTTAATGTAACCCCTTGACACCCGTCGCAAATGCATTGACCTTACTTTGCTTTACAAATTCATTTACTCGTTTATTGATCCCGCGTTTCGTTGTTCATCTATAACACATGTTTCAGGTCTCATAACCGCAATGATCTATAGTAAACGAGTATTTTCCAACGTCTTATTATACCCCTTTTGTGAGAATGAGCCAATATAATGAAATACTCGTCTCTTACAGACACATAGATATATTTCACTTAAATCTATACCCGTTTCAAAAACAGATAAAGATTATTTTAGACTTTAATTTAAAAAATAAATAGAATAATGCCAACTACATTTTTATGTATTTTGACTGTAGAACTGACTTATTTATTATTTAATTTATAATTATAATTAATTAATGACTTGATAACTAGCAAATTAATTCTCTAGCGACTTATTAAAATTAAATTAACACATAGTTTTGGAATGTGATACAGATCTCTAAGGTAGGTATATTGAATTGGAATTAATATTATTACATTCTGTCTTGTATGTATGTATCGTTATATTAATATAATTTTTGAAATTAATTTGAGTACGACTTGTAACTTTGAGCAGCATGCTCTGGCATGCGGTCGGTCATAAAACCCTATAAAACGAGGAAATCTTATGAACAAAAACATACTGCGAGTAGGTACTTAGAAGCATAAATAATCTGTTGAAAATGACGATGATGGGCCTGGTTCTCAGAAATTCTCAAAATGAAATTTTAAGATATTCTGCTGATGAGAGTAACCAACTTAATTAGTGAATCAGCTTCAGTGAAGGGCTAGTGACTAGTGTGCTCCTGGTTTTTTTGCTTTTAAAATGAAACAAGTAGAGAATTGCTTATTGTCTTTAGTCGTATGGCTATATAGTTCTTAATCCTGGTCCCCGTGGAAAGCGGTAGCGGCAGGTTTATCGGTTGACGTCACGCGCCTGACGTCAAGGAGATCGTGAGTTCATTCACGAATTTATCCGTCCATGGTCACGGCCGTTGACGGATTACTTGTGCATATTTTAACTCACTTTTACTACTTGCAGTTTTTTTTGGTGATAGTAAAGAAATGATTTGTTTCTACATAAGCGAAGATATTTTGTTTTTTAAGTTTTAACCTCGGTTTGCGTACTTATACGTTCACGAATAAGATCCGTAGCAATATTACAAGAAAAAAATCATTATCACAATATATACCGAGGTTTATGTGTGCGTTTATGCGGTCAGCGCGGGGAAAACAAAACGTTTCCTTTAATATTTCCTACTGAACTCTGAATTCGACGCTACTTTCTCACTCACTTTGTTACATCTATCGATCCCATTTTATTAATAAAATGTATTAAATTCCTTTTATCTATGAGAGAGGTTTTTGCACATTATCAAGTAGGCACTAAAATGTACATCTTTACTTTGCTCATAATTTTATTGACAAAATGCGTTTAACTGAAATTTATTTAGCCGTACCTAATCAATCTGCGACACGTCATGATGCCTAAACTTAACGTAATGAATTTAAATTTGATCGTTAAGTATGTCTTGTCTTATTATCCGATGGCGATCCAGACAGACTTTAATTTGCGCCAATTGATAACCTGTTTGCATAAGTTCGTTAACACATTTACATACAGACAGGACGTTGCAAGGTAGGTAAGTAACCGAGTAGTTTCGAGAAATATCATAAAAAAAAACTATGCATAATATGTATTTGGGTCTTATTATAACTTCCCTATTTGATTTCATAACATGGAACAAACCTTTATTAAGTATTATAATGTTCATAAATTCACGCCTACTTGAAGCTGATATATTTACTAAGTAAGTATAATTTTATTTAATGTTCTTCTGAGGCCCGTTTCTTAAAATAGAGCGTTGTTTAAATTTACTTCCCAGCTTATACTTGTATGGTTAGTTCGCGTAGGTGCAAGAGTGGTCTACGGCCTCGACACACTTGCTAAAATACAATAATAACCGGAGTCCGTCCGCGACGAACTATGTTGAGGACGGAATGTTTGAATATTTCACATCAAAACATAAACTTGCGTAGGTTCTCCTTTGTCCGGCCGTCTTAGGTCGTTAAAAGTCGTGCCAGGACGGGAACGCGCAAGGCTCGCGTCCCGAAGTAAAAAACCGTCCCTCGCAGGCGGTCATTGGCAGCGGGTGGGTCGAGCCGCATTCCAGCGCGCCGCCGCCCGCGCCGGCGCAGCGCACGCGCTCGTACGCCCACACGCACCGCGCGCGCCGCTACCCGGACCCGATCACGACCGTTGCTAAATAGCTATATGAATTTCTCCCCATACCACACCCTAAATCCTCCCCGGAAAACACATTCACAGATAATAAAACTGTCGGTCAAATGTATTTACTCTTATCATTAAATAATTTTGTCGGCGATATTCCGCCCAATGCAATAAAGTCCCTGATATTCTCGCTGGAAGTAAAAAAATACTGTCTAGTTGCAGGGTTGCCAGATAGGGCCATCAGTGCGGTCGCTGCGCCCGCGCCCGGCCGGGGCCGCCGGCTCCGGCCTCACACCGCACTCGTTCATTAATACACGGCCGACCGTGTCATGGCTTCCGGCCTCCGCCCCGCGTCCATTCAAATAAGAATTGTATTCGCATGAATCCGATGCCGTCGGCCGCTTACACAATGCACTACTACAAGTACTCACTATGTTGCGCATTTAAATGAACCATTCTCGTTCATTGTTTTAGCCGAGCGACATTCTCCGTCGTTACGACGTCGCCGGTCGCACCTGCACGCCGAGGATATGGCGGCTTGCGTAATTGACACTAAACGAAGTCCGTTCACCTACATGTAGGCAAAATCGAATCGAACAGTCGGCATTATCACATTGGTGGGTGCGTAGGTGGGCTCCCTGAATGGCCGTGTCGGATCTGCGCCCACGCGATACGCCGACGCTGCCTACACTACCCACAGAGTGCCACAAGCGACACGACAAGCTCGTGTATGGTGTACAATATTCATATTAAACGACAGTTCGCCGATCGCTAGTGGCCACTGAAAACAATTATTTCGAGGTTCCACTCACGCGAAGTTAATCCAATTTGTTTCATGCGAGCGACTGTCTGCCGCACTTCATTGATGAGAGGTTTATTTCACATTCAATGAACATTTGCCCAACTCGTTTGTTAAAATAAACTCTAATAATATTGCTGATTTTCCAGTTTTTTGCGTCTGATATCTAAAAGTAGGCATTCGTAATATCTCAGTTCAAGGTTCGGAGACGCTTATGAAATATTATTTAATCAGTAGTAGGTACAGAAGAGATCGGGATGATGGAAAGTACCTATATTGCTATATTATAGTAAGGCACTTTATCCAAACGAATGTTAGAACGATTGTTACTTAAATGTTACACCTAGCCTGTCAACTATAAAAAAAAATGTTAGAAGAGTTTTACAAGAGGCTATGGAGCAGTCATACCAGTGACAAAACTTGGTTGGTTTTTAAATGGAACTAACTATTGGTCTTCACCAATAGTTAGTTCCATTTAAAAAAAGGCTTATTATAAGGCTAAAGGGCTTATTATTACATTCATCCATCTGTCTCTTAGAGACTGTAGCCCTAGCGTAGACATTCGGAAATTATGAAATCAAAATATAGCTTCGACAACAAGCGTCCATAAGCTTATTGTCATAAACGGCGTTGTTAACTCTACTCGCCCTGCAGCCTACATGCACCTACAGTACAACCCACATGGGTTGCCTTAAATATTATAGTACATATAGGTATAGTCGGATATTTGTTATCGCTTTGATGCTATATTTTTCAAAGTAAAGACTATAAACATTAATGTGTGGCAATGGCGGTACCAGTCGTGGGTTGAACCACTAATTTGATTGCTTTCAAAACAGCAAACTGAATGGCGACGGGACGATTGAGAGGGTAAATTTGGGAAAAGTGTCGCGTGGGAGGCGACGCGTTTTCGGTGCGGGGGGAGGGTAGGGGTGCGGGCAGGGCAGAGCGGGGTTCACAAGGAGCGGCGAGGGCGGGCGGAGTAAGGACGCGGCGCGTGGGCGGCCATTGAGCCGCGGGCGCGGGCAGGTGAGGTGAATGGGGGGGCGCGCGCCCTCTCCCATCCCATTGAACTGCCCGCAGCCGGCGATCGATCGCCCTCCGCGCCCCGCGACCCGCGCGCCTTCGCCCTCCGCCTACACATTCCTTTAAACCTATATGCATTTTTATTGTTTTGCGACCCTCAACGAGACTTGATTTAAGTATTGAATCGGATCTGTAATCTGAATGGATGAAAGTTTTCATAGAGACGTTCCGCTAATACTTTAATTCTGTATCGAATTACGAGACTCGAGGTCTTATGAAATTTAAGTAGCCTACACAATATTTCGCTTCCAGTTCGTTGTAACTTGACTTGGACGTTAAAATATAAAATGTTCTTATAGCAGTACGGCTCCATGAATGATTGATGGCTTTATGTGGGGCAGATGTGGGCTTAGTAGCCGCCGCTGGACCTTCGTAATGAGATTAACATTTTCATTTCGCTTACAAGTTTTGACATAACTCGCCGTAAGGCTCGCCTTTTGTATAATTACAGCTATTTAATATTTCACTCTACGTCTCTTGTGAAACGTAAGTCTAGGTTTGCCATAACTTACTCGAGGCAAAGGACCAACATTTTCCATTGTTTATGATAATGACTGCATGGTCTCTACATGTGAGGACTTTGTGAGACGAATTCTATTCATTCATTGACTCAGCGCGTTGTTATTGAGAATCTTGTCTGACAGAAATGCCTGGAGTTTGTAATTGTTTGGAATGTTATAAAATGTTTAGATAAGCGAAAGAGTACTTCTTAGAGGTCTAGTCTTAGCTTACTTAAAATCTTTCCCTCTCTACTGTCGACTGTCTGCACTAAAAGTAATCCTCAGTATTTATTTCTTATCTTATCCCAAAGAAAAAGTTTTTCACTCTAACATGAGAGTGGTCAAGAAAGGGCTTTAAATTTTTTTCAAACGCCATATTGTTGATCACTATCAAATCATTTTTGTGATTACAAAACTGATCAAAAGACATACTTTTCAAATTCTGATAAGTCAATATTAAAAAGCAGTGGATAGCGAAGGGCTGATGATGATGATGATGATGATGAATATTAAAAAGAAATTTGGCGCTGCTTTATATGGTAATGTAACAACGACGACGTTGTCAACTGAAGAAAGCACGTGCTTCTCTTCTCTACATTCTATTACGCGCGCGCCTCCGTGCTGGCGAGATCCTTCTGGCCCTCGCGGCAAGAATATAAAGCCGTCACAATAAGTAACCGGTCTTCGAAAGTAGTTGTATATTAAATAAATAAATTAATATCGCAGGACATTACACACAGCGCCATGTGATCCCAAACTAAGCAAAGCTTGTACTATGGAAGTCAGATAACTGATATTATAATAAATACAGAATACCCAGACACAGAACAAACATTTGTTTATACCACAAAGTTTGTCCGGTGTGGGAAGCGAACTCACACCCTTCAGCACTTGAAGCAGACATGCTACCAATGAAGCAACAGGGCTGTCAATATTATGTGTTTATTGTTTCCAGATTTGTGATTTCTGTCTTAATTTGTTTCCAGGTCTCTCCGCATCTCCGGGTCTGGTTGCGAGGAGGCGCTGTCGTCGGGCTCGTCGTCCGAGTGTGAGGACACGCACACACACATGCAACAGGATTTCCCCATCGAGATCCTACCCAATTTGTACCTCGGCAACTCGACCAACAGCGAGGATTGCGACGCTCTCGCTAGGCATAACATAAAGGTAACCAGCGTTTCTAATTCTCATTCTTTATTTATTTTCCATGGAAAACAAACAGCTGCAAATTTATACTATTATAAAGAAAGATTTGATAGTTTGTTTGTATTGAATAGGCTCAGAAACTACAGGACCGAATTCAAAAATTCTTTCACCTTTGGGAAGCTACGCTATCCTCGAGTGACATAGGCCACTTTTTTTTTACTGTGTTCCCACGGGAACGGGAACTACGCGGGTAAAACCGCGAGGCGTCCGCTAGTTGAGAAAATAAATAGCGAGATAAGTGATAAGCCAAACAAGTTTAAACTTATGCTATCTAGACTAAGTTTTAAGTGCCCGAGCCTACACCGGCGCAAGGACTGATATAAGAATGATAATACATCTATAAATACTTATTTACAATTTATACAAAATATTAAAAACAAATAATAAATTTACAATATAAGCCTCATAAAAGTTTTACAAAGTTTTCTTTGCTAACCTTTATTTAAATAAGAAAACGAAATATACTCAACTAGTTATACTATTAGGATAAAAGTGAGATGAGAGAGTCACCACTGCCACCGCGTCCTTGAGAGTTCTACTTACTAAGAGTCTTATTTAAAAACGTTTAAATAACAAACGTGTTTTTAGTTTTGTGCAATCAAATATGAAGTGTACATCAATATCTTACGTCATTTAACTTTAAAAGTCGTTTTTACGTAATGCCTTAGTGCCAGTAGACATGGTGACTGGTGAGAGACGCGTGGCGGGAAGGTGAGAGTGGGTTCACAGGAGAAACAAGATAAGAAATACGTATTCTAGGCACGCCTGTGTGCGTCTGTGTAAGAAAGGCTGACCAATCTGCGTAGAACAAAGCGCTGCAGTTGAGTTGAACGAAGTGAGTGCTCGGATTTAGTATTGTCATCTAGTAGGTAGGTACCTATATAGTAAATTTATGTCACTGGGTTTTTTATGGTTGATAAACTAGGTGTTTGACCACAGCACACCTGATGTTAAGTGACGGTGTAGTTGAAGATAGTAAAGCACTTCTAGCCTGATATGATTCTGGCTTTCAATTGAGGCCAGAACACACAGTTGGTGCTTGGCGGCAGATTTTCAACTTGAGTGTAGCTAACCGAGTACCAGAAAACCATCATCATCATCCTACCACCATGCTGTGGTTTCCTCACGATGTTTTTCATCACTAGCAGCTCAAGGTAATTATTAGTTTGGACCTACGCCCTTCGGCGTGTGAATCAACCGCGTTAACCACTGAGCTATCATCGCTACAATATGGTTGTTACAAATGAATTGATCAGTATTGTTGTGTGTTCCCCAGTACGTGCTGAACGTGACGCCCGACTTGCCCAACACGTTCGAGGCGCAGGGTTGCGGCATTAACTACCTGAAGATACCCATCGCCGACCACTGGAGCCAGAACCTCGCTGTGCACTTCCCGCAGGCCATACGGTTCATTGGTCAGTACCATTACTGCGAGCGTAGGCCTTATTCTTATTCGGAATGGGGGCGATAAGTCCTGCACTGACGTCCCGCTTGGGGTGTATAGTGCAATGTGCATTTCCCCCTACCAGCGTCTACCCGAGCCAACCCAGCTTCTTAAAGTATCGGAGCGAGGCTCTGGGTCGCTGGCAAATTATACATAGTTTAGGTAGCTATGGGGCTCATATTTTATTTGTATTGCTATAGAAGGTACCTAATATGATATAAAATTTTAAAAAATATTTCTTAAATTAAAAACGATAAAAAAATCTGGTTTCTGCGCTAACTCTGTACCGTAATTGCCGCGTTGTAGTCTGTCTTTAAAACACCTTGAAAGGGATTAATTATTAATATTGATTATAATAATTAATCGTTGCAGGAGCTCGTCTCATTTCTTGATATGACATATCACTTCAAGAAGTTGACAGAGCAGTTTAAGCATTGTTTTATAAGTAAGGCTATTAGTGAACTTCGTTAAAATCGGCGTTCTATTTAACACGTCTGTATTGTATAATAATGTATGGTTTGACGTATGTGTGCGTGCAGAGGAGGCGATGTCGGCGCGCTGTGGTGTCCTGGTGCACTGCGTGGCGGGCGTGTCGCGCTCCGTCACCGTGACGCTGGCGTACCTCATGCAGCGGCACCGGCTCTGCCTGCGGGACGCGTTCGAGCTCGTGCGCGCGCGCAAGACCGACATCGCGCCCAACTTCCACTTCATGCGACAGCTGCACTCGTTCGAGCGCGACCTCGGCCTCCACGAGCACAGCGCCAGCCTGAGTAAGGTCTGATTCTACTTCACATACTAACCGACGAATATCTCGAAACAGTTCGACCCTAAAGTTAGGTCATGGACAGGCATTATCACTAATTATTATTTCAATAAAAAATACTTTTTAATGCAATCTTACGCCGGGCTTGTTTTGGTAAGTCTTATCTCTTACCATATGCCATAATCTTGTTTGTCTCATTACATATCACAAAAAAGACTATTTACGATTTATATACTATGACTGAAAGAATTTACAACATAATTTTTTTAACTTAACACGTTGTAAATCTCGTATGTAACAGCCAGCATTATATGCGGCAACGGCTTTAAATTAAGACAATCTATAACAAACGGTAACTAAAACTTACCTGACATATCCCTGTTTGGACATGATTGTTTACGTGATATTTGCCTTAATCATGTTAGGAAATAAGCAGTTAGTTACATGCATCATGTTCACGAACAAACTGAGAAAAGTGATCTGTAAATAGTTAACATTACTTTTGTGAACAACCGTGATAGTTCATAACAGCGTTGCCATTTATGTATACTATAGACGGTCTGTTTTTGCGTATTTTCCGAGTTTATATGCTTTAGTGTAACGTGTGTGTTGTGTGCAGGTGTTGGAGGAGCTGGGCGTGCGTGAGGTGCAGGCGCCGGACTCGGGGGTGGAGCGCGGCGGCGCGGGCGCGCCGGGTTCGGGGCGTGCGGGCGCGGGGGGCGCAGCGCCCTGCGGCTGCGCGCCGCCGCTCGGAGTCTCGCCCGACTCCGGTATCGAGTTCGACCGCTGGAGCGCGCCGCGCGACACGCCGCAATGACAGTTCTTCTCGCCGCCCCACCACCCCCCTGCCTGAGCCCCCCCGCACTGACTCCGATGCGCTGCCCGACCGGGTGTTTGGGATACAATCGATGTCACCAAGGCGAGCTCTATTGTAGACCGCGTCTGCTTGACATCAGGCGAGACGGCGGTCGTACGCGAGCCTACTTAACAAATAAAAACTGCACTCCAGCTTCGTAGTCATGCGTCCGCGCTCCACTTCACCTGCTTGCGTTAGATATCTTACAGTTTATAGTACTAACTAGAATGTATAAGATGTACAAACATTGCACTACCCACGTTGCGGGTCGGTACCGTTCATAATCCGAAAGTACAAAAGTGTGTGTATTTTGTTTTAGTTTTATATGTGGAGCCTCGCATGTCGCATTCACTGTAACTCGATTGTTCTGTAAGTAGGTATTGCGCGGCTATTTGTACGCGCGACCGTCGGTCGTCGGTCGTCGGTCGTCGGTGCACTGCGAGCGGTGTTTTATCGACAAATATTAGTAGTTATGTGTAGTTATTTGGTTTAATAGCACGTTTTATAAACATAGTTGTTTGGGCACGCTGCTAACTAATTACACGTGTAAATCTAGATAAAGTTATATTTCTAGCGGTGCACTTCGTTGTTATGAACATAATGTTTAGTGCCACAGAACGTATAGTGTCTAAGAGCATTTAGAATTAAGAATATATATACATACATTCATATATATATATATATAAATGTACTTTATACATATTGGTTAAGTCAATTTTTATAAGTTTGATATCGATGTATTTAGGGTATATTGGAACCATAAGTTGAGATGCATTCCTGACTATGATATCTTCCATTACGCTGTGCATTTCCTGTCCCAGATCAGTAAGTTGGTGTAGGTAGGTTGTTAGACGTCAGTGCGTGACATGTGTAGTCGCGCGGCTCGCCCCCTCTGTGAGGGCGGCGAAGCGTTCGGTCGGAGTCACCGCCGACTCTTTTTGTGCCACATTAAATCCAAATTCTTAGTTTATCTAGATATTATTTGTAAGAAATCGGTTGTTGAATGGATACAATATTTTGTAACTGGGATATGTATATTTTTCATATAATGTTTATTAACGTGGGCTTCTGAAACTCTTCCATTATTGTTGATTAATTAGTACGAGTGGTCGTGTACGAAAGAGTGAGTGATTGATGAGTATGTAGTCATAGTTAATCATTACCACATTACTAGTAATATATTTACAATTTGTACTAATGGAAATACTTGACAATGGCTGACCACTGCATTTTCTTAAATACAGTTTAGTGTGTTTTGTCAGTTAATTAATAAATACATATGACTAAATAAACGTTTCAATATTTTATTTTTCTATTGATGTCCTACAAATCTCTACCGAAAACTCGAATAACAATATTACAATATTATTTGAGTGGTCAGTAAATACATTTATAGCTAGGATATTTAAGAAATTTAATAATAAAAATAGAAGTCTTAGTTAGACTATTTTTGTATGATCATATTCTATATAAAACATTGATGGCTACTTGGGGTTTACATTCCTCCAGTCAAATAGTGAAGACTCGACATAATATGTATTATTTTTATTCGCATGAAACTGTTACACAATCTTGAAAAATATTTTTATATACAGATCTATGAAACTAGAAAATTGTTTAAACAAGTGGCAAGCTTTAATATTAAGTGTATTATTATAAATATAGTCTATTGTTGCTGTAAACTTGTTATGGATAAGATTCGAGAGTGTGTACTGTCAGCCAATGTAATATTTCACAAAGTAGCCTAGTCGTGGGCAAGTAATGAGATACTTGCATTACAATTACCTACATATTGGTTTACAATTTAATTTTAAGATAAAAACACCAAAGCACACACATGGCTATTCTTAATAGAATCATGTTTTCTCTTCCGTATTACGTGTACTTTCAAGTAACTGAAACATTTCCCTATATTTGATACAAACCGCCTTTAGCCTTTTAGGTATGTAGTTAAATAAATATTCCTTGGTTGCACTCTGTGTGTAGTATTAGTGTAAAGTTATAATGTAGTGCACAAAATCTAAACACAAGGTCCATGGGCTTGTAACGGCCCATTGACTCACCTAAGCATCTAATTATAATAATTAATAATGATTTAACAAGAATGTAAATAAATTATTGTAACAATTATGTTGTATCATAAATTTCATGTTATCTGAAAATGTTGGTAATGTTTTAGAAATATTTTAGTGCTTTTTCTTAAAGGTACCTAAAGCCATAAGGCGCACGTAATATTAACCACAAACAAGAATATAAACACTGTTAATTGATAAATTTGTTTTATTTCAAGTACATAAACATACATAATATGTAAAATGAGTTTAGTTTCCAAATAACTATATTTCTCTAAGAGGTGTTGTTCGCAAAATCCCTTCTAAAAATACGCTAAGAGATTTAATGTATAGAATTTTTAGATTTTTTCCCCGAAGTAGGTGTGCATACTGACACGTCACGATGTCACGTTTCCGCACTGAGAAAGAATCGTTCGTCCACCAAATATGTATCTTACTTCTTGTCACAGAACAAGCAACAACCAGCAAAATACGAGTAATAGCAGTATAATATATCGGCATTATAAGTGTTAGACAGAATAAAACACAACATTATTTAATTAATTTATTTCTCGAGATGTAGATGAAATACAATAAAATTGTTAATAACATTACATTTACATAATATGTACGTGTAACAACTAGGTACAAGTTTCGAATACGATGCTCCGTTAAATTGTTTGTCTGTTGATACAGTAATACTAGTCTAACCATAAAAATAATAAAAATCTTTCCTACTAATAAATCTCAATCATTACTAATTGACTATCGTTGGGTGAATACTGAGAATACTCTCAGGAACTAAGCTACGCGTAATTCTATTTTTTTTTCGAATAGGCCTCGCGTCTCGTTTCATTATGTAACTCTCCATTTCGTTCATAAATAAACTTTGACATATACAAACAGGTGTACAAAACGTCAACATAATACTATAGTAGGGATACCACTACCTACGTTATATACAAAGGGTCATATATGCTGATACCATATTCCCAGTTCCAAATATGTATTACGTAAATTCTACCTAGCAATAATAATGTAATCGTCTAAAGGACAGTGGGGTGTTATTGTGACCTTAACATTTGTGGAGCTGCCTATTTGTAATAGTTGCCTGATGTTTAACGGGCTTCTGTAAGGGCCGTGACAAGGATCGATCCCGTTACACCTACTTGTATCACCATTTAACCTGCTATAGATAAAATTTAACAGTTGCAATATAGTTATCAGTTGTCTGCATAATACCAGAAGCCTTCGAGTGGCTACAACTCTTGACATTAGGGCTAGGCCACGCAGCCTATAAAAACTTACTTATTTAATACCAGCGATCCAATACTGACATTTATTTATAGTCCTAGTTCCGGACATCCTCGACGAGAGGCGTGATAAAGAAGAATCTGGTCCCGAAATAATACAATACGTTATGATTCTTATGCATAACGTGTTCCCAAAACATGATTTAGGATCGAGTAACCGGACATTCACGACAATACAATAGACAAGTTATTCTAAAATCTAGGTAGTTATAACGGATAAGGCTATTTATTTGAACGGCCAATCGACTCTGGTACTTTGCGGCCATGGTCCAGCGCCAAATTGTATCAAGAATGGACGTACGAACCCCAGCAGGGCCGCTGTTAGGTATATATGCCCGCTACAGTTATTCTCGGTCCTCCGAATGCAACTCCAATTGTCCGGTGTTTTTTAAAATTTTCTGATTTATTTTTATTTGTTTAGATACAAAGAAAATGGTATAATATATTTTAATGAAACATTTCCTTTCTATATACCGATCGGAGAACCACGAATATTACTGAAATATACTTTTGGGCCTTCAGCGATGTCTGCACTGAGTTTAATGTATTTTGGCACATTTATGTGCTTAGAGTATTCACACTTAACAAAAGTTATTTACAACAAAGGCTCATAAATATCGATTATTGCTTTTCGTTTTCATGATTATTCTAGTGTTATATCTGTAATAATAACGAGATACATTTCTAAATAAACATTAAAGCAAAATTGTGTTTAACACACCATAAATAGCGAAGCAAGTAAAGGAATGCAATACAAAATACGCACTGAATCCATCAGAAAATGGTACACATACAATGAAACGATACAAAATGTTACAAACGATGACTAAAAATTAATAGCCAAATTCTGTTAAAAACACCATTGTTTCTTAGATACCGTTTTCGATGAATCCGGAGGAAATAGAATAAAGAAAAAAAATTTCTTTGGAATGTTTCGAAGTCAGAAGAAAAATGATTAGCGACACACACGTGTGGGAAATATACGTCCACTGATAACTAGACTAAACGAGAAAGGCACCCGCCGTTTTCGATTTTATCTATTGGTCCTCCGCAAGTATTATTACATGGCTATTCAAATATAATGCAATTTTATAATAGTGTATATATAGCTATGATAATGGCACAATGGTTCAACTTTAGCTGCTTTTTGAAAGTGCCGTTAAAATAAATCCAAAATATGTATACCTAACAGGTACCTAAAGGAAATATTAATAGTTTTATAACGTAGACTGGTAAAATTACTCTAATTTAATAAAAAAAAAGTTTATCTGTAGTTTCAATGGGTACAAGCAACAACAGAGGGAGAGTAACAAGTTTGTCATTACTGTCAATCTATTGTTGACCGTCCCAGAGAAATATCATTACACTAGCTACTAAGGCGAATTTTTTGTAAACATTACTCAAAACTAAGTTTACCTAATATTATATTTCTGTTTTAATCACTAATACAATATCTACGATTGACATGAAAATTGGTGCATAATTTTTACATACTAAGGTCACGTGGCTTCTTTACAGTCGTCACATAATTTAGTAAAATTAAGTCTATATATATCTTATATAAAAAGTAAATGTCCACTACCGTTAAAAATTGCTTGGATAATATCTTTACATATCGTTTGTTCCGGTTTTATTTCTGACATCATCGGCGTCAATGGACCGCGTCTATGTCGCGTTGCGCGCGAGATATCTTAACCTGGAACAGACAACCGACGTCAGTGGCTCCATAGCGCTGGCTCCGATAAATCATTATACAAGTAAAAATTGAATTAGCGTACATGTATTGCGTCATGACGTAATCCTCTCGGAGCGATTCACGTTCGGAACATCAACTGAATTGGGAGTGAGGCCTTTGTTGGGACATCTGATAAGTAAATTCATGTTTAAACAAACAGTTCAAAGACAGCCCCAAATTAAGCGTTAATTCCATAGTCATTGCAAATCCCGGTGTTTTAAAAATATTATTATCGTTAGAAAAAGGTACAAAATGTTCCCAATGTGCGACGTGTTGTTGGTTAGATCACCGGAAGCGAGGCAGAGGCAATAAGCTACAAATTAAATTGAACCCAGCAAAGGCTTTAATGAGGATGAAAACAGTAACTGGTGCGATCATGATTCAAGCGAACTAAGCTAATGATGGTAGTCGGCGAACTTTTATTAAGCTGACGACATTTTTTTAAGCTTTCACATACTTAAATAGTATTAACAGATGTGATGATATGACCACCGCAGACAAACGAGTGAAACGAATCAACCACACCAATATTTAACATCAGGAGAATTGTGATGTGGTCAGTCATCAATAAGTATCTGTGAGTGATAAAAAAGAAAAGCTTGACAGGACAACTGACATAATGATATGTGAACGAATCTAGCAGTCGGCACGCCACACTTTCACACCCGGGCAAATGTCGGAAATTACACTGCGAACACAGTGGTCTTTAAGGATTTTACGAGGTGGCGACCACTCGTCAAGAGGTCATGACTTTTTTTCATTTTTAATCGATTTCTTTGTGTTAAGCGTTCACATAGGGTGCAAATTAGAAACTGGTTACATGCCTTTTTTGCTCAAATTGTTATCTGGCGGCAACGGCCTGAACACAACAATAAGGCACTGTGGTCGATAACGCCGTACAAATCAATGTACCTGATATTGAAATATTAAATTAAATCAAATCAGTCGCGTTAATCACAAACGTCAACTGCTGGAATTTACGTTTTTCGGCAAATGGTAGACGTAATTATTCCAGAGCTAGTGATTGGGGATTGTTATTTTTTTGGGTGGAATATTTTTAATAATGTTTTTGATAATAATCTATGGGCGATTGTTAACCGCACGTCGGGCAAAAGCGAAAGACGCGGTGCCTAGATATACGATACGCTAAGTCAGCGGATTGTTATATACCGTCACCCGGGGGTGACGGTATATAACAATCCGCTGACTTAGCGTATAGCCAAGCTTTTGTCTTGTTTTACTAGACGCTGGCTAACAAATAATCAAAGCGAATCAATGAGCAATCACGAGCAACGAGCATCCAACTCTATTTCAGGTCTTAGAACTAATCTTTTACAGTAGAAAAATCGTAATTTATAAGTAAACGTGTTCAAATAATCACAAAACTCCGAAGGACTTGGCTACCTTGTCTTTAGGCGTGGCCTGGTCGCCGGCCTCAAGCGCAAACATCTTCATCTTGTCCTTGAAAGAGAGGTGTTCCGGCACGGGGGCCGCCGCCGCGCGCGCTGCCGCCTCCGCCGCCAGCCGCCGCGCGCGCGGGTCTCTAAAAACAAACATAACATGTTTAGGGCGGTATTTTACAACTTTTAATAAACATATTTTGAATCCAATATTTTATTTATCCGCTTCGGTTGTTGTTGTTTTGTGATGTGTACTGTTAAATAAATCTGATTAGCAATCACGTAGCGCGTAAATTACGAACTTGGGTCACCAATATACAGACTTATAGTAACACAATCGTAATTGTATGTTTATATTGCTATTTCTTTTGCTTTATTTATTATTGTATATTGGAAATAAAACATTTTCTTATCAATCTTATTGATACAATTTATTTTTTGTGAATTCTTCAAAACTTTTTGAACTAAAGTTTTAATAAACCTCGATAAAGCACCATGTTTTTCTAGCAAATATATTTACGGGGATATTGGACTCTACCTCTAAACTTTTAGTTCCGGGGATCACCTCATATATCTGACCAAAAGTCCACTAGAGCAGATAAGCTGAGCCATGCAACCTAGTGAAAATTTGAGTCATATACAAACCTTGTATCGAGGATAACCAGCCCGAATCTTCAGAAAGAAATGTAGTCAAACGGAAATCGTGACATTTGAGAACAATGTTAGGAATTTGAGGAAATAATGCGTCCAATCTGTCTTCTTTGTAAATTAGGCGGGGAGTAATACGTACTTGTAAACTTCCTGTGCGCCGATAACTCCTGGTGTATGCGTGAGGACGGCGCCCGGCCCAGGCGCAGTGGGGGTAGTAGGGGAAGCGAGCATCGACTCGGCCTCCTCTATGAACTGGTCGGGGTCTTCGATCAACGGCGGTGGGGATGTGGACGGAGGAGCGGGAGGCGCGCCAGCTCCTCGCTCGTGGAACGACACGCGCTTATCGCGACCGCTATTTACTGGCGATCTGGAGAATAGTTTAGAACTTAAACGCAAATCTTGATGCGAAATCACAACAAATTGGTTTCGACGACGCGCTCGTCGCCACTCTGAGCTCGGTCACTAATGTAATAATTAATTATCTCTTAGATTGGGTTTCATATTTTGTTTTGTAATGTGTCGTTCTTTGTCTAAGGCCGAGAGGTCCCAAGTCTGTATGCAGAGTCGGATAATTTGTTACTACATAAATTTATGAGGCGGCTTCTGTACTCATACAGGATGGAAGAATGGCGACCGATTGAAAGGCGAGCCACCACCAGCACCGGGACAGGTGATCACGACCACTCTGCCAAGAGCGCAAACGACTAAAGAAGACAGAAACAGAAGGAAGGAAGATACAGAATGCGGGTAACTCACTGTGGCGTGGCGAGGTCATGTGGCGCTGCCTGTGGGGAGAGTGCACGCGCGCGTGACGCCATCACCGCGAAGGAGGAGCCGCGCGCGGGCGGCGCCGGCGCCGACACCGTCAGTGCGGACATGCCGCCCGAAACCTCACACACGACGCTTTCCTCGTACGTGCTTTGTATCTGGAGAATAACTCGTTCATTACATGCGAATAAAGCTACAAACAAATTCAATTTATATCTACGGGGTTTACGCAAACGGTTTAAGAATTTATATATGTTTCTGCAGGTTAGCTTTTTATAAACCGGTTGACGGAAAAGAGGAACACCATATATACTGTTGTAAACACCGTTAATGAAATTTGCATTTGCATATAATATACTGGCACATACCGTTTCCTGCGCGTATCCGTTGGTGCTGGGTTGATCTGCGCGGTTCGTTTTAAGTATCGACTTGGGTGGATGCGGCGAGTGCGGGGCGGGGGCGGGTGCAGAGGTGGACACGGGAGGGGAGGTAGGAGGGGACGGTGTTATATGCTCCTCTTCCTCGACGTCACCGTCAGCCGCGCCACGCTCCTCCTGATAGGTTTGTAGAGATGATAAAAACAATTACTTACACGAGTACAAACAACTACAAAACTTGAAAATGAACAAAGATACCCCTGGCCCATGATAAAAGGAATACGTTTGCTACGATTTTGATCTCGACGCATACTAGGGGAACATCGTTTAACAAGATCAAGTGGTTACTAGCTAATAACAACTGAGATAGTTTCAACACACCTTAACAAACAATTGGCGGGTTCATCAATTCCCACCAGGACAAACATTTTGCACGATAAATGTTTGTTGTGTCTGGGTGTTCAGTATATAAAAAAAAAGTCGGAAATGGATTTTGGTCCACATCGATTTCATCATCGTCCGCCATGGTAATATTTTTAATCGTCAGTGCACACAGCGGTGCCGTCGGTCGTGGAACCCCAAATTAATCCTATGCCACTCGCGCGACGACCGAACTACTGACGCTTAGATCAGTTCACTCGTGAATGAAGCCTCCAACTCGTTCGTTTTCATTCTCTGTGAGTACTAGGATGCTGGGCAATATGGCGCTAGTTATAACAAAATATCGATACAATACCTCGCATATAAGTAGGCAACTTAACCAAAGCAGCAATGCCCTGGACTTGTTTTGTTATTTTGTTTTTTGTTAGTTATATTCTATTCTATTCTGTGTATCGCTGCAATGGTTCTGGACATGCGTTATCTCTCAGTGTCAGGAGAGCGTCTCGTTTGTCTCATTACTATGATATAAAAAAAAGTAAGTGTAGTAGCGAGCTGCGGTACCTGGTCGTGCTGCGTAGCGCGCAACTCGAAGTCCCGCTCGAGCTGCAGGGCGCGCAGCTGCTGGCTCTGCGCCGGCGAGCGCGCCGCGCCCAGCTGCACCAACATCGCGATCGTCGCATCTCTGTCACACACAAACAACTTTTACTCCACGCATCCATCTTCTGTCATAAGACGTAGGTTGGAAAACTAATCTCGTTAACTTCCCGAAACCAGAGGGCCTAGTAAAAATAAAATTCGATATTCAAGCATACCATCTTTGACCACATCACTTAACATCAGCCTGTGAACTATAAAAATAATATTGCTTTTACAAGTCAAAAAAATTATGGGACAGCTTAATGTAGGTACATTTATTACGTTTCTATTAGCGCTATCTCTAATCGAATGCTACTTTGTCTAGTGTAGACCCTCTGGCCACATTTTTAATTATAACTTACACCACGTCAGATTTTTGTTTAACAAATTATGTATTCTTGGAATATACTAATTAAGCCCTTTCATTTAACATCAAAGTCGGTATTTTTATTTTTTGAGTTATAAAATTCTCCATATTGGTTTAACTGTAACATCATATACAATGTGATACGCACAGAACTAAGAAACATCGATAAACATTTTATTTATTAAAACATTATGATTATATTAGATATCATGGAACAAATGAACATACATAGACTACTTAAAATCATAATCTGTCATTTTTGTGTGATCGTGTAAAATGATCCATAGTTTAATATAAATAAAAGCGAGCGTGCGACAGTTATGGTGGTACGCACCTGCGTGCCCGCGCCGCGTTCCGCCGCTGCTCGGCGCGGCGCTCGTGTTCCTCCCGCTGCCAGGGGTTGTGCGCGGGCGGGGGGCCGCGCTCCGCCGCGCCGCCACCCGCGTAGTACCCCGCCGGGGGCTCCAGCGCACTCGCTACGTACCGCTCTATAACACAGCATATTTTATATTATATAAAAAAACCGTCAAAGATGTAATAGTGTGATGTTAGCCATTACATTTTTGTGAAAAGTTATATAAAATTGAGTTTTTCAATAACCTTTCGCCTTTGTATACCCCAATGTCTCTATATATATCGGGATCGTACCTTCGTCGGGCTCTACGGTGCTCGTCTGAGGCTGCGGTAGTTGAGCTTGCGATTGATAGTACTGCTCCTCTGACTCATCCGGTCTTCTAGACATCTGCTGTAAAAGTTTAAGATGTTTATACGTCAAGATAAGATTATGTTCAATCATCATATAATCACATCAAATTTTGACAAAAATATATACACAAGTCGCTTGGTCTAACTTCTCACGACAACAAAAATTTTAGTATAAAATGTTACAGAACTGTGCTTTTAATAATAGAAAAATTTTGCCCGAGTTTTTACTAAAGTAGTTTTAAACACTGACGTCTATACATAAATCACATACTTGTGGTTTAGGTGCAACAGGTGGCTGAGACCGCTGAGGCGAGGGCGGTTGGTGCCACTCATACCTGAAACAATACATTATCATAAAAATAAGCTCCATAAGATTTCTAGAATTAGGATAAATAACCCACAGTGTGTAATAAACAACACGCGTGCACAGAACCTTTATCAGGAGATGACAATAAAGCATAATAAAAATAAAGTTGAGTCAGAGATAGATAGATAGGACAAAAAATACTGTGATTGCTAAAATCATAAAATAATGAGTAGCTCCACCTTTGCGGTGTGGAATGTTGGTGTTGCGCTGGAGATGGGATATTATGTTGCATTTGAGGCTGCTGCTGAAGTAAATGCTGCTGCTGTTGTTGTTGCTGCATTTGAAGCTGCTGTTGTTGTTGCTGCTGCATTTGTAGCTGTTGTTGCTGTTGCTGTATTTGTTGTTGTTGTTGAAGCTGCTGTTGTTGTTGCTGCATTTGTTGTTGTAGCTGCTCTTGTTGATGAATTCGCTGTTGTTGTTGGTGCTGTTGTTGCAGCTGCTGCTGGTGTTGGTGTTGCTGATGTAGTTGCTGTTGACTCGCATGCATCATTTGTGGACTTTGACCTGTGCAAACGTAATGCTGTAGTTTTTTCAAAGGCTCGCTTAGTACCTATATTAGATCTTATATTTTATTTTTTTACAAGGGTTGCATTACGATATAACCAAATAAAGGGAAATGCCACATAATATTGTATTGTTTTTTTTATTTTTTTATGCTCGGACGAAATTGTATTTAATTTAATTGTATTTTATTGCTTGACTTTTATCATTGACATTTTTGTTTTATTTTATTTTTGCTTTTGATTTGACTAATCACTGACTGTAGTTATTATTATATATTTTTTTGTAATGTTTAGTTTTAAGTTTTGCATGCCGCAAGGCGGAATATGGCGCTCATTATCTTTTTTTTAAATATCTATTGTACCCATATACGCAATAAATGAATTATGAATTATAAAATGTGGTTCTAACGCAGAAAAATGTCTTGTAGATCTCACTCAACCTGTAACTGAAGGTTGCTTAGTGTCAGAAGCTCTGCTAGTGACACGATAAAGTACCAATAAAAACCTAGAAATGAAAGCGGCCGAGACATTTATGCTTTCTATTATGTATATTTATAGTGAAAATAGCAAAAAAAAAAAACAGTAAAACATACCATTCTGAACAATGTAATATCGTATCAACACTTATAAGAACTATTTAGGCTTTGCAAAACCAGTTTTGTACCTACTGTACAAAATAAAACAAATAAATAAATAATCTAATGCAATTAAAATGATGGTAGATGTTTGTTCCTTTACCTGGTGGCAGCGTGGCATTGTGGTTGTGGGCTCGGTGCTGAAGGTAAGCGGCTTGTTCTCGCCGCGACACTTCTTCCGACATTTCCGCCAGCTTTGCAGCACGAGCGCTCATCGCGGCTTGCTGGCTCGACTGTCAAATTATACACACTTCAATATGCGTACATAAATGAGGTTAATGTTTAAAGTCAGCGCTTAAGCTACGACGTTTTGTCTTTTTGTCTGTTACAACGCTATGAGCACGTTTGTGACCGCATTCGATCATCAGTCTCGTGCTATGTAGATAAGTCACATTTAACGGAGCAAAAATATGACGGCTATGCTAGTTCGTGCGTCGTCAAACATCGATTTATAAAGCTTTTCGCACATGACTCAAAAAGCAAAAACCCAATTTGGTTTTACGTCAAAGTAGCTGATTCTCTGGAGGACAATAGATATTAATGAGGGTAGCTGATTCTTCTCAACAAATCGGTCTCCGAATGAATGTAAATAAAACCAAGGTCTATTGTATCTGAAATGAAGTAACTAGCTTTGCAAGCTGAAGTGGCAATGAGTTGGACAATTTGGACATCGTATCTCACACACAATGCTGTGGTAGAAGACTCTAGAGTGAACACGACAAATCGAACTTGAAAATGAACTGCCCTGAGGCTCGATAGAATGACCACATACGTTGGACAGCTGGGGGTGGCTGGAAGCAAAATGTCGACGATGGAGCTGAGTGGCGAGTCTTGGAAAAGCATTATAACCTGCATTGGACCAAGATATTGATGATGACTTAAAAAATATACAACATGAAAACACAGTATGTTACCTGTGAGTGTACCGGTGAGTCAGGCGGCGCGGGCGCGTCGAGCGCTCGCGGCCCGAAGTGCGCCGAGTGCGGCCGGCTGCTGCCTGTTGAGCTGCGGAGCGAGGACCATCTGTTCGTCAACGGAACAGGCAACCACGTTATTCTACATACATTGCAAGGACAACTTGAAAGATAGAAATCCAAGTTGACCGTGTAATGACCGTTACCTTTAGATTCACGGTTTTCGTCAGTTGCTTGCACGAATATACCAGAAAGCCAATGTACTGATATTAAAAAAAAAATTAAAAAATGACCCGACAGGGTCCATATTTGACTGTGTACCATATACTACATTGTATTTTTAATATCTTGTACTGTTTGGAAGCAATAAATATCTTGAATCTTGAATAATATTTAAGTCATGACGCCATAGATACTCTTACCAACTAAAACCCGAATATCTTTGTTTCCTGAAGAGCTGTCAGAAAGAAAAAGCGCTTGAAATAAGTTACAATACTCGTAAGTCGCGTTACGAAAGATTCTAAGTTTAATTCCTATCCTCAATTTACAAACCATTGTCAATGTAGTGAGATAACAGTAAGTCATGGTCGCATCGCGACTCCTGCGCCCACATCACGTGGTACAGTTACAGTTAGTGTACAGTTTGAAGAGTGGTATAACCTGTCCTGCAGAGCTCGCTGCTGCGACTGCACGGCGGAGAGGTTTTGGTAGAAGGCATCGTGTGGCGCCCCCGCCAGGTTGTGGCTGCTACGCGACTTGTGCGCCCACAGGGCGCTGTTGTTGCTATCTGACACGTTCATGCTGCTTACGCTAGAAACGAATAATATAATACTGGTTACAGAAATCGTTAACATAGTCTACGGGCAAGTTGAGAAGGATAAAGATTACTGAAAGAACAAAGGTACTTATGAAAGTTAATTTTCAGAAATCAAACAGCTGCAATAAATTATGAACTAAGTATTTGTAGCATATTGCATAGGTTTATAGGCGTAGAAAAAACTTTGATTTGAAGAATTTGCTACAACGAAATCCAGGTGCTTAGGTAAATAACGATGTGAGGTGGAATTATCGATGGCGTATCCGCATACGTATCAAACTACCAAGGAGTTAGCGGTGTGATTTGAAGTTAGCATATCCACAAAATTACCCATTTGCAACAAATTGGTAAAATTAAAACTTGAAAATTGATGCCTCTTGATTTGAATGTCTCTTGAGTAACAGTTTAGAAACACTACGAGACCTGCAGTTCACAAAAATCATTCTCTATACTCGCTTACTGTACTGACTGTAATAATCGACTGTAATTTTTTTTGCGATTTGGACAACTTTCTGTTATTTAATTTAATATACTATATTAAATGAATAAATTTAATACATTTATTATTTACCAAAACGAACAGACATTTCATGGTTTTAGGGTTACCTGGAAGGTGGTGGATGTGCATCCTGGTGTGCGTGCGACGGATGCTGGTGCGGGTGAGAGGCCGCTGCGTGGTGCAGCGCCGGCGTGCTCTTGCTTGGTTTGACCGCCTCAGCCGCCAGACGTGAGGGTAAGTCTCGTTCAGACGCGCGCCGCACCGTCCCCGCCGAGCCCGACGGAACCGCTGCTAAATACCACTAACCATTAGTAACAATAGATGAATGAAAATACCTTTTTAAACCTAGGGTAAATTCGAGATTATCATCGTTCAATGGAAATTCCATCGATCACGTATCCTATAGCCACTATTGTTTGTTATTCCCTTATATACCTGGTTCATAAAGAGAGTGGGCGTGAAATTACGTATTTTTACCCAACGACGACGGAACGGAGACGGTATATGCATTTGGGGTGAGAGGATGTTTTTGTTTAGTTACAACGCAATAGTGCGTCTTGTCTTTTATTTGTTAACATTTTTTTTTTTAATTTTTGTCTCCTTTTTAACATAAAAAATGTCATAATCTATCTCTATCTGCAGAAGCTCAACTAAAGTAAGATGATAGGAGAATCAGATAAAGCGAAAATAAGATTGAGTGAGATTGGGATTGATTTCATTGATTTTTACTTGACAGCATTTGCGATATTTGTTCACATTGGCAAATTAGATCATTTAGATTGTGGTCAAGCGCATACTAGTCATTAGGTTTTTTTTAATCGGCTCTGTATCTTGTACCATGATATATTGTTACACGGTAAAGCAAAATACAAAATCGTAAATTGTAAGTATATGAATAAACATTCCAAAGGACCACCACAAGAAGCTCAAAATTAACATACGAAGCCGTACAGTGCCTTTGATGCAAAATAAGTCTGAGAAAAATGAAATAAAAGCACGATTATAATTACATATTTGAAATTTGTATACTTATATAGTGAATACAAAACTAATGCTACGACTTACCTTATTAATATTTTACGAATAAAAAATCTATGACATCATCAAAACAAAAAGTGGTACATAACAGAACATTTATAAATAAAGGTTGGTGTTTTGTGCGTACATCTAATCAGGTAGAGTCATGCCAGGCAGCTTACGCGAAGTGTGTCGGCACAGTGCAGGGCACGAGTGACGCAGGTCAGGCAGACTGCGGGCACCGCCACATGCGGAACCCGCCTGAAGCACGGCGACGTCTTCGACTGAAGGCGCCAGCGTGATTGATTCGCGAGGAGTAGGGCCGGCGCGAGGTGCTCGCTCCTCACTCTCAGTAGCACCGGTTGAATCTCTACGAGCCGAATTCACGCTCGAGCGATGTGATTTTAGTCGAATGTTATCGAGCGTGATCCGACGCGGTCGATCGTCAATTTCACCGAATGCGAAAGGCGGCGCTGGCGGCGGCACATCTGAACAGTCTTCGGAGGGTAAGTTAGGCAATTCAAACTCACAGCCTTGCGCTAGCGTGTCCTCGCTGCCGCGAGATCCATATTTCGACCAGTCTTCAAGTTGAATGAGGATACTTCGCACCTCCTCGTCAGATAGTTTACCCCCATTAGCACCGCTTGTTTCTTCTGTGTTCTCGCTACGCCAGGAATATTGTATATCAGCAAGGCTGGCACTGGACGGCAACCGCGCCGCTCTTTCTTCCCCTCGAGCGCTCAAGTTTG
The DNA here is from genome assembly GCA_905404145.2 of Biston betularia. NCBI lineage: Eukaryota > Metazoa > Arthropoda > Insecta > Lepidoptera > Geometridae > Biston > Biston betularia. The sequence goes on from FR989868.1 coordinate 4,389,002, forward strand.
GGCTCGAACGGCAGTTCCGTTTGTAGTTCTTTACGCAGTAGGTTAGATTTATTGAATTGAAATGTTTCGTAAGAGTGCGCACTTTCCCAAAAGCTGGGCGATACTCGTCTGGCGATTTCCAAGATTTTCTATCGGCGCTGTCTAGAATTCGCTTCGCTCCATTTTCGACAAGTGCACGAGGAGTGGCAACGGCGGGTGCAAGCGCACGTTCGTCCGTCTCGCCGGTCGATTCCGATGGGGTGCAAGTCGAAGGAAGCTCGGTGTTCTCAGAGTTTATTGAAAACGATCTCGTCATGTCGCATAGAGTTCTTCGTAGGCGGCTGTGCACGTGCTGAATCTTTTGTTGCTCATTATGAACGTCCAAAGATAATTCGAGTTTCCTTGCGGTCGGTATTGGAGCGGGCGGTAGCGGCGGACGTTTATTCGACGGAGGCGCCGGCGCCGGTGGACTAGACTCGTCTTCAAGCGGTGTGGAAGGCGTCTGACAAATTGCGTCCGCAGTCTCAGGTCGCGACCGCTCATCGGTGAGATCGAGAGACAGTTGCGGCAGGATGCGGCGTACTTTCGGCGTGCCAGTGTCGGGTATCGCGCTGTTTTCGAATATTACTGGGTCCGCATCGGGTCCGTCGATGTATGGGATCGGTTGAGGATCAGGTTGTGGTGTCCGGCAACATTCGCAGGCGCTGACGCACTCGTCACGGCCAGTGCAGCGCCGTGGCCTGTCCGGCTCCCGGCAGTTGAACAGGTTCAGTGCCAATCGCGGTTCAATAGGTCGCATTTGAGGTGGTAGAGGTGCAGGCGGCGCTTCGCCCGACTCGCTCGACTCACGTTCGTACCGGTCGAGAACGGGCGGCGGAGGCGGCGGCGGCGGAGGAGGAGGAGGAGGGGACGGAGAAGGCTCAGGAGCACTCGTTTCACTAGCCGCGCTCGATTCAGGCGCGTCACAGTCCTCGCAAGTGAATGTAAATATAGGTATGGGTATCGGTCTCGGTGGCTGTGCTCGTAGTTCGAAAGGACAGCCAGGGGTGTCGGGGGACAAGTCTTCATGCAGCTGCTCGTTTTCACGGTCTAGTGTAATGATGAGCCTCGGAATAGAGCCACGATATGAATGCGCGCGACATGATTCGCTTTCTTCCGAACTCGAATCAGTAGACTCTTCCGTCGGCAGCCAGCCACGGTGGTATCCTGGAAATGGAACTTTTAGTAAATAGCACGGGTCATCGGGAGCAGCGACAAATCAAAAAGCGAAACAAATTTTCACGGCTAAAATGAATGCGTCTAACTGAAAATTAAACCCCTGAACCAAAAGTAACGAAGCCAAATTATTATGGTACAACAAAAAATAAAACTGAAACAAAAGCAAAAACGAAACCACTGTTGAAACGAACTGTCTCTTTAATCAAAATATGCTGAAAACCCAAAATCAACCATAATCGATTGCGCCAAAAGTACTCTTGATAAAAAAAGCAAAAGTTGTAAGGTAGGTGTGTAGTTGGGAATAGATTTATATTTGCCTGCAGTGGCGAGCTCGGTGCGCGGCGAAGCGGCACGCAGCAGCGCCGGGTGCGTGTTGGTGAAGGTACCAGAATTGCGCCGCAGTCGCGGTTCGTACTCCACGTCGGGCTCTGCGCAACACAAAACCTCAACACTTCGACATTGCGAAATTTACGGCAACACATTCTTCAACACCTCTACATCGCGAACTCAACCAGAATTCACGGTTATTGTCGTTGCCTTGTAAAATATAAATGTCTATCTTCCCTTACACGTGTAGCTTGTCAATAGCTAGTACCTACATAAATAACACAAAACACGTAAATATAATATAAGAATTGCATGTTAAATACTAATTCGTTAGTAGGTATATCAAAATGTATGATTGTCGTACCTGGTCGTTGGTTGTTGTAGGCAGGTTGGTGCAGTAACGTGGCTAGTCCGTGCAGCATAGCGCCTTGCTTGGCCACTTCTAGCGTCACTGTAGGTCCTGTCCGAACTAAATATTCGGCCGCCTGTGTTGTAACAAAAAAAAAATTCAACACACACTCATATTCACTTTAATATATCATAAAAAAGGAAGCATAATGCAAAACACTAAACAAGGCAACAACAACTCAGCTACAGCTCAGTTGTTGCTACTGTTGTACTGCTTTGTCTCCATGAAAAAGGCCACCGGATGTCGCCAAAACTATAGTCGGAGTATCCGACATAATTAAACGTGAGTAATCCCACATAAGTAAAACAAAATCAAGGCAGCAATCTTTAATATCACTCTGTTCGCCATAAGCCTTCGAAGAGTGGTCGAGCGATATTCTTGTTCAGTGCGGCTTGACAGATTCACATACGCCATTGAATTTGTTCTCCATACATATGCAAGTTTCCTTCATCGAAAAACTAATATATGAGTTTTATACGGTGCAGTGTGATTACACTCCCCAATCATCCCCACGAAGATACGTATGATCATATTATACTACTAAATGCGTAATGAAAATTATTATCGTACCTTTTCCTGAGTAATACCAACGAGCGACTGTCCATCGACTGAGAGCAGCTGGTCACCGGCCGCTAGTCGCCCATCTGCAGCGGCCGCGCCGCCCGGCACCACGGACTTTATGTAGATACCCAACTTGCTTTGTCCGGAACCCTAAAGGGAATATAATTTTATCTAAATAATACTTATTGACACACCTACGGGTTGTTGGTTTCTATTGCATTTTTTATGAAGTTGACTTCATATTATTCTGGCATACGTCAAATATAACATATATAATTAGGTACTTGGGCATATTTAGCAGAATACATCCCAAGCAGAAATAACGTGTTCAACCCCAAACTAAGCAAAGCTTGTACTATGGAAGTCAGATAACTGATATAATACTTGAATACTTTTTTTTGTAAACACAGACTTGTAATAAATACGGAACATCCAGACATAGAAAAAGCATTTGTTTATACCACATAATTTTTGTCTTGAGTAGAGATCGAACCAACATCCTTCAGCTCTTGAAGCAAACATACCTACTACCAATGAACTAACTCAATGTCATAAGTGAGGGTGTTGTACCTTGGCCGCGACGATACTGAGCCCCATGCCGTTGGAGTTCTTGTGCAGCTGTATGATGTGCGGGCGCGGGTCGGGGTGGCGCGGCGGCGCGCGGCACATGTACACGGCCCAGTCGCCGCGCGCGTGCGGCTGGTGCGCCAGGCGGCACAGCCCGGCGCGCTGTAGCGGCGCCACAAACTCCGCCAGGCCGGGCGGCACGCCGCGGACCACTTCCGCGCTGAACCCGTCGCACGGGATCATCAACTCTACTGCCAGCCACGAGCTCTCCTCGAGCCGGACCTACACATACAAACAAACCCCCATGCTCATACACTATGACTTACTATTTATTATCACAGACATTATAATCCATTTACATTATCCCACACAATTTTAATTGGTTTTGTTTAAATTTATTTGTGTGTTGTAACGAAACTGTTAAACGTCCTATTAATGTAAAAAAAAATGAAACAATTTTTATCGCCGGGACTTAATCGCGTGCAAAAACAACAACAGTATACGGGATTGATAAAAAAAACTTTAATAGGTATTTCCTAAGCAAGCGTGCTCATCTTCGGTCACATCGTCGCTCTCCATCAGGTGAGATCGCATGCCTAGTCCGAAGCTTTAAATGTTATAATAATCGTGGTCACAAGCTGACTGGGTCATGTGTTCAAACAGCAAAAGTTAAAAATTGTACAGCACAACTAGGGTTGCCAATCCCAAATTTAAAAAACTAAGATTTCAAGTCGGAAAATTCAGGACAATTCAGTTTAAAAACAGGACGCAGTAATAGAGTTGCAAAGAGGCACGCGAATTATGAAGTACATGACAAGGCTGCTTTAAAAACTCAGGGCGGTGCATAAAAACTATCCAGGACATCCCGGACACTACAAAAACTAGAAAATATCCTGGGAAAACAGGACGGCTAGCAACTCAAGTACAACGGCATATACGGCTATTCTATATGGGTAATTTTGTAGTTTAATGCTCGGCTCTATATGGCGCCACTCTATGCGTGTTTTGAGCAATTTTAACTTAATAGCAAACATCAAACCGTTATCGTTCTACCTGAAATCGGAATGTACAAAACCCATGTAACCATTTGTCTGTATGTGTCACATAATGTTCTCTAGAAATAAACTATTATTACAAATCAATTGGGGCGTCTTTCTGAATGAACTTCGTACCCTCATGATGAGTGACACTGAGGATGCCTACCTCCCTGCCGTCGGCGCGGCACAGTTCGTCGGCGAGGGTCCTGGCGTGCGCCACGGCGGCTTCGACGACGTCGGGCGGCGCGAGCGGAGACAGCAGCGCGCGAACCTGCACAGAGTTCAGCTTGGAGCACGACGCCAGCGCCGCCACCGCCTCTCCGGCCGCGCGGTACGTGCGCTGGATCAGTCGCGCTGGAACAATATAGGTACATGATATATAAAAATGCTGTGTTTATTAGCCTCTCTTACTAAAAACCTATAACAATTACTTAAAATAAAATGACATTGCAAATTTAGATGCTAGTTCTCATTTGCTAGTAGTTATATTTGTCTTTTAAGTTAATATGTTCTTTGAGATATGGGCCCCTCCATGGCTGAAGGCCTCCTCTAGTTTCTTCCATATGTCCCCTGTCATTTGCAATATTCTGCAAGTCATTGCCTGCTGTATCTGTGAAGTCGTCAGCCCACCCTTATTTTTCCTTAGAAAACTAAAATTGGCAAAGTAAAGTCCAGCATTATAAATATATTTGCTCTTCAAACTAAAAAGCAGCTTTATTTCTGGTACTTGAGTGAACAACCCGCGTGATGATAACAAATCGGCACCTTTAACAGTCCCGTAACTATACCCGTACGCCACTGATCTCGTGTGCCCATTTTATAAAGGTTCGAGTAGCAGTGTTTACTACATCGTCGAGATGAGCTAGGGGATGTCCTACCGGCTTGATATATCCTGGCTAGCTGGCAGTCGGCGGCGATCTCGGAGCCCTGCCGCAGAGCCCACGCGGACAGCAGAGCGAGGCGCGCCGTGAGCGCGGCGCCCCATTGAGGCGTTATCATGCCAGGTTCCGTCACCAACTGTAACATTGAAACATTAAAAATGATGTAATATCATGGTCAGGTTAAACTACATTTGGTTAATCTGCACTAGCAGATGTACATATACAGGAAGACAATGTCATATACACAAGTGTTTAATGTATATAATTAGTGTGTTTCCGCTTGAAAAGACGAGGAATTAATTTAAAATTTATCTAACTTGACGACAATTTTTAAATATCTATCCGAAATATTCCTTATCAAACATATTATTATAAAACTAAAATCCGATATAAACTTAAAATCTAAACAAATTAAAAATGAAGAGACTGGCATAATGTCGTTCATAGACTATACCGACTATCAGAGCCTCGATCACGAACGACTTGCAAAAAAGTATTCAAATCGACATCGACAAAAATTTGTATGAGATTTGTACAGCTTTGTATGCTATCGAGGACTCGATACCTTTACAATACGAATTTGATAAATTTTCTTGATCGATGCTCTGGCCACAGAGTATACACTAACCTTATTGAAGCAAACCGAGTTGATGTAGTAGAATAATGACGAGAAGAGTTGTAACGTAAGCGCGGCGTTGACGCGGCACATGCGCAGGAGTACCACGGCCGTGACGAGCGCCTGGAGCGTGCCAGCGGTCGCCTCGCCCGCCTCGCCACCGCCAGACATTAAAACCTCCAGTGCCGGCGATAACTCCGCTTGGAAACACGCCACTAGGTTGCTGAAATGTTTAAATTCTATTTTTATTGTTTTGTATAGAATGGATTTGCGTTTAACCGAAGCACAGGGTTCCGTTTGATAAAGCTTTCCTCTTTTCAAGTCGTATGTTTTATGATTCGTTTGGAAGAAGAAAATAAAAAATTGTAGTACTATTGAAACACCTCAGATATTGAAAAATTCAAAGTGCAGTGAACGTGATACTTATCCAAAAACAGCTTGCTTGCCCAGAAATTTACTCTTTGTTTGAAGATCCCCATCAATTTAGGAAATAACGCTGAAAGTAAAGAGTTCCACACTTTTGCTATATGGATAATAAATGTGCTTGCGACTTATGTACAACTATAATATGGTCAATAGGAGCACTTAATACTAAAGCAACAACAGAACAAAAAATGTTTTATAGTGCATAACGAACCTGAAAGCGGCTTCGACGGTTTGTGACAGAAGTTCTTGGGCCTGCGTCGAGAACGACGATATGTGGCGGTCGTACTTCAGAAAATGCAACAGTTCGCTCGCATTCGCCATCCAGAACGCTTGTGCTGCCGAGTGTTTACATCTCTCCTGTCATCAAAGAAGTAGGAATTATAATTTATAATTTTATTATTTTTCTAATTTAATTTTGTTACTTTTCTAGACTTTGTACCATCATCGTCATTGGCAGCTGATTCAACCCACTACAGGACTACCTTTTCATTCCATCGCCAATCTTCTATGCTCAGTGCTTTTGTCAAATTAGATCAAGATGAGCTCAGTTGTTTAGTAGTGAAAAATGTACAGAGATAGACAAATAAAATTTATATCTCTGATATTCAAAATATTACTCTCAATTTTCATCATATTTAAACAGAAAATAAATCAACAAATTAAAAGTAGGGATTCATCATATAATGTGGAAAGCAATACTAGATCAGTGCAATATTTCTATTGCACTATTTCTTTTATTTTCTTTATATTTTTTATTTTTTCTTTTACTCTACTTTTGTTTCGTGCCACTAAAGTTATATTTGCAGCGATCACGTAAGTCTAGATTTTTCTTCAGTACAACTACATAAAACCACTCAGGTAGTTGAAAAGTTTTACGATATCACATAAAAGTAGGGTGCATGTTTATGCTTGCCTCGCAATTTAATTACACCACCGTGAAGTTACGATTTTACCGATAAGTAGGTACAGTTTTACCGATTGTCTAAGACTAGTACACTCGGGACTGCTCGACTGTGTCTAATGTATTATAGGTGATGAGTAGACTATAAAATAGGGGCGACAGGGAAGGCTTCAGAGACAGCAGTTTTCTCCGAAGATTTGGAATTAAAATTGCCTATTAAGTGAATAATGTGCAGCACAAATTAATAAACCTTGCAATCATAATATTATTTTCCTAGCGGTCAAGGCGTGTCGCCGCTAGAGACTCGTAGTTTTCGTGAGAATAAGCCAAGCTTGGTTACAGTTATGCATACGTTTGTATGTTTGATTGAAGCGAGCGTTTCTAACACACATAAGAGGATGGTGAGATAAGAGTGCGGCTTCACGCTTGAAGTAAAAGATCAATGAGTATGACATAACTTTAATAAATCGATAAAAAAATCAAGTATTAAGAAATGTATAAATACCTGAACTGTAGCGTGTATGAGGTATGCAACATGGTGTAAAAAAGCAGTCAGTTTATGAGCGCGCTCCGTAGGGGTTAATTCGGGTCGGTAGTGTGTCGATGCTCTGTATCTGAAATGGACAAATAAATAATAAAAATAAATATTGTAATACATGTCACACAGCGCCATCTAGTTAAAGTAAATAAAGTTAAATACTTATTTATATAGAACACCCAGGCACAGAACAAACATTTATGGTCACATAAACGGTTGTCCTGGTGGGAATCTAACGCACAACCTACAGCTCTCGAAACAGACATTCTACCCAATGAGAACCCAACATAAATTACCTTAAAAATTAAAGCAAATCTTATACAGAACACATTTTTGGCGCATGGGATTTCTGTTAAACGTCTAATTCATTTACTTTTACCGACCAAGATCGTTATTTAATAGCTGTTATGAACTAAATTCCTATCAACAAAATGTTACTCTCAGGCGAGTTGAAGGACACCACGCGTATCAATTTTAAAATCGGTCAATTGTGACATACCTTCTGGCTAATGGCCAGAGCAACTCCACGACGCATCTAAAATATAAGTCAGTTACGTTGTGTCGCATATAGAAAATAGAATTCATTAGCGCTATATGTAACTATAACGCTATATGTAATCCCAACATACTACCTACTTAACAATCAAAAAAATATATTAATTAAAAAATATTTCAATTAAGTGCTTTATAAAGACAGTTTTTTAGACATATTTAATTTCAGCTAGATATTTTTTCTAGCAAATTTCATATAGATCGGGCAAGCATTTTAATTGTAAACAAAGAATACTTTAGTTTAGAAAGTTACTTTATAATTTCTACATATGTGTTAATCCATGGTACAAACTAAGCCGTTACAGCGTGAAGAATTAACGTATAGCATTTAAGTGTAAATTCGAATGTACAAAAGTAACGCTGCGTTTCTATATTAAATAAATAAATAAATATCGTAGGACATTACACACAGCGCCATCTGACCCCAAACTAAGCAAAGCTTGTACTATGGGAATCAGATAACTGATAAAATACTTAAATACTTACTATTAGATTAGATACATTGCATCACCTAACTTAATCTTTTGTATTTTATAATGAGCACGTACCCTAGTATGTACTTATAATAGGTACATTACCTGGCACATAGATACAGTGTGTACACTGGCGCTAGCTTGAACGCAGGCGCGGATGGATCAAGACGTGATACCACTGCGGCAAGGAACTGCGCTTGTCCACCTTCAGGGAACTCCAGCACCGCCGGCAGGATAGCCTCCTGTCCGCCACCGCTACGGACGCTCATCCTATACGAATAAGGACTATTTTAGAAAGAAACATTGTTGGTTTTATTATTAATAGCTTGTGTGTTAGTATATTTGTAGCAGCAGCGAATTATGTAGATTGTTATGACTTTTAAGCTGGTTCGCAAAAATTACTTCGATTTGGTACTGCCCAAGTCCGTAGTAGCTTTATTCAAAGGACGATCCTTTGAATAAGACGAAGACGTTTGCTCGGAAAATGTCATCGAAGTAATCGTAAATTAATATCACGACTACAATCGGAACTTCGGAATGCTGTTAAGTTGTTAGAAGCACCTGTAGAAAAGCAAGTGTTAGAAAGAAGCATGTAACCGTATGAAAATAACTTTCTGCGTTAAACAAGCAGTAGTGTCTCTAATAAATCGTGCCAATAAAAATACAACCCAAGGCTTTCTAAGTACCTGTTGTCATGACCAGAGCCCCCGCTCTTGGCGCTGCAGATGCTCTTAGTCTCCACGTTTCCATCAAGATCAAAGGTAGTCTCATAGTTATCCTTGTAGTGCGAGGAGGCAGTTCTGTTGCCTGCAGCGCTTTGATCGTAGACCGAGTCGGAGTGTTCGTCTCGAGAGTGTTCGTCTTTCGAGTCGAGATGGTGTGACATCACGAGCGACTCGTTGTCTAGTTTGAGCGTATTGTTGTTGTAAGGCTGGGAGTCAGAGTCGCGATAGTAGTCGGCGTCGCGCTCAGGGCTGCCAGCGCGCAGATAATCCTCTCCGTTGGCGTTGTCGTCGGTCGCCAGTGACGTCGGCGACATCGCACCACTCGCCTCGCCCGGCGCAGGCGACCTAACGTGCGGGGGACGTACACAAGCGGATGTCGTGAGCCGTGATGCAAACATGCCGACACGATGATGAACAACATAAAAATATACCGTGATTAGAGAAGCGACGGGACGTGTTCGGAAATTTAGTTCAAAATTATAGAAAAAAAAAGTAACGACAAAAGTTGCAGTGAAATGAAGAAACGATTAAAGAATAGGTGTCTAAAATGTCTAAACTGAACTAGAGGGACTAATCACAACATTTATAGAAATGTGCAGCGGTGTAAGTGGTATCGGGTCTCACCTGTCGTAGATGGATCCCGAGCCGTAGTGCGACTGTGACTGTGCGAGGCTTCTGTTTATGAGGGTTTCTTGCGCGGGGTCTACGAAGCGGTACGTGGATACACGCCCGAATTTCAGCAAACACCCGTGCTATGAACAGAAAATAAAAAACTGTAACTCTTCCGACAGCGGCGACCACAATAAATTATGAATCGCGTGCCCCAATTACTCCAATATCAATCGATTACATCGCTTTTTGATCATAAAATATGCTTTATTGGAATTTACGAGTTACTATAACATCGAAGTGATTAGTCTAACCTGAGACGTGAAACCGGCTCGGACGGCATGCGTGGGTGACCTAATACGAAACACAGCGCCCATAACCCATTTACTAACTACAACTAACTAACCTTGATCTATAAAAAATAGTTCAACACCTGCGTTCCCAAACATTACATCAACATTTATAAATAAACAACGAAATGGTGAAAGTATATTATGCATATAATACATTACGGATCTATAGATTTATGTAACATATTGAGACGCATGAATGAGTACGATGTCTCGAAATATTTTGTTTTCTTGGGCACGGTATGAAACACTAGCGATATACATAATTTCGGATTCGCAGGAGCAAAAACGCAAGCGAATTAATTTAGTGTCAAAATAGTGACATACCTTTGGGTAAATTCATCGTACTCGAAGGCTCTTTCTATTTAGGCTAATGGTATTCGCGAAACCGTAATAGCAATAACGTGACCTAGATTATATATTTCTCGATAGTCCCACTACGATATTTCAATAAGGTTTTAGTTAAATGTTATATATAATATTCATTGGGCAATGTCAATTATTGCCTCTAAAAATACTTCAATCAAAACATTAGAGATTATTTTAAAATTTAAAAAAAAACAGCATATTTAGATAGATATAACTCTTTATTGTGCCCATCATATATAGTAAAGAGTACAGAGAACAAAAAACCTTATTAACTAGTGCCACAAGTGGCGGCCTTATCGCTAACAGCGATCTCATATTTATGATTTTAAAAGTTGTTATTAGAAAACAAAAAAATTCGCAATTTTAGATAGCAATCTCAACACCTTATGAATACTTTTACTTACGAGATATCAAGCTAAATTTCATTTGTATTCGAGACTTGTACGGGGATCATAGTTATGGCGTTGACGATTCAATTTTATCATCTAGTCAAGTTTCTCACTCCACCCGTATAACCCTCCTCATTCTGTAATTTTCTTGCGTACATATATTTTCTACTATACTACGACTCATATTGCTTTTAGCAACTCATATAGCAATTCGATATTCTTGAGGATGTTACTTTACAAAATTCGGCCGCTTCGATTTCGTTCCTGAATTGCTAGAAACAGTGACGCATTCAGGGTCGTCATTTGACGTAAAACATGTTATTTCATGCTTGTAGTAAAAAATGCCGTCTTAATTATTATTGGCGACAAACGCGATAACTTCTTGAATGTCACGATGTCATTACACCTTAGTCGGACCAGCGCGGCTTCTATAAATATTCTTCTGTTAGTTTATAAACGAACAGCGAGTGTATTTCGGAAAACGATAAAATTGGCTCGACAATGAATGCGGTGCGAGTTAGCGCGTTTCTTCGGCGGAAACGACACACTTTACATTTAAGGGCACACTTAAAGATAATGGAATTACGAATCTTTTATATGGAAAATGAGACGCACACGTCTTGATGTTCCATGATTTTATGTCAAAGAAACTTTGTCGCCGAAACATCTTCTTCGTAAAATATAAAACAAAGGACGAAAATACTTTAGTCACTCACAATAAAACGATTCGCCCGCGGCCTTTCTGCTCGTGAAAGAAAGGACGATTGTTACACATTTGGGAACTGGTATTCCGAGAAAATGTCTTTATTTCTTAATTTTTGCTACCTAATATTTAGTTTGAAGTAAAATGTTTTGCTTTCACTTTATCGTATTTATTTACTAACAACATCTTAAATATTAAGTACCTCCTCACATGTACTAGATTATTATCTTCGTCGGCTTCACGTTACATTATACCACTGTTGGATATAGGCTTCTTCATAAGGGAAACGTATTTATTTTTATTTTTTCTGATGTCAAATAAATCAAATCATTTCTCAAATCATTAATAACGTATAAATGCATATTTAGTTATTTTTTTATTATTACAAAGTAGGCTTGCTTTTTTCAGATTAAAGCCAGGGCTTGAATATAACGTGACGATAAATCAACGAGAGAAGTTACACTTTAAGAATTAACACGACATCCGCTATGTTATTTTTTAACAGTCTAGATGATTTATGTGTTTGGAAGAAAAAATATTTATGTTGTACATCATCATTTTCAGACTGAAATCGTGCCTTAATGAGTATTTTATGCTATTTATCGCAGTATTGTTTCAAGTGATTTAATGTAGTTAAATACGTAATTTCATATTTTTTCCAAAACTCTGTTGAAGGTTATAACAAAGTCACCACAATTTCACTAGGGCACTGACTAGACTAGCACTGGCTGGCTGGATTGGACATTGCCTTGGCCGTAACTGACTATGTTATTAAGATTTATTTTACTTGATTTCATCTTACGGCATTTGAAAATACAACACTATACTTGACACTGGCAGAATGCACAAAGTGCGATGTCACAAAAAGATATATCCTTGATAAAAGATCTTGAAAGCAAAGCAGATATCTTAAAGTCCAGTGACGCTGTAGAGGTTATAGCAAAAGTATTAAAAAAAAAAGACCGCAGATATATTACCTGCAGACGCTGCGTATTGTGCACGCGCTGGCCATTGAGGTAGACATGCGCGTCAGCGTGCAGCGGCGTAACAGCGTACCCGCCACCGTCTGCCGGTGCCACCACGCAGTGCCGTGCCTGGATCGACGGTCCATACAGCTGCAGCGTCACCCCATTGCCGGATCCCACCTGCACCACACACACGGTTTCTTCTCTTTGCAACATTTAAGAAGTTCATCTAGATGTCCACGTTGTACATATCATAAAAAAATTCTACGTACGATACAAAGTTATCATGGATATGACTGGTAAAACTATACGCAAGTTATATTCGGAAACGTTAATAACGAACGACAGAATGATGCGGACATGCATGTTGCAAAATTGCTTTATTCTGGCGCGTAGTTAATATGCTCCATAAAAGAGGCACGTATCACGACTCAAAATCGTATTTCATGTAGATGGTAATCCGTATATCTACCGCCGGAAAACCCCTAAAAGCCGTGGCGGGCCGTTAAAATGTCGATAAAGTGAAAAGATTTATCGTCTCTCTGCTCTTTCGGTTTTATCCAAGCATCAATCTAATATTTACTCGTTAAATCCTCATATAAGCTAGATTTGAGCGCAGTTATCACATGTTCCAATAGATCCATAACCACCTTCCAGGAACGAGAAGGACAGCATGAGTATCATGGTAATTGATCAATCAAATATGTATGAAGCGTGCACACCAATTCTCTAGTGGGGATATCTGACAGCCATTATAACCCCGTGCAAATATTATACGCTATAATATCAAGTCAAGCTAAAGCAAATAAATGAAAGTCGACGGGTAAGTACTCGTATAACAAGATAATTTATTCGTCGATTAAAAATGCACACGTACTGTAGGCTTTGATCATAGTAATGAGTCCGGGGTCGTCCGCTAACTTCATAATGCAGGGGTAGCCCAATCACAAAGTAGATCGCATCTACATTAACCAAAGTAATTCGATTGCCAGAGATCGAGAACTCACTCGAGACTTGGACGAGTTACTCCACGGCTAGTTATCGAGTCACAGTCATTATGGAAATGCCCGGATTCCAAAGGAAATTACGTTAAGCACGTCTTGCCCTTATAAACACAGTAACCTACATTAAACAGTACAATCATGTATAAAAGAAATGCGTATATTTTATGACACATTTCAGTCGAAAGCAATATCGATCGGTTGGCCACATGTCTGTTCCCAACATACCCTTACTACGAAATTAATTTGTATGAATAACTCGACGTGGAAATTAATGTAGGCCGAATTCTAATTGAATTTTGTGAGTAATGTAGAAATTGTACTAACATTAAGGCCATCGTAAAACGTAGACACTAGGCATCGCATTAATGTAGCACGTACATTCGAACAATGTCTAGATTTTCACAATAATGCAAGTATGTTTGACAAATTTACTTTGTTAATATTTAAACTTCAGCTACCTTTACGTAAATATTCGCCTCCCGTCACATGTTGTATGAATTTCTTTTGTTTGATAATTTAGAAATACAACGAATACTCATCTACTTACTAAGTATCTAGTTGAGATATATATTGCCTACCCGTCCCACCGCCAGTGTAGCTGGGAAGGTAGACCTGTCCTGTCACTTTGTCACAGAGGTTTCACGATGTGAATAATAAATATCCTCGGAATCTATAGGCACTTCAGTGTCGCTTTTCAATACTGTTTAGTATTGTCTGAAGTATCTAAACGTCTCATAACCCTAGACAGTAAGTATTCGTCGATATATTGTATAGACAGTATAATTCATTCGTTTTTTCCTCGTATACATAACTGGCGACCTACACCGCTTCGCACGGGTGCTAGGTATTTATTTAGACGACTTTATTATAAAAGATTGCATTGCTCTACTTATACAATTTTTGTTTTAGGAGGTACAACCTCCCGTGAAAATCTAAATGACTGCAAAAACCATATAAAAATCCGTTGCGTGGTTTAGAAGAAAGAAGCTGAGAAACAAACAAACGCGGACATCCACTTTGTTTTATACTATTTAAAGATACAAAAGTCGAATAGACTGCACGTAGTTTTTGCATGCCCATTGAACAAATTTACGTTTCAGTTATTAATATATCCATATGTCCGGTATAAAGTTTATTACTTTTTAATCGACTTCAAAAAAGAAGGATGTTCTCAATACCGTTTTTTTTTTAAAGTACCTAATAAAATATATAACCATACGATTATAGACAGACATCGGTTAGACTTTAAAATTTTATTTTAGAACTAATGCAACCCACGTTCTCTATTTAGAGATCGGTGCACCATCCACAATATTGTGAATGGACAGCGAATCCCCGTTTCTCTTTATTGTTCATCTAAACTTTACAACTACATATATGATTGTAATGGAATCCGGATCCCAATAGCGTAACGGACGCCAAAGGCGATATAACACGAACGTTGTTAACTTCTTATTGTGTGTTTGGCGGAACGTTTTATTGAACTGCTTGCTGGTTTAAGTTAAAATTTCATAACAAAAGAAATCTGAGTATCAACAAAGAATATAAATGTGAGTATACAATGAACAGAAAGTTCAGTCAGAGTGTAAGGACGTTATATTGGATAACTAAGTTTCAATTACATGTTTATATTTCTTTTGCGTTTGATAGAATTGACCTTTTATGTCTCGCTGAAGCCCGACCACTTTCTTTTCAAGTAATTTTCCGTGTGTACATTTCACGTTAAATTAAATTTCTTCGGAAAAAGTAAACACAAACAAAAAGTCCGCTAGGCCTGGCCCAGCCAAGAACCAGAAACAAGCTGAACCACCTTTTTTGGTTGCAATGATGACATTTATATCGAATGAATAAACACTAGAATCGACTAGTGTTGAGATTAGTAGAGCTCACTCGATACTTATTCATAGAATAGAATAGAATAGAATAGAATAGAATAGAATAGAATAGAATAGAATAGAATAGAATAGAATAGAATAGAATAGAATAGAATAGAATAGAATAGAATAGAATAGAATAGAATATAACTTTATTATACACCAGAAACACAGATCACAATTAATACAAATAGGAAACAAACAACAAACACAAAAAAAAGAAGATAAAGGAAAATGAAAGAATTACTACTGGAGGGTATCTAGAAGCAATGAGATTCAACAAACGAAAAATATACATCGTCTTCTTTGACGTGCTCATCACCAAACCTTATGAACTTTTGTTAAGTTTAACTTTGAGCGCAAATATGGTTGACAAAACAAAATTTGGTCCCCATATTGAAAGGCGTAGGTTGCGATTGACTATACGTATTGTCATTGTAGCTGTGCGAAGGCGTAGAGACGTTTCGCATCTAGGTTTTGTACACCTTTCTTCGAAAGTTTGGTGATCGGTATTAATAGTGTGATATAGAGCGTAACTTGTTGTTGGCAATAAGAGAATAGTTACCTCTATGACGTCGGTAATGCGGATCCTGCGGCCGTTCTCGAGCGGCGAGGCGTCGGGCGCGACCTCCAACAATACGGGTTCGGTGCCGGGACGTCCTGCGCCCGCGCTCGACCGCGCTTTCTTCTTGGGGCGAAGCCGCTGCTGTGTGTCCGTCGGCCGCCGCCGCACGTGGAACATGATAGAGCCTGAAAAAAAGTAGCTTATCAAAGATTGCAAGTTTGAATTTGCTTACTTGTATTCTGTGGTTTGTTAGTTTTATTGTAGTTTAAGGGTTTCTAACATTTATTTATTTTCATGTAATCAAGTAGTGGATCGTAGCAGGTGGAGAAATGTCGTTTATGCGATAGGCATAGACTATATGGAAAAGGACGTTATATTGGATAACTAATAAGCCTCACAAGATGACTCGCATTTCAGTGGTAACTTGAGTTAGCACAACAGTATCCCAGGATCATTGCATTAGAGCTCATTACCGTGTAACATTCGATACTGAGACTGTCAAATGTCTCACTACCAAATGTCACAGAGTAATAGTCCTGCAATTTTTTAAATTTATTTTTATGCAAATGTAATGAGACGAATGAGACGCTCTCGGATGGTAAGAGATAACGCCTGTCCATGACCATTGCACGAATACACAGAACTTTGAGTAGCAAAACAAAGTCCAGGGCATCGCTGTTATGGCGCTCATTACTTTGAGACTTTCGATGATTAGTCTCAACAGCCCAGTAATTTCGCTAGCTACAGTACCCTTCACACTGGAACACAATAATGTTTACACACTACTGCTTGGCGGCAGAATATCTGGTACTGCAGTGGTGCCTATCTAGGCGACCTCCTGCTAAGGAGATCTACCACCAAGTATGTATCTAATATACACCTCCAGCTGTCAACCTACTAGATAACAAATAACCAAAATCAGAGTTTCCTCTAAACCGAAATATTGAACTACCAACAGAAAACGAAACAATACCCAGTGAAGGACGAAACGTAAGTAAATCCAAGTTTTAGTAGAATAGAAGAGCGTTGGCGAGTGATTAACAATAACATAAAATGTTTTATATTGAGTAATTTGCTGTAGGTACACATGTATAACATTGTATGTTTTACAAATTATTACTGATGACGTTGAGGTCACACAATCGCCTCGACCTTTTAATTAAAATAGTTTCCAAGTAAAACACAAAAAATTCTGTGTTTACCAGCAGCTGTTGACAAAGAAAGTTCTTTGTGTTTTCAACGACGCAATCTCGTCAAAGGTCAACATAATTTATGATAATGCCAAACGTGGGGATCACAGTACAAACTTTTCAGAACAAAACGGATCAAAAGTGAAACAACAAAAGTATCGTTTGTGTAAAACTTCAATTCATCAAATATGTATTAGGATTCCGAGAATTCATAGAATAGTTATAGGTATTGCTGAAAGTTCAGTATGACGTAGGAGCTAAAATAATATGAAAACCGTTTTGTTTTGCAATATAATTTTTACCGAAGTGCCCAATTCTTAACAACTTTCTAAGTCGTTATCTTATCTAGTTATTTAGTAGTTTCTACAGATTTCTACAACAGGTCAATATTTATATTTGTTCAATTGAGTAAGTTTCCCCCAATGCGCCCTTACACATACACGAAAAGCAATTTCACGACTCTTATTAGGAACGTAATAGGCTCTTTATTTTGCTAAACAAAATCAGGTGTAGGTACGAAAAACTAATCTGGTGGAAGCGTTTAGCGAAGCGTAAAGGAAACATTTCTCGTAGATATAAATCACGTAATTTGTGTAAAAAAAGTACCAAAATGTTCTGTGTGCAGGTTAAATTCGACTTCGTTTTCATCAAGAAAGGCAAATCATTGAAACGTTCAAACAAAGCTACTCAAAATGGGAACCATTTAAATTCAGTTTGCAATACAAATATGTATTCAAGTATTTTGGAGGGACGACGACGGTCGCTGGTCGTAGAGTAAATGTAGCGGATGATAAAATGGTAACACAATTTAAGAACATCCAAAGTGGCATTGGGAGCGCCGTATGATAGGTAAGTGCACTCAGAGGCGTGCGCGGGGTAGAGGCAGCACGGCGGGTTGGGGGGAGCGAGACACGACAAGCCTGCCTGTAGTGTCAACATCATTAGCGTCTACATTGTCGCAGCGCTCGACTCTACCACTGCTACGAGAGCTGCTACGAGCTACAGCTTTCGTAGCATACATTCGTCAAGAAATTATTTATCGAAACTGTATTTTCATACTCTCACTAAACTTTAAACGGGGTTCAAAAAAAAATAGACTATATTATCATACTAAAGTCAGTGTTACTGCAGTGAAAATTAAATCACAAAGTCGGGAAACTTTTCAGATATATCTATTTTACGAGACAGAGAAGCATACAATTACGCATGTATGTGAAAGTAGAAGTCAAGTAGTGTCAAGTGAGTCAGCCAAATAGATTCGATTTTTTAGCGTGTAGGTGGAGGTAGGTAACTTACGATTGGAATGCCATACTACTACTTCTTGATTAAACATAAAGATTAACAATTTCTGCAGACTGGCAAAATTTGTACGTTAAACTCATGTTTGCTAATAATATTTTTTATTTTTCGCTCATAAAATCCACGTAGAGATTTCACTCTGTGCACAGTAATGGTTGAGAGCGTGCGCTCACCCGGCTGCATACTAATAAAGTAAGATCCATCCCCAGACCCGCCACTAGTTTCTACCCGTAATCGATTCAACAAACAACAACAAAAAATAACCGATTCATCACAAACCTCATTTACTTATCAAATTTTTATAGATCCTGAAAGAATAATTCATCATCGCTCAATTTATCTGATTTCATGTCATGGAATCACCCCAAATACTAATTTATTTAGTTCTATAGCTTTTTGCGTCTGTAAACAGATTGTCGTTCATCACAAAAGACCCATGTCATTCGAATTGGAAACTAGGTCGCCAAAATTTATTAAAATATAAATTCCCTTTGTACGAGCTCCGACTTTACGCGATGCCGCGTCCGCGATAAAATACGTTTAAACAATGCATTCGAATCAAACTGGTCCTAAAGCAAATGGTAAAATCAATCAATAGGTCTTCTTCATTAGAACATCAAATATTGATGATGTTTTTAAGCCGTCACAATCGACATTTTAGCAGGCGGACATAATAATATAGTATTAACTAATGTTTATTTTAACGTCGCCACAATTAATGGTAAAATTTTCAAATCAAAAGGTGTGTGTGTTTTTTAAAATAATACTATTCCAAGAACAACTTATGATATCATTTCAATAATTCACAGTTACAGAAGTTGCTGCTCATACATTTACATAATGAAGAAACTTTGTCTCAGAAACATCATGTACACATGTAATTTTATGATTTGATACCCCTCTAAAGTGTTGCATTATGTACAAACGCACGTGGAAGTAAAACTGTATACCTGGGATTACGTAGCGTAGTGTAGCTCCCAATTACACACATCAAAACCAACATATAACAGACATACGACACATGCACAATTTTGCATACCGAGCACTATTTCCTTGTCGCTGTTCCGCAAACGAGAACTAAATGATCTACTAAAAAGCATAATAATATATAAAGGTACGAAAATGTACGTGAGGCATCGCCCTTAGATCGCGTGGTGTGTTTAGACGTACAAGTTCAAACCGAACGGTGCGGCGGTCTAATAGTAACTGGACTATGTGCCTTTGTTTGCGGTATAGTACGCCGACAACCTCGGGCACCACTGCTGAAGCCGCGACAAACACTCTTTGCCAATGCAGACACAACTCAGGGCGGTTTAATCACATTTTAATTAACTATTTTATTTGTCGGTCAGTATTGTACCTAGAAATATTTGCGTATCTGACTCGCCCTATCATTAGAGTATCAAGTGGTGCTCTAGATTTGAAGTCAGCCAATTCAGTGCTTACGCTAAATTTCAATACCAATTAACCGTCTACGCGTTTTTGGAAATGTAAAACAGGGAAAACGTGAGATTTATTTGATCTCCAGATATTCTATGCAAACATGCAGAAAGCAGTTTGCTAGATCCTTTGCAAGATATACAACGAAAAAAATTAAGTTCTTCCCAATTACTAGACAAATAAATATCGAGATACATTTCACACAGTGTTGCTAGCTCCAAACTAAGCAAAGTGAATGCAGAAAATGCTATGGGAATCAGATAACTGTATTTATATATTTTGTTATAAAACATATGAAACACTCAGACAGATAACGAACATCTATCTTCGTCACACAAATGCTTAGACTACGTACAGTCGTATATATGTATGTACAATGGTACATATGTATCTCTGAAGCTATACATAGCTGCTGCTACCGGTTACGCGATGTTACGCGATATTCCGACATTTCCCGAACGGAGCACATCGTTGCTGTAACATAGATGAAGTCAATCATTGTCGTGGAGTTCAAAGGCGGATCGTATGTCACGGTGGGTATAATAGTACGCGGTCGTTGTCTAAACAGCGGCCGCGCCCGCCCCGGGTTTTGCGTCGCGTGACCCCACTGAATTTTGTATAATTGTCTCACCTGTTGCTCCCCAACTAATGGGTCACTAATGTTTAAACGCCTTCGATTAAATTTTCAGGAAAAATTGTGTGAGTTACCCCATGTGTTGTTTGAGTTCACTACCCCAGATTATCTTGATGAGTATTATAAAGTCACTTCGTAACATTATGAATACACTAATACTAATAAATAATCATTCCTATCCTACTAATATTATAAACGCGAAAGTTTGTTTGTATGGATGAAATTTGTTATGGAGGTAGCTGACACCCTGGACACATACGACTACTTTTTATCCCGAAAACATGTAGCGGGCAACACCGCGGGGCGCAAATAATAATTAAGCAACAAATAATACAAACATATCACGCGAACAACCATAAATATAGCGTTGATTCCGAGTTAAATAGAAGACCCCGAAAGTTCCGAAAGGAAAGCCGTTCGTCACACTGAGAAGGAAATCGTCGATTGCACACAAGTATGATGTAGAATGATTATTTTATTATTATTTGCTAGCTTACGCTCGCGACTTCGTCCGTGTTAACTTTGCGCGCCCCGCGCTGTTAACCGCTACATGTTTTTGGGATAAAAAGTAGCATATGTATTAGGGTCTCAGCTACCTACATACCAAATTTCATCCAAATCCGTTCAGTAGTTTTTGCGTGAAAGAGTAACGAACATCCATCGATCCAAACTTTCACATTTATAATAATATTAGTGGGATTTATTAGGTATATTTTACACGCCTCCTTTAAATTTTACCGTATAAAATGAGCATCATTCCTTTGTGGTAAATCGCATGTCAAATGCAAAGTGAAGATAACAACCGAACTGTGGAACCCCTTCAGTGTACAAACGTATACGACAGTATAGACTTAGAATTCAGATATCAATCGGTTGGCTGAAATGCCACTCTGCATTATGAAGAGCGACAGGCCTCAGCGGTATAGGGCCTCTGGGACGAGGTATACAGAAAAGCTCTTTCAGTAATAAAAAAAGGTTTACGAACATTGAAATTTCGTACATTTTGTCACTTTCATGCAATGCTGAAAATGAACTGGTATATATATATATATATATATATATATACGAACGTAATATGGAATAAGAGCTCATGACGAACATTTTTGGAGCAAAATATTGTAACTAGTGTATGTAGTGGGTGTACACTGTATCAAGCCTATCACAGACGGAACTATAATACTAATTATTATATACTGTACTATGTATTATAGCAAAGCACTACAGACGACTGCTATGCTATAAAATATATGATTGTGCTATCATTGGCTCTGCGATCGTCGTCGATCTTATACCGAGATATAGGTACTTTGCTAGATACTATGTTCACATATTTTAATGACGTAACAGAAATAAATATTAACTGCGTGTATGGTTATTGTCAAAACTGTACTAGTTAGCACTGAAAACATAACGTTATATACTTAGATATAATTTATATTATATTATGGTTCCGTTTGTGACGGGCTTAAGGTTCATTTTAAATTAGACATAGCTATGCCTATAGCTTGGTTACGTCTTAACGTCGCATCTCTTACGTGCCAAAAATGAAAAGATAGGCTGACAGATCTTATTGAAAACACGTATATAAAAATTATTACGCAAGTATTGTTCAGTATATGTCATGAATTCAGAGTAAGCTTGGCATGATATAAAAGCTAGCTCTCTCGCTGCGAGTTCTAAAATAAAGCAACACTCGAGCCACCTGACAAGATATACCTGACACTCAAACTTCATTTCCATATAGGCACGTTTTCATTCGTCCATTTATATAAAAGAGCCGTAAGATTTTAAATACTGCATAGAGAAATCCCAATAACTGAATTACTATCGTGAGTACCCGAGAGCCGATATGGGTTAGGTTCAAATCGAGTTATTGACGAACGATCACTCTAGATTTGAATAGCGATTTCACATGGAGAATTGAATTAAACGTCACTACATAGTGGAATCATATAAGTAGTTATGAAGATGTATAGACATAATAAAAGCTGATTACATCTGAAGGTGGGTGCAGCGATATATAGCTCCCGAGTACGATGGCACGCAATGTCGCAGCAGAGCGTTCGACGGCAGGCCTTGCGTAAACAATGCCCGCATGGGCTGGGCTCAGCGGACGGGCATGCCTCAACAAGTACCTCGAACAATACACGCCTCCCATACATGCTGTCAGCCACGTCTCTCCAAAGATCATAATCTCAAAAGAGAGCAACAATTTTGTTACAGTCACTATTGTAGAGCAGACGGAATGGTGGTGACCTTTTAGAAGGACGGACGTGTCCCGATTCCCAACTGCCGGTGCTTCGAGTTTGACAGTTTTTATAGTACTATAGGGTACTTTAACAAATTGATAAATACGTCAATGTAAAAAGTAATGTAAGTAATGGAAAAGCGTTAATGTATTATGTGGATACAGGTAGACATTTAATTCTTTCGCGACGATAAAATTCGAGTGTAGGTACTGGAGATATTTATGACTTGTAACTTTGGTGTTATAGATAAAATATTTGTATTTAATATTGGATGTGAAACATTACATTCGTGTGGGGTCAGATTTAATAACAATTCAATAAAATTTCAAAATTTGCACTTCGACAAAGGAAATAAAGATTAAACTCTTAAAAAATATCAAGTGAAAGATTAAATATTTACTTTAAAAGTTATCTTTTCCGAAGTTAGAATATAGGTCAAAGTGTATGAAGTGATGAATCACGGTTCCTGAGACCCATTTCATTTTCAATTCACGTTATCTTTGAAGAATCTAATAGGACTAATGGACGTTGTAGAAAATTAACCCAGCTTTCATTGCTTGGCCGACCGTTTGAACACAACGGTTGTTTGCTTAACTTTAACAATGATAATCCAGACTAATTTAAAGAAAAAAATCCTGCAGTTACAGAGAAATCTATTGTTATTAGCAATTGGACCACTTGAGAAGAATTTTCAAAAGACATTTGCAGCGTACGCCTCGCGGTTTCGCCCTTTTTCCCGTTCTCGTAATACAGGGATAAAAAGTACCTTATGTCACCCGGAGATAGTGTAACTTTCCAACGGTGAAAGAATGTTTAGAATCGGTCCAGTAGTATCGGAGCCTATTCAATATAAACAAACAATCAAATCTTTCCTCTTTATAATAGTATAGATAGATAGATTCCCTGCGCACTCAAACGAATTTAGTAAAAAATATGTAAAACAGCAGATAATAGCTTCAAGCACTGCATGTTTGATCGAGTTATTGAATGAGCACACACTTTTCCACGGTATGACAGTTTAACAACGACTTTTATTATTGCGAGTTAGTACACTCGCTCACGTGTGTGAAATGACGGAAATACGGTATAATTAGTATATTTATTTATGTTTAGTTTTAAGCAATTATTTTACAAAGGGTTTTAATAGTATATCTACCAAACATAAGATACCGTCTAATAATTTTTAAACGATATTGGTAAAATCGCGGGCGAAT
The DNA here is from genome assembly GCA_905404145.2 of Biston betularia. NCBI lineage: Eukaryota > Metazoa > Arthropoda > Insecta > Lepidoptera > Geometridae > Biston > Biston betularia. The sequence continues at coordinate 4,413,066 of FR989868.1, forward strand.
CTAGCAAGACACGACTAACGCTTGACCAAAACAGATGGTACCGAAAGTCTATATAAATTAAGGAAAAAAGAATAAATTGCAAAAGTAACCTGAGGCGCTGCTAGTCAAATAAGCGGCGCTGATCACAACTCACTACCAGATAGATCGCTTGCTTGTTTGTCATTCTTTTACATAAAAATGCAAATTGAAATATTTATCATTACTCACGACTACATGAGTTAAAAGATTTGTCAGGATTAATAAGAATTTAAGACGTAGCAACAACAATCGTATTCTATTATTCATTTTCAGCCTAAAATTTTATAAAGTTTTTTATCTAAGTTGTTTATCTCAAAAGTACCGTATGCTGTACAACGCTATTTTTCGCACAGATGTTCAATGCAGACAGGTGGTCGATTGAAGCTGCCGGTTGATTATGGTATAGGTATCAGACATAGTTCTCTACTATTACGTCTATTTTAGTCATAAGAGCATGTTGTAAGAACACATTTTAGATAAGTAACTAATTATTATTATGTATATTGACTAGACTACTTAAAATAATATATACGTAACTTAACTTTAATGTACACCATAATGTGATTTTGTTATTGACAATCTAGGTGTTTGACCACAGCTTATCTGATGTTAAATGACGTTGTGGTCGAAGTAGCTTTCAAGGCTGCCGGAACACACCGTTAAATGCTTGGCAGTAGATTTCCGATCTAGCAGTTCCTCGCGATGTTTTCCATCACCGGCAGCTCAAGCTCATTTTCGACGAGTGAACCGACCGCGCTAACGACTGAGCTATCATCGCTATGCTGTACATTAAAGTTAAATTATATAGGTAAATAGATATGTATCTTAAAAACTAAACACAATTAAAAATAAAGAAGGAGGGTAAAGTTTATCGGATGTATCTAGATACGTTACTACGTACTCATTTACTTATGTAGGTACGTACTACCTACATACATACGTACTAGTACGTAGATACATCCCCGTTCCTATGTGGTCTTCTGTAGTATAAATCGCTTGACTAACTTTCAATTGCGAGGGGACGTTAATAATGCATAATAATTAAAGTACCCAAAGAATATCCAATGGGAACTTAAAACTGTCGTCTTTGACTTCTAAACTTTCGCGACTTGGAAAAATGAACGCGATTAAGTCCTAAATAAACATAATTATGCCGTCTGTCTTCTTGTTGATCAGCCCTACGTTTAGATGCTTATACCTTCTTAGATTGCCGACAAAAAAAATATTACAAGAACCGTGTTTTTGCTTTTCATTCACGGACGTAAAAAAGTTTATGAATTTAGTGTTTATGTAATTTAGTTTTGTATACTTGTTATATACATGTATGTGTTCTTTGATATCTCTTGAACAACTTATCACTTTATTTTGACAAATGGTGTCTGTCAACCAGTGCCGGCCTTAGGGGGTGGCAAACAAGGCAAACGCCCGGGGCCTCGCTCTTGCAAGGGCCTCACGTCCTCGTAGAAAAAAGTCTTTACCATATATGTATGTGTATCTCGCGCCTCGTACTTAACAAAACCCCCGCTGAACGCACGGTTTTATTCTAAGTGCAAGCATGTTACGGCCACTCGAGCACTCGAACTATTTTTTTTAGTAAAACGGACTCAAAGAAAAAGGGCCTCACAATGATATGTCGCCCCGGGCCTCGCAACAGCTAAAGCCGCCGCTGCTGTCAACACATCTTGGCACGCGTATTATATATTGTGGTGGTACGAAAACCTCGGTGCCGGAGTCCTAGTCGGACATTATTGTTTTTTTTTTTAATGTTACTTGTACCTAAATCGTTTATTTAACTGTATTCTATAACTAATATATTTCATCATTTCTTATTCATAAGTGTGCAAAGGAAACGCGTAATTTGAAATCATTTTATTCATACCGATCAAGAACAATCGATATGATATGCAGAATAGTGAATTTAGAATATATAGTGAAGCCACAGGCAATAAAGATGCAAATCTAGTTTTTGAGCTCCCGTGCACACAAAGATGCTGAATGTCTTAGGGCACTTTGTTTGATTCCACGCCAGAGATGAAACTCCGTGAAGATTACATAAACTTTGAGATAAGTCAGCTGTAAATCGACGAACAAGAAGTTTATGTAAACTATGTAATGCGAGTAAATATAACCTTCTAAAGATGAATACAAATGTTTTAATTTACATAATAATTATGTATTGTTGAGATGGTCAAACGAAATATCTATTGGATAGCTATCATTATTAAATTCACATGAAATTACTTTCATTTGAGAAGTCTTCGTTCTTCGTTATCTTCTTACGCGAGATACTTATTATACAATAAATTTTGACACTAAAAAAGGAACTTACAAAAAAAAATAAAAACATTCAAATAGACTCAACGGCGGTCTTATCGCTATGAGATATATCTTCCAGACAGCCCTTGGCTGAATAAGTAGTCGTTCATGCGAGTAAATATGCCAATTATTGTATATTATTTACTAATCGGTGTAGGCGTCTTATGATACATTAAGAGGGAATGCAGGTCTAGCGGAATTTGAAAAATAGGTATTTGAAGAAACTATTGCCAACGCGCTTCGCCGGAACATATGTGTGTGTGTGAATAGTCTTTTTGTGGGTATTTTTAATAATATTGTCGAAAAATACTATGCACTTCCGTAGTTATACCTATACGTATTAGTCTGAAACTCCCTCTCTTTAGCTTTTCCCCGAAGAGTGCGATAGGAACAAGACAGCTCAGATCGATTATATCTACTTACTTTTTCATCAAATTGAGGTTTAGTATACCCCTGTTTACTCGTTTAAAAATTAAGCCTATCCAATGAAATTTTTGCACAAATATTTTGAAGAAGAATGAGTCTGTTCCTATAATATTTTTTATCTTAAATATCTTTCAAATTTGTTTCACAGTCGTTTGATTATGTTAGAATAAAAGGGCCATTTATTACGAATTTATAGTTTATTTATAAGTAATTAGTTGGTGGAAAAAAAGAAATAATATGGACGCAGCTTCAGCAGACCATAATCATATGAAAAAAATAATTGCTATGTATACATTAGCGAGGGAGAAAATAAGGGAATACATTTGTATGGGAAAACGCTACTTGCTTTTTAATTAAATTAAAATGTTTTCGTAGTAGAAATTTCGTCTCTAAGTTTAAGCTCATCTTGTCATACTTTTTGCTTAGATATTAAGATACTAATAGATGTGTGAACGTGACCTATACAGCAAGCAGTTTTATATGGAACATAAATTCGAAGCTAGCACTATAAAATAATCATAACATTTTCATACGCTTCATTAAGTATGATTTCGTGTTCGTCATATTCTTATCGACATCTTACACTTACCTTACCTTGCCTACCGGGGTATTGAAAATCAGAGCTGTCTGGTGAAATGGTGACCTAGTTTGTAAAGCTTCAAGGCAGACCTATAGATAAAATGCGCTTTTGTATTCTAATCCACTGAGCAGAAAACATGACCTCATTTTGCATAAATGCCACGATATTATATGCAAGTCAAGTATGCTTATTTTAAGTAAAGCCGGTTTCACAAACTTAAATAAGGACAAACACGATACACATAAAGAGACTTTAAAAACATATTTGACGTTTCCTCTAGCTTTATTCCAACTTTTTGCTAGAGACCGTATTAGTTCGTGTACAGCTCTTACCTATCTCATGTCAGACAGTAATCCAACCCCTATAACTTATCTTCAACTTGGCCTTTTTTTCTCCGCACGTCCAATGAAGGCAATCATTTGTCTTCCCTAACAAGTCTTAAGGGATTGGCCCCAATACCAGATAATGTTAAAGGTCATATTACTCTAGAAACCTTTTTTATTGGCTTGCGATAAAAGTGCTGTTTATCGCAACACTCTGCGAAATAAAACCTGTTTACCTCAAGACAAAAGAGATCATATCGTTTATATGAGCAACTGCATGAAATGTTTTAGAAAGTCCGCGTAACTTCCGCATAGGACCTTCTATGTTGATATAGGTACGTTTTATGAACGAAACAGCATCTGAACAGTGAAACAAGTTTGAGACTTACGTTCCCGCAGCGATTCTAATAGTACACAACTTACATAAATTGTAAACTCACAAACAACACTAAACTCTGTTTTAACTTTTGCAAAAGTACAGACTTTCAAGGACGAGTTTATGCATATCGATTCCGCGAAGGAACGGACATCGAACCGCGAAACGAGTTAAAAATACCGGCACCGGGGCCAGTCGACCGGCATCTGCGGGCACACCGGTCGGACTACTCGGAGTGGCCACATGCGTTTGTTTACTATCGGGGGCGATCGCGCCGCCGACGGCGGTCGCGGACAGCCGCCGCCGCCGGCCGGCGATGCCGCGGCTCTCGCTACCCAGCAATCTGAGAAAAGTTAGAGACGTGCAAAACTTACGGCGGATGCCCCAGTCCATGTCGAGAGGCGCTGAGTGGCGGCGTGCGGCGCGGCGTCTACCAAGCGACTGCCGCGTCCTGCGCCCGCTCGCTCCCGTTGATATATTCCCATTGTGAGCCACGCCGAGCATTGTCCGACCCAAGAGGAACCTTCTCGCGGAAATTGTGGACTCGTAGACACATTACAATAAAACTTCGGTGGATACACTGCCGTGCGTTTAATGGGGCTATTAACCTAGTCTCTGACCAATTACCTTTGTACGATGTGACGACAATGTTTGTTTGACATAACGACGTTTACCTACCCCCAGCTTTGTGTTAACTGATACCTCTGTGTCTGTACGTAACTATTGAGAAATTTTGAAACTTATTTAAAACATCTAATTACGCAACAAATTCAATTAAACAACAATTTTAGCAGCTCTACGTAGGACAAGTTTTGGCTCCTATGTGTATATGAGTATCTTTGTACATTGTAGATACCTATGTAGTATTGGTACAATGTATGTTGATGTTACAAAACTTCTAAATAACTGCATACATGTACATATAGGTACTTGATATCGTAGAACATGCAGCTAAACAGTAACCTAGTTCGTCGATTTTGGTTTCCAGTCGACGGCTTTAGAAAACTCCAGTCCAATGATGGCAGGCGGATATCGGACATTACGTTACGACCTACTCATTTCCAGGTGGAAATTAAACCACCAATACCTTTCATGCACAATCGTATTTTCAAATCAGATGTTTTTAGGGAGATTTTTCTTTTTAAGTAGGATTTTTTACAGTATAATAAATCAACTGATACGTGATTAATCTAACTACCGCAACACTGAGCGAAAACTTCGCATACTTTTCGTTTGTTTTGTCTTTTAGTATATTATTGTTTTTGGAATTTGGATTTAAGAAAGTCAGCTAGCCTTCGGCTTCGTAGCCGACATAAGTACGTGCTTTCTGAAACGTTTGCCAATCTCGAATTCTTTAAGAGCAGTTTAAAAACTCATTAATTACTTATGCGGTCGGATTGTTTAACATACGCTCTCATTTCCGGCGAGTGAGCGACGCCAGCTATTTCTGTACAAATCTATCAATACTTTAACACGGATCTGTTTCCTGCGTATATAAATTACTTAGCAGCGCAAATAGAGTAGTCAAAATTCTTGTTACCGCTACAATAACCGTGATAACTGCTCTTTACCATCACTAAAGCGTCTTGTTCGTCTAATTACTAAACTTGTTATCATAAAAAATATGTAGTATATGTATACAATTTATCTTACTATGTATATCTTCGTAAAGTAAAGAAAGCAACGCTTATAACGGTTTACACTCAAAGTTCCCCTGACAAATAAATTAATATTTGCTTTGATTTAAAATTTGTCCTTTGAATATTCTTTTTTACGGCAAAACGCCAAAGAAAATCACATATTCCAAATTAACTGCTCCGCCCGGATTCGGATTCATCTATCTTGATCATAATCACGAATATTTCATGAGACTATATTGATCGTCCACTTGCGATGACAGTGTGACATCTCGGTTTTTTATTTTACTGGTGTTCTGATCGTGATCTCGCGTTCTATTATTATCTCCAAAAACAGGATGTCAAAAGCCAAAATATCAAGATAAAGCGCAGTCTCATTTGGTGATCTAGTTGTTTTTTTTTTCACTCAGCGCCATCTGACCCCAAACTAAACAAAGCTTGTACTATGGAAGTCAGATAACTGGCGGAATACTTAAATACTTAAGTAAAGCTTAAAGCTTCGACATAGTGATAGTTCAGTTGTAACCTAAGCTTCGGGGTGTGAAATACTTCCAAATACATTTTTTTAAATATTTCATTTCAATATTAATCACTTCATTCATAATAAAGCTATGTTGACCACAATTTGAGAAATATGCTTGTTTAAAAGTTTATAGGCCGTATTCTGTAAAATTATAGTTTTTGAGATGTCACACTGTCGTCGCAAGTGGACGATATGAAAAACTTTTCTATGAATTTTTTAATTTCGATTCTGAGTGTGAGCGAAAAGTTAGGTGATTGATAACTTGTGATATTAATTCGTTGATCAATTTAGATTAGGGGACAACTTTTATTGAATAATTCAAAAGATAAATTAGAAAGTATTTGCATGGATCGATGACTGAATATACGTATAAACGACTTAGTGAATATAACATGACATATTATAATTAACTTTCATATTCCCGAATCTAATTTCGTAAAGCTAATAGGGGTGTGGTATTTACATAAGCCAAACTTTCGCATGTCTGTACATTTATTATTTATGTACGAGTATTTTGATCCATGAGCCTAAGGGGCATACTATATATATAATTATATATATTTACTTATATGTGTATATGACACATTATTAGCACAACGTTGAACATTACGTGTAAATAGCTACCGTAAAAATAGGATGAAAATAGCGATGATAGCTCAGTAGTTAAGCGCGGTCGGATCGCACGCCGAATGGCGTGGGTTCAAACCCCGACAATGAGCTTGAGTGAAGGAAAACATCATGAGGAAACCATAGCATGGTGGTAGTGTGTTTTCTAGTACTCAGCTGGTTAACTACCACCCCCAAGTTGAAAATCGATTGCCAAGAACCTTTTTTTTTTATATTGAATAGGTTCGCGCTTGACCACATCCTGCCTGATGTGAACCTAACGGTGTGTTCCGGCAGCTTCACTTGAGAGCCAGTTCAATTCCAAGCAAGATGTGTTTATCAACTTCGACCACACCGTCACTTAACATCAGGTAAGCTGTGGTAACACCTAGCCTGTCAAGTCAAGTCCATACCTCAGCATAAAACCAGCATTGAGATAACGAAGGCGGTACCAGATGATGTTAATGATGAAATCAAGTTTGTAGTAAGTATTTAAATCCAGATAGCAGTTCTCCAACTTATGAATTCCGCTTGTAAACTAGGCTATGTTTTATAGTCAGTTTAGATCCCCGCAGCGCACAATACGAGCGATTTACATGAGAACCCGATATCTCAATGTAAATTAACTTCGTACATATGAAATGAGAATTTACCACTACATTTATAATCAGATATTTCGTTTACAAAATGGATTAAAATTTAATATTGCTTTGATACAATACTTTGAAAGTATATTACATTATGTATGTAGAGTAATTTGAGATTTATTTATCAATTATTATTTATTCCTGTAAGCTATTCCTATGCGCGTAAGTTGTAATTATAATGCGAGGCGAAGGCTCTTTTTTTTTAAAAGTGCTTAAGTAACTTTGTTTCTTGCTTGTTATCCCTTTACAAGTAGTTAGGTACATGTACAGGTAGGTGGGCGTGGGTTCGATTCTCACTCAGGCCAAATCATTTGTGCGACAAGCATAAAAGCTTTCTATTATTATGTATTATAAGTATGTATATGCGCATACATTATGTATTATATATGTATGTACAATGTATATACGTCATTAAGTGGAATGTATGTTATCTCCGACATTTCGATTCATAGTCGTTGTTGTATCTTTTGCATTTCAATTCAAGATATCTTACAAATCTACGTTGGATTGATTCTAGCCTGTTAACACTTGTATCATAGGTTGTAGTGTACAATAATCGAGTTTAAAAAAATATATAATGAGACGTTCTCCTGATGGTACGAGATAATGCCTGTCCATGACCAATGCAGCGATACACAGAACTTTGAGTAGCATAACAAAATCCAGAGCATCGCTACATCGGCGATTATTACTTTCGAGACATTCGTGATTCGATAGTACGTTTCAACGGCTTTGTAATTTCACTAGCTGCACCTGCAGTGCCCTTAAACCGGAACACAGTAATGTTTACACACTACGGCGGTAGTATATCAGGTACTACAGTAGTAGACGACCTCCTGCTAAGGAGATAATAATAAAAATAAATATCGTAGGACATTACACACAGTGCCATCTGACCCCAAATTTAGCAAAGCTTGTGCTATGGAAGTCAGATAACTGATAGAATAATTATCTACTTTTTTTGTAAATATATACATAGTTGTCCAGCCCTGACAGCCCTGTTGGCTCATTGGTAGCATGTCTGCTTCAAGAGCTGTAGGGCGTGGGTTCGATTCCCACCCAGAACAAGCATTTTGTGATATAAAACAAATGTTTGTTCTGTGTCTGGGTGTACTGTATATATTATAAGTATGTATTTACAAAAAAAAAAGTATTTAAGTATTTTATCAGTTATCTGATTCCCATAGTACAAGCTTTGCTTAGTTTGGGGTCAGATGACGCTGTGTGTAATGTCCTACGATATTTATTTTATTTATTTATTTTAGTTATAATCCATACAGAACACCAAGTAAACGTATAGGCTACGAACATACGCACAAAATAGCGTATTAATAACTTGAATACATAGAGAAATAGGAATAATCGCGCCCTTTCTGTAAGTAGTATAATGCATACGACGAACTTTCAGTTCGGTCAACAAGATTCCCCGAGTCCGCGGGAATAGACACGACTCGATGCCAAGAGCCCACTGTCACTTCAGCCGTATCGGCCGCGCCGACATTTCAGTCTGTCGAAAGCATTACGCCATATCTATGTATATATCTATCACTCTATACTATTACAGAGAGGAAAGATTTGATTGTTTTGTTTGTTTGTATTGGATAGGCTCCGAAACTAATGAACCGATACCAAAAATTCTTTCACCGTTGGGAAGCTACTCTAACCCCGGGTGACATAGGCTACTTTTTATCCCTGTACTCTCACGGGAACGGGAACTACGCGGGCGAAACCGCGAGGCGTCCGCTTGTACTATTATAAAGAGGAAAGATTTGATTGTTTATTTGTATTGAAATACTATTATAAAGAGGAAAGATTTGATTGTTTGTTTGTATTGAATAGGCTCCGAAAGTACTAGACCGATTTCAAAATTCTTTCACTGTTGGGAAGTTACACTATCCCCGTGTGACATAAGTTACTTTTTATCCCTGTATTCCCACGAGAACGGGAACTACGCGGGTGAAACCGCGAAGCGTCCACTAGTATTTTATAAGTATATATTTACAAAAAAAAAAGTACTTAAGTATTCTATCAGTTATCTGACATCCATAGTACAAGGTTTGCTTAGTTTGGGGTCAGATGGCGCTGTGTGTAATGTCCTACGATATTTATTTATTTGTTTTATCTAAAACATAATAAAATAGACTGATCGATCAACGCACAACTGAAACCGCTGGGTCTAGAAGCATGAAATTTTGCATGTTCTTTGGGTGACATAGGTGAGGAAGAAAGCATTTTTTAAAATTCCTCCCATAAGGGTGCAAAATAGGGGTTGGAAATTTATATGAAAGTTCGTTATTTTTGAAACATTATTATTTAAATTGCACCCGTGCGAAGCCGGGGCGGGTCGCTAGTAGTTTTATAGGCGTAATATGCTCTATTATGGTTTCGCACAAGTCCAAACTATCGCGCACAAAAAAATCTGATCTTGTGACGTATTTGTTAGTCTTTTACATATCCAACTCTAGATAACTTATTAGCTCATTTGGTAACTAGCTCTGCTTCTTTAGATTCAGGGCGTGAGTTCGATTCCCATCCAGTACAAGCATTTCTATGATTAACATAGATGTCTTTTCTGTATCTAGTCGTTCCGTAGTAGTTATCTAGTTCTCATGTACCAGGTTTGCTTAGTTTGGGGCTAGATGGCGCTATGGGTAATGTCCTCCAATATTTATTTATCGAATCACAACACACACACACAAATACTAAACAAAAAAAACCGTCGTGTTATTTATAATTATATACTTTTTTTTTAATTTACATGCATTCCGTCTCCGCGTATAATTATTGTGACATTTAGATTTACATTGTAATGTATTATTTCGATAATGTATTGAATTGCATTTTATTTCAATGTGCGCAATGTTCATACACAAATAAATAATAAATAAAAATTTCTTCGCCACGCACCTAACGATTTATGTTCTGGCAGCCTCGCTCGAGAGCCAGTTCCATTTCAAGTTGGTGTGTTTACCATCTTCAACCATCACTTAACATCAGGCGATATGTGGTCAAGCACCTAGACTGTCAACCTTAAATAAATAGTTGCAAAAAAGTATACGGCTCCAACGGGATACGGAAAACAGTAAGGCCACTTACTTCTTGTCATATTCATTAACGCGAGCGGGCATTCGTCGTCCTCCAGGATGTACTCGGTGTTGTCGGATTTATCTTCCTGTCAAACACAAAAACAGATATTAATCATTGATTATTTTCAAGATGTAGCTACGCGCAAAGTAGGTGCTTGCGCGGAGTTGGTCGTGCTTGGACCGAGTTTATGTTAGATGTGAGAGTATGGGGGGTGTGGAAAACTGACGTCCACAACTCTACAATGAAGTTCCTTTGTCTAATATATGAGTTAGGTGTTATGCCCAGGGATAGCTGTAGAGATGTCTCGTGAGCTGTAGAGATGAGCTGTTATAGCTATAGAGAAGTCTTTTTATTTTATTTTCGACCTGACCTGTACCTATATTTATGCAAATAAAACATTTTGATTTGAATTTGAATAGCTGTCTGACAATGAGTAGTTAGAACTAGTATAACCCGGCGTAGAAACTTCGCTTGCGAATTCACACTGAAAATGAGACATCTATTGATTTAACGCTTCACTACTACGAAGCGACCAACGTAAAGCCAAAATAGTGCAAATCACGTTCAGGTAGTGGCGCCATCTACCACAACATTAGAAAATAGCCAGATTTACTATAGCTCTGTTTTATGTATGCGATGATACTGTACTGTACTGTGTAAAGAAAAGGGGACGGGGTTAGACACAACCAATGGTTTTATTGTTAACAAATATGGCACGGCCAAAGGAACATTGGAAATCCAGGCCGGTTAACAAAAAAAGTTTAATGTCTTTAGTTTTGGAACACATCAATCGTATGAACGCTAAAACGTACCTGCACGATGCAATAGTGGTGCGGGTCGTGGTGAGCCATGCCGTACTTGTCGAGGGTCTCGCGCAGCACGGTGGCGGCGCTGTCGCTCACCGACAGCAACAACGTGACGTACGCAACATCTGGGCGCAGCACGGCGCCGTATATGCGCAGCGTGCCCCCTGCAGAACAATTAACAACGGGCTAGCATAGATATTTACAAGAATTGACATCATTTGGTTTCTTGGTAGGATGTCTGCTCCAAGAGCTGAAGGGCGTGGGTTCGATTCCCACCCAGGACAAGCATTTTGTGATATAAACAAATGTTTGTTCTGTGTCCGGGTGTACTGTATGTATTTACAACACAAAACGTTTAAGTATTACTATCAGCTTTGCTTAGTTTGGGGGCAGATGGCGCTGTGTGTAAAGTAAAAAAAAATAGTTATAATACCTAAATTTAAAAAATATATATATTTTACTTGCGTAGTAAACTAGCTGTAAGCCCAGTACTCCGTGGCTGGTGCGGTCTTTGAGTTCGCATCTATAAAAGTATGAGTTCAGCCATTCTCAAGTTATTCGCTTACCAACGAACATCATATAATTTTTATTTATATAGATAATAAGCCCACTCACGCGAAGATGGAACACGCTTGCCTTAAAGAAACCAATTCACTCGCGAATTGAAGGCATCCAATTAAATTAAAAGAGCATTTTCCATTTACGCCCAATACGCTGCTGTTTTAGTTTTCTCTACTAGTTTCTTTACAAGTATCGAGTAAATCGGGTCATTTCTTTTAGGCAAGTTTACGCCATCATAGCATGTTTTCGTAACAAGGCAAGTTGGCTATCAAATAATCTATTTTTTTATATAAGCGAGAGTGTGGAAAATTCCTTGTTGTATTATTTTATTATGTTATTTCCCAAAACCTAATGTTTACGTTTAAAAATAATGGTGTTTTATTTATTCATTAAGTGCGGAATTAGTAACAAGGTAGGCTCCTTACGGGGCAAAACCCTGGATTCGAGCCTAAACCCGATGTTATCGCATATATATATATTAGGGTGGTCCTTATTTTTCAACTTTCGAATTATCCTCCGGGCACTTTCTTATTTGATTATATACCTCTAAATACGAAATAAATGTTTTTTTGTTTTTGATTTTGTTAAGATTTAGAGGTCGCTACCAGCTGTCAATTTTTTACAAAAAGTGTTCAAATACAGCTTAAATGGTGATTCCATTAATTTAAAATTTAGGTACATAACATGTTACGTGCGAGTGAAACTAGCATAGACTATACCTTCTAATCCCCCTCCCCCCTCTCCGTTCCTCGACCCCCTCATTTGTACTACGATCGCCCCGCACTTCAGTTCTGTTAAGCAACAAGAGCGCACGTGTTGTTTTTGTAAAAGTTACAGTGAAGTGTTTCAATTTGCAATGGCGTCTACTAGTAGCGGATTCAGTATAACTACTAGAAATCAAAGTGAGATTTGGCTTATCGGTCAATTATTATCTGAATTAAGCCAATCAACCTTACCATCCATTGGCGAAGTGTTGCGATATTTTTTCTACTACAAAAATGAAGAAAAGAAAAGTATTCGTGAATCTGCGACTTTGACGGCTTGTGGGGTTATTAATTTGTGGGAAAAAGCTGGCATACCTATTCAATTAAAAAAACATGTCATCAGCAAAATTGAAAAGCTGTTCAAAGAATGGCAGAATCTAAAAAAAAATAAAGAAAACAAGAAAAAACGTTCAGAAGCATTGAAAACAAAAGAACAAAACTGGCAACAAAAGTTAGAAGATTTATTTGACATCGCTCATCGTGATGCTTTAAATATTATGACTTTAGAAGAAGATAAACAGTTTTTGTTAGCAGTGCGGCAAAATCGACGCCAATTTTTGATTGGTTCAGTCGACAGAAAAAGTTTAAACAAATGTAAGAAAATAAAAGAGAAAAAAGAACGGCTTGATAAATTGCGCGAGCGTGAAAACAAAGATATCTCGTCTATAACAGAAAAATGCTCATTGTCTTCATTATCATTTATTTCGTCATCGTCTGCCACAATAAGTGGGGAAGAAACTCCATCTGACTCCGAATTTATATCAAAATTGACGAAGATGCAACCACCTCAAAAACGAGCTCGAAAAGATATTATTAACAGTCAATTAGCTTCCAGTCTTGATGTTTCTAAATTGAGTGACAGAAAAGCAACTATGGTCGTGACATCTACTTTGAAAAGCGCAGGCTGTGATCCATCAGAATTTAATGTCAATAGATCTTCTATTCGTCGGCAGCGTGTCAAAAATCGCAAAGCTGTTGCAGAGTCGCTCAAAAGCGAGTTTAAACCTAGTTCGTCTTTAACAATTCATTGGGACGGTAAACTTATAGAAGATATTACTGGACACAAAACTGTAGATCGGCTGCCAATTTTGGTATCAGGACATGGAGTCGATCAATTACTCGCCGTCCCAAAATTAGAACGTGGAACAAGCGAAGCTTGTGCGTCGGCTGTCTACGACGCTATAAATTCATGGAATTTGAGCGATAAAGTAAAATGTTTGTGTTTTGACACTACTGCTGTAAATACCGGCTTAAGAAGTGGAGTATGCGTTCTCTTGGAGCGCAAAATGGATAAAAATATGCTTTGGTTTGCTTGTCGTCACCACATAATGGAAATTATGTTGTCAGGTGTAGTGGATCAATCGCTTGCCCCATCTAGTGGTCCTGATATACAATTATTCAAAAGATTTAAGAACAGTTGGGACTCTATTGACCAAAGCGACTTCAAAACAATAACAGATGACGCTGAGGCAAATATTCTTGCAGAAGTGGCCGCAGACAGGATTTCTTTTGCCAAAAAGCAACTTCAAGTACATCAACCTCGAGATGACTACAAAGAAATGTTAAATCTTACAATCATATTCTTAGGAGGTGTTCCTGAAAAAGGCGTTTCATTTCGGAGACCTGCTGGTCTACATCGAGCTAGATGGATGGCAAGAGCCTTGTACTGTTTAAAAATTTATTTATTTAAGCATCAGTTAAAGCTAACGAAAAAGGACGAAAAGGCTGTGAGAGAAATATGTATTTTCACGGTGATGATTTATATCAAATATTGGTTTCAAGCCTCTACCAGTCAGTCAGCACCAAGAAACGACTTACAATTATTAAAAGACCTTAAAGCTTTTGAAAGTGTTAACAAAAATCTAGCTACTATTGCGCTGAAAAAGATTTTAAATCACTTGTGGTATTTGTCGGAAGAGCTGGTTTCGCTTGCATTTTTCGATGACGAACTTTCAGTCCAAGAGAAGAAAAAAATGGTAGAAGCACTCAAAATTGAAGGCACACATGATTGCTTAAAACGAATAAACCTTGACATGGCGACCATCCACGAAAAAAATATAGAAAACTTTGTGAGCAGTAATTCTTTAAAATTCTTCCAGGTCCTAGGTATCTCATCAGATTTTTTTTATAAAGACGTTGAAACCTGGAACGAAGACCCTGATTATATAGCTGCCAAAAATATTGTTCATTCATTGCGTGTAGTGAATGATATAGCTGAGCGTGGTGTTGCTTTAATGGAAGAATACAATAAATTAATTACCACAAATGAAGAACAAAAGCAATATTTGCTTTTGTTGGTAAAAGAGTATAGAAAAAAGTATCCCAATACTAACAAGTCAACCCTTGCATCTTAAAAGTAAATCATTCAGATTATTTTATTTCATAGCATCAACAAAAATTGTGTAATATTTTTAAGACCTGGTTAAAAAAAATAAAGGATTCTGAGAAAAACAAATTTTGGCTTTTTATTTAAAATTTAAACCTTGGTAGCGACCTCTAAATGTTATTAAAAAAATTCAAAAAAATTACTGTAATATTTTCTTAAGGTATATAACCAAATTACGTGGTGCCCCCCGAAATTAAAGAAAAAAAATATTTTCCTTAAGAATAAGGACCACCCTAATATATATATACTAATATAATAGGATTAACTCATGGACCAACCAGTGTCAGGTCCGCCGTCTTTAGACTTGAACTGTTGTAGTTTTCGGCCGAGCTTCTGCTGCCGCCGGCGGCGCATCACCGCCTCGGGATTGCTGATACTGCGCATGAACGACGACTCGGGCAACTCTAAGGAGATAACAATCGATTATAATAATTATAATAACAATCGTAAGATATCGATGTTAGTTGCAAACATTAATCGAATGAAGATAAATATTTCAATTGGGTTTCACACCGTGTATTATATAATTGTTTTGTGTCTGGCCCATTAACACGCCCTAAATTTTGTACACGATACTTTAGAATATCCTTTCTGACACCTTGTGTTTGACCACCAGCTTATCTGACTTTAAGTGACTGCGTGGTCGAAAATGGTAAGCACACGTAGCCGTTAGGACATAAGATATATATTCCAGAAGATATTATATAAAAGATAGTGAAACCCGTATACAAAGACGCGAAATGTGCTTTCATTATAAACTCTTTAGTGAGTGAAGATGTATAGCAGTGTTAACCTGTATAAAGCTTCTCGGCCACGGGCCTGTTCTCGTCGTTGGTGTCCGATTTAAGGCGGGATAGTTTTTCTTTTTTCTTCAGTTCCTTTTTCTCTCGTTTGGACAGTTTCCTCTTGAAGTTCTGGTCTCCCTTATCACTCACCGATGAGGGAATCTGCAACCAAAGTCCCATTTTATAATGCATATTCAGGAAAATCAGTAAACCTTTAATGTAAACAATAAGAGGCGTATTCCGCTTGTCCCCGTTGGTAGTGACAGCGGGAAAATAAGGATAAAATGCTCCTAAAATATTTATTTGTAGATTTTTTGTTTAAGTCATGAGTCGAACGAGACGCTCTCCTGATGGAAAGAAGTCCCATTTTATAACACAAGTACGTGATTATTGCAGCGATACACAGAACTTTGAGTAGTAAAACAATGTCCAGGGTGTCGCTGCTTTGGCGCTCATTACTTGACATATTCGTTGGTCAGTCTCAAAAGTTCTGTAATTTCGCTTTCTGTAGTACTCTTCAAACCGGAACATAGTAATATTTACACTACTGTTTGGCGGCAGAAAATCTAGTTTTTTTTAAATATTCAAAATATTCGCGTTTGATCACACTTTGCCTGATGTTAAACAGTAATGATGTCTAAGATGAACACGCTTACCTAGAAAATACTTATTTACTCGATTTGAAGACCCATAGTGTATCTAACAGGGAACACAGACTCCGGCAGAGAGTTCCACAACCTCGCTGTGCGAATGAAAAATGTGGAATCAAAACGCTTTGCGCGTACATGGGGAACATCCACCATGTACGGATGGTGTTTTGGTCGCGTTTGTCGGGCCATCCGGTAGTACAAAAGGTGCATGGCGCAGTACACAACCAAATTATAGTACTGCATAGGTACCTACCTAGACGATCTCTTGCTAAGGAGATCCAGCAGATCTAGGTACAAATATGATAATTTCTAGCAGACATTGCAGAAGTTTCTATACAAGGGTGTAATGGTAGTAGGATGATAGAAGCTTATTGAGCATAATCGCCATAAATAACAACTTTTACTGTTGGGTCAACTAAATTCATGCAAAAAATCTAGTCCCACAAAAAAAAAATATTCGCCTGATTTTCCTTTCGCCAATAAAAGTTTAGCTCCAGTTGATGAATAAACTATTAATTATTCACACCAGAAAATATGAACTCTTAATATAACAACAACCTACCTTAACAATAAAATAAACGTAAATTCAATTAATTACTTTACATTTAATTTATATATTGACCTATCTATAAAATCTTAGTTATTTAACCTCCACATAAATGTACACATGTTTTCCACATAATTGTTCTAAATCAATGCCGCCTTGAACAGATGCCTGTAATATGCAAGTATGAGTTTACGAAGCCTTTGAGGGATTTCTGTGAATGCTACGTAGGCTACAATGGCCTTTATAGTAGAAACGTAGTTGCTACAGTCCTATATTCAATATCCATCAGTATCAGTATGTTTGTATTGTTCCATTGAACGATTTTATTTTATTAATCACAAAAAATTAAGGCGTTGTATTTTTAATTTATTTTAATTCATAAGCAAAAAATTCCTATCTGCCCATAGTAAACATTGTTCACAAGACGATTATGACTTTCTTTCGGCGTGTTACTACGAAGAAGTGCAAAGAGTTGTCATACCTCATTGTCAGTAAGGCACTTGAGCAGGAAGCGCCCCTCGCGGTCGTCCGCGTGCCAGTTGAGCTGAACCAGCAGCGGCTTCTCGTGCGGCTCCAACTTGCGCTCGTCGTCAGGCCCGTGTGTCTCCCACAGCGAGTACGACGGCAAGGACAGCATCCGCATGTCAGGACGGAACTTCTCGATAAGGGTTTCTGAAACAACATATCGAGTAATTTAATAAAGTGAATTATAAGAGCCATATCTTGAAAATAATTGATAAAATAACCTATTGTTATTGATAATCTCAATTTCACTGGAAGGCGATGATAGTATTTGTTACTGGCCGGAATAACATTAGGTCCAGCTCTAATGTTTGCGATTGGCGCGAGATCTGAGATTTGTTTTCTGATTTCGCTTCCGCGGAATTACTAGCGCATGTTAGCTTATGTTTGGCGTAAGAGGGATATAGACACCATAAATCAATATATCGCCTTTATTGCCATTGTTGACAGTTAAAGCCTGCCCTGTTAGCTCATTTGGTAGAATATCTAGGCAAGCGTGATCCATCTTAGACCACATTGGTTCGCATGCCGAAGGGCGTGGGTTCAAACCCCAACAATGAGCTTAAGCTGCCGGTGAAGGAAAACATTGTGAGGAAATCATAGCATGGTGGTAGGGTACTTTCTAGTACTCGGCTGGCTAGCTACCACCCTCAAGTTGAAAATCTGCCGCCAAGCATCTAACGGTGTGTTCCGGCAGCCTCACTTGAGAGCCAGTTCCATTCCAGGCTAGGTGTGCTTTACCATCTTCGACCACACTGTCACTTAACATCAGGTGAGCTGTGGTCAAACAACTAGCCTGTCAACAATAAAAAAAAAAACCATCATCACTTAACATCAGGTGAAATGGCAGTCAAACGTAAACCTATAACTATATTATATTAAATAAGAGTTGTAGAGCGTGGGTTCGATTTCAACGGGGCAAACATTTATGTGATGATAAATATTTTTTTTATGTACCACCTTAAGGCTTGTGGCGCTGTGTGACATGTCTTACGGTATTTATTATTAAGTAAGTACCTAATAGTGTATATAAAAAATAAATAAAAATATGTTTACATTTATAACACGAGATACTCATTATAATTTACGGCTTATCCCACTGCTATACCACACTAGTTCTTTTTTATTAAACCTACAAATGTTTGCGGATAGAAAGAAAAGACAGACTTCCGCATTTATTATACGTATAGACTACTACAGTTATACGTGGAATGTCTACATATGCCATCCATAATAATTACTCAACGTTCATAACCATTATTACATCGCGTATAATTTGTATGTTCAAAACAAATGCACAAACAATCACACAATTATCTCAACTTCATTGTCTGTGTGTATTATTGATTCACGTATATAAGGCCGCTGCCGTCATATGGTAGGTACATACAATACTATCGAACTTATCGCAAATATCATGTTGCGACTGCAAATTCTACAAATATAGTGCAGTAACTACAAAAAATCCTTTCAAACTTCGTAAATGAGACATGGGAAACATAACATGGTATTTCTATTAACATGGCCATAAGCTGAGAAGTTATGCTATGTTAGATACGAGTATCAGAATAGCGCATGAGAACCGCACACTTATACGGTACTGAGCTAGCTAGTAGCTTGTATTATATTTATGTATCCGAGTATTTACATATTTATTATGTTTGGAACACAAAGAGTATAGTATGCAACAAAGAACGCCTTGTACCAGAGCTTTACAACTGTCCGATTGCGCCAAAATTTAAATATTGGGTTTAGTATGTGTTGCTCCGGTGAAAATTGATGATTATGTTGTCAAACCAGGATGATGAAATCAAAGGATTAGTATTATATATATCTTTTCTAATTATGAATTTCGATTTTATCTTTTTAACTTCATGAATTTAATGATCTTGTAATGAAACATTCTCTACTTCCTAATTTTTTTGTTTCACCCTAATGGGTTCATAGGTCTAGAAATGGTATATAATAAAAGTTCTGCACCTTTACACAGTCATGCTGCAATAAAGTATTGAGTATTCTTATATGACTGGAGATTCTTAATATCAATAGTAATCCAAAAGTGTGCTTTTTGTTAATTGGCTTTATGTTTCTTGATTTGTTTGTTTTTGTATTTGTTGTTCGCTAAAATTTTCATTAAAATGACAAATATCTTAAACGCCGAACAGTTACAATTGCTTGTGACAATAATTTCCTGTACGTTATCCCACTAATATCCATCTTAGTAATTCTTTAAAGTGAGTGACACACACAATAAATTAAAATCATTATGATGTCTGATGTCACATATGATAGTCACTCACCACCGTACACAAAACAGATACTCATTCTAATTCTATTAGACAAAAATGAGTCACATTTGCAATTCAAACATTATTTATTGGCAAAAAATATTATTATGTTACAATAAAAAATAAAAATAAGATATGGTATACCTTTTTCTGTTGAAAAGAGGTTTTGGAGTGTAATTTGCTCTACAAATACGTTTTACAATTCATTCACTGAAAATTCTAACTTAGGCGAGTTTATGGCTTATGAGGTTCACACTGAATATCACAACTATGTGTCCTTTTGTCATTCAAAAGCCTTATTGATCTAATCCGTAAAATATTAATCAATCAAATTCTTACCTATAACATCGCTGGCAGTGGCGTCTGATGCCACTCGTATACATTTCGTAGCAATCTTCTGTCCGGAATCTTGAAAGTAAAAGCGCATCACACCATGAAACTCCAAGTTCTGAAAATAAACGTCCCCGTGGTTAAAAATCGAATTGTTTCCTTTTGAAAATATATTCCTAATAGAATAATGAGAGCCGAAGTATTTTTAACAACCGTCCTCTGATCGATTTCTTGTTATTTTTAGAACTCTTCAGCAACTTTTTTAGAAGGTCTACATAAGTCTGGTTAGGTCACGGCTATGACGTCAAACGAGAGTTTATATCCAAACTGTATCCGAGAAGACTCATACTATTAACATCTTCAAATAAAATCATCAAAAATAAAGATCGACTAATCGTTTATAGTTACTTATCCCTATATGTTCGTCTATTTTACTTATGGATATATACCTATTTAAAAACTCAGACCTATTTCAATATTGCAAAAAAACCGGAAACAAAATTATCTCATACAATGGTTCCATGCAAGATAAGGATATCAATGCAAAATGTTTGACAAACAAACACACTGAGTCATGAGTGACTGTAATACTAAAATAGCATTTCTAGTACCACCCTACGTCCGTTACATAGAGAATACGAGAGTGGTCCCTAGCTATTAATTTCTCTGCAAAAAACTTCTTTCCATCGCATATGTTGAATTTCCACCGGAACACACCGTTAGGTGCTTGGCGGCAGAATTTCAACTTGAGTGTGGTGGCTAGCCAGCCGATTACTAGAAAATACCCTACCACCACGCTATGATTTCCTCACGATGTTTTCCTTCACCGGCAGCTGAAGTTCACTGTTGGGATTCGAACCCACGCCTTTCGACGTACGAATCGACCGCGCTAACCACTGATATAAATCATCGCTACAAAATCGGTATGATATTACCATATGTAGGTAAACGAGATACTAATACAAATCGAAATAAGGATAGGGCGTCGACGCAAAACAACACGCAGGTGCGTCGCTCTATACCTGTGATAAATGGGCTACGGTTATCGTGTTAACTTCGGGCACGACTAAACACGCAAGTAGCCATTAAGATCCGCTTCGCAACATGGCACATCGGCACTCTAACCGGACGGTGCACAGAATTCGCAGATGTCGTAACCCGGCGCCACGTCGAGGTCGCTTTTCTACAGGAAACGCGTTGGAAGGGTAACAACACCCACAATATCGAGCAGGATTACAAGACCACGTGGGTGAGGTATCTCAGGGATATAAGCGTGTACACGGAGCCTACGGTTATAGACGGCCCAAGGTAGAGGAAGAATATATTCTTAGATCCTGTTTAATCTGCTAGCCAAGTCCGCAGCAGATTCATCCGTAAAAAACTGATCACCTCACCCCGTACAAAAGCAGCCCATTTGCTTCACAGAACAGAGTCACATCGATAAAATAACAATTCTTTGCTCTCAGTAATTTTCTATTCAGCGTTGTACATGATGTTGTAACGGCTGAGGTCCAAATGCCGGCGCCTACGGCGATGATGTATGCTGTCGATATTGCACTAATAGATGAGAATAGAAACAATTTGTAGCATATTGTAAACGTGTGCAAAGTTTCGCATGAAAACAGAGGGATCAAAATAAATGTAGCGAAGACGAATTACATGGTGTGTGATAGCACCGATCAGGAAGAATTAGGTACTGGACACACTGGAACAAGATCTTGCGGCCGGTCAAAGCGGTACTTAATACTTTGATGTCGCAAGAGATGACATGACCAACCAACTCACCATGCAGGAAACTTCAAAAGCGTGGGAAGTAGAGTTTACACAGCAGGAAAGTAGACCCCGGCTCAACCTGGGATAATCGCTAGGCAGAAGAAGACGGTGGAAGAGATACAAAATACTTATACAAACATAAGTATGTGTGTTCGAATAAGACTTATTTCTTGTTTAAATTAATGTGATTTTAACGACACAGAATACTGACACCAATTTAGTTGTTTTTATGAGTCATAATTCTGCAAGCTGGTTGTTTGTTGGTTGGTTGGCTGGTTGAAAAACTAGTAGATATTGATAATAATGATTGAGTAAAGAGCCGGACAAGTGTAAGTTTATTCCCACCATAAAATACATTGTTATATTCCTCAGGAGATTGAACACCACTCACTATTTCATTTCGATTCCTTATACGGTCATAACCAGTATAATAGAGAATACTACCTAAATACGAATGGAACAAACTGCTGGCTTCCAAGTTTCCTGGGGGTTATAATCTGGATGTTTTCAAAGTCAGAGTTAATAAGTATCTTCCTGATATACCTTCTAAGACTGCGTGCTTCATCTTCAACCACATCATTGCTTACTATCAGGCGAGTTGGAGGTCAAACGCAAATTCATACGTGTTGAAAGCTGTAAATTGTCCAACTGTAGGCGCGGGCTTCCTCTCGCTGTTTAATGGGTCAGCCATAGTGCACCACATTGGACGAGTGCGAATTTAATCATACTATATAGGTACATTTATAAATAACTCTAATACATGCAGATTTCCTCACAATGTTTACCTTCACAGTTTAAAGTTAGCGGTATTAAGCAAATAATTTAGGGAAGACAGTGTGCCTGCCATGAGATTTGAAAGACCTCCAGATTGGGAGACCAGACGGTCTTCAAACTTGGTTGCCATAATTTCTAAACAACATTCATTCCAATAACATCGTCTTATCTGTAGCCCAGCCATCCGGGGAACTACTATTCCACTACGATCGCCTATGCCGGTTCTATAGGCCTATGTCAATTCTAGCCTTAAGTTACTTTAGATCCCATGAACAACACCTTGCATGTCAATACTAAAATGTGTTCGTACACTATGCTACCCGCCTTTACCATCTTTGACGCACCGTCACTTAACATTAGGTGAACTATAAATCAATCTTAACTTGGCTTATCATCCTCAAAAGAGTAAGAAGTGCGATTACCTCGTTGGGTTCACTGAGGGCGAACAGATCCAACCGGTTGGCGTTCCATTGCTGGATCATATTCCGGAGCGCTTCGCGCTCCAGCATACGCTTGTCGGCCGCGTCCATCGTGTCACCGCATCAAGTCAGCCTGGAACACCGATATCACAACATAAACAATAGTATAAGTATTCCACAGAGGTAAAGATGAGCGGAGTGGAGAAGAGACGTGCAGGAATTGACTAGTCACATTTCTTTACTAGACCTAAGTGCCTTTAATTAACTACTTACTCGTATAACAATTAATTACGTCGGGTATTTCAACTATAGTTCCGGTCACATTGCCTTCTTCAAGGAGTCTAAATATGTTACGACCAACACAACAACCTTGTTGCGACCTCATCTTGCTTCACACATAAAAAGCAAGCCACGCCGTGCGTTGTTGTGTTCTGCTTTGGCTCCTTGAAAAACGCCACCAGATGTGGGCGAAACTATAGTCGGGGTATTCGACGTAATTAAACGTAAGTAGTCTCGCATAATCAGTTTCCATAATTAAATGTATTTTGGTAGGTTGGTAGAAGATTTAAATTGTGAAATTGTATACATAAAGAGCTAATGTGCGTACACGTACCTAGTCTTTTAAGTCTACATGATACGTATGTACGTATCATGTAGACGTACGTACTCTAGGTACAGAGGTACATATGTATGTACCTTTGTACCTAGAGTTGGAGGCAAAGCGAAGCACCTGACCTAAAGACAGCAGCGTTTTCTTGGAAGTGTCATAATTTCACATGGTGAGATTACAATTCCAAGTACCTACAACGTACGGTTTGTAAGACCTTCAATTCCTACGATAAGTAAAATAACAATTGAGTAAGCATAACACCAGCACGTAATTCAATAATACCACACATGTTTGCCTATTAATTTTTCTGTTTCAGCTTATCCACTGCTGGATATAGTAGGCCTCTCCTTATATACTCCTCTAAGCTAGGTCCGAATCTCTTTCTATCTAGTTTTTATCGTACCGCTTTACACAGATTTCACTACACATAGAGCCACATGGTGTCTGTCACAACTTTTTCATAAACACTTATATATATATATATATATATATATATATATATAACAAGAAAGTAAATAATAATTACTTGGATATGGCTACTCTTGAGATTTGACATTTATGTATATAATTATTAAGTAAGTAGCAGGTACCAATAGTATAAATAAATAGTACTCGAAGAAAAGGAGTGTACGACCTTATCAAAGCCGATAAAATATCGTTCATAAATTGTTGTAGGTATCAGTAGTGATAAGTAGTATATATATTGAACAAAGAAAAATGTTTAGGTGTACCTACATATCAGATAAAGCGATGCACATTATTGTGTGCGATTGTATAAATACGGACATAGAAATAGTAGAACAGTTTCATTAGTGTGCACTGTGCACCAAGAATTCAGCGTGGAAATTAAGTAGCACTAGATATCATAATAACATTCTTTAGCAAATGTTACATTTAAATTTTCACAATTTGAATAAATAATTACATATTTTATGTATATCATCGGGACTTATTCGCGCACAAAATATTTTTAATTCGTTTTCTTAGCCCGGAAAACTTCTAAACAGTGGAGCGAGGCAGCGGTAATTTTTTTTTTCCTAAGAAATTGTGTTTTCTTCGCAAATATTTTTCGCACGAGTTTTTACGAACTTTTCTTTTCAATTTTTTTATGCTAGAGAAGAAAATTATTCATATCCGTCCTGGAGGTCAGAACCGCGTTCAATAATAAAAAAAAGTAACAGAGACATAGTCTTTCGCGTTTATTTCTGTAAATACTTTTTGCTTAAAAGATTTAAACATCAGATGTAATCAGGTTCTAAGTGATTGTTGAGTAATATTGCTTCTACCACTATTGCGTATAGCTGTGTATACTACGAGAATTATTCGACTATTTGCCTTAATGGTTCACTTAGGTTACAATGGCTGTCATTTCTTTCCGTTTGTTTGATTTATGTGCCCTAATGTTTGTTTGTTAAAGAAGGTTTTTGCACGCCCATTGTGTAAAACTATCTATAATAAAAATAATAGATTGTGGATAAAAGTTCATAGGATTACAAATAAATATGAGGTGAATTCGCTTTAATATGTACGTACATGTTAGAGATTATTATTATAATAGGCACAAGTACCTACGAGGTTTTTAACAAAAAATATGCTTTTTCAGATTTCGTTGCTGTTTTAATGAACCGATAAAATGTACATAGATATGTATATATCAAATCAAACTGGAAATGAGCCTAATTAGAAATCACATGACATTTTGAAAAACGTATTTGGAAATCTAAGCTTCTCTTTTCAAGAAAATTGCACTCGATAGGGTAAAGTTTTCTTTCCAACCTTATCCATCAGTGTATGGTTATCATAAAGATTACTAAGATTGCTGAAAACCTCATAACCCGTTAGGATGTAAGCAGTTAGTTGAGCACAAAAATACGAAATATAAGAATATATTTACAACATAAATAACTGATAATAATTTACCTACTAACCAACATTTTTAGTACACTAGTAATCTGGTAATAAAGTAAATACCTAATTAGGTTGTAACGGGTTCCTTTCCGTCTCAAACAATAAGTTAGTCAAGTCAAACACTATTAAGTATTATTTACTCCACCATGTACAGCAAAATTTTTGTCTACAGTTACCATTTCAAAATATCTCGGTCGCGGTTAAAAATAAATTAAAAATCATATAAACTGAAAAGAAAATAAGTGGGCGGTTTCTGGCATACATCATACGCAGACGCATCGCCTAAACAAATGCGGGCGCATCGATACGGTATAGGTACATATATTCATAAATAACATAAACATATGGCCCACCGGTCATGAAACTGCGACCGCCATCCGTTAATTAAGCAATTTGAGCTATTTCTGAACAGGTGAAGGACATTAAATATAAATACTTCACTAAAATAAAAAGCGTCCCAAATTGTAGCCGTGAGGCTCCGACATCGACTTGTTTCTCTAATAAAGTCAACATCGATATCGTAACCCAAAAATTTCTATGAATGAGCATTCAAGCGGTTAGATAAATAAACGAACAAGACGCTAACACTTCGGGTCAATAATACGCAAACTATTATGTAAATATTCTAAACAAATATGAGTATTTTCCAATAGGTAACAACTTTCGAACAAATGGGCAACTATTAGCTTAATCTCCAATAACTCGCAAAATCTGAAACACTTCGACCGCATTACAACAAAGGAACGTGTACTCGGGAACGTGTACTCGGAAACGTGTTCTTATTTCATTTCAGATTTCACTTGAACCCGGTTTATTAGTGTAGTCAGGTGTCAGAAAACGAAACAGGCGTCAGGGTTGTTATGGTTGGACACGCTTCCGCCTTCGGCCGGCCAACATGCACCAAAGCTACACAAATGGAACTACACTGCATTTCAGTTTGGTACATGCATAGAGACTATTATACGATCTGTGTCACGGTGGAACGAGGAACAGTTCAACACGAATGGCAGAATCGTTAAAGTAAACACGCATCGGCAGTAGACCAAACTAAAAAATATTACATGTTACTTTTGCCACATGCCTAACCAGCCAATCAACTAATTGGTGAACATGCCATCGTCAAAGAGATAATAATGAGGGTTCACTATTTAGTTAGGTATACCCGTAGCAACGGACAGGATCATGACGCGATGTCTGTACAGTTTTGTTTGTAATAGACAAAAGAGTTGTCAATAGGTGGCGAGCTTCACGCTTGGATGCCGACCTTGCCTCTTCCTGTGGTGAACGCTCCGATCCTACGGACTAGGTCGCAGACACTACCTCTTGTTTGATGTCTTACACACATTGAAATGACTAAACTTTTAGTAGAACGGAAATAGCTAGCTATAAATTATGTTGCACGTATATAATGATGCTGTAATCCTGTAATCACGGTCTGAGGCGTTTATACATTAGGTACCTACTCTTAATCGTACAGGAGTAAGTACTATGCAATCATTTTGTGAATTTGCCTTTGCTTTTTGGCTTTTGACGACAGTTAAGCTTTGTATATAAACAGTACAGGCAATTAATTACCTGTGCATCGATACAAACAAAATATAATAAATATTATGTAGTTCCCATTGAACAGGTTATTTCTGATTAAGTGCGACGGCTTCGGGGCGTGGGAAAGAGCTCAGTTTTAAATAACAAGTGGGTGCAAAAACTACGGGTTGAGCACCGACCCCTGCCGCAAGTGCATAGGGGCGGAACAAGTGGCCCTAGCGGGGATGTTAATGTGATGTGATGACATACCTCTGAACCCTTTTGCTCACAAACTGGCGATAGACGTGCAAACCTTTTGAAATGCAAACTTAAATTATATAACATATATTATACTCATAGCAAAAACAACTTACAGTCACAGAACTTGGTGTTTAAAAGTTTTGACTATTACTAAATCGCTGTGGAGTTTTGAACAAAATTTCAGATAACATGTGGACTGACCTATAGCCAGAGGTGGCATTAAATGGTGATAAGAAATACCAAAGGCTACTAGATGCCTAAATATTTATTAACAGAAAGAGTAACTGTTCCATATACGTACTCGTATATACATACTACCTATATGATATCAACCAACCTAATTGATAAAAAAAAATAAGGTTAACGAGGAAGCTGCAGGTACTAGAATTTGCCAGTAGAGACAAGACAATGACGATGCGCTCGCTAAGTAGGCTGGCTTACAGGAACCGTGAAACATGATGTGCTCGCGATTCGGTCGATGATCACGAGCAAAGCGGCGGCGACACAGCTCTGGGAACTCTGTCCCCTTGTGAGAAGGCTCTCATGTCTGTTATGTAAGTGAACAGTACTGTTACAAACACGCAACAATGCTAGGCAATTAACGGCCGAGTCGGTTTTCATCTTCACATCACATCGTGTCACCCGAGTGTCGGTTGTCGTCGCGCCTTATCTCGAAAACGGCAAAACATTCCAAAACCGGATTTTGAGTCGGTGCAGCGCACGCAGCTTACATACACTGCTCGATATTGGAATAGTATCTGTATCAAATTTTACAATAAAGGTACATTTTCTCGTTACAGCTGAAAATTTTATTTTTTTACTGTAGATGTTAAGCGAAGATGCGGTCTATGTTGAAGGACACTCGCCTAAAAGAAACCGAATCACTTGTGACTTGAAGGCACCCAGATTGTATCTATCAGGGAACACCCACTCGGGTAGCAATTCCATCAATGCGGTTCGTACAATGAAAGTAGATTTAAACCGTTCAAACGTACCTACTTATTAGTTTTCTGGATCAAAATAAAACAAAAGGAAGTATCACATAAACTGTAATTTCTTTAAAAGGCATTCATATATATATGAATGCCTCGAAGGAACACACAATAATTATTATCAACGATTACTAATCCCTATTCATAAGAACGCACAGAATAGGTAATAATATAAGGAATGCGAAAGCGCCAAGCTCAAGGTATTGCCATGAGTCACATTGAAGGCATGTGAGACTCGGCAAAACCAGCTTAACACTGGCAATTCGGTTACCTTTTTGAAGGACCTCATGTCAAAGTTCAACTAAAGTAGATAATTGTTTTCTAACCCAAATTCTCTTTTGAGGCTGTTAACCAAGTTGCTACCGACAATTAAAAAAGTTAAGTTAGTGACTTGCATTGCGAGTTTGTCTGAAAATAAACTCTACGGTTTAAAGGCACACTTGCCAGTCCAGTAAGGTATTAATAAGTCGAGTTATGCACTTGACACCGAGAGTATGTGCACCTGCTTTAGACACGTACGATCCTCATAAATGAGACGTGACTTAATTCTAGAGTCAAATTACAACTGGCTCGTGGTGTTCAGAAAATGAGGTAGAACTACTTACATGATTATTTCTTACAATTTGAAAAGCTGCTTTTGGTCGATTCATTCAAACTGTAATTGAAACGTAATGCTAGAAGGATAGAAATGATGTCAAAGTGATAGTAGGACAGTGTTGGCCGGTTAACATAATACAGTCTGCGTTCGTTTCTATGCCGGACCCCAAGTCTGTCGCTGAAAGTTGATGAGAAGGTTGTGACGCCTTACTCGTGTTTCCATCAAATAATATTCGCGTTCTAACAAAATGAAATGACCGTGACCGGAGCCACGCTCACTCTCGATGAAAACGGGACCGGCGCGGCGCGCCACTTCGCCGACGAATCAGCGCCTCAGTTCATTATTACGCTTCTTTGATTGACATTTAGCGAGACGACAAAAAGTTTTCGACCATTCTCAAATTTAGGAAGGGGGCGATATCGAGGTGCGCGATAAATCGACATGTAGCTATAACGGCCACAGGCACGTACGAGGGGGAGACTGGAGCCTGGCACGGCCTGGGCCCGGCAATTCCAACCGCTTCACCTCACGCAGACTCCTTTTGAATAGTGAAAATACGAAAAATACCATACCCGTCATGGCCCAATTTCTTATCGGTACCTTTCCCCCCATTATTGTTATAAATTTAACTTTCATAGCTTCGCAAGCCTAGCTAAAATTTTCTGATTTTTGTTCGTATACTCGTCCAAAGATGTAGATAAATACAAGGGCATTCCTGTGCCGATCCACTGAATAGTTTACCGATAACCTCGGACGATACCAGTCTTACACCATTGATTTTTAGACAAAGCAAGATGCATTACAAGCTATTGTTTACTGAATCTGTTTTGCAATTCTGCGATTAAGGTAACTGTTGTAATGGTCTCAGCCTATGGAAGTACCCAGGGGGGGCAGCTGTTTACATACATATGTATATGCGGTAGGTATACACCGATGAATAGTAGATAATTTTCTCAAAAATTACTAGAAATAGCTCAAAACGGTCGCGCTCGCTACCCTGGCGTATTCCTGTTACGATTGAAGAATGAACCATCATATTATATGTAGGTATAGTTTGCACAAAAGTTACTAGAAATTGCTAAAAACCATCACTCTCGTTGCGTTTGTTTTTGGTATCGTGTTTTATTACCCAACGACGGAACGGAGACGGTATATATGCGTTTGGAATGAGAGGATTTTTGTTTGTGCAAATCCATGTTGCCATTTTTTCCCACAGCGTTAAAGTTTAAACTGACTAAAACTCGCTATTTTTGATGTGAAAACTTCTTTAGCCGCGTTGAGCGATTTTTTGGTAGGAGAAAAACTTATGGGTTCGCACTTAAAACACGTCTACATGCTACATGTGACGTGTTAAAAAAACCCTAAAATTTACTTTTTAGTAAAAGACCAAACGAAAGGCCTCCACATATTTTGTATCGCGACACCTACCGCGCGACACTCAAGAATAAAATCAATAATGCTATCATTCTATTTCGTTAGATTATCTTGTTAGCCTAATGTCTCGTAATTAATCCGAAAGTGGACACTCGAGAACCCGGGCCGAATAACGAAAACTACCAGAGCATATTATGAATGGTGTAAGCTAAGAACAGTGCTGTCTACAGTCTCCGATGACAAGATCAAATTGGTAAAAAACCAATTGACATCTGATATTGATGGCGAATTGACGACGTCAACATGTCTTTGTGTGAAATGTTGAAAAAGTTAAAACAATGTCCTACTAATATGATAATCACGCTGTACCTACTCCAGCAAAAAATACATGTCGGATACTCTTGAAGATTAGCACTTGATTTATTACGCTCATACTTCTTTACGAAGTCGATCGCCGTCAGTCAGTAAGTAGGTTTTATTGACGTATTTTATCTTTTAACTAAGTTTTCACGTCTTCGTAATGACCACATACATATATTATATATAAATCGATGTGTTTATTGTGTGTTTCGTGTGGTAATCTTCAGAAAGTGATCTTGTGAAGTTTAGTAGCGATCGAATCAACAGAATTGTATTTTATAAGTTCAGCCATAGAATAATAGTTCATAGTTCATTTAGAAGCCAGAACGGGTCACTAGTTCATTATAAAAATAAAAACGTTTCATTGATAACGCTTAAGCTACAAGTCGTATTTCAAAATCAACAGCTACGGAATCCCACGTTCATGCAGACAAGCAAATTGAACTTTCCAAAGCTTTCATTAACTCGTACCTTACGTTCTTGCGGAATATCACAGTTTGATTAGCAAATATGAGTATTGGTGGTATTTTATTACGTAAACGTAAAGCAAACGTAGAGAGTGCGGACAAGGCGGTCATTCAGACATTACGCGTTCCAGTTGCAGTCTAATTGAATTAGAAGCAATCGGCTCCAGTGCGCTAGTGATAGAGTCACCACCCTTATTCAAGCGCCTTAAGGTCATTGGACCGTCACACGGACTATCTAGCTAATTAGCATTAACACACACGTTGCTATACCTACGTCATAATTTCATCTCTGCGCGTGTTTGTTAAAAACATAAATTTTCGCAATTTCCGTATTATTATTTCAATTGTCAATGGTACGGGTTACGCTTGTACGAGTCTTCCCCGGCCGTTTTCTATAATTACACGTGGAAAAAGTTTCTCCAGTAGCTCCGACGTAGTCCGTCAAAAAGAAAGTAAGAAAGCATCGTTGTTGTAAATAAAAAAACCAGTTTTATGTAGTTATTTTAACATTTATCGCGAAGGGGCGTGGTGAAAGTTTAAATCGAGCTTAGTAAACTGGTTATTGCATTTCTGACCCACATGTTTGAGAAATAACCCATAATGTAGACTCGAGTACTAAAGCGTCATCTATCCTCGAGGCAATAGAGCGCATCAGACGTAGTAGCTCGTTTGCTTTTCTTTGAAAAGGAGCCCTACGACGCCGACGTATCATTTCTTTAGCAAAGCCAACACAAGCGCAGGCTTTAAATATTTATGTAAGACGAGGATTTCCGCAGGCACACCGCCTCATTGACACAGCGGACCTTTTACAAGTACCTACTTGCGGTGAAACTGTCGCCGTGAGAAAGTAAAAAGGTGCAATCAGCGAGAGAAAAGCGAACATAAACCGAGACCCGGCTCAAGTCCAAGCGTCTTAATCGACTACTTAATAATTCAGGACGTCGACCTACTAACTATTTGTAGGTGTATTTTTACATCTTTGTTAGCATTTGCTACCTTACCCGTGTTAATTGCAATTGAAACATGCACTTATTGGAGTTTCTTAATTTAGAATGAATCGATGCGTTCTTTCACCAACAAGCAGCCCAACTCCACAAGCAATCTGATACGAGTATTTTACCTGAAGAAAATGCATTGATCTCTATAGAGATATATATATATTATATGCATGAGTTCTTTAGGGAAAAGATCCAGGTGTAGAGCCTGTTAATTATTTTGATCTTTTCATTTCTTAATGGATATACTTAATATGTATGCACAATTGCACAATATGGCGGACAAACGCAAGCCTATATTTAAAAAAAAACAATTGTTGTAATTGCGCATAATTAGGGGCCATTTAATTATTACGCAAGACAATTTTTGTTGTCCATGTCTTTTTCTTACAAGGGGGCGACAGGAATAAACGCAGGAATTAACAACTTAACTTCAGGAATATTGTTTTTCTTCTAGTCTAGATTACCTAGTACCTACTTGCATTATATGATGAGTTATAATTCTCTAGATAATTTTTATTGCTCGTCTACCTAAATCTTAATTGATAGTCATTGTTCTTAGGTACCTCGGAGGTCTGAGTCAACCCAAAGAGCAAGTCAAGTAACGGCGTGCGCGGTGCGCTTGACTCACTGAGGCAACGACCTGCTTGACGCTAAATACCTACCTAGCAGGTAATTCGTTCGTCATCTATGCAACCAGATAAGAACCTTGGCACGTGAAGTGGGCAATGCTATGGAGTGTGTACCTATTTAGTCTAGTAAAGTCCTTATTTTTCCATGTAGGTTGTCTAGGAATGATGACTCTTGAACGAAAAGTTACTTACATTTTGAGCTACCTATAAAAAACTTTTTATTTAGTGACATTATTGTGATAGCACATAGATACCTACATACATTTACATGTATTTATATTCTGGGTTGTTGATCTTCTTAGCAGACGGTCGTCTCAGTAGATGCCATGGCAGATATTTTGCCGACAAGCAGTAATTTGTCAACTTTATTTTAATAACTACATATTTAAAAAATATATAGGTACATATATTTTAAAAATTGGTATAGTGAAATTACAGGATTAACGAGACTGAATGTCGAATACATATTTATATTAATGTGACGAGCGCTGATGCGGCGACGACATAGACTTTGTTTTGTAACACAAAGTTTCTGAGTATCGCTACAATACAAAAGACAAGGGCAAGCGTTATCATTTACCATCAAAAACTCGACTTATTCGTCTCATTACTTTTCACTATTAAAAAACAGTGTCATTGTATTGTTCTTTACCAAAAGGGGAAGTTGAATCTGGCTCTACATTCCAATGAACTACGTGTGTTTTATCTATAAAACAATCACTACACAATGACTTTAGTAACGCCGTATGTAATGGATTCCGAAGCGTGGATAGTCAAAGGTTCGATCACGAACAGTGACTGCCGACCGCCCAACGGCTTTAGAGCTAATTAATATGTACGACTCATAGCCGCAAAAGGTATAATCACAGCATAGGTAATAGCTAGCTAAAAACTGGCGTAGTATAATGTTGAATCGGTTTTACAACTCGAAACAAATTATATAAGTAGCAAAAACACAATGCTGGCACGAGTCACGATTATTTGACGCTGTCGATGAACTTCATGGCTTTCATGCAAGTATCATATCAGCGACAAATGAGAACAATTGTTTGTGAACAACTATTAGACGAGAATTGAAAGAATTTAACCATAAGAAGTTGCAACTTGTGATAGTAAAGGGCAAGACATATGCTAATTGATGATCAAGATTGTCTTTCTTGTTAGATGTATGAAGGTATCTAAAAGTGTGTGTAATGTGTATGTAATACTTAATATACAATTTAAAAAAACCGACTCCATGACCCTTACGCCAACTAAACGCACTGCTCCAATGAAACAGCTAGATTTAGGAGTAAACGAAAAAATCATCTATGTAGGTACTTATATAATTTTTAGATTTTTTAAACACCATTCCTTAAATTAAATAAAATGTATATGTGACCACCTCTGAAGTATGATCTACCAAGCAAATAACCTCACTTCCCACTCAGGGCTAACATTTGTCTGACTAACACAGATGTTTGTTCTGAGTCTCGGTGTTCTGTATGTATTAATAAAAAAAAGTATTCTGTCAGTTGTTTGGTTTTGGTACAAGCTTTATTTAGTTTGGGGCTAGAAGGCGCTGTGTGAAATGTTCGCCAATAATTTAAATACTGTAACATAGTAATGTGTAATAGTAGGTATGTATAGTAGTAATATATTATTTAGCAATAACAGTATAAATTTAAAATTGCAAGCGGCGACTAAAAATAAATCCAATCTGCTTCATTTTTTTTCCAAGGTGAGTAAATATAAGTACAAAGTTTCTCTTTACGTTCTGTAACAATTAAAACGATTTATGAGTAAAAAATATGATTGCCATCTCAAAGTAAAAAGGTAAATGATTGATATTTTATTTCTTAAGATCGACTCCGGCAATTGGTCACAAAATACACGGTGTTTTCAATATCTGTATGTGAAGGGTTTCTGTGGGGAAAAGCTTTCAATAATATTTAAACGCTGGTTTTATTAAATACGGTGAATTTATGTAGCTTAATAAGAGAATATCCAGCAGAACTCTTAGAAATTTTTCATTTTTAGGCAACGACTTCTACCAGTAAACCTGCAGAAAAAACACAAATTATACAGCCATTTTCTAACATTGAAAAACAGAAAGAAGATAAAATTAAAACCGGCAATGAATCACAAGAGCAATGCGAAAATAATAATAATGCAGATAAACAAAGAGCAAAACCTTCTCAAGAAGCTTTGAAAAATAAGATTACTCTACTCGAAAAAAATCTGAACGCTTTGTATTCTGCCAGAGATACTATGCCAAATTGCGCTGAAGTTGATAAACAGATCATTAAGTTGCGCGAGGAACTAAAAACAGCAAAAAATACTTTAAACAGGAAGATTCAAAACGCAGTTGCCCAGAAGAAACACAGGGATGGTATGAAAAGAAAGTTAGAAGATATTTGTCAGGAAAATCCTGAAATAAAAAGAAGACTATCTCTGAGGGATTCAGTAGGACATCCTAAACTTGAAAGCGATCAACCATTACTATTGAAAACAATTGCGGATATAGCTTTATTTGGGAGTGCATGTGATGACAGGAGACGAACGGAATCTATTCGCAGCGTAAAAACTCTTGACAAACTCACACAAGAACTACGTAAACTAGGATTTGACATTAGTCGCAGTGCGACATATCTTCGTTTGATTCCCAGAAAATCGAATTCTACAGAGGGACGAAGACATGTATCGACAGTCCCTG
The DNA here is from genome assembly GCA_905404145.2 of Biston betularia. NCBI lineage: Eukaryota > Metazoa > Arthropoda > Insecta > Lepidoptera > Geometridae > Biston > Biston betularia. Next base: position 4,448,626 of record FR989868.1, read on the forward strand.
TTAGGCTCATTCGTGCTCAAACTGATCACCACAAGAGCCACTTAGATAGCAAGTTCGCTGAAACATCAATCCATTATTTAGAGAACATAGCATCCATACTTGGACCAGATCAAGTATTTTTCTTATCTCAAGATGACAAAGCTCGAGTCCCTATTGGCGTCACTGCGGCAAATAAGCAAGCACCTCTTTTAATGCATATGGAATATAGAATCAAATTACCTGACCACGATTGGGTAATCGCTGAGCGTCATAAATTAATACCATCTGTTTATGCTGGTATCAAAGTTACTTCCAATATGCTAGGACAACCGCAAGCCGTCAGATATTCTGGGCCAACATTCATCGCTATTCGAAGTGGAAAGCATAGTTCATCTACTGCTAATACTCATGCTCAGGATTTCGAGACGCTTCTCGAACTTGAAGAGTTTCGACCATTAGCAAAAACTGACCATGGACTAGTAAAACCAGTAGTAATTATGACGGTTGATGGAGGGCCAGATGAAAATCCGCGTTATTAAAAAGTCATAGGGTTTGCTATACAACATTTTAAACGACATGATCTCGATGCATTGTTTATAGCTATCAATGCTCCTGGAAGGAGTGCGTATAACAGAGTAGAGCGAAGAATGGCTCCTCTGAGTCGGGAACTGGCTGGTTTAATACTGCCTCATGACCATTTTGGGTCTCATTTGGATGAACGTGGCATTACAATTGATGAACAATTAGAAAGATATAATTTCGAATTTGCAGGAAATGTATTAGCTGAAGTATGGAGTTCAATGGAAATTGATGGCTATAATGTTACTGCAAAATATGTTGAGGCTGATGAACAAGATGTTCCTGAATTTCCAGACATTAAATGGTACTCAGAACATGTGCGTGAAAGCCAATACTTGCTTCAAATTGTAAAATGTAAAAATACAGAATGCTGTCGTCCAAGAAGTGGCCTATTCAGATTACTAGACAACAGGTTTCTTCCACCACCTGCAAAAGTAAAACAAACAGTTGATGACTTGGTTTTGGATGAAGGAGGACAATTTCTTGATCTTCCAGTCAATTTAGCTCTACGCTTGAGTACTACCCTCAAAGATTTTTTGCAAATGCCCTACGATTATTTTTGTCCGACGGTGAAATTGAGGCTCTCAAGCCGAACATGCAAAACGTGTGGTCTTTATCATGCTTCCGTCAAATCATTAAATCGTCACATCGAGAAGATCCATAAAAAAGTAAACACGCCCACAGAGGGAAAAGTTAGACCTGTAAGAGTCGCTGCTCGTCGTGCTAATGAACTGATGTGCATTATTCAAAATTTAGAGCACCAAGATGTTGAATGGCTCGATGAGAGTGACGTAGACATTCCAAAATCGGATGAAAGTGAGCAGACTCACAACACTGAGCAGCAATCCAATGTCATCGATAACTTAGAATCATGGATTCAGGTTTCATGGACTGAAGACTGTTAATGTGTTCCGAAAATATTCTTTATGTTAGTTATGTTCTTTATTTCTGATAATATATTTTTTTGTCATTTACTCTATGTGTATCAGTTAAACCTAATATTTTCATGAATTTTCCTATTTTAAAAATAACAATATAAAAAAAACATTTATTACTAAAAATGTTTACGTAAGCATAGGGGGAGGGGGTAAGTGCTTTGCTTACTTTTGATGACAAGGGGGGCGGGGGGGTAAAAAATGGTAAGAAATCTGCTCACGTAATACTTGAACGGCCCCTTTACTGAAACAAAATTGTCTCATGTAAGGAATTAAAAAATAGCATTTATATTTCTTTTCAGAAGAAAAGACATAATTATGTATGTATTAAGACTGTCTTGTTTGTATGAGTAGGTTTTGTCACAACACTCACAACACACACATAATAGGCAGACCAACAGCTCATGGGTCAAATAATATCATTAAAGCAAGAGGAATCCAAAAGATATAAAATAAATGTTGATTATGGTCTTTTGAAAAAACAAATTTCATGACATTGTACATATTGGAGTATCAAACTTACTGAGTTCAAAGAGTTTCACTTTGCATGCAAAGTTGTTTTAATAGTTTTTAGCTACCTAATTTTAAAAGAAATTGTGGTCAATAGAACCTGCCTACTTACTTAGCAAGAAATATTCATTTTTTGCTAAGTAGGAAATTAAAACATAAGATTATATTATTTAACATAAGATCACATCACCAGCATTTATAAACTGGAAACATCACCTCATAACAGCAATTAGTATACAGTAAGTCTTGATAATTTTGAAAGTAAATTACTACTACAGTTACTACTGAATTATTAGTGAGAGATTTACTAGGTGGTAAGGAGATCTACCATCTAGGTTATGCAATTAGTGTGTAAACTTTACTAGTTAGAGTTAGGGCATTATAGCTAGCAAAACTAAAGGGCTATTGACTTATTGAGATTAACCATTGAATGCCACAAAGTAGGGAGTAGCAAATCAGAGATGGTGTGGACTTCCTTTAACTTCACATATTTCTAGATAATACAGAATACATAATAATTTCATGAACAGGCATTACCTCCTCGCATCAAGACACTTGTACATTAAAAAAGTATTCTTAATTATAATAGTGGTCTTATGTACCTACTTACAACCAGCACAACATCATTTTGCATAATAAAGGTACTAGGTACTTAGCATTAGTATATATCACACAATCATCATTATCATGACATAAATACAGTATGAGACATAATTTTGGTACAAGGTTTGTTTATCAATGTATAATCTGCTAAAAGCTGCACATAAAACATTGTTTGATTTAAGCTAAATACTTTAACGTGAGAGTTGTGACAATTACCTACTACTGTACGTTTTTAAGGTCATTCCGAGTACGCAAAACAAAACTTTAGCCCATTATTACTCTTATTAAACAAAATATACAAACCTTCATGTAACTTGTAACCGTGAATCCAATTAAATAGGCACATAACTTACAACATCTAAACCAGTTACGGTAATATACACTTCACAATAACTTTAAATTGGCCAAAACTTGGATGACACTATGGCACTAACATGAACACATTTTCAAAAGTTTACTCACTAACTTTTATAACTTTACCCTTATCACATATTCATTAAAAAGTTGTAGAGGCATATACGTTTTGTAAAACACGCGAATATCAACCAAACATTATGGTTTCGTACTATTTAAAATATTAAAATAACTAAGGCACGAGACGAATGCGCGTTCCATAAAATCACAAATGACGCTGACTGACTACAAACTGAATTGAAATAAATTTTGTGAAATTGACATTATTGACATACCAGTTTTTTGTTTTTTCAAATCAACGACAACTGAATAGGAGTCCTTAATGCCTATTCTTTGAACGTAGACAAATTTGTCACCATTTTTGTAAAACAGACTCAATTTGATCACAACCAAGGTCACACAAATTAAATCAGAGCTTTCCAATCCATTTACCATTTATTAAGTTGTTTTAAAGGAAGTTTTGGCGGGTACGCGGAAAGAGTAGTGTCGCTCCGTTGTACTTTTTACCAAAACTAGTGTTTTGTGGAGCATAAAAATGGTAGTGTTTTATTCATAAAGTGCTGAATTACAAGCACTTGTGTGGGAAATAGATATAATGTGGCATGACTTTTCGTGTTGCTTCCGAAACTCCATCGAAGCCTTTTGTAATGCCGCCACTACTTTACTAATGCATGACTAAACTTGACTGACACGGACTGGACTTGACCAAGACTGGACTTTGACTAAAACTATAGCTAAGAGGCAACTTATTTAACGAAACTTGATAATATAAAATATCTATACTTAATAAAATCGAAACCTTATACGATGTTTTGGAAAGAACTAAAAAATACCATGTTTCTCCATATTTTCGTACTTGCAAACACTCATAATATGAGTGTTTGCAAGTACATATTATTATACATATTATGTATAATTTAGCACAATATGATAAAAAAATACTATTTTTAGACATCAATACACAAAAAACTAACGCGAAAGCAACGATATGATTTTCTGCTTTCCCGCCGAGATTTATGACAGCGATTTTATGAAGCAATAGATCTGTGGCTATATGCTGTGTGAGTAATTTGCCAGAAGATGTTGTCGACTTTAGCGAATTTTTGCTTAGATGCTGTTTTGCCAAGCCTTGAGCCTGCGATTCTCGAAAAAGCTACTCGTCTGTGAATTTTATTGTGCATACGATTTACGGTTGTAGGTATAGTGTTTGCAGGAAAACAAAACAGGAATAAGGAGTTTACATATTAGTACGGGAGCTGTGCTTTATTAGAAGTAGTTACAAACTACTAATAGTGCCCATGTTTTCCCAAAAAGCTTTTTACACTAAATTGTGGAAAATAATATATTCGTTATGTACACTCAGTTAATGACTGATCACACGAGAAGTTTTGGGGGGAACGCCGACAAATAATGTCGTTACATTCTATTATTTTCAAATCTTGTGTTTAGATTTCGTGTTGAAAAATAACGTTATTTTATTTGAAAAGTTCTGAATTATACGCATGAGTGTAGGCTAGTGATATTCGTCTTTTTGTTTTTTCCAAAACTTAAAAATCAGCAAGACAGAAGCAACGGCAGGCTGCAGGGTTATGGAAAGTTGTGATAGTGATGAATCAAACGCAACACGTTTGGTAATAAATGAGGTTGTTGAAAAATCATAAATAGGTACCCCAAAGCAAACGTGCTGCGTCTTTGTTCTCTAAGTAATCTGTGATCAATGGCCAAGCACTTACAAGGTTTGAAAATGAAAAAATTCAACTACGTAATAACTTTGTAACGACACGCCAAAGATTTGCAATAAAAAATGCCATATCAGGTTATATGGCATAAAAAAGCACTTTCAGGGGTAGCTGGATACAGGTAAAGTGGCTAAAATTTGTAGCAATGTGTAAACGTTAGGATATAGTTTTGAATTACACTTTTCACATTCCAAAGCAGATTTTAAAGTATAAGGGAATTGTTTGTCATCACTGCTTTTCACACATCTAGTTCTGCTTTGACTTCTTTCGGGAAGCACTGACGAGTACCTACCTACATAAAAATTGTCTCTTCAATTTCAAAACTGGCCGCGAAATTTGGAGATAGTCATCATCATCATCAATCTTCACTATTTTACGGTACTTCGTAAACCTTTCATGCAATAGGATGTTCAGGGAATGGGATGAAGAAATTTATTCTGTAATGAGAGTATACATACGACGCTGGAATGTTTGAGCGGTTCAACTGCCTTCGAACTATGTGTGGCATTTTAGCTACCACTATTTTCTTCGAGCAAAACCTTTGCTTCTTCATAAAAAAGATACTCGTCATTCATTCCTCAGTAGTTTCAAAGCATTAAAACATCATCATCGTGGCTGAAAGTTGTGATCAGGTCGGTGCTAGTTGCTGTTTCGGTAGTAGATAGATCAAGACTTTCTCAAGAATCACTTTTGCTTGAGCTTCGAATTTTGTGAAAAACATCACAAAATTAGAAGATCGAAGGGGACGGCTTGTTGCGATATTGTGCTAGATTGAAGTTCTTCGAGAGCTTTTAACAATCGCCGAATTAATTCCTATCTCATGACATACCTGTGTTTCACACATTACAAGCAGTTTTTGTTATCGACGGGTTCACTACAGCGTATATAAAAAGCAAGAACACATTTTTAATGGCCATAATATGCCAGGGCACCATGCAAAAAAGAATAAAGCACCCACTCATAACTGAAACTCTGTTGTAACGTTGGCAACCACATGAGGACATTCAAGTCATATCGGATAATTGACGGTAGGCGGCAGAAAAATATAAGTAGTAATAAGTAATTGCTGTGAAACAAGTTATATTTATTTTATATCAGTCATGGTGGATAACCAGGACAAAATACATAAGACCATAAATTTTTAAGATTTATTTAAAATTATCATATATTTTTCTAAAATTGATCATTCACGCACATACACACAGGAATATGGATAGCCAAAAACAGTTTACCTGTAAACTAGTACACAATTATTTTTATAACATTGCTACATGACAAGGGTAAAATCTAAAGGCACTCAATAGTGCATTGATTAATCCGTCTATGTTCCAATACTTAGGTCAAATGATATTTAAAAAAAGTATTCCATAGTCACTATTTCTTTATTAGAAAAAATAATACTTGATCTTCAAGTCAAAATAATGTTGATAATCTACAAAAATTGTATGTCTGTCTTATTATAAATCAAGAGATTACAAAATACCTATGATATAATAATAAGAATCTACAAAAAAGGAATCTTACAAATAATTCTTAAAGTTGTACATTACTAGGGAGAGCTATGTTATTCAAAATTTACTTATGTGAGAGTAGATTTTAATTTTACAAAATACCTATACCAAATAAATGCAATTTAAAAAGGACAAAATGATTATGAAAGCTATTTTTATCTTACATTTTGCTATTTTCTCACGTAAATAAAGTTTGAACAATATCATAATGAGACTTTGTGTTGCCAAGATAACCCTTTGTGAAATAATACCATTGCTGATATTACTTAGATAATGAAACAATGCTGCCGAAAATAAAGGACACAAGGAGAGATCTTGACAAACAAATTACACTAAGATTGAGTGTGCAGTTTAGTGAACTGAAACACTTTACTGGTCAGAACCCTCGTCTTCTTCATCTTCATCCTGTTCTTCCTCAGTAGACGCAGCATCTTTCTTAGGAGGAGCTTCTTTGCGTGGTCGTCCACGGCCCCTGCTTTCCGATCCACCCCCAGTTGCCTGTAACAAAATAGGAATTAGTTGGTACTCTACAAAATATTACAAAAAATAAATTTTAATCAAATTTTTAATACTAACCTTTTTGGCAGGTGCCTTCTTTTTAGTGCCCTTAGGCCTGCCTCGCCCTCTCTTTGCTACTGGTGGCTGCTCATCATCAGATGACTTAGCAACTTCTTTTGTTTTAGTTGCTGGTGGTCGACCACGTTTCTTAGTGTCAACCTTGGCTTCCTGTGAAAGGCCAATTCATAAAGTCGGTGTTCAAGTCATAGATATCTTACAACTTTACAACAAAAGTTTAGCGTTTCTATTTTTTATGTGCTGAGATCTATATGATATTAAAATCTGTAATTATGAATCCACATAATACAAGAAAACTTACTTTCCACATAACAAGCAAAACATTTTTTTTAATTTTGATTATTAATGGTGATCCAAGTCACAATTGAGCAAAACTTGGCCAAAGGCATAAAATTCTTAATAATTATGTTGTTAAAGGTTGGTTTAAGTTTTAGTATGCCAATTTTAACATTTTCACTAAACAATACTAGAGAACCATACTTACAGCTTGAGTTCCATTAGCTTTTGGTCTACCACGGCCTTTCTTCTCCACAACAGTTGATCCATCATCAGACATCTTGGTATTTTTTGATAATCAGTGAAGTTCTGAAATAAAAATAAAATAATTAGGTTCATGGAGTAAATAAGAGGAAAATATTTTCTCCCTTTGAGAAGCATACTTTGGTTTCCTTATTCAAATAGCGAATAGTTAGTCTTTGATAGATTTAAGGTACTGATATAGTAGTTCATATGCGACGAGATGGGTACTCATTACATATTTAGGTACTTAGGTACATCATAGAAAGCCAATCGATTATTACAGATATAATTGCAGTGTGCATTGTCGTGACATTGATCACGAAAGTAAATTACTAAGCTGCACAAGATTAAAATTTGCAACAAAACAAATAACTATGAAAGTAAATGTCAACAACCGCTTAATAAGAAGGCGGCGGCATATCTACTAATTATTTTTTTACAACCGATAGTCGTCACGATGCCTCATTCCGCTTTCAAATACAAATAAAACACATAATCACACAGTGGAATTAAAACGATTAATACGCACGATCACGCTACAGCAAGAATAAAAATTCACTTTTGATTTGGCTTGGCTGTAGGTACTCACAGCAATGGAGTCTCTTTGTAACGCAATACAATCTGCTAAAATATACGATATAGTAAGATTGCTTATGTACTGAAAATTTTAATTTGCCACAAAGTTCGCATACATGATTACTTTAAAACTGATTTTATAATAAATTCTTACCAAATTGTTTACGGCAAAGTCAAGCGCTAACGCGATCGGTCGAAAGCAAGGAGCAATTATTTTTATGGCGGGCAGAGTGAGCACTATTCAGATTACGTTTGTTTGGCGTCTGTGTAGAGGGCGCTGAAGTGCTTTTTAAATTAATTCGAAATTTAACCATCATAGAATAAATTAATCATTCTACGAACGTTACCTTACAAAAAAATCAACTAGACTAGCTCTTTCAATCAATAATTGTTTAAAAATTAAAATAAATTTAATAAAATAGAATGCTATGGTATGACTATTTGAACTTACCGCTTATTTCTATATATCTCCATCAATAGTTCATTCATTTCCTAGTCGAGAAAAAACAAAGATGCTTGACTGTATACCAGCATAGTTACTTTTTTATTTTTAATATGAATAATTTTATTTTTAATTAGCTAGAAATTGTGTAGAGAAGTAATATTATGTAGAAATGTTCAGTTTTTTAGATTAAAATTTGCAATGTTTTTTTCGAAAATACAAAAATAGCAAAAGCTAAAATAATAAATCTATGATTCAGATTAGATATCCATAGTGGTATTGACAATATGCAAAAAATTTAGTATGTAACAAAGAAATAAATGAAAATAGAAGGAGGAGAAAGAAAAATAAAATGTCTACGCGCTCAGACTAAGCGACACACCTTGACATCGTTTTGGTGGAAAAAAGTTTAAGATAAATATTTGCTTTTTAGACATTTCTAAAAGCTGTTTTAGCCTAGTAGGAAAAGTTACAAAAATTATAGTCTCCGTCATTGTCATCCATAACGTATTATTTGTTAATCTCAGAATACAGAAAGAACTCTGTATTCTGAGGTGTTACTATAACTGAAGAGCATATGAGTAAATTTGAAAATATCAAAATATATATAATAACTACCACGTTACCTGGGGAGTTTTGGTGGGAACGCGGAAAGAGCCGCCAAGTCCTCCTCGGAGGAATAAGAAAAAAAAAGAGTTGTGTTTACCCCTCAGATGTTTCCCTGAGTGTTTACTCTATATATATATAATGCCCTCTGTGGTAGGGGCGACACTACCACAGAGGGCAATAAATAGTTTAGTGTTGTATTTTTCCAAAACGTGTTTTTGGAATGCATAATAATGGTGGTGTTTTACTCATATAGTGCCGAATTACAAGTGCGAGTGCGGGAAAATGATATAATGTGGTGAAACATGACTTTTCGTGTTGCTTCCAAAACTCCATCGAAGATAAAGTAAAGCCACTACTTTACTAAAGCATGATTGGTTGGACTTGACTGACATAGACTGGACTGGGCCAAAACTGGATTTTGACTACTTTTTAATTTATGAAACTTAAAAATATCAAAACACTTGACACTGGCATAATGCTCAAAATGCGACGCCAAAATCAAAGAAGAAGAATCACGTTGCTTTCATTATTCATTTAGGGAGTTTTGGCGGGAACGCGGGAAGAGTCGTGTCGCTTCGTTGTATTTTTTTCCAAAACTAGTGTTTTGTCGAGTGTTTATGCATAAAAATGGTGGTGTTTTACTCATAAAGTGCCGAATTACAAGCGCGAGTGTGGGAAAATGATATAATGTGGTGAAACATGAGTTTTCGTGTTGCTTCCAAAACTCCATCGAAGCTTTATAGTAAAGTTGCCACTACTTTACTAAAGTATGACTGGCACGAACTGACACGAATTGGACTTGACTAAGACGACTTTGACGATAACCATAGTTAAGATACAGCAGAAATAACACTGAAGACGAGGCAGTATGGCTTTATAGCTTTAGCCTGCCCGAAAGGGCAAATTAACGAAAAAAAAATAAAAAATTATTCATTTAGTTTTTACATACTTTTTCTTTTCCATTCATCAAGAATTGAATTGAATTACTTTTTCTTTTATTAAAATAATAATAATTGAAGTGTACTCTTGAGTTTCTGCATCGTTCGAAAGTTGCACGATACAAAAGTGTATATATATTTCTTTTGTTTTGTTTTTTATTTTAAGCTAGAGCATTACGTTATTGTTAGTAGTCAATGAACTTTGATTATGCTTTAATGCAACTTTGTTGTGTTTTAGAATCCACTGTCATAAAAATGTATGCCTGAATGACAAAAACAAATATGAAGCCACCTATTGAACCTAAAGAAGAAGATTGCTGTAACAGTGGCTGCAACCCATGTATTTTTGATGTGTATGAAAAGCAGCTTAAACTTTACTTATCACTCATTGAGGGTGATGAAACTACCAAATCAGATATAGAAAATGTTATGTCTCAACTAGAGTATAGAAAATTCCATCTAATAGATAAAATTAAAATTTGCAAACAACACAACATGCTTCTATTTAAACAAGATCAATCAAAGGTCGGGAAACATGTATTATGGAACCCAGGAGAACATTTTCTAGTAAAATATCAGTCTAAAAAAGATACTTGCACTCGTGCATACACACCACTAAAATTAGCACAACTGGAAAAGGATTATGATTTTGCAATAGTTGTAAAAAGGTATATAAATGGACTTGTATCTAATTATTTATGCGATTTACAAGTTGGAGACTCAAGTCTTTGGCGTGGCCCTTATGGGCATTATCAGTTAAATTGTGAAAAGTTTTGTAGGTTAATAATGATCGCTCAAGGTACCGGCATAGCACCATTATATTCAATAATAAAACATGTTTTGAATGATGAAGAGAATATGACCAAGATAATTTTACTATATTGTTGTAGATGCACAGATACTATTTTACTAAGAGATGAACTATATTCATTGAAATCTTATTGGAACTTTGATTATTTTATATATTTAAGCAATAGTACAGATGAATCAATATTAAAATATAAAGAACCAGTAACAAAAGCAAAACTTACTGTTAATGATTTGTTAAGTATAAAACCATTTACAGATAAAGATGAATTTCTGTTATGTGGTTCTGATAGTTTCATGAAAAATTACAGTGAATTTCTACAAGAAAATGTACCATGTTTAAATATTGTCAAGTTTTAGTGAATAAGATTCTTATGAGGTAATATAATTGTTGTTAATTATGATCTAAAATATAAATATATGAATGTTTATTTATTCGTGTTTTATTGCCTTACCATTCATTTCATTGTGATGAAACTTGGTCAACTTATTGCTTGCACTTCCGCGACGGTTGTCAACTACATTTGTTTTTTTGTGGCAGCAATGCGCTGAGTACTAAGTAGTATTATTAAACAGTTAAACACAATATCTTTGTTATTTGCTACTCTGTCGCTTGTTCTCAATTAAATGTAGAATGTACTAAAACATCAATGTTTTAAATATTGCCGCGTTATATGTCGCTTCTACTGAACTGCAGATGGCGCTTATCATAATGTTTCGTATCTTTTTTCTTGTTTTTGGCATCACACTTTGTCTTTACTACCATCAAGTATATAACGTAATGAATTTTAAGCCGAATAAGTTTTAGACTACGTAAAAAAAGAGTCCAGACTTTTATTCCATGTCCTTGTAAAGTAATAAGTAGCAATTTGCCTCGTAGCTTCGTTAGAATTTTGAAAATCCACGAAAAGACGAGATTCGAAATTTAATTCTAACTACTGTGAAAGCGGCTACGACGACGTTGTAACAAAACTTCTCAATTTTTAACTCGAAAAATAAGCTTTTGGGAAATAATACAATGCGGTGACATAATTTTTCCATGTTCCTGTAATAAATCTTTGTGTCGACATCGACATTGTTATAGAATATAGACTCAGATTAAACACTAATCTGAGTAGATAGACAATAAAAAATTGTCTAGTTGTGACACTTACTTCCATCTGAATATGAAATTTGTTATGTAGCAACACTCAGGAAACCATGTATGGATTTTTTTCGCGCCGGCGCGAAACGCGTTTTCATGTAATTTCATAAACATATTTGTAATAGTGTAGTGTTTAAAAATAAATTAACTTATATATTTACTATGTGAAAGATCTTATAACAATCCTTAAAAAAATAAGGCCGCAATGACGAATTATGTGTAAACATAAATTTAAGAAAATAACCGATATCATGCTGTCTCTGATGTAAGTCATTCAGGCTGAAATATAAGTGCGCTCGCCGCTCGATAAAAATGGGTTCCATCGTGTTGAAAAGCTTATCTATCCTTTTAGGAGTGTTTTTTATATTTGTTGGAATAACGAAGTTATCACCGTTCATTTCTAAGGAATTGCACAAAGATTTGGTGAGTTTTTATTACTAGACTAAAACAGAAAGGTCGGACGGTGCAGTGAGTTTTTAGCGGCAGACCGATGTGAATAGCTATTTTGGTATTTGGCTTGCGGCCTAGTCCTACGACTGATCGAGCTGTCTTCTTTTGATAACAAGACGCGTTTGTTAGAATATTAATCACGCTGTGATAATTAGTTCGTTACCTATTAGTTATAATAATATATTTATACCTACTAATATTCATTTTATTATTTATCCTTTAGGGTACCGTAACACACAAGGAATCTTTATAGTTTTACCAAGGCTGGCTACACAGTGACTATAGCCTTGCGATACCAGAGATATACCAAATATTGAGTTGTAGAACGTTTTTTTTGGAGTAGCCAACTAATAAGTACAAGGAAAGCAAAATTAAAAAAATGCCTAAAAAGGCGATCCTGTTTCTATCGCTACCCAGTGATTAGGTATTATTCATTGTTATTTTCTTTTTTTAATTTTTGGCTATAAATATACATATCTACCTGTGTATATAAAACAACTTTTAAATTACAAGTAAAGACAAGTTATTGATTGTATTTTAAATAAAACACTACACAACATTAAATATAATATATTTAATTATTATTAGATAATCAGGACTATTTTCGCCTATAAGCGATATCAATCGTGGTGGTCGACAGGGCCCAACGCCGGGCAGTGCTCGTCTACATTACCATCCCACATGACATGCTAGGTGGGGTCGGCACAACATGATTTCACATGTTGTCCTAAGATTTGGCTATATTTTTACGACCGGCCACCTACCTGACGTCAACCCACCTTGGGAACATCTTAAATGCCAACATATTATTATGTATTGTTTCCCGACCGTACCAACGACAATTTAAAACGCGCGGATTTTGAAATAGCTTTAGGTAACTTCCGTACCTATACTCGTTTTGTTTTTCTCGGTCGTCGCTGGTGCGCCCTCCTAGACGGGATGCCCTAAGCAATTGCTTAAATAGCTTGGTGGTAGATCTCCTTAGCAGGAGGTCATCTAGGTAGGTACCACCGTAGTACCAGATATTCTGCCGCCAAGCAGTAGTGTGTAAACATTACTGTGTTCCGGTTTGAAGGGTACTGCAGCTTGCGAAATTACTGGGCTGTTGAGACTAACCATCGAAAGTCTCAAAGTAAAGAGCACCAAAGCAGCGACGCCCTGGACTTTGTTTTATTACTCAAAGTTCTGTTTATCGCTGCAATGGTCATGGACAGGCGTTATCTCTTACCATCAGGAGAGCGTCTCGTTCGTCTCATTATTTTTCACATAAAAAAATAAATAAAAATAGCTTATAGGCTAATCCAGGACTGCACATGTCGAGTATCTCGTGAAGACCGGCATGTGGGATGTCGATTCGACGATCATTGCCGACTTCTGATAGTCGTCACGGTACACGGTCGGACTCTCGCTTGATGTTTGGGTCAAGCGTCAGATGCAAAAGTCAGTGATTCTTGATACGGCGCGCATTTTTAGTTAGTTGCTCACTCTGCAGCCTTAACCATCGGCTGCTTGAGCCCCACTTCGCAGCCGGCGGCACACGTTTTAAAATAAATATGCGTACCTATACCTAGTAATTATTTAGATTTAATACGCAAGAAATTCATTTGGTGGTAGATTTCCTTAGCAGGAAGTCGTCTAGGTAGGTAGCACCGCAGTACCAGATATTCCGCCGCCAAGCAGTAGTGTGTTAACATTACTGCGTTCCGGTTTGAAGGGTACTGCACCTAGCGAAATTACTGGGCTGTTGAGATCAACCAATGAAAGTCTCAAATTAATGGGCGCCAAAACAGCGATGCTCCGGACTTTGTTTTGCTACAATGGTCATGGACATGCGTTACCTCTTACCATCAGGAGAGCGTATCGTTCGTCTCCTGAAACAAAAAAACTGGCTAACTTTGTGTACCTACCTAATTCGAAATTTAGAATTATATGCAATGAAGCTGAATAACAGCTTGTTGAAAATCTTCTATACAAATAATAATCAATTGCCACATACATAGATATATGACGGAGCATCATTTGAGAACTGTTTGACAAAAGGAATGATTCACAGGAAAAGCTCAACCAATTAGGCTGATTTATTTTCGTTGCGTAGACAATTGTCAGGACAAAATTTGAATACAAGAATTTTTTTGAAAATTCCTCGGGTAAAGTCATAAATTGGGATGGTATCACGTCGTCGAAATAAAGTGTACCCGTGCGAAACCAGGGACAGTCGTTAGTACAGTAGTAGAGTATAACATCCAAACTACTACTATATTTTAGACTACCTGTGAATGTTACAAAAAATGTCTCGTACAAAACTTAAGTTTTTGTTATTGTTACAAATAGACTTGCGTGCGAGCTTCATCTTTTCTCATGTTAAGCGAATATCCGGTCTACGATGGAGAACGCTTGCCTAGAAGCGACGAAGCTTCACTTGCGACTTGAAGGCACACAGATTGTATCTAGCGAGGAACACAACCGTGCAAAAAAATGCTGATAATAATTACGAATACAATTAAGTACAATATGGGTTTCTTCAAATCTAGGCTATATAATTTTCTTTTAGGTAACTGTGCTCCATCTTAGACCGCACTACTGCTTGACATTAAGCAGTTTCAAACGCGAGCTTCTTAAAAATGCTACCCCACGATGTTTTCTTTCACTGGCAATTCAGCCTCGTCGATTTGAAGTCTGGATTTGAACACATCGACTAAGCTCATCACCACTAAGCTATGAACGTTCTAAAAATAGATACATTTAGAGTTCCTAAATAATCGAAATATTGTCGTTTTTTGTAGTGCTAAAATAATATCTTATTATGAGAAGTAATGGAACTAAGGTTGATATTTATGATGTCATGAGTGATGAAACTGTCTGGTGGCCGGTTAATTAACCGTGACCCTGTATGGCTTGCCAATACTCGGGTACATAATAGAATAAAATAATGTGTGCAATATCAATTTCTTTTTACAGCGGAAAGAATACGTGAGGTATGCTAAAGCGTTTCCACTAACTGACACGTTAGATTTCAAATTACCGTCGAAATGGTACAGAAGGACTGTAGGCTCACTCGAAATCATTTTCGGGTTAGCTTTAGCAGCGTTTCCAAGCCGTAAGTATCGAAGCAAAACCGTATTAAGATTAATAAGCATATTGATTACTGTTATTTAAATAACTAGCGGACGCCTCGCGGTTTCACCCGCGTAGTTCCCGTTCCCGTGGGAATACAGGGATAAAAAGTAATAAAAGGATAGTGTAGCTTCCCAACGGTGAAAGAATTTTTGAAATCGGTCCAGTAGTTTCGGAGCCGATTCAATACAAACAAACAAGTTCACTTTCTTCACTTAAGCCTGGAGATAAAAACCTGCTGAGATTCGAGCCTCACGATGTTCAATTCTCACTCACGACGAGTCAAAGCGCAACGCAATGCATCAACAATTATTTTAGAATGTTTATACATAAAATTGTTAAGGCGTTACATTAGGCTTTTCTTCGATCCTGTGTCGTTTGGGATGGTGCCACATTATCCATGGTTATAAGTTAAGTGTGTACTAAGCTGGGTTATTATAGTCATCGTTATTGACAACTTTTACCAGGGGCACAACTATGAAATTATTTTAAAAAATCGTCAGCCTTAACGTGTATGCAGTACCTAGTTGATTTTTTTTTTCGCCATTTCAGTACCTAGTTGATTTTTTTTTCGCCATTTCAAAATTTTCGCCATAATATAAATTGTTCATAATACTAGTAAGTACAATAACCTTTTTCTTTTGACTTTCGACTTAGTACCTACTGAGTACACACCAAACTTATAGCCCTGTAGAATTTCAACTAAATTCGACTCTAGCTAGAGCACAGATACACACACAATATGTAATATTATGTTATTATTATGCTCTATCTAGCGTGTGTGTGACACTTTCTTATTTTTGAAAAGGTGATTTTTTTGTTTGTTTCATCGATTCTATTTCTGCTCTTGAATCTGTAGCTAGTGAAAACAATCGGTTATTTATCTTTCTTATCCATTTGAAATCTTGTCGATAGCACTGCTAAGTGTTTTTTAATGCATGTACCTACAATGTACATGCATTAAAAAAACACGAACATCGCGTTTGAACATTCGCGTTTGATCACATTAGTGTGGTCAAACGCGAAACTATTTTGTATAAAAAAAAAATGTACATTATTGTGTAGTTTTAGAGAGTTACTTATTTACCTGTATTTTGCATTTACAGATAAAATAAAGAACACAGCCAATATAGGCCTTCTTTTGCTGATGATTTTGGCAGCTTATTCACATGTGATGGTAGGTGATCCTTTCGACCGCTGCGCACCAGCACTTGTCTTCTTCTTCATGCTTAGTGGACGACTCGTCGTATGGTAAGTGTTTAGCTGCGTATGGAATTTCACCATGTTTATTCCCATTTTTCACAATACATAAATCGAGGTCATCAAAAATGGCGAATGAATTTCTAGTACCTAGTCTATTCGTAGATCACAATTTGCTTGATGTTAGTAAACCTAATGTTCCTATTCCTATAATGTGATCTACAATAGCTGCACCCCGCGATTTCACTAACACGATTTAACTTTTTCCGGGATAAAAGTAGCCTGTTTATTAATCCAGAGTACTCGTATAAGCTATCTGCCTTTCGAATTTCATCAAAACTATCAAACCGTTATAGCGTGAAGAAGTAATAAACGTAGGTACCAATCAACTTTGTAGCGATGATAGTTCAGTGGTTAGCGCGGTCGGTTCGCATGCCGAAGGGCGTGGGTTCAAGCCCCAACAATGAGCTTGAGCTGCCAGTGAAGGAAAACATCGTGAGGAAACCAGAGCATGGTGGTAGGGTACTTTCTAGTACTCGGCTGGCTAGCTACCACCCTCAAGTTGAAAATCTTCCGCCAAGCATCTAACGATGTGTTCCGGCAGCCTCACTTGAGAGCTAGTTCTATTCCAGGCTAGGTGTGACCACAGCTCACCTGGTGTTACGTGACGGTGTGGTCGAAAATGATAGACACACCAAACCTGCTATGGCACCTGGTTGTCAAATGTAGCTGCGGGAACACATCGTTAAGTGCTTATTGGCATAATTTCCTCTACTTATATTTTAATGACCTCACAAAGGAGTTAATCATAAATGGTTTCGTGGTCAATTTAGATGCAGTAGAAGTGGTAACCAAAGAAATACCAGCAAAATCTTTCTATAATCCACTAAAAGACTTCAGCCTGCCAAAAACATCTAAGTGTAAATTAATTGCTGGAAAGATTATCCTAAGCAGCGTTGGTAGAATTATATCAAGTTTGGTTGAGCAGGGATGAAAACACGGGCAGTAAAAATGAGTGTTACTACGAATTTTAAAGGACTATTTACCTAGCCTACATCTAGGTCAAATCCTAGGACATTGTACGGGTTTCTGCCCCCGCAACAAAATTGAACCGGCATAGAACGCGTTCGTCTTATTTTTATTTTTTATATGCTCAACGTAATCCATATCTGGAAATGTAAACAAGAAAAATTGTTGTTATGGCATTCTACTTTTAGTGTTTAGAAAAAAAAAACTTTGACGTCAGAATCCGAAGCTCAGTGAAAAGCAAGCCGAGTTTTCGTCATGATTTCGGCGCTATAAACGTAAATTTCTTTTTAGGTACAAGTAATGAAGATATGTAAGTTTTAAATTACATGACATCAGAATCATAAAAAAAGATTGATGCCTTTCCAAAAATAAACTGCGTTTCGCAGTTCGCATAGAACTGTGTTCTAAGTAAGAGATATATATTCTTGGACATTCGTTGTTAGAGATGTTGGGCAAGATTTATTGTCCCTAATTTTAAATAAATAATTTCATGATAATAATTAATTAATAGTTTCTCTTCCTTTTATCAGCACACCTTTATTCATTAGAATCCTCTATATAGTGAGGTTGCCTGGAAGAGATCGCTCATAGCGATAAGGCAAGCCTCCAATTGTTCCACTCGTGTTAAATTTTAATTATTGTTTGTGAACATAAAGAGTTTTAACAAAAATATAGTCAATATTTTTGTTTTACTTATGCGGGATTACTCACGTTTATTTTCCGTTTCCTAAAATAGTCAATATATTTTATATTGCCAGTATTTTTATATTGACAATATTTTTTATGTATGTATTGACATACCTTTATTTTGATATTTTTGTTTTTTTTATTCATTGACATGTCAGTGTTTTTAAACTTATATAATGACATACAATATATTTGAAATTTTGAATTGACTAGTAACATTGGTGTTATCAATAAAATATTTGGACCCTGTCAAATGCTTAGACTATATTTTGTAGTGACAATGTTTCTATGCACCTTGACCAATCTCGTATGATGTAAACACTGGTTACGAAATAAAATTAGTGGCTTATTGCATTCGTACAGTCGAATGTCGGGCTGGCAGCGCGCCAGAGAAACCACTATGACGAATGCCGTGTCGCTTATAATGTATATTCCAGTCAATCGGGAATTCGAGACAAAAATATCCTATGTGATGTATTAACTGTACCTTGCTATATGCTTTAACATTTTGAATATTCATACCGCCAAGCTAGAAATCTACCTATAAAAATACTGATTTCGGTGCCATCATTTTGTGTTTAAAAACTGGTGTGGGTGGACAGAAATATCCCACGTATTTGCTTCGACATCGTTCGTACCTACAGTCTGATAAAACGTTCTTTCGGTCATCGGCATTTTTGTCATTAACCTACGTCATCAAATCTCCCAACAACTGAGAAAAGCTTTTTTTATTAACTTTTCAGGTATCAGACCAGCCGTAGAGAAGAACTAGAAAAAACTGCCGCTACACAAAACGGCAACGGTCTCAAGAGGGACTAGCCCAACTTTCTAAAAATAATATTAATAAGTCATATGTGTTACGATGGATCATGAACATTTTATTTTTAAAATACAAGTAATTAGGTTGAGGTAGAGACGTGACCGGTTTCTGAACTCATTGAGTGAGACGCGCCGTTACTATATTTTGCTGAATTGTAAATCGTTGAAATACTCTACAAAATATTCAAAATCACTCTGTGATTTAATGCTAGTCATTCATTCTTTATTAATAAGGCCATTATTATGTTATGTATTAGTTTAAATTGATGACTGCAAATGTAAATTAAATATGAGCCATCTGGTTGTCTTAAATTAGAACATCAAACAAAACCATTTAGTTTATATCTACTGCTACTTCTGTAGGTAAACGCGCCGCGGGGAGTATCTGTAGTTATACCTAAAAGTGATATTAATTTAAGCGATATGTACTAGGTTCATTTTGTAAGTGTGAATATGTCGTTTGTGTGAGTAGTAATCAAATAGGATGTATCATTAGGATCACACCGCCGCCCGCTTATTGGGTAGTCGTAGCTAATGTTAATTGCACAATATTGATACACTTATAAATTAATAATAACAATGCACAATTTATAATATTTGATAAATATAATTTGCTCAATTGTAGTAAACATGCCCCACTGCTTTTTAACAATGGTTAACAAAGTGTGGCTAGAACCAATGCTTACATTTTTAATATAACAATGCAATAGTTTCATTTGATTGTATTAATAAATAATTTACTTTGTTGTTATTAAATTACGAATTTATGTGCTTGAATACTATCATCAATGATAAAATTGATTTGTTAATTTATATATAAAGATGCAAAACTATTTATATGTGTGAAATGTGTGTATGTTGAGTATAATATTTTGTGTGTTTGATAGTCAATGAATAAATGGTTGGAGTACTAATTAAACTGTTTTATTGAAAATTAAATAAAAAATTTAAAAATAAAAAATATAAAAAAATTAGATTCAAGTAAGTACATTGTACTTGTTCATCAATTTTATTAATCATTATTTACATTTTGAAACAAGATGTTAACCTCCTTATTTATAAGTAAAAGACAATTCACGCTTCAGCAACTTTTCTTTGAAGACATAACTTAAAAATTAGTTTTATTTATCTTGTCATATCGGTCAATTTTTATTTTTTTTGTGTGTATCCATTATTATGCTGACAACCTTTTTGCTAAGCTAAATGTACTAGTGACGAAGACTACCAGTTTCGCCCAAACAGTCGCAGTCATGATTATTGGTGAATAACAAGCAATTATAATTATTAATAGAGCTAGTTTTTTGTTACGCTATCAAGTCTTTTCTATTTCTATTAAACCTGAGGTCCAAATAGGCTTTATAATAATAAGGAAGACTATCAATGGTAACTGGAACACACTTGAAACAATTTATCTGATGATTGAACAGGCTTATTAAGGTAATTTTTAATGTATTTGTAATTGTAATACATGATTAATTACCAGCAGGTGTGTTGATGGTTTATCGCTGAATTCTATGCATTAATAAAGGCACAAGACTACTAAGACCTAAATGCTTGACATTTAGCATTTACATAACTGCAAGTTAGCGACAGCAACTGCATTACACTTGATTCTAAACTACATTTGTTGTGTAATTTATCCTAGCAAATTTGTAGAACTATACAATAAAATTAATCACCAGCATATCAATATAATATTAACTTAATATAACAATCACATACCAGAGTGAGTTTTCAAGCTGGGTCACGGCCTGTCTGAAGCAACTCCAGACCATTCTTCAAATTAGTAATGGCTGTTTTAACATCATCATAATTGAGAGCACTACTAGCCCATTTACAATATTTCTGCGCCTTAGCTATCTGGTCTGGGGACAATTGCGGCAAAGCAGATGAGCTGTCACCATATAGTGGTGTGGGAGGTGTTGGTTGGGGTTGTTCAGATGGATCATAAGGTACAAAGCCTCCTGGATTAGGGTCGGGTGTATATGGCACAGGGGGAAGTTGAGAAGCAGCTCTCATTGCAGCACTGGGGTCTGGGAAAGAGTTGCTTCCGAAGCTAGTTGGTGCAACAGGTGGAGTAGCAGGATCCATGGTGAAACCAGGCACTTGTGGTGTGTTTGCTGGCTGGACACTCGCTGTGTCACTAGTGCTGTTTGAGGGATCTTGGTCACCATCTTCAGACTGCATTGGGCCTGAAAGAAAAAAAATCCTTTTTTGTAATTTTTAAACTTTCTTATTTTGCATACATCAAATTATGATTTTATTATTAACTATGTTCATTTGGTTTGATTATTATTTATTAAAACTAAAATAAAGAGCTAAATTGCAACTGATATTAACTAATACTATTGACTTAAAGTGATAGACAGACCATAACTAGCAAATATTCAAATTAAGGGCCAAGTCCTCGACCGTGGGAACTTCTGCTTGAACACCTACATTGATATTTTCCACTCACACAGACGTACATACGTCTGACGTTAGATTTGAATACATTGACGTCACGCTAAAATAGATAAGGAGAGTTAAATTACTATAGCCAGGAGCAAGAAGGAGACAGAATGTTTATTCCTATTGCCGGAAGCGGATTTTACATTGATTATCTGTTACATTATGGCAGAAGTTTTTTTTTTTGTTTTGGCATCGCGTTTTGAATATTTGCCAGTGTCAAGTGTCAAATACAAAACGGGCGGGAAGCATGCGCGCGGTGCTCGGTACCGCCGCCACCGCGCGCCCTCTCGTGACGTGCTATACACGACCACGAGACTCGTGACGTTAGATTGTCAGATTCAGAGATTCTCGATGGTTTGTAGCGCCTACCAAAATAAAACAGCAACAGACGTAACGCAGAAAAGAGATTTTCAGCAGGCACTATCAGAAATTTTCATCAAACTATCCGTACTTATCTGCTAATAGAATAAACAAAACGTACAATAAAAGGTCTAAGCCTTAAATGTATCTGCATCAAAGTTAGCATCTATAAAATTGCGCCTTTCCTATAATTATTTTGATGTCAAGATTACGGATTAAAAATAATTTGGCCATATTCTATTTCATAATTTCAAGAAACGAAAAGCGTTTGAAACTATTTTTTCTCCAAGCATAATAATTCAGGATATGTACTATAGTATTCATTAATTTCAAACTTCCACATGATGTATAACGGCACAAAAATGTTGACAAAAACACATCGATTGCCTTATTTCACAAGACTTGCCCGTTAATGTCATACCAGGCACAGGAGTCTCTCCATTTTTCAAACAATTGTGAATGTATGCAGCCTTCCATTTAGCATACTTGCAGTTCTGTGAAGCTTCATCTGTTAATTCTCCGAATGTGGTAAGGACATCATATACCATGCCAGCAGTATAAAATGCTTTTACAATGTTCCTGTAAGATTAAAATTTAAACTAGATAATATGTATTTTTAGTTACTTTACTTGACAATAAACCTACATTAGCAAAAACAGCAACATATTTAGTCAATGCTCAGTGAATTTAATAGAACAGGTGATACTATATTTTAATGACTTCTGTCTTCACTTACTTGCCATAGTTCTGCTCTCTATCTTGTTTATCAGCATACAAGAACAGTTTTAAGGCATAGTTCTCAAGATGTGCTTGTGCAGCTACTTCATTTGAAATTGCTTCGTTATCTTTGTTCAATTTCTTGCACTCTTCCAACCAGTTCATTAAAGCTGGAAAAATAATTACATGTAGAAATTATGTTCTTGCCCAGTGGGTTTATGATATACATAAGGTGATATACATCTCAAGTATTCAACATTAATAATGTAAAGAACATTATTAATGTCTTTACATTATTAATGTTGAATACTTGAGAACTGGCTCAATGCACATACGAATGCATAGCCGAATAAGAAAAAGATTTTTTATAGTCATAATAGTAATTATTATTTTAATGTAACATTCTTACCCATTAAAACTTTTGTTTCTTCTGGTGTCTTCTTGGTATTAAGTTTAAGACCTACTTGCAAAGCATGTAGTCTACACCAATAGGCCACAATAGGGTCCCTGTTATCATGTTCTTGCGCAGTCTTTAAGTAGTGTTGTATAGACTTCAAGCTTGGAGGACATTCGGGAATAGAAGCCATTTTGTAGATAGAAGGATGCGTCACACGAACGAGTCTGGTACTAAGGTAAATTTGTTTAACTAAGGATAACGATCAACTGCACAAAATTAAATGACGAAACACACACATATATATCACGTATTTAAAACATTTTATTTATTTATATGATACAAAGATAAAATGATAGAACGATGTGACAGAACTTGACAGAAGTGAGAAGACAGACAGACAGACAGGTCGACAAAAAGCAAGATTTGAGAATAAATGACATTGACAAGAGCAATATTTTTTTCGGGTTCTGGCGTTGCACATTGTTATACTTTTGCGAATTTTTGCCGCGCACATTGTTTAATTTTAATGCCTGTACCAAGCAGTACAAAATTAAGCAAATGCATGTATTTTTTAATTAATTTGTAGTTTTGTATGGCCAAAAATCATTTAGTCGTGTTTTTCTTTTAAAAACTTATCATTATAATTTTTAATGACTGTTGTTGGCCTCGGATAGCTTCTACAGTGTCATCGGACTTTAGGAACCTATAATGTGGTGAAACATTTCTTTTAATCAATTTTTCATAGGAAGTTTAAAGCATATTAGTAATAAAGTGAGCTTATGCGTTGCAGATTTGACCCATTCATTTATATGAGATCGAAATATTTCACATTGACATAGTGTATTGCCAAAACCACAGAAAAAGTCCACAAATGTCAAAGTCAGTTCCAGTTTGAAAAGAAAAAATAAATTCAGAGAAATATTGCAATTCGTGTGCGTTTTCTTGGAAACAGAAGTTAAGAATACAAATAGTTAATTTTTAGTGCAAAAATCTGGTTATTTTCCCATTAAAGTAATTATCAGTGAAATAACGTATTTTAAAAATGCCTTCCAAGCAAAGAAAAATTGCCATGATGGGATATCGCTCCGTTGGTAATGTCTCGTAAAATGTTTGTGCGTCTTAATTTATCACGACTTTCAATTAACTTATGTTTTATTTTTAGGTAAATCTTCTCTAATCATACAATTTGTAGAAGGCCAATTTGTAGATTCCTATGATCCTACAATTGAAAATAGTAAGTATTAACTTATATACTGAAATTTACACAAGTAGGCATGTGTAGCTCACATCTTAAATCTTGAAAATGTCTTTGTACTTCATAGTTGTCTAAAACAAGAAGTATTTCGATTGAATTATACATCACAGTATTTGGAAATTTACCATAGCATTGTCTTACTTTATTAATTTATTTCTACCTACCCTACAAGATTGTAAAGTTTATTGAAGTAACATAAAATCATTATTTTTCATAATAAAACTAATGAGAGTGTTACAGTTGCATATTCTATAGATTCCACAGATGCTTGCACTGCATTGATCAGTAATATTAGAAAAATACTTTAATTTTATGATAATTATGTTATGTGTTTACAGCATTTACAAAATTCATCCGCCTCAATTCAACGGAGTATGAAGTCAAACTTGTTGATACAGCCGGACAAGATGAGTACAGCATATTTCCACTCCAATACAGCATGGACTTCCATGGCTATGTGTTGGTGTATTCAATCACATCCAGCAAAAGTTTTCAAATAGTACAAATAATATATGACAAACTGTTGGACATGGTTGGAAAAATACAGTAAGTGTTTTATAAGGCTGAAAATAAAATGAATTCTTTAACTATATATTGGTTCTTAATACTTGATTGAAGAACTTTTTCCAAGGACCATAAATTACCAACAAAAGATTAAAATGCTTAGCAAAAAAAAAAAATACTAGTCTTCTTTATCAATGTCTAAAATTAAATTGCAAGGAGGTTTTACTTTTCTAGATTTCTATACTCAATTTTTTTACTTTTCTAGTGTGCCAATAGTACTTGTGGGCAACAAGACTGATCTGCATCTGGAAAGGAAAATAAGCACAGAGGAGGGGAGGCGGCTTGCAGATAGCTGGAGAGCTGCCTTTGTTGAGACAAGTGCTAAAAGAAATGAGGTAAGGAATTGTGTTGCTTTTTTTTGGACATCTACCCTCCTTAGTGAATAATATTAATAATCCAAATTATCAAGTGTAAAATTCCTTGTTTGTTACTTTCTCATAATTTATCATATTAACTGACTACCCTCATCAGCAATTACATTGATTTGTTGTGTCATTCCTTTGCAAAATTAGAACAAACACTGTTTTAGTAAAAATTTCATTCATATGAGAAATTAAACAATTATTTTCTTGAACAAACTTTAATTAAAATAGGATGTATAGTAATAGTTTAATAGGACATTTTATTTATAGCACATATTAAGTTATTATATTACAATCTACAGTACAAGCAGTGCTTATCATGATTTTCTACTATACATGTACAGGCTATACAGCCCTGGGAATATGCTGATGGGTTTATATTGAAAAGATTATAATGGTGGGGTGAACTATGTGTGCTACCTGTTTATTATATGTATTATAAGTATGTATTTACAAAAAAAATAATTAAGTATTCAAATATGTATATATATATGTATGTATATGTATATGTATATATATGTGTATGTATATTTAAGTTATCAGTTATCTGACTCCCATAGTACAAGCTTTACTTAGTTTGGGGTCAGATGGCACTGTGTGTAATGTCCTACGATATTTATTTATTATTTACTAGTGGTCTGTATGATTGTTTCTTGCTAGCAGTGTTAGTGTTCGTACCATATCTTATGAGTTCTCATGCCATTGGTAAAAATGTTATATTTAGTAGCCTTTTGTATAGGCTATCTGAATTTAAGATTTTACCTACATCTATTCAGTTTGAAGAAGTAACCAATTGACAAAACATTGCATTTATGATATTTAATTGTTATTCAGTCTGTATATATACATCATGGAGTAGTTTTATTGACTTAACTGGACAACCACATTAAAACTTCTAAAATGGCAACATACTATGACATTGGTCAGAGAACTGCTGCTGTGGCTAGTCTAGTGTCAAAGCTTTTTTTGGATGAAATGAATCTCCTAGATCTAACAGGTGAAGAAGATTGTTCCCAGGTTGTGTTGATGGATTTTGATGTAATTCGTTATTGAAATGTTTATAATTCAATCAACTTTTTTATCAAATTATAATAAATCATTTATTTCAAGTATCTTAGACTCATATTATCCAATTAATAATAATACATAGATAAAAAATAAAATTGTAATAAAATAATGACATGCCAGTATAATTAAAACACTGTTTTTTAGGATATTCACAGATTTAAAAGAAGTATAGATATAATGTTGTGTAGAAAATATGTGGAGACTCATTTGTCCTACAATTTCAATTGACATACGGGAATTACACACACATGCTTCTTGATGTATTTGCGTGACGTATGTCTTCGACGTTTTTGAGTGTGTGTGGTTAGTCTATACAAGTGAAAGTTGTAGGATCAAAGAGTCTTCGCTTATTTTCTACATACCATTACATCTGTTCTACTCTTTTTAAGTTTTTTTATGATATTTAATCTTTTATTATTATACTAGCAATGAAAAAGTAGGTACTTGTATGATTGGTGAGTGAGATACTTTTTGGAAATTCAACACACTATTTATCTAATTTTCAGTCGGTGACAGACATGTTCCATGCTATTCTTTCGGAGATAGAGCGGTCAGATGGACACATACCAGACAAGAATGGATGTATAATATCTTAATAAACCAATTTACTAAAGTGCTTTAAGCTGAAGTGATCTAGATATAGTGTCAATGTGCAAGGCTTCATTATTGTAGCATTGTTGCATATTGCATGAAATGGGGCTAATGTGCAAAATGTATTATAAGGATGGATATTGCTTTTCTTCTTAGTTAGGGTGTATGGTTTGAATAAGAGACGTGTCAATGGCGAAAAGAAAATGAACTGTGAAACTTGTATTTGCATAACAAAAGTATGATTTCAATGTATATTAAATGCGTCGATTGGAGTCGTCTGGTGGTTATAATTTAAAATTATGTTGTGCTTTTTCATATCACCGCGACTTTGTAGTTTAGCCTCTTTTCTTAATTTAAAAATAAATTGAAATATAAAGGTCCTATCATATATAATCAGCTCATCAGATCAGTAACAGGGTGCTTTTCTGAGTTTGCATCGACCAAACGCTAGTTGGTAATTGCAGTTCACTAACTTGTATCATAGTGATGCAATTTACAGTGAAACCTTAAAACAAGTTTCAAATATGCATTTAACTGCTCAATGAGTCAAGATGGAGTCGAGGTGTTGCGAATCTGGTACCGATCTGCTGATCTTAAGTCCAAGTTATGAGCAACTTCATTACAACATGCTCAGGAAATAATCACAATTTTGATAATATCTTTTTATTGTAATTTTGGACTGCTGTCTTAATGTATTTTATTTTTGCTAAAATTTAATAATGGTAAGATAAGTCTAATCATTAGTACATATTCGTAAATTTTGTAGCATAGTCCGTCGGATTCGTACGCTGACGATATTGGAAATCTATGTATTGCTAAAACTTATATTGAGTCATCTATGCAACTTTGTATGATATACATACATCTGTTCTCTTTCCATTTTTATCGAGTGCCTAGTAGACAGACCAAGTCACAAGTCAGTGACCACAGATAGTTATCATGAAAACATATTTGAAAGACACACTTTATTACTAACCCTAACTAAGTAGTGGCACAAAAATATATATAAATAGTTATAAAATCCCACAGTTGATTTAAAAAAAAAAGCTGCATAGGTACCAGTGAATGTTTTTAAGAAATTTTCGTATTAATTCTTCTCTTGTTTGACTTATTCGTTTTTTTTTGTTTTGATACATTATTTTTTCTTCCTTTTTTTTATAATACAGAAATTTATATTTTATTTTTCACATTAAAAAAAATTTTTAAAAATACTTTACAACATTTATTTTCACTCGGTAAAATGTGAGTATTTTGATGAAGAATCATTGTAAATGTTACTATTTATATTATATTGTTCACAATGCTGTGCCTAGCACTATGACCATTCATGTAAGTGTGACGTTTGTGAATATATCTTATAGTTTCCTTCTTCCCCATGTTCATTTACCCTCACAATAACGAGAGAGAAACATAGATTAGACATGAAAGTAAAATAGACAGAAATTTCTATCAAAGCTTCTGTGTAACAGTAAAAACAAAAGACAAACGCACACTTGTGTGATTGGGTTGATCACTCAATAAAAATAAAATTTATATGTATTCTGTAAATGTTTATAATATTATTGTTTCTCTTAATGTTTGAAAATTATGTAATTTTATTGTAAATTTGTTAAGTATGTTTACAGTAGTAACCTCATTTGTCTGTGTACATAGTATAATTTTATTATGTTTTGTACATTTTATATTAAATCTTCGCATTATTTTAGATATTTGCATACATACACACAAAGTTCTTATATAATTGTGGCAGAAATTTAGTTAGATTGCATTTAGTTGCTATTTTAGCTCTGGTAGAAACCTTCCACATATTAAAACAATTGTGAAGTACGTGATGTGACACGCCTATGGTTAAGATTCCATTGCCGTGTTAGAAATAAAATAATCATCACAGGCATTTATTTGGTCGGTGTTTTTTAAAATAAACTTAATCGGTATTTTACATTTTTTCTGTAAATGATTTCAGGTTGACTTGTCTCCCATGATTCTTGACTAATACAAAATAAAATTCGAAGGACCGTTTTCGACTGGCACATTTCAGACTTAGAGCGAAATTTTGAAAAACGGTATTAGTTATCCCTATTTCAGCGATACCCCATACGATGGTAATAATCTATCTTTATCTCCTCGACGAGTGAACTATAATTAAAATACTTTGGTATATTTTTATTTTATTTTTTATTATATCTGTTTAGGGGTGTAGATAGCGCTGTGTAAAATATCTTCATATTTATTTATATGTTTTATTAATCCGATCTTGTAGTGTCCTTATAAATAAACCGTGATATGGACAAACATGACAATACATACAAGGGTTCCTAAGTTTGCTACGGAGCTTTAAAATATATTGTTTGCAAACAAAACAGGAAAAAGTAACTTTGTTCTCCCGTTCTCAGTCTGAAATAATTGTCGAACTTCAAAAGGTCACCAGAGATAACACTAATAAAATAGATAAAAATGTATATTTTGATTACGTGCTATATTAGTACACAATTATACTTGTAGTGACAAAATACCTACATCGTAATGACAAATATTTATAAAACCAATTTTTACCTGATTTGTCAGGGATGCTGTAATAATTTGGAACTTTTAATGACGCGTAGACTTAGCGAGGATGTGAAGTGAAGTGGTATGGCATAATGATACACTCTGAACATTGCCAATGCGCACTTAACCGACTTTGTGGTGAAAGTTTCTCATAACTTATTGCACCTATTATGCCTAAATCTCCTAAATCAAAAGAAGACCTCTTAGGACAGACGCGACGTTCACTTAGTACTGTATAATACATGATCTTGGATACCTATACCTATCGATAAGTTGCATGCGTTGCGCCTAAAGCAATTTGAAAAGGGGTTTCGGATAGGAAAATCTGTAAATTGAAACATTCCTGACTCACAAATCTAGCAATGCCTGTGTAATAAAATTACACATCACATTAAATTAATAAAGTCGTTAGGGGTTTTTATACTTAAGTATATTATTATTGTTTTTAATGGGAAATGCTAAAGCGCGTAATAGATTTGAATACTTCGTACTTGTTGGTGGTATTATTTATTTTTAGCGGTAGCAAGACTGGTTTTAGACGTAGCGAAAGTGATTTCCTTTCAACTCGACTAATACTGGATCACAACTGATTCACACAGTACCTACTTTAAATTTCAGTAGGTACGTTTTTTGACAGTTTCTATAATAATAAAATTGTTATTATAATATTAGTAGTTTATAATATTTTAGTTTACGGCTGACGGATATTCTAACAATTAAATGTAGACGTTTAGTTCCTTTCAACATTAAAATACCTATAAACCACTGCCTTGTTAGTTACTGCTGACGCGCCCTTTTATATAATTATGTAAATCAGTTAGGTACTTAATCATGATTGTTGTCCTAGACTCCTTCTTAGTAGGTAATTATACTAACTGCACATGAGTGACCGTTACTCATGGTTGCGAAAATAGTTTTATATCGCACACTTATCTTTAAAAACATACCGTTATTGTAAAGCGATTTCTCTGACTGACCTTAAGGATAATTAATTTATGCATAGAGAGAAGTTGTCACTAAATCCGCTGTCGCGACTGCGTCGGTATGGTACTGTCAGTGTAAAAAAAAAATTGTTGCAATGACCAAGGACAAACTAATGTTTATGTATGAAAAAATATACCTACCTACTAAAGTCACACCAGCTGTTCATGATAGTAAACACTCTCCGTAAACATTGAGCTCAAGGAGAAACATTTTTGTGCAAACTTATTCCCAATTTCTTCCCTGATTTTTTTTTATACGTGTAATGAAGACATGCGTTTCCTCCTTGTGACGTCATAATTAATGTTTTTATATCTACAAAGAAAACTGTTCTTTCGAAGTAATTTTATTCATCCACGCCATCTGTACAATTTTATCCTTAGGGGGCGGGAATTGTTTCTCATCAGTGAATACTTGCTTCATAACCTACAATAATCGTATAAAAAATGTAAGGGAAATAGGAGACTCGCGTTTATATAAAAAGCAGTAGCTGAGTTTCCTCTTCTCTCTAAACATAACAATGTTTGTTATCCATTTAGTGATATAGGTATGTATGCATCCACTTACATCACTGCTCTGTACACCAACCCAAATAAAAGAAACATAAATTCAATTTTTGTTTAAACATTTTTATTCACGATATATTTAGACAATCTTGACGTTGTGTCATTGACGTAGGTACAGCACCCGTACTGTGAGTTTCTTGTTGGTGCTCATGAAAACCTCAAGCGCCTGCAAAGAGTGCGAAGCTTATTGCGCGGGCATACGACGTGCGGTCGCGTAGCTTTTTTGTGAGCACATAACAGGGAAACAGTACGATATCAGAGCGCAGTATCGCTATAATATGTCATAATGACTATGGCGGTCATGAATTTAGCCTATCGAATTAGTATAATCAATTTTTAAATTAATTATCTGGTAATGGTTCTTACTCCCTCTTCAACATTTGCATACACCGTTCTTTCTTCACATGTAGGTACCTACATAGGTTATTCAAGTTGTTCAGTTTCATCATAGAACATTATATTATATCTACCTATTATGATGTAGAATAGAGTATGACTTATAGCATGATTTAGTCTAAATGATATTATGCTAAAGCGACAACTAGATATACTTTTCTATGAGTAAAAGAAACAAACGATTGGTTTACATTAAAAAAATATTATTATGCATTTTTAATCCTCATGTGTATCTCTCTGGCATGATATCAGATCAAAGGCTCCATTTTTGAAACGTGCATTACTTTTCGTGTATATATGGAAAACTTTCAAGGGTTTTTGTAAGGACAAGCAGACATATTCTTATGCGAAAACTCAGGAGTATGATTTAAAAAAATGTTTAATTGAGTAACGAGCACCGACAACGTAGATATAGAGTAAGCTAAGGGTGTGCTAAAATGCTATTTATGACTTGTACATTATTGTTTATTACGTAAGTATAATTATCTAAAACAGAAATGTTTTAGCTCATGTTTAGGGGTTCGTTTTTTTATTTATTCTAATAATTTTTTTGAATGAGTTATCGTTGGAAAGTCCGAAATATTTTTATGCGCATAATCGTGCCAGCAAGTTCTAGGTCTTGTGACTAATTTTGCCCGTTTGATGTGAAACAGGAAAAGCCTATTTTCTATTCCAATATGAAAAAAAAAACTATTTCAAATGCCAATCAGTGGGCAAAGTAGATAGTACCATATATTTGCCTCCTTATTCTA
Source organism: Biston betularia (assembly GCA_905404145.2). Classification (NCBI taxonomy): domain Eukaryota; kingdom Metazoa; phylum Arthropoda; class Insecta; order Lepidoptera; family Geometridae; genus Biston; species Biston betularia. Next base: position 4,480,813 of record FR989868.1, read on the forward strand.
AACATTCCAAATCATATTAAACTACAAAAAAAAATTTTAAACTTTTTTTCTCGCTTTCACACAATAGTTACCTACCTACTTCTTGTCAGCAAAAACTTATTGAGTGTTTATGAATAAGGTTTATATTATATGGTATAATGCTAATATTTATGTACGTAGTTATGTAATTACGTCTAATAAGAATTTTGTATTTCAAAATATAAGTTTATGGTTGATATGTTACTACTTACCTACCTACTTAAATAGTCGTAGTCACGGACTATAACTGTCGAGCTGATCATGCTTATTTATAATAGAAACAGCTTATTTACTGTAAATAAATAATGTAACTTGTATAAAGTTTAATAAAATTACTGCCAATTTAAGTTGTATTTTTTTAAACTATAGGGATAACAAAAAGGACATTTTTACCTGGATTGAAAGAATGTTGTCTGTATCTACCGTATCCTTCCAAAAGCCATCGTTATCAGTTCAGTAAATAGACGACTGTAGACTTGGGAGTCCAATGTACTAAATGAATGAGATAGGTATGTATTTTTTATGGTTGACAAGCTAGGTACATTTGATACTTGATGTTAAGTGATGGTGGAAGAAGATGGTAAAGCACATGTAATTTGTTTCTTGTACTGCTACATGGAAGTTTCGGCAGCCTAGTATGAAGCCATTCGGCTTTTGGGCTTGGGGTTCGAATCCCACGGCATGCACTTCTATCTTTTCCAAGTTAGGTATGTGCGTATTACTGCTGACCTCAAACGGTGAAGGAAAACATCGCAAAGAAACCTACGTGCCTGAGAGTTCATAAATAAAGTTCTTGAACATCTGTGAAGTCTATGAATCCCCACTTGGCCAGGGTTGTGGACTATGGCTTTGCACTTCTCACAATGAGAAGAGGTTCGCGCCCAAAAGTGGGACTTTTTATAAAAACAGTGTTGATCCGTACTGCTACATGACTAGCCTACGTGTACCTATTCCATGCGTTACTTGGTCTCATGCATCAATGTATAACAGTTGACCAAGTAACGCATAGTACTTACCTATTAGGAAGTATAATGTTAATACCAGACGTGTTTTTCCTGCGAAGTACAATTTGGGTGTCTTCAAATCTAAAATAAAATAAAATAAATAAATAAATATCATAGAACATTACACACAGCGCCATCTGACCCCAAACTAAGCAGAGCTTGTGTTATGGAAGACAGATAACTGATAGAATACTTAAATACTTTTTTTTTTGTAAATACATACTTATAATACATACAGTACAGACACAGAACAAACATCGATGTTAGTCACACAAATGTTAGTCCTGAGTGGGAATCGAACCCACGCCCTTCAGCTCTCGAAGCAGACACACTACCAATGAACCAACAGGGCTGTGTATCTAGAGTAAACAGGTTTTTTTCTAGGTAAGCGTGCTTCATCTTGGACTGCATCCTGCTTAACATCAGGCAAGGTGTGGTCAAACGCGAACCTATTCTATATAAAAAAAAACCTATTAAAGCAATTAGTAAAATTATTTGTTTCGTTTAGTTCCAGAAATTAGATCCACCATCTATGGCACAGAAGATATTACATTTAATATTTATGCAATGTATCTATGGTATATGAGTATGGGAAATTATTTACCCTACAAATAATATGCTCTTGCGCGGTATAGCTCCATCTAGTGTCAAGTAGATAAAAAAGGCTGCTTCCTTCGAGCATTTTTTGTCCCCTCCTTAAAAAATTGTGTCAAGTTTTTGAACGAGTAGATACCAAAACGTCAATCAAAACATTGACGTTGACATTTCAGTGTCAACAACTTTTATTGTGGAAAATGGCGACCACCGGGGTTGGCTTTCGGTGGTTAGATATTTTAGAGAAAGAATTCGATAAAGCATGTGTCGAATTAGATACCTCTTTGGGTGAGTTCAATTTAATTAAAAGACTTACATGTTTTTCTTTTCAACAACGTGTTCCGTTGCTACAGAAAGGTGTGTGTAATGCACTTTTCATATATCATCGTTCTATGAAAACCATGTTTTTTCGTATTTCCAGTGGTTTTTATATGACAGTGGCCACCTTTCATTAATGGTTTACACTCTAATGTTCCCTTATCGCTGTAGATATGCGTAAAATCAAGAACGTACTTACCATTGTTACCATATCCTAGTCATTGTTACTATTTCGTCTCACATTATCATTCTCAAAACAAGTCTCATGACTACAACTACACCCTACATAGCAGATAATATAAATTACTTTTGTTATTTTCATACAAAATTAAATAACAAAATTATTTAATTTTGTAAAATTACATTAAAATAACAATTTAATTGTAAATATCTGCTATTTGTTATGTGCCTTGGTCAGCAAGTACTTAGGTACAAATAAATTAAACATTTTAAAAGTTACAAATAACCAGAGTTTCAACTGAATTCATCAGGCGGCTGCATTGTTATTATTACTGCAACAGCTATAATACATTCAATATCTTCTTTGTCAAAGTTACTAGAACAGTAATAATTTTATTTATTTGACCCAAACCTGTAGTGCAGAACTATTCCTTGATTTGATTCTTAAAGCGGCATAGCCAAATTTAGAAATGTGAAATAATCACAAGTGAGATGAAAGTCCAAGTCTTATAATACAACTGTGTTTGTGTAATATTACACATCAGAACAGATGCGAACAGAACCCTCGTGGCCCTGTAATGAATAAGGATTTTAATATCTAACCAATTTTTGTAACTTTGATTGATTTCCAGTGGAGTTGGAGGCAGAGGAGCCAGAAGTAGTATTCAATGCCCGACAGAAGATTGCCACTCTTGGCTCATGTTTCTCACAACTTACACACAAGGCTCTTACAATATTCCAAAACAGTGCCAAAATGGAGGTATGTTTTTTATTTAGCCTCATCAATTAAAATGTTTTGTTCTTACCTATGTTTTGTCAGAGGAAATGGTTTATATATATAAAATGATGTACTTGCCAACTTTTACACATAAATCTTATATGGCAAGGGTATTTATTTTTAATTTGCGTCTAATAGTAGTGGTTTAATTTACTGCTTAGGCTTGATGAAAGTGAAGTGAAATGCCATAAGTAAGTTCTGATTGACCATAGAGGGTGAATAAAATATCAGTATGATAATAAAAAAAATTAACTAATTGACCCAGATTTCTTTAGTATTTCAAGAACTTTCATAACAATGGGCTGGGGGTGTAATACTTTATGTAAAAATCAAATAATGATTTGGCTTATCTTTAAATTAATGAAAGGTTAGTTTTCAGTGGTCTACCTAAATACATTTACCTGTAAGACTCCTGAAGTGCCAAATTCAGGTAAACCATTACTAAAATTTGTATTTATGGTTGCAATTAAAACCTATCATTTATTTGCAGAATACATAATGTACCAAATGTTTATTGGCTTGACCCTATAAAATCTCGACCTTCATAATGTTAGCCTAAGGTATAAAAGCAGGCACTAAGTCAGGTTTATGAGCTATAAACAAGACAATTGCTTAGGTAAAGGCACTCTTCTACATATAGACTAACTTATTCCGAAGCTGATATTGTGTTTAAAAAAAAATTATGTTGTAGGTTATCCATGTTACATATTAGTTATTGCATCCAAAATTAATGAGTAAATTAGTTGAGACTTGGGTATGTTTTTTGTTGACAAGGGGATGGTGTAAATGGAGGTAAACAGGAAAGATTAGTAAAAATAGAAGGAGGCATATTATGTCCTGCGGTGGGCTGAACGAGCTGCTAATAATGTGCTAATGATATTTTTTAAACCACACCCATAATATCAAACAATACTTAAGTATTGTTAATTCAAGCAATACTTAAGTATTGTTTGATATTATGGGTGGAACATAATATATTAAATCAGGACAGGTAGTTTTCGGGTAGTACGGGTAGTTTCCAACAGTGGGGTTTTCATTAAAAAAAAGATGTAAAGTGTAATTAAAAGATCAGTTTTATAAAATTGTACAGTTTATAGTTACAGGTGTCTGTTAATTAGGCGAAGGATTTAGTTTAGGGCCTCTGTCGTAGGGATGTTTGTGCAGATGCCTTCGGTGTGTGGGCCGCGTTGTGGTAGTCTCGCTGCGGTCGCGGGCTGTTGCTCTGCTCAATAGCTGCCGGTCTTCCTCCATTATGTCTCCACGATCTTCATAATACCCGGGCGCGACGTCTTCCCAGTTCATGAATTCATCTGATGATAACTCCTTTTCACCTCTGAAATTGTTATTATTGACTAAATTCAAAAAAGGCCACGTCAAATTTACCTGAACGAGCATGTACGAAAACGTTTGTGAAAGATAAAGAATCGAAAGATGTGTATTAAGATTCTAGTAAGTGGAAAGTGGTCTTTGCCCATCCTAATAAGAAAGATGAGCGATTGTAATGTGATAGAAAATATTGATGAATTTAATATGGCCTACTTATACGAGATTTCTCACATTTGATTAGGATACTCAGTCTAAAGTTTTGGCCGCCTCTTGTGGCCTTTTTCAAGGAGTCAAAGCAGAGTACGCGTACGAGTAGATGCGCGCGCGGTCTCGTTTTCTTCCGCGCACACGCCTTACTCTGCTTTGGCTATTGGAATTATTTTTAGATGTTCTACAATGACATTAAGACACACATACAAATTCAATTTATTAATTTAATATATCAATTAAATTAATAAATTGATAAGTAGGTCGTAAATTCCTACATCGAATATTGTGACTATTATTCTAGTATATAAATATTGACTAATTGTTGAACTCTTTATAATAAGATGGAAAAAGCCGTGTTCTCTATATAATTCATCATTTCAATTACGTACTTGGTCCTCTTTAGCTTGAGCAGTAATTCGTCAGCCACTGCATCCACCTCCGATTTCGGAATCGGTTCGTCAACTTCTTCTCCTATTTGCAATTCTAGTCGCTGCAGCGCTGCATCAGCTCGATCGGTTAATGCCACGAATTTCTCAGTCAATTGTTTTAATTCTGTCTCCTTAAAGATGCCATGAGAGCTATTGCGGAAAGCGCTTTCGAGTCGATGACATGGTGTCGCATCAGCCTGAAACGATCCAATGACGTAATATTTTGCCTCATTTTAGAAAAGTAAAGAAAAGAGTAGGTTGTAGTTAAATTACCTGTGCCGGCGTACGAATTGTGTTAATGACTGTCTTTACTGTGGCGTCGTGGTCGCGTACTGTGTTTTGAATGGTCTTCAACTCACGGAATATTGATCCAATTCTGAAAGACAAAATTATGTCATAGTAATCAAGATCTAAGTTTCAATAACAATTGTCTTGAGTATTAATTTAAAGGAACTAAAACTGATATGATGTAGCAAAGATTTCTCAATCTGTCACTGATAAATTTGCGTTTATATATAATAATATACAATAAAAAATATAGTATTTAATAATCCAACATGAGACTTATAACGGAACTTACTTATCAATAAGTGAATCAAACAGTTTGTCCAAAGCGTCCGCTACGTGGTTTGGATCGTCTTGTTGGACTCGCTGGCAAGAGTCACCGAAACGCGTCTGAGCGTCTAGAATTTCTTGCATCTAAAACAAATTCGTCAAGAAACTTTGTTATAAATATAACCAACTAATTACACTATGTCCTTATGCTATAAAGTATCTTAAAAGACTAGAATTTATCTCATCTCTAAAAGCGAAGTGAAGGGTCAATTTATACCTTAAAATGTATCGGAGTAAAGTTTAAATTTTCATTCATTTTTATTTATTTTTTAGGTTGCACGTTTGAGTTTTAAGTTTTAGCATAGTCCTATAGTGAGGTTTTAGCATACGCAGCAAAATTCATCGGATTATTCTTGTTAAAGCATAACCAGCACCGACTGTGGAGTAATAATATTTACAAATCTTATGTTTTTACCGCGCGAGTGTGTCATTTTTGTCTGTATCAGGTTATGAACATAGCAATTTTTATATAAATAATAGAGTGACATACAAATAGGTGGACCACGTTGTGATAAGCAATAGCAGACTTTTACCTTTAAATCAATCTTATAAGAGTTATCGTTAAGTCGTCTGGCGAAGTTGGCTTCTAATTCAGCCCCGGTTAGCTTGGCGTCACGCTGCCTCCTAGCCAGCGCTCGGAGGCCATCCGCCAGCTCGCGCCTTGTTACATTGACAAGTGACAGTCCGTCACGCATTAATGCCTCTAGCACCAACCCTCGGTGCCACGTGTCGGCATATGCTCCGTTTACCTGTCGAGAGTTTATTCATATAGGTACCTTTAAAACAAGGGAATGTCACAATGGTTAAAACATACTTGTTGTTTGATGACAGCCTTATTCCATAATCTCTTTTTCGTAATTATGAAAAACTTGTACTTTATGACCAAATCTGAAAACGCTAATAAAACATATCAGCTGTTCGATAGAACGTGTTATTCACTCATGACAAAATGAAAGAAACGGGAAATGAGAAATTATCTTGCATGTTTGTAGGTAGGTACATATTTGTGAATATTTATAGCAGATTTCGTAAGCCTTTTAACTATTCCAAAGTACTCACAAGTATTCGAGGAACAACCTTTAATAACCCCAGCTTTTTTTTACGATAATAAAAGTTATGGCCAGGTTTAGCTCGGCCCTGTAATCAATCTTTACTTGCCTACTGCCAAATCTGTCATTTGTTTGCGTGGTTTTACGAGAACTTGATTAATGTGCTCTTTGCTAATTAATCTTACCTTCTCCAATAAGTTTTTATGTGTTCTAATGTGGTTAGTGAGATTCTGAGCCAGCTCCGTTATTTTAGCTTGACTGCGTTCTATCTTTTCGCCGCTCTCTTTTATGGATGCCTAAAAATGAACAAATACATTTTCATTACAAACTCATAATGGTTTTGAAGATCAATTTCTATAAGGCAACAAAGGGGCCGTGGTACTAAACTCTTTCAATACAAAAGCTAGTAAAACTCACTTGCACATTAGTTTGGAGCATGTGTAGTCTATGCTCGAGTCGTTCCGTTGCTAATTGCGCCCTTTCTAGTTTCAAAGTCAATGTGGTCTCCACGCGATCTGAAAACAGTAAGAATAATTAACGCTTAATAGTTTCCTCTTTAACGAACCTTCTGATGCAAAGGACTCTTTAATTTAGTCAAACCATCCGATAACAAAGCGGATCCTTTTACCAATTCATAGTCGATCTTGTTTGGTTAATTGCCACCGGTACAAAACATTGTTGCGAAAGCATGCCCGTGCACATCATAAAATAGGATATGACACAATAGATACATACGTGACTCATTAATTCCAGGATGAGATGTAGGTACAGTGTCGCCAATATTCACTGCCCTTTGCTTTGAAAACTTGCCATTTAAGATCTTATCGAATGTTTTGCTCTATTGCAAAACAAAGCCATAGCGTCTTGAATGTTAATACTGTAAAAGCTTTTCTGTTGGACCATTTACTGTTGAGTCCTGCTTTTCACCGAGCCGCTTTGAATATTGTTAGTATTAAGTAGATTGTAAAGCAAGAGACAGGTAACGGTTCTGCGGTAAAATGACGTGATTTATTTATCTTAGATCTTGTCCTCACCGAGTTTATCCTGTATGATGTCAAGACGGCGCGACTGCTTCGCTTGAACGGAACTCACAGCGTCCAATACCCGTAGGCGTTCTTCTATGTTTGCTAAGATACTGCTAATGTCCTGGAAAAAAAGTGAAAGGTCGTGAACTTGATATGCTTGAGATCTTCATTCATAAATTTACGAACGAAGATTCAAACGACAGTACTCTTTTGCTGCTAAATTCAAACCACTATTAGTATTGGTTGTTAGTTAGTTTTACCTTATTGTTGTTAAAAGTATGTGGATACAATCGTAGATTGTAAGGTTCAGCAGGCGAGGTGCGCGCCAAGTAGAGGCACGCAAGCGCCGCTACAGCTGCGTTTAACATCGCCCCGTCTGTAATACAAACGGAACCGTATAATAAATCTACAAATACATTGTACTAGATGTCAAAAACGTAACTTATGATATTCATTAATTATATTTATTAATGTATTTCATTTTGCGTCTACTACGTCTCATTACTTTTACATTAAAACAAAAGAAAACGCAATTACTGATTGAGCGATCCTAGCATATACTAGTACAGTTTATTATATGGGCTTAATTCTATCTAATTTCATACAATCTGAGGGGCACTAAAGTCCTAGTACCTATCCGTTCAAGATCTTGCAATTCGTAAATAAATTGCCCATGAGATAATTGCTTAGTTTAAATTATGCTAATTTGAGCCTAGCTTGGTAATGTGTACGAAGGGAATGAAATTAGGCACCCATAAACTTGTCCAAGTGAACGGTCCTCTGTCAACTCCACTCAATAAACCTTATTACCAGCTGATTATTTATTACTCACGAGCGATTAATACGCACGTATATATACTTTTGCCGCCTACTCTAGCTGCACTAACTGGCCAAATTAGGGGTTTTAATAGTCGTTAATGTTTTATGATCTTCCGGCTTTGTTCACAGTCTGACATAAGAAAGTCATGCCTCAGTAGAAATTCATTGTTATTTATGGACAATCGTGACAAACTCTAAAGTGTTATGCTACTTTCTCAGAGATATGGTACGGCTTAATGTGTAGCCGATTTGCATTATAAAGTCCCCAGTCATTTTAGTACACCTGTTCTGCTCTCGACTGAGTATCGGGATCATAAACGATTTAATTTGCGATTTTACGGTGCTTTATCAAGTTTTATTGGTGCTAGATGTTTGTTCCTTTCGTGTATTGCGAAGCTGTCTTATGCTAAATAGATGCGACGCGACGGGAAGTCTCGTATGGACGAGGCCAATGATAGCTATCGACTACGAATATTTATTCTGTCTGAAGGTACTTCTCGAAATTAATGTTTTTAGAAGAGCACACACTCAATTCGTATATTACTTGAATATAGAAATCAATTAGAGTGCGGCATGCATGCTCTTGCTTTTAAGTCGTCAATGGTGTCCTTTTAATGGCTTATTGCACTTTAAGTACGCCATACATATTTTATGGCATTAGATAAACATGAATTTTAATGAAAATGATATTGAGTATGGCGTTGAACAAGTCCGTAATGAGGCTTCTAGCGGGACTGTGATGGATCGACGTAATGTGTTTCATTGATCAAAAATTGTAAGTACGAGTAATGCTACGAATATGTATTCATTAGCTGGCATGTTCTTGTTTTATTTACAGTGGGAATAGCGGTTCTATTTTTTTATGGTACTTTGGTCTATTATATTATTATTCATTACCCTTACGCATTTTGGATACTACATTAAAATTGCTATGACAGCATGCTTTAACAGTGGATGGTAACATAACTTGTTATCCACCATTCCGTCACGTGAAGAGATTTCCCATCGTGCGGGATTCTAGAGCAGGGCTTCGATGCGCTGTCATTAGGCGTGGAGACACGATTGCTTTCATTGTTAGTACCACGATCGGCGACAGGTGTTCATTCTCGTCCTGTTTATGCGCATCTATTTATTTGCATTCCGGTACAGTTCACAGACCCTGCATAATAGATTTAATGGTCATTGTCTCTTAGTCACTACCCGGTAGTAACTCCCGCGTACGTCTCAGATAACCTTTCATCTGCCCAATCCGACTGTTTCCCTTGACTGTGAAGTTATGTAAAATCCTAATACAAATGAGTATGGATACCTAAGTCGTCATTCAATTGAGTCTACGGAAACTTTAGAATGGAACGTACATAACAAATTAGTTGCAATGTTCATGATTGTTTTATTCAACATTTAACAATTAATCGGGTTTACTACAGTAGCGGGCGATTTATTAATTGTAACTAGATGTCTTGTGTGTAATAAATAGTGTAGGCGGTACTAGCAAGCACGTCATGGCCGGCCGTGCTCATTTCGGTTACATTTTGATTCGTCACGGCCCTCGGCCCTTCCAAAAGATGTGTATCACTGTTAATTGACATCTCATCAGAAAGAACTTGCTCCGCGCACTGCGACCAAACGGTCTTTCACATGAACACTCCAAGCGACCGCAATCACTGACAGCCAAATAATTATGATCAATGAATGACGATACAGCAGTTTCATTCGATGATAATGATGCATCAATAAAAGCAATCCCGCATACATAAAATCGATAAGCACGCTCCCAAATCTTTATCGTCTTGTTAAACATGTCATGACAACTAATAAAGAAATATTGTAGCTGGTTGGCAACACAATGATTGCATTGATGATTACACTTTTGTTCCTGTTACATACCTGGAGGCGATCAAAATTTCAAAAGAGTGAAGGAATGCTCGTATTCGGAGTGCGTCGACCTCCACTTCCCGGGAAGTCTGAATTCGCGACATATTAATGTAGATCGCAAGTGGAAAGAGTAAAGTTCAATCTATGTGCTGTGAGTAAAAAATATACGTCTAGTATAGTTTTCAACTACTTACTAAAACGTTTTTACGGCTTTGCTGTAGAAACTATAAAATGTCATCAATCAACTCTAGTATCATCATAATACGTTCAATAAATTAACGAATAGTGCCTTTTTTGTTGAAGTCGAAAAAATAGAACATAGCTTTGTAGTATCTATAGATGCTGACCCATTCCTTAATAGTGAACAAAGACATGTCTTTGTTTCAATTAAAATATTAGATAACTTAACTTCACAAACCACTGAAGTGCATAAAACGGATGTGTTACAGCAATTACACGGCGCACCGGCTCCTTGTCAAAGTTCAGTGGGGCTGGAAGCTCGCCAACGCGGCTACGGCGCGCACTTCCAGGTGCTACCTCACTCTTAACACTCATTATTCTTTTATTAAACCAATTTATATCACAATCATTAGAACAAGGCATTCATTTCCGTCATATTTTTGCTTCATCTATAGCTATATACGTATATTTGTGATCATTATCGTTAGCGACGAAAATAATAGAAACAGTTTGATTTTCCAGAGTCATTGGCCTTTTAGCCCTTGCCTCGTCGTATTGTTAAGCTTCCTGGTGAGATCACGTTTATTTCCAAGCTCTGTCTTTTGCTGCGATCTCTACTTGAACCCTTTGTCTACACGCGAGTCTCGGAGATGTTTGGAATCTATTTATTTCAACAGATTGGACGTGTCGAGCGGGACAACGGTGAAAATTAATCTGATGTCGTTCTTGCTAAGTCACGGTGCTTCCGTTGTTAAATTAAAATGTACGAACGGAAGATGTCCTATTAATTTTTTCCCCGTCACATCGTGATACGGAGTTGTATTGTGCCGTACAAAAGAAAAGCGACAGACCACCCGAGATCGCTGGCTGACTTTCAAGTTTGGCTTTAATTGTTGGGTAGTGGTCATCTAAACTTTGTCGTGCTCTTATTGTAGCGCTATTTGGGTTTTAGCTATATCAAAGTAAAAAATCTTTAAAAATACCATATGCATATTTTTAATCTGATTATTATTTAACATGACTTCTAAAAATGCTTGACGTTTATAAAATGTGTTTCTTTATATATTTTTTAAAAGGTAGATAATGTGAAAATCTATTGAATTTGCTCCATTGTAGTAATTGTAGTCTAAAATCGTGTTACATGAGACTCGTAGACACTTGTAATCCGCATTGAATGCCGACCCCTTAGCCGCGCCTAACTTATGAATGTCGTAGATCTTAATAAAGATAAATAGCAGATCAACTGCAGAGACACGCTTGTTAAATCACTTTAAATCCTTTGAGTTTATTGTCATCATAAAAATAATACTCCACATTATTCAGCGCTGTACCTTACTGTTTACGGTACAAAAAGATGGTCAAAGCGACGAAGCTTTCGACGGTTAACGTGAAACGATTGGAAGTATCGCGGCGGTTTCATAAATTACATTTTCTATGCCATCGGATTTGGGGCAATCATATTAATATTTTTCTTAATTGGCATTTGCATAAGTTAGATTCATTCAAACGTTCCGTCGTATCAATATCATGGTAAATGCGCGCCAGCGACACGACGCCGACTTTAGTCGTACCTGTCGCAACTACGTGGCTTTCAAGGAATGCCGTCGAGTAGCTGATTATAAATTTGCCTTTATGTTGTTGCAGTTTTGTGACTCACTGCTTAAAACATATTCCATCCTTCCAAATTCTCGTCAAAGAAATGTAATTTAAAACCGGTAGATCCATCCCTTCGGAGTTCGGAATTTAACAACATAATAACAGTTTTTAAATTTGAAATGCATTTGTTTCCAACCAATTAACGTATTTGCTGTAGGAACGTTTCACCTATTGAAATAAGAGGCTTTTTGGACATCGCTTGTCATCACAAAGCCGGCCCTCATCAGCGCTTGATGCATGACATGCGACTGCTGCTATCACGCCCATTACAGAGTTTGTTAATCCGCTCGATGACATATATTTATTTAAAGATATATTTAACTAGACGAGGTTGACGTCCTGACTAGAAACGTGGTAGCCCTGAAGCAGCGAGATGTTTACTCTCTTGCAATATCAACACTAAACTGTGTTAATATACCTAAAGATAACTAGGAATGCTCTTAGATCGCGTTATCTGCTTGCCTTAGGTCGCTTTGCTGTCCTCGTTTTGGGACTCGTGCCGATAGTTGAATCATGTCAGAGGAATGGAGAGGTGACAAGCTCGATCAACACCTGACACATTTGCCGTGAGTTCTGTGTTAAATAACTTAGGTACTTATTTTTACCATTTGTAACTTCGCTATTATTTCAACTGTTTGATACTATGTTTAATATTGATGATTCATACTAAGCTACTTTGTGCAATTTTTATGATTTCAAAGGAGTGTTATTATGTCAAAATTGGTCCAATTTAGGTTACTATGCCTTATTAAATGGACTTAAAATCTTAACAGGTGGTTAGGGCATGCGGTTAGCCAGTAAAAGCTTTTAAAATAGTTGTCAAGTACAGGCAAAAGTTGAATAGTTGAAGACAGTAGTTTCAGTTTCACCTTTAAAAGAGACGTTTGTTATTGTCGTTGGAATGTTTTGGTTGCAAGTAGGTGACTGCCGCGGTAGACGGCCCGGCGACTCGCGCAAACCGGCTGCCAATTACACTTTACTCACTATAGTTCATTTGATCAAACCAATAATTAAATGTTATTTACTGTTTCCGCTGATATATTCTTTCATAAAACATCAGTTCAAAAGTTCACTCTATTATTGATTATAGATATATGCCATTACATGTATGCTGTGTCTAGTACAATATCATTAAATATACTGTCAAGTGCATCGTGTGTAGTTATTATAGGTAGGGTTCTGTACCTATGTTAATGTTAAAAATAAATATAGTCATCGAGACCGTATTCTGTATAGTAATGTCCCCGTCCCCAACCTATTCAGCTCGTGATAATTATAAAAGTATTTTTTACACGTAACGAGGAAAGTGGCTGTGTTAGATTGAAATGAATATTTAAAAAAAAACGGAATTTCCTTTTACTCCTAACGGTAAAAATAAACCTTGACTAGATAAGGTAATACTATGTGGCTTATTCGGAGATTAAATTTTTATTTTAATAAATATATGTATTTTAGTCTACATAGCTTTGGACCGGAATTTGGCCATTTTGAAATACGTTAGATAGATGTGTCTTTTTTTTTATGTTTGACCAGTTAGGTATTTGACCACAGCTCACTTTATGTTAAGTGACGGTGTGGTCGAAGATGGTAGAGCGCACCTAGCCTGGAATGGAACTGGCTCCCGGAACACACCGTTAAGTGCTTGGCGGCAGATTTTTACCTTGAGGGTGGTAGCTAGCCAGCCGAGTACTAGTAAGTAGTTATCCAATCACCATGCTATGGTTTCCTCGCGATGTTTTCCTTCACCGGCAGTTCAAGCTCATTGTTGGGGTTTAAATTCACGCTCTTCGGCGTGCGAACCGATCGCGGTAACCATTGAGCTATTATTGCAACAAAAAGTCTGTATGTTTTTGGAAGAATGTATGTAAGTATGTAGTTTTCATAAAAGCTATTTAATAATAACTGAGCACAATGAACTAATGCCATGAATATTTTGCACATGTTGGCTAATGATTGAAAATCATAAGCGTAGTTGCGACACTCGTAGATAGAGTATAATTCAACTGGTGCACGCATGAAATTTTAACTTGTAACACAGCTGCGTAGAAAATAAATTATAATTTTATTGACAATTCGTTGGGCTGGCTAATATGCCTTCGTGGACTTACCTAAACAATTGTGCAATAGTTTCGATATTTTTAAATAATTCAGGTTTTATTAGACCCTTAACGATTTAACCTTGAACTTATCAAACCGTGAACTTCAAAAAACACGAAAATCAGAACTTCAATATTGAAACTCAAATTAACAGGGGCAAGCTTGGAATGTTTATTCTTATAAAATCGTTTTTTTTTAATGACTCTTGCTGTTGGCCGCTGATGGCCTCTACAGCGTCACCGAACTGTGTATGAAATCGTTTATTTTTTGTAGAATATATATATGTAGGTATACATATTCAGATCTTCCCTAGACTAACTACGAAGACTAAAAAAAGTGAATTCTTTACATTTATCTAGCTCTCTCAAATTGATCGAAGATTTAGACGTGTCTTAGGCTTTCATTTTTTAGTACATTATACCTATAATACATCCAAAAAAGTAGACAGATTACATCTTTTACAAAGTAGAGAAAAATAATCTAGAAAGCAAGGTTATAATTTGTATTCACATAAAATGAGTTTTGTTTGGCTCCTAAATATAGGATAATTTATGGGAAGGCGGTGACGTTGATGCGTGACTGCTACCGTCCGTATTATTATTCTTAAACGTAGGTAAAAAAAAACCTTTTCTGGTATCCTATCCACCTCACAGAAATGGATCAAATTGTATCAAATACCAGGAAAGAAAGTGGTATCTCTGAAATGCTTAATGGATACCCAAAGCGTCAATAAATTGTGTGAGCCATGCCTTGGGCCACAACTAAATCATTACTTAATTCGTCTATTAGACAAAAAATTTGTTCATGTTATACTATCACGTAAACTAAATGATTTGATGGATTTCCACACGCACGCTGATGTTTGTCATTATTTATTTCACAACGTCACCTCTAAGAACACGTCTGGTGCTGTCCGGTGGTAATGCGAATGACATAAAGCTGTAAGCGGTGCTCTTATCTCCTGATCGGATACTTAAGAAGCTGGCATGTCTCCCTTGATAACTATTTACAATTGGGATTGTGCAATTGTATTGAAGCAGCATATCTAAGCTGCTGTAATCTGGGTGCAACTGCCCACATTTCAAACGACTTGCATCGTAGCTCGCGCGCTTGCCGTCGCTACTCCCGCTATTGATTCTAATCAAATGCGTCCCTCCAAAACAATACCTATTGCCTCATGCCGCGCCTTAAGCCGACCTGTTACATTGTCTTGTCTTCTGAACAATTCATGGTCTGACAGGTCCTCGTGATTCGTAACAAATACTTTCTTTAAAAAGATTTGTGTCCGTTGCGGTTTTCCTTTAAAGCGTTTCTAAATAAATGTGATATCATTGTTTGCTGTCAGTTACGAGAGAAGTGTACAGCTAGGAAATCTGATTCATAGTTGCGGTGTACCGAGCCCGTGTATGTCATGGCAAGGGGGTCACATTCCAGGTTCAATGTCTCCTTTTAAATGCATTCTGGGCTTAGAAAACTTTTAAACAATACCCCATAAATGTTGAAAGGTAGATAATGTAAGCTTTTAAATTTAAGTAGAGATTATGGAAAGCATAAACTTAACTTGCTTTTAAATTTAATACAATCACGAATAGCGAAAATATCACACATTTTATAATGAAATGGCTTGTCATAAAACTCTTGGGATTGTCCTATAATACACTTATAACGTTATTACAAAAAATAAAAACGTACATTTTTATTCGCTTGCGCATACGATTTATGCGACGACGCCGGCTAGCAAACACCAGTTATGTCAGTCTGGTGACATCTTCGCACTCGGATCTCGAAGAACCGGCTTTGCGGCGATGTTATCTTAATTACAATATTAGCATGACGATGATTCGCTCAAACCACACATTAGGAGAAGTTATAGTGGCGACTGTTGCGCTCTATATGCAAATACGTTAGCGCCTTGAGGAGACTAATCGCTTTGGTTCTTACTTCAAAGGACAAATTCTCTTGTAATCATGAATTAGGAACCACTTTGTGAAGGATTTTGCAATAATTTCTGTTTACCAGGGCATCTCCCACTTGAGTTATCTGGTAAAGTGTCAAGGTAACGTTTCTAGGTTTCTGGGGGTATCGTTATTGTCTTTGGTGTATAGTGTTGTGACATTACTCCTACGGACGTCTTTTCATAAGGTAAACTCAAGTCTGGTATTTTTACCGGTACAAGGTAACAAGACGTGGTGCTGTTTAGTATTGTGATGAGAACTTGTAACAATATTTTCTGAACAAACAAATATTCGGTTTCGATTTTCTTGTTTCAAAAGGGTTACGAAATACTAGTACTTTCTCTCTCGTTTCTCAGCTGATAGTGCGTAGTATGTAGGTTAAGAAAACAAAGTATCTTCGCGCGGACATTGCATGCAAATCCCTAGAGCGTGTCATAATTCACCATCGTATTTGAATTTAACGCATTTAATACTACCGGTTTTTGATTACCTACAAACTGGATTTATATTACAAAACTAGTTCGCTTACAACATCGGAGGATTATAATAATTATCTACATCTTAAATATCGATAGGCTAAAATAAACCTCGAGTAGCTCGAGCTTTGAATGCGGCAAGAATCTGGTTCAACATACAATTTCCATTCCGGTGAATGAAACTTCGGCTTCGTATGTTTGGTTACATTACAGTACTAGTTTATCTTTCGGAAGGATAGCGTTTGTCCTTATGTTATTATCTCTCTAGCACTTCTCGGGACGTGCCGGGAGCTTTATTTGTGTAGAACAAATACGAGGTGCTTGTGTAGTTGTGGCTGCAGCGGCCTCCGCCGGCTGGCGACGTGTTTGCTCACGTTGGCTTGCATACCTCCCGATATAATGCGGCAGTCTGAGGGAAGCTTTTGAATCCCAACGACAAATGTAACACCAGGGTCCCGGAACGGTGCCCTAAGTGACGCCACGTTTTATGCGTAATATCGCACGTTGAAAACAAAAGTGACACTAAACGAAATTTGGCGGTATTGACTTACAGCGACATCTGAAATCTACACAAAAAACTACGTCGTCTCCAAAGATCCGTCCCTAAATAATTCGCTTAGATATTGCTAGATGTTACCATGTGTCACTTCATACTTCAAGGCTTTGTGCTTGTTCATGAAACAAAAACCGACACTAAATCAGTTCGCGTCCGGACGCCGGCGACAACTGTTCACGGAGTAAGTGAAAAAGTGACATATTTTGTTTAGTGTCACTTATGTCGTAACTTTTCATAAAATAATTATAATTATGTGATTACAAACAGTGACATATTTTGTATAGTGCCGCTTATTGCGTTAGTAAATTAACAAAAATGTGTTAGGGTATACAAAAAAACGACATTATTGTGTTTAGTGCCATTATTGTACTAAAATCGTATGAATGAATTTTGATTGTCTAATGAAATAAACGGCATATTGTGTTTAAGAGTCACTTTCTCGATTAAGAAACATTTAAAGAAAAGACTAATAGCGAAGAAAATATACTCTTTTTCTGTAACTAAAATCGTTCACACGATATTAGTACATTCTTTACAAACTATTTTGTTTTACTTATAAATAAAATCTTGCAAATGATACCTATTTGATTCAGTTTTCGTTGTTCGATTGAGTTGAAATATGCATCATTTTATCAGATTCCGATGACACTGTAATGTTATGATTATCAGCGAGCTGATCTGATGATAGTGTCAGGAGCTGTTAATTTATTTGTTATTATTATATTATACGACTCTCTCCGAGTGGCTGTAGGTCTTCGACTCGGATGTGCTTTGTGTGAACCCCATAAGTGCGTGTGTGGTGCATGGGTCGACGCGTACGGCCACCATGGGCTGAGCTGCATCAAGTGCGCAGGACGGAGACCTCGCCATCATGCGCTTAATGATGTCCTTCGGCGAGCCTTAGCAGAAGCGGAGGTGCCTTGCACGTTGGAGCCCCCGGGCCTGTCTCGTTCCGACGGCAAGCGTCCGGACGGTCTTACGCTGATTCCCTGGCAGAGAGGCCGTTGCATGGTTTGGGACGCCACATGCGTGAGTACCTTCGCCACCTGCCACCTTACCGCAACCCAGCAAGTGGCCGGGGCGGGAGCGGAGGCGGCTGCGAAGGCTAAGCGTCTCAAATACGCATGTTTGGAGTCAGCGTATGAGTTCGTTCCGTTTGCCGTCGAGACGGCGGGCCCGTGGGGGTCCGACGCTGCAAGGTTGGTGGCAGAGTTAGGGCGTCGCCTTAGGGAGAGGGGTCGGGATCCGAGGTCGGGTGACTACATAGTCCAGCGCATTTCCCTAGCTATCCAGCGAGGAAATGCCGCCAGTTTCATGGGTACGTTTGCGGCGGGCTCGACCGGTGGACCGAGTTTTTAATTCATAAAATTTGTTTTTAATTTGTTTTTGTCTTTGACTTGTATTATAAATTAGTTGGTATATTATTAAGTGACACTGTACAATTTATTTGTTATAGAATGTTTAGCTTATCTTTATTTTAAATAAAATTTACCAAAGTCTATAAATAGAAAAAAAAAAAAAAAAAAAAAAAATAACATCTTATATTATTATTAATATCATTATGGATCCTTCCAGAAGTAGAGGAAAAAGACTACTACAACTAGCTATTCAGAAAAATGCCGAAGAACAAAAAGACAATTTAACATCTACAACTTTTATTAAACAAAATTACTCCTCAACTTCAAGAAAAATCCCTGCTGATTTAAATTTTACGAAGAACCAACCCTTAACCGATAACTGCTCAAACGCACTACCTACTGGAAACAACGACGATGATTATGTAGACTTTTCTCCCGCCTCAGACGATGATAGGACGTATGTACCACCAACACTCTCAAAGAAGAAACGACGCATGTCTAGCTCTAGCTCGTCGTCTAACAGTTCGTCCTCCTCCTCGTCTTCCTCGAGTACGTCATCTTGTTCGTCTTCTACTTCAACTGAGTGCGAGAAAAAGTCCAAAAACGTTTTGAATCCTGTCGTCGAAACGATGAATACGATAGCAACTCCTAATACAGACAAACCCCCTGCTGATTGTGAAAAAATTACTTCCGGCTCACTATTCGTTGAAAATGTTTTAGAACAAGGTTTTGAAAACTGTTCAACACCGGTTGATAACTAAGCTCAAATCGAAGATGTTAATTTTGGAACAACCGTTGTGGATTTACATTCTGAAGCACTTCTGGCTGAATACGATTGGGAACAAAGAGATGAAAACATACAGACAATTATTGTTAGCGCTCCTGTTGCTATTCCAAATCCAGTTCCGATAAGTCCGATTGACCAAAATGTGCAAACTCCAAATGAAAGTATCGAAATAGTGGTAGTGGACACTCAATTAGATTCTGCAGTTACTGAGAAAACGAAGAAAAAAAAGAAAAAGAAGAGGAAGAGGACAATAGCATAACAATTAAGAAATTCTGGTAAAGAATACGTCTCAACTTCAAAAACAAAAAAGGTTTTTCGGGCTAGAATTCTCAAACAAACTTGTGGATATAACTGTAAGCTAAAATGCTCAGAAAAAGTATCAGGAGGATGTAGACAAAATCTATTTGAAAGTTACTGGGACATGGCTTTAATTGAAAGACAAAGAGAATACATTGCTCGTAATATTGAAAACATAACTCCCAAATATCAATACAAGAAAATCAACTCAAATAGAAAACCTAAAAATGCTTTTTACTTTGAAGTTAATAGCACCAAAATCAGTCTGTAAAATTTTTTTCAAAAATACTTTGGATATAACTGACAGATGTATCAGGACTGTTTTGGATAAAAAATGCGCTAAAACGGGTGTGTTAGAAGGGGGAAAAGAGGGAAGCGCCTAAAACATAAGAAGTTGGCGGATTATTTGATTGAAGGAGTAAAAAGTCACATAAACAGCATCCCACGTTTTGAAAGCATTACCTGCGACAACAAACTACTAGAGAATTCATATATAACCGACCAGTACAGCAAGGATCTCAACAACTTAAACCGTTGTATGAAAGAAAATTGGAAGTATCCGAAAGGAAGAAAAATGATGTGAGGAGCCTCGTAGAAGCAGGCCTGATTCCAAATTACTACAGTTCCTACTATGACCTAAATACAAATTGTATTGTTCTCATGTTACGTTAAAGTTTAGTACCTACTAAAAGTAAACAAGAGTCTGAAGACCTTACTTTAAGAATTTAAATAAGTACATAATAAATAATGATACTTTCTGATTGATATTTTCTTTCTTTTTTTTTATTCACATTTTTTCCTGATTATGGTCCTATTGATATAATTATTGTTAGGGATCACTAAACAAAAAATATAGAGGCAATGTAAGTACAAAATTGGCACTATGCTTAACTTTTCTTAAAATAAAAGACACTTAGCAAAAAAATACTTGACAATGTGAGAACAAAAGTGGCACTATGCTGAACTTTTTTTTAATTTCATTTTTTTTTACATATTTACCTGTTATTCTGATTAAAATCAATCAGGTTCTGATAGAATAATACCAGAACTATTATTTAAAACAAAACAACAGTACATTATGTCAAGTCACAGTTGAGTTATTAACCTCATAAATTTACAAAAAACTTAAAATGGCCATACTGAAAAATTGAGTTTTTCGTTTAGTGTCACTTTTGTTTTCAACGTGCGATATATGTAGGTCGTCACATTTATTACTATAACCTTACCTAAAGGCTATTAAAGTTGTTTGAATAAACAGTAATTATCTTGATATTTTATGAAGATAATAAATTATGCATTGTGCACTATTAAGTAGTAAATCATTGATTTAAATCTTTAGATACCTACGTTGAAGTGTACCACTACGTATTCATTAGGTGCAAAAATTTGAAACTTTGCATACATTACTTCGAATTTGCAATACAACTCTAAACTTTATCTGTTTTTATTTTACTTATATTCATTGCTGAGTGATGTCATGAAGCAGTTTTATCGCATTGGCGTCCACCAGCGAAAGTTCTCCAAGTTCCTGTTGTTCCCGTCTCAGAAGCGGGCCTGTTCCGCGTCCGCGCAATATTTATGGTCCTTAATTATAATTGCACGCGGCATATTGAATTTGCTCTGCGAACTCAATTTGAACTTCCTCCTTATTTAACCAACAACATCTGGAGGTTCATGTAATTTGTTTTGTTTAAATCTTCTTTAAAAAAAACAAAATTCTCAATTTGACTCATATTCTTAAATGTGTTTGTACCGGTTCCTATGACTTTTATTTGTGGACCTATCCACTCGCTTTTTGAAGCTCTCAAGATGGTCTTTCCAAAATTTTCAGCGTTGCGTTGCTTAAATTTTTTTTTAAATCTCAAAAGCTTGCTTTTCTTTGGTCGCCTAATATTTGCGGTCGGGTTTTTAGTAAAGACTATTATTTAACGAACATTTTCACTATTGCGATCAAGGCAGTTGAAACTAGAAAATACTGAATGATTACTTAATACTCCAAAATATGAGGATGTAGATGAGCTGCCGAGTCGTCACGTGTCGGTTACGTTTGGGACATTACCTAACAAGTGCTTCTAAAAGCTTAAAGCCTTTGGTTACATCGTGCTTCCTAGCCAACACTCGATATGACCACCGGTATTTTATTAACAGTAACCTAATCGCAATTTTATTACAGCAACACATCATAATTATACGTAATTGAAAAAAGATTCCCAAGTGCGTTTAACGCGTGGTAGGGGTTCCGGAGCTATGTCACAAATATCATTTCTAAGTTATGTACGTATTTCTGTTAGTTTCAAACGGCACGACATCGTGAGGTAATCTGCATGTCTGAGAATTCTCAATGCTCTCGTAAATGTTTGAAGGCTGCCAACTTGCATTTGTCCAGCATGATGGATGACCTTATCTTTCTGGAAATAAGAGAGAACCGCGATCCCAGCAGCGGTACGTTTTTAAAAGTGGCTGATTTGGGGATATGTTAAACAGCGTATGATGTTGAAAAACAAGCAATCTGAGAACTTCCTTTTCAATGACCTCGAAATGCTATTCAACTTTTTTATTCTCTCTTTACATAAGGTGTTCCTTCATATAGTTTAAGATATACATACATATTTTGTGTATAGCTCAGTGGTTAGTGAAATTAGATCACACGCCAAAGGGGTTAAAATTCTATTATAGCATTGAGCTTCAGCTGCTGGTAAAGGAAAACATCGTAAGGAAACCGTGTGCCAGGATCTTTCTAGTACTCGGCTGGCTAGCAATCACCCTCAAGCTGAAGATCTTCTGTCAAGCCCTAGTAGTGTGTTCTAGCATTCTAACTCGAGAGTTAGTTCCCATTCCAGGATAGGTGGTACTATCTTTAATTTCACTGAGACTTCAATCATCTAACCTGTCAATGATAAAACACAGTTTTAGAGGACGAAATCATAACGGTTTCCAGGAACGGAACCCTAAAAATAACATATTATGGCATTTGAGGTTTTCCTTCAACCGTTTCCTTGACCGGTATGAAATCATCGATGCAGAGTTAACGAGTGTTTACTCTTGTAATGCCGTTCACTCGATCGCTCGTCCCACATCGTTGTGCAATGATAGGGCCCCGCAGGCCCAGCGCTGGTCTTCCAGACCCACGGGCAAACGCAGCCAATAATTAAAGTTAGTTTACGTTGAATCATTGATTATGATATCCACTAGGAAAGCGGCTCTTCCTCGGCTAATACCTACCAACAGGCCTTGATTTATATCGCTTTTGTACGCACATGGATCCGTTCAAATTCTATGAAATGAAAGCTCTCTCTCCGCAGTTATATTTTCTATGTTATATTGGTATACTATCTATCTATACTATTATAAACAGGAAAGATTTGATTGTTTGTTTGTATTGAATAAGCTCCGAAACTACTGGACCGATTTCAAAAATTCTTTCACCGTTGGGAAGCTACTCTTTCTCCGGGTGACATAGGCTACTTTTTATCCCTATATTCCCACGGGAATAAACGGGTGAAACCGCGAGGCGTCCGCTAGTAGTATCATAAAGCTATTAGATATTTGAGATGATTAGAAAATATATTTTCCTGGTCTTATTAACATTTGAAATAATTAAAGAGTTAATCGATTGGAGTAATATACCAGTGTAGTGGGGCATGATGTACTAAACCGACTTATATTACTGTAACATGTTTGGTTACCTCAGAACTTGGGTTTAGTGTGTTTTGTCGTTAGCATGTATGTGTATACCAACAAATACTGCAGTGCAGTTTGGCAACCGGCCCCTTTCCGATCCGTTGGGTGCGTTTATTTTCGCCCTCGGAAGTTAATGGTCACTTTCGTTAGAATTTATTCGTTCTAATTATTATCGATGTGAAATTATTTCCGGTATAATTTTACTTGATTGATCTATCTTTGATTAGTGATCATTAAAATGTGTTGATTTGAGTAATTAACTATGTAGAACGTGATGTTAAGATAAACTTATGTATATGTATTACGGAACAATATTTTGAAATTTTTTTGCAAGATTAAATTGCGTTTAGTTTTTGAGGCATGTTGTTTGTGTTTCGGTGTACAATAAAGTTATATTTAACTATTCTGTACTTGTCGTGACGCATGGTATGGTTCAGTTGTTATATTATCATCTTATTGGCTAAATTCTAGTATGTCATGTATTTGCAGATTCTATGACTCTTCAAAGGCATTGGTTTGTAACCTTTATTTTGTGAGCATTAAGCGTTTAAAGCTATCTTACGATCTGTTTAACTAGTAAACAGTGTTGTTAAAAGTAATTTCAATATTAGGCAACTTTCGAGGCAACCTTATTTCTGATGTGTTCAGTTCTTAATACGAACTGACAAGCATACCAGTAAACTAGATAATGGATATTTTGTAACAAGACTCTAAAGACCTGAATATGAGGGTCTGATTTTGAAAAACAAGACCTGTACATATTTTTTTATTCAACATGCTAAATTTAGCATTTAATAAATAAATAAATATTTTATTTATCACTAGCTGAATGTCCGGTATTCGTCCTTGCATCTATACGAACCTCAATCGAAGTACCGTGAAAACAAAATCAGCAAATTGATTCTGCTGTTTTCAAGTTATGCGCTGACCAACCAACATGATTTTGTTTAAATGTATATAGATTGTATATAAAGAGTTTTCATTCCCGCTACGTATTCGATGGGAACAAAATCCATTGAAAATCATAGTCCTAATACAGTTATCGAGACATTATTGAGAGAGTCGAATCTTAATATAATTTTGTAAAGCTCAGTTATTGTAATATGCCTATAGTTGACATAGATTTTATTCTAAAATTCAAAGTATAATACATAAATAAAAGAAAACTTTAACTGTAATATCGAGACTATTTAAAATATCAGTTATAGACTAATTTAAATGGATTTGTTGGAAAAAGTGTAGAAGCAACTTAAATCTAGGATTAATTTCTTATCCCGGAGAAAATTAACTGTTCAGTTAGCGGGTTGAATCGCGCAGACACAGCGGAGTATGAGGGAAGATTATAAATTTATGAAGAGGTTATGGATTTCCTGATAATGGTTGTGGTAGTTTTGTTGATATGTACTTACTGACTACTTTTAACTAAAAGATTTTAGCAGAAAGCGTTAATAAAGTAAATATGTATAATTGTATATTCTAAAGAGTTCCCAACAAGCAAACCAATTATTTCATTGTAATTTATATTGTATGCGTAGTTGTTTTGACATACATACTATAAATGAATGTACCGGTACTGTTATCGTGTGATAGAATAGCAGGAAATGTGAAGTTACTTAAAACATACGTACTTAAATAATGTATTTAATAAACGTCAACCGAAGCAACACATCTTCAATACATATTTGCACAACACGGGGAAATTGCGTGTGCAATCAAAACACGATAATGTGATAAGGATGATAAAATGTTGCGCTACCGACCTAGGGTTGATCCAGAACGCGCAGACGCAGGTCCTTTACGGTCGCCTTGTAGTCACTGTCACTAAACTCTCGGTCATTTCACAGCGTTAATGAATTCGCGATGTTTTAGCACGTGCGCGATTCGAGGGTCGCAGGGTGTGTCGTGTGAGACGACAGGTGCGTCTACCGCAGCATCCGCGGCGAGTCTGTCGGCCGCGCGCAAGTTGCGCGCCGGCCGCGGCGCTGCCGCTGACACGCCCCGTGCGTACGCGCATATCCCCGCCCGCCAGGACCCTGAAGCTTCTCGACTTTTCAGACGCTTTCCACTTATCATACCTTTCTACACTTTTCTTTTTATTACTTTCTATACTTTCTCTAATACTTGAGATAAATAATTCAAATCAAATTTATGGTCGGCTAATGTTTCTGTACATAATTAATCTTATTTATTACCCGAGTTGTCTTGTTGAGAAGACTTCAGTTAGCAATTACGGACGTTTTATAGGCATTCGGGGGCTAAAGCTTCCGAGAAATAGATATTAGCTACCATAAAATGCAGAGGTGAAATGCGCTGAATCTCGTCAAGTAGGCCGTAAAGCGTGTGAGAAAGTTCGCCTTACAGTATCATAAAACGTGTATTGGATTATTTGGACTCTACTAAACGAATCCCTTGATAGAATGCTAATTGAAACAACTCGAGAGAAGAAGAAACTCTTTGTAGCTACTTTATGGTGTAACCATGTCGCTCTTCAAAAGGTACCTGTTATAATACGTATTCTGAGTACTCGAGCATCAGGCATTTGAAGATTCCAAATCATTAATCAATATTTGTTTATTGCTCGTTACTTCAGTTATATAAATGTAAACTTTCCCTTCATTGATTTGTTGGTAAGTTAAACATGAATCTTAAACATCCGTCATTTGGATGTCTCCTCAAAACTTGATCAATATCTTGGAACTCGACGGTGTGAATAAGTAACTATTTGTGAGGAAATAAATGAGTACTTGGTTTCTTTTTTCAATGACATGAAAACAATGAGTATATAGTCTGTAAAACCTAGGTTTGCTAGGTCTCGTACAATAATTTAATACTCTTTAATATTTAACTGAATTCATGAATTTAACAGACATCTTATATCACTGTTATATTTGAAATACTAGTTATTAATTACAATATTAAAAGATTAATAAGTATTCTAATATTTAATACTCCTTTAATTACCTCTGTTTCGACTTTCAAAGGACCTTCATGTTGAGCTGGATTCACGTATTTTTCTATTGTTCTAGTATTTTGATGCTCCAACTATAAGCCAGTGGCATACATAGACGTCATATGTTTCTGTTTTAAGTGCCCAAGATGTAGATTGTGTAATATTTATGGTATGTTCTTTTCAGAAGGCATTATCGCATTTCACACCGATATTAAAACTTTTATAATGCGATTAAATACCGTTAGATGAAACTATACACGTTCTGTACACCTACTGATGATACTTATCTCATCGGAAATCTCAACGGTTTGTTTATTTTAAAGAATGCTGATAAGCGCTTTGCCATTCTTGTATCATTTACATTAGGTTTTAAATAACGCCTCGATGACGCCCAAGGCGACGGACCATATTTGCAAGTTAAATGCGTTTAATCGTACTCGTAAAGATAGAACCGGGAAAATGATAAAAGATGGAATGTGAGATTGGTCAATAAATGACATTGACCGGCCCGAAGCCACGGCGACGTGGTGCGATCGCGGTCGTACGGTAATTAGCCAATTACAATTTTCGATTACCACAGGCATGTTCATCCGACCGCAGCTTGCTTCCCGACAGGTTCTGTGGGTTTTACTTTACGGTTTGCGCCTGCACTCGCCATCGCCATACGGGTGGTCAAATGCCCTTTACCTACGGATCGACGCAGCCTTACTCACCATTACTCATAAAGCTTTTTGCATATATCAAGTACTTATGGCGCGCGATGATCCTGGAATCTTGTAAAATATTTCTGCCTAGCGCTTCACCTATCCGATGGAGAAATGCTTTCAATCTTTTCTCTACCTACCCATGTATGACTTACTAGGGGACGCCTCGCGATTTCACCCGCGTAGTTCCCGTTCCCGTGGGAATACAGGGATAAAAGTAGCCTATGTCACCCGGAGATAGTGTAGCTTTGCAACGGTGAAAGAATTTTTGAAATCGGTCCAGTAGTTTCGGAGCCTATTCAATACAAACAAACAAATCTTTCCTCTTTATAATGGTACAGATAAACCGTACTGTTTTTTAAATCCTTGCAATTTGTTAAAGTGTAGCTAACGCAGAATCATGTTCTACCACTACGTCGCTGTGGTAGCGTATGTTATGTTACACGCATGTTATTCTCCAATCTGCATTCATTGTCGCGCTCATGAAGTCTCATCGTTCGCGGACTTAACAAGGCCATTAACTTGTTGGGGTGGGACGTTGCGCTGCCCTCTTCACGTGAATTAACATTACACTTGATATATTGACCTGTCGTCGTAGTGATTTGATAGACATAATATATTCGTTTAGGAATGTGTGTTACTGGTGAATGGCCGATAATAAATCAGTATGCGTTTGAGTACATGATATAGTAAAGTGCTCATTGCGGCACTTCCTCATTGGCGAAATGTTACAGCCGCTATTTACTGGGGTGTTACGATTGACTATTCTGTAGATTTACAACTCACGCTCCGAGGGATCGTGGCCTCGACTTTTATTATCTTGATTGATACAGTAACATTTACACACTTGAATTATAGATCGATCTGTTCTAATATTTGTATTAGTAAGAACAAACAAACTATTCCTCAAAATCCTTTTACGATATGAACACAATAGCGAAACAATATTATTCGTACCTACTTCGCCTATACTACCACTGTCATATATTGTTACAAGCTGATTTTCAAATAACGCACACCGCTCAACAGTTACATAAATAGTAGGTGTTGTGTAATATTAAAAGCTTACCACTGCTAACAAGCTTCGAATCTAATTTGTGTCATGTAACTTTGATATAAACCGCTCGTTATGTTTACCATACCGGGCATTTTCCACACGGTTTACTATTGTAAATATGTACATAGCACGATGAATTGAACTGCCCCAATATAAGGTCCGCTGTTCATTAATCGTCATTGAGTTATTGATAGTATCCGTTGTCAACGCCAAACAAGATATTACAAAATCGTGCCTGCCCTAATATGTGTTGGATTTATGATAATTGCTACGTATGAATAACAGGACCAAGTCATTTGCCTTGTCCCTAAGATATATTGTGCAAATTCGAAAACAGTCTCGACAACTTCATTGGTATGCTTCATTGATTAAATATTTATCAAGCTCGCCTGTCAATAAGGGACTTGCGAAAGTTGCCAATAAATCTTCCAAGTGTCAAAACATGTACACATGCTTGCACACGACTTCAATTTACCAATAGGAATGTCTTGTAAGGGCAAACGAATATAAGCAGGTATATGGACTCCAAACTGATTTCTACACTTGCGATAGATAAGGATTTTTGTTAATTAAGTTACCGTAAAAATAAACAAGTACCTATATCAAAATTTCTTGAGTTCGTCACCATACTACGAAACACTTGGTGTCAAAAACCCCTGGTGCACAACTGTAAGTGATGGCATTGTATGAAATAGCATTAACTACTAACAAAATTACTTGCATTGTTTTTAAGTAGGTTCCAATACCTACTTGTGTTTATTGATAAAACGTTTCACGTTTATAGTTCGTAACATAAAGTGATGAGAGTTTCCTGATTGATATGGCTGCTCCTCTAGTGCTCGGTTCATTGGCACTATTGGTTGGCATTGGCAATGGTTGTATATTTTCGTTTTGTTAGTCGACATTGTTTCGCAACCTAACCGTTGTGTCTGGATTAAACGAGCAGACAACTTGAAGTGTTGACTGCGATTCAATTTCAGGGAACAGATTTGCTGTCGTAACTGGTGTTATTTGAGCATGAAATCATTTTATAGTCAAACCAAATTTTACCGCGACGTTGTCCGCATACTCTACAAAACTTAGCACATGCCAAATATCTATAGCAAAGTCGACCAATTTTGTGTTTTATAAAATTTCGAACATTTAAAAATTTCTTTGACCGTTGCACCTAATGAAAAAAAAACAAATTGTTTATTTTTGACAGTTTTTAATTTTATTTTTATCAGGAAAGTAATTTAAGTCCAGGTTTTTTGTTATTTTTTTTTAATTTGTGTGTCCCATAGTCACCAATTAAGTTATCAATCTATTCTAAAGTAGTGTAAAATATAGTAGTTGAACCAAGTTCGGATGTATTACAACTGTTCTAAAATCTTCTCTTGTATTTATTCCTATCCTTCTCAAATGAGTAAAAATTAAATGAATAAAGCAAGATGAACATTAGCAGAGTCCGTATATTGCTATAATAAAAGCTCAAGCAAACGTGTAAAACAGAATTTCAATTAAACCGGCGGCATTCCTCGGTGAGTGCACGCAAGCAGCTTGTTCATCTGCAGAAATGGGCACTCGGTCACGCCCGTGCAGTGTCCACGATTGCCTCTTAATATGATAATGTGACAGGTCTACCTTGTCGCTCGTGAGAATCTCTAGCCGCAGGATAACCATATCCATTTAATTAATTATAGTCGAATGGCAGCTTACCGAAGTACGCGCAAATCGCTTGTTGGGTTCTCGTAACTCAACATTTACTCAAGATTAGCCAATAACTAAACTCGCCCGTAATCGTTTAATGAGAAATTTAACGACTCGACGTAACTCTATAGAACTCTCACCGAATGCCTCTTTTACGTAGCAGTTCCAATCATTCCTAGTTGGAAATGTCGGGTTCGACTTACTGCATCCGGCAGTTAAAGGAAAAGCTGGAGCTTTTCTGTTGTTGAAAATGCGGACGCAGTCACTTGCCGCCGCGCCGCTAAGATCAGTCTAATTGACGCACTCTTCTAATTTGTTTTGACTTTTTGTTATTATAATAATAGAAAGGGACATTCTGCGACTAAGCCTAATAGAATTATGTTCGCGGTATACGTCAGAATCGAGCACATTATTTATCTAAAAGATAATTTACTCTAGATTTGAGAATATATATGAATAATGGAATATGTATAAAAATAGTAGAGTTTTATTCATAAAGTGCCGAATTACAAGTGTGGGAGGTGATCTGTGATATAATATGGTGGAATTTGACTTTTCGTGTTGCTTCCAAAACTCCATCGAAGCTTGTAGTAAAGTGGCAACTACTTTACTAAGGAATGATTGGACTCGACCGTGACTTACTTTGTGTGACTCCGAGTTATTTAAGTTGTTTTTACATAATATATGTGAAAATATCGAAGTACGAGACTAATGGCAAATGTACAAAATGCAACGCCAAAAACGAAAAAAAAAGAAATTTAATTCACGGGTAATTCAAATAGTTTTCGGTGTCAAGCATTCTTGAAGCGTATAATAATTAATTTCATACGAACTTTGGAAATGTTTATACTCGGTAGTTGTTTCACTTTTTTGGTTTTGTAGTTTCTTAATTGATCTAAAATTTATATTGTGATGTTAATGTAGATGTAGATAAGTTAGGGGCACATATGGAATTTCTCGTAGCAATAACATAATCGACTACCGCGACCCGGGTATGTCGTCCAAAGCTTTTAAACCTGATTAGACAAAAAATATGTATTAATATTATCAAACTTGCATATTATTATACATAATTATCTTTTAATATCATCTTCTCTCTGCAAACTTTGCGAGTTCTTGCAATTAGGTTTATCTTCGCCTTTAAAGCACTTTTACTGCCGTGTAATGACTAGCAAATGTGTTTGTGGTATTACTAGTTAGAACGGATTGAGTTTTATGTCTGTTTTGTGGGTGCTACCGTTTTGCTACGTAGACGCCTAGGAGTTAGAATTTAACTGAATACTGAAATCTTTAGTAGGCAATATGCTCCTAATCTTACATACTCGATACGACGACTGACGAACTCTGCATGTCCTGTATCAAAAACTATTTGAACAACAGAATTTATTATTTTGGACCTTACAAGCAGTAAGCGTAGTCCGGTCCTGATCATATGCTGCTGTTTTATTAGTCTGAAACATTGTCGCAAAGTTGCTATTTTATCGTATTAATTCCGGAGAGTGTGCTTCAGAACTACATGGTCTAATTCCCCCATGCCCATTTTCTATCGGACAGCCAGAAGATAAAGCGCCGTCGTTTCATGATTCGTTTCCAAAAACTCGAAACTTTTAATTCAACGTTCTTTATGCGAACAGTGGAATGCGTTATCCGATGGATATAGTCTGTGTGTCACCAAGTAGATAGAGAATCGGTATCTTCTAGGCAAACGTGCTCTATCTTAGACCGCGTCATCACTTAACAGCAGGTGAATTGTGGTCAAAAGTTTATGTTGTTGTCTATCTCTGTGGCTGCATGAATCAAATAATACTTCTGCAATCGATGAGAAAACATTTCTAATTACTATCACTGAATGTCGTAATAAAGATACGCTTTTACGAGTACCGTGGGATAATAAATGATTTTTACAGCGTTAGACATGAAATGCATTTATGTTCAAACACATTATGAACGTTTTCGCACATAAGCCCCTTCTAGCCAAATGACTGCAATTTTTGCAATTACCGTGAAACGGTGGTTTGATTACCGTAAAGGCACATTGATACATGTAAGGAGTAATCATTCAGATAATATATGATTTATAAGTTTCACGCATTTAGTTATAAAACCCACGTTAGAAAAATCTGTGACCATCAGAAGTTCAAGGGCCTGTAAATAATTTGTGCAAATATCTTCCCCATCGTAGTAAATTTCTTGTCTATGTAAATTACACTCTCGCATTTTATGGTCTTCGAATGAATCGATGTCGTCGTGACGATGACTGACAGTGACGATAAATCGTCGGCGCGCTACGCCGAACATGGTCTGCGTATTAACTGGAAACAATTTGCATGTTTGTCTCCGTGAAAGATAATGCTGGTTTTATAATCCACACGCTGTCGCCTCAGGTGTTGTATGAAGTAGAATTTCAATTATGCCTTCCATCCGCTAGAGAGCAAGGCTTTCATACTATCTTTTAAAACGCTTAGTTCTCATATTGTTTCGCAAATATTCCAATGAATTAAGGTTTAGTATATCGTACGTGATTGTACGTCTCTATAAATCCAAAGAAATAATCTGCGCCTGTCATTAGCAGATTATTTCGTTGGTCGCATTTATTTCTAAATGGTCGATTCGTGTCAGGTATTGTTCGAACCTATCGAAAAAAATATCCGACACGGTGTGATATAATGTGCGTTAACAGAAATCGTGTTCTGAGGTTTTGTGGACGGCTTAGTGTAACAGGCGCTGGTTAAGGACAGATGCCGCAGAGCGGTTCACTTTGTGATGCTCTCGAGCATGCAACCATCATCCTCTCATGTCGTGACCGCAAACACCATCTATAGGGGCGCGCAAACCTGTTCTATTCCTTAGACGCCTTGTTCGATTTGCGGTTAGCTTGTTGAACACTACTATTTTCTCTGGCTACACGTCTGATACCGCAATGTAATGGAACCTAATGGAAAGTCTATACTTGTATCGAATATTGTGGATATAGAAATACTAGCTGTGTGTACTAGGGTTTACGGAATAAAAAGTAACTATGTGTTATATCCACGGTATATGTAACAGAGAGGGAAGGAAAGCCTCGATCCACCAGTAAGACCAGTAAGCTGATAACAAAAAATAATAAGCAAGCCACCTGCACCCAAATTTCTTCCAAATCCTTTATGTCGTTGCAGCTTAAAGAAGTAACCAACACACAAACTTTCGCATTTAGAATTTTAGTGTGAATTACATTTTCCATTACTAGGTATGCTCTCAAAGTTTTCAGTGTCCGCGACTTATGAAAGCTTGGTTTATTGTTTAACCTTCTGTTTTAGAAGAAGATGATGGCCGGAGATATCGAATACCGATGATTCATTGTTTGAGTTCAGTACACTAATCTCGATGCCAATTTTACTGCTGAGTGGAACACCCATAAAACTACTGCATGTGTTTATGACTTGGAATTATTTTATTTTTAACTCCGACTGTTTTTATGATGTCTGAGTAGGCATTGTTTATGGACGATGATGAATACTTTCAACTTGAAGAATGTGAGCGTGTGTCATTTTAGAAATACTGCTTGCTCGTCTATTGGACTTGTATGTTCGATGACATAAATGCTATTAGGGTCATTTTTGTCTTTTTATTATTATATTGTATCGTTGAAAACTTTTGAGATTAAGAGAAGTGCTGCCTGACCCAATCACTGATTTATTAGTGTTTATATAAATATTTCCTTCTTGCAGATAAATTTGTAATATCTATTCCTGTCGTGCCAGACCGCGGCGTTCGGCACCACTTGCATTTTATTGCAAATAATTTCTAAGTAGGGCACTTGAGCAATTATACGCATGCAAATAGGTCTTCACCACACTCATTAGAGGATTAGAGATCTTATAGCAATAGTTCCTGCATACATCATCAAAGGACTTTAGCGGTGGGTAGGTTAGTTACCAAATATCACAGAGTATCAACAGACGAAACGTTATGGTAACTTCGAAAAATGGAAGTTGTGGTTTATTCAGGTTTCGTGTACATCGAACGGTTCAACCTTGATTAAATCTAGCTAACTAAGCACTGTTTATACTAACCCTTGCACGTTGAAGAGAAGTAACAGTACACACTTTTACAGTTGGTACATTACCTTGGTAGTGTCGCATTTTTGCCTATGATAAAAAAAGGTATTCCCGGTTTCTATGAAGACTTAGAATAAAACCCACAATAAGCTTATATAATTTTACCATCGTGATGAATGAGTCATAGATTCGGTACCCCACGCTCAAGTTGTGGGATGCTCCAGTATTTCACATTGTATGACTCAGAACAATTATAAACGATATATTAATCTCACGCAACTTTCGCAAATAGCTCTTTACGCATTCATCAATCAAATTCAGCAATGACGCCCATCGATATGTTTTAATTTAGTTTATTTTGTTATTCATACTGTTCGGGTAAGTACTCGTATGGTTTTGTAATATTGACGTTTTCCTCATTGTGAGGCAAATGTTGCTCGCCTCGAACTTTATAAGTATACCTATTTATTGCAATTAAAGAACTATGACTAAAAGATAAGATGTGAACTATAGTCAAAGAACTAGCGTGTCAACCATAAAAAAAGGTTGTACCATAACAAAGTAATCCATCTTGTAAATAATAAGTAATTATTTATTGAGGTGCTACTTGACATTATTAAATCCCTCATTTTAGTTTTACTATACCTTTCGACACGCGTAATGCTAAGATTCGAGCTTCGAAGACCGTAAAAAGAGCGTGAAGACCGACCTTTTACCTTTTACGGTTGGACCCTAGCCGTCATCAAAACAGTGCACGCGCAAATCTAACGATTACCCAAATCTGCAAGCAAATAATGTTAGTAGTTCTTTGGTTGGGGTTAACTCAAACCGTGGTCAAAAGAGAGCTAAATGAAAAGACGAGCTTTTCCACGAAAACAGGAAATTTTCTAAAAAAGTATTTTTTTAAATTAAAGCTTGAAAGGACCCGGGCTTTGCTTTAGTGATATGTAGGAAAAATACCGGGAAATCCCTTTTTCAGACAAAAAATATTTAACATTGAATAAAGCTACAAACAATAAAACTATAAATTGTATGCACAAAGCAGTGAAGAAGCAAAGAGGTATATTCCGAGGGTTCAGTGTTATCCGTCATCAATCATGGTTGGCTTGAGAGTCTCATGTTCATCCGTAACTGAAGTGTTTTTCTGTGAAAAAGGTGTGAAAACCAGTGCTGTTGTACCTACATATATCAAAATACTGGCATAAAACGTTGGAAATATCTTTCACAAACAATGTTTGGAAACATTGTTCATTATATTATATCTGTCTGTATTCCAAAAAGACCTTAAATTATTTGAATTATAAAATATGGCAACATTTGAAAGAGAAAGCCTGCGTTAAACTTTCCACAATTTGGAATCCTTCAAAGCATCCATGATTAAATCAGTGATTAAAATAGTCATGATCGTTTTGCGTGCTACGATCAACTACTGGCCTTGGAGTTCTGTATCCAATATTCCCGGAAGGCATGTTGAGTAACTTTAATAAAATTTTATTCTTCATTTTCATGCATAAATTGTATACAAACATAAACATAAAAAGTTAAACAATTTATTTCGTAAAGCGTTTATGACAGAACTTATGAGTCGATTAAATATATGTTGTGTGTGAGTAATAATCCCGGGTGAAAGTAGCCTTTGTTCATAGCAACATGTAAAAAATACTACCGTTATGAACAAAGGTTCCTCTAGATAACCTTGCTGGCCTCTCATATGTATAGGTACTGGTAGAAGGTCCTATGCAAAGGTAGCACCTTACATTGATTAAAAATTAAACAGGCAATTTAACATTTTACAACTAACAAGAAAAAAAAGTGCAAACTGATACTTAGCAAATGGTTGCTCCACTTAATAAAAGATGAAACTGAAGAAATCCCAAGAATATAGGTAAATAAAAATAATTATTTTTATAATCAACGACACCTTAACTTCCATAATATTATTTAACCTAAAGTTTTTATGTAACGCGGTTTCTGAAAAAAAAATCAGCCTATGTGTTAATTCAGGGTATAAGCTACCTATTCCATATTTAAACATACATCTAAATACAGCTCATGTAATGATATTGTAATACATAAACATACATGTTATCACTAAAACCATAGATTAAATAATAATTAATTGTAATCTTTCTCGAGGTGCAAATGTAAGTTATAAAATTTGCTATAATTAATCTTTTGTTACACTTAATGCCTTCTAGCAGCACGCAATTTGTTAAGACGCATCGACAGACAGGTATCATTCGCCGAATGGAGCCTTATATTGGCGACTAGCGGACGCCTCGCGGTTTCACGCGCGTAGTTCCCGTTCCCGTGGGAATACAAGGATTAAAAGTAGCCTATGTCACCCGGGGATAGAGTAGCTTACTAACGGTGAAAGAATTTTTGAAACTTGTCCAGTAGTTTCGGAGCCTATTCAATACAAACAAACAATCAAATCTTTCCTCTTTATATTAGTATAGATAGATAAAAAAGCACACAGAGTGAAACATTGCATACCTAATATATATGTACCTATATAAAACATTTACTGTTGATGTAGTTATTTATTTATAATCGCTTTCAATTTATTTAGTACCTAAGTGGATATTTTTTGTGAAAGGCATCTGATAGTATTTGTACCTTTTTATCTGCACGCCATCTTTTTGTGAAACTGGTCTCCGCAAAACAGGGAATCCTAGTGTGGAGACCGGTGGTTTTAACGAAAACAGGAAATTAATAGGTAATAATGAGATTCGCATGACTTTATTTTTAGTTAGTATACAGATAGTGAGTAAGTTGTTATGAACCTTATTATTTTGTTAAATCTGGAATTTACCTGTGGCAAATAATAAAGTAAGTTGTTCAAAATAATAAAGTATTATTATACAATCAGCGAGAGACATAATACCTACATAAATATTGCGCGCCAAAGATGTGTTTTTCTTGGTTTGAAATTCAAAAATGGTAGGGCCAGCTCGTACTTCAACTTCCAAGTAATCAAACACTACTTGAAAAAGCATGAAATGTAAAATGACAAAATAGGTAACTATGTTTATCACTGGGTGTAGAATTCTGTTCTGTGACCGGGTCTTGATCGCGCACAAAACAAAACGTCGAGGTAAATAAACAAAACTAATTTCAGAGTATTTTGTGCGCGATTAAGTCCCGTGCGATAAATATGATGATGTGTTCCAAGCTTCCAAGTCGTGAAAGTTAAAAAATTACATTAGATAAGATATCTTCTGAAACCGGGCATAACTTTGAGAATGGTCTAAATAAGGCTGTTAGTGTACGAGTGTAGTAACAATAGTTCAGTTTCTAGTAAGACGTAATCCTTAGCAAAAAGTCACCAGAGTGCACTTGGAGGTAATTGAACACTCACTGGACATTAATAGTAACTCTGACATTAGCACATCTACATTCGGTGTGCAGTGTTTGTCATGCGCTGCATTGATTCAGTTCGCAGAAACATGTGTCGCTAAATCGTACCAGACAACACGACGGCCGCGCGCCTGCCAGGTGCGATCACGATCGTATAGCTTCTAATGAAATGTAATACGATATTTGAATACGTTTATTACTTTTGTGTGAAATGAGTTATGTTCAATAGGTATAATGTTCATTTACAAAACGGAATGTAATAATATTAATTCTAATTCAATATATGTATTTACATTTTACAGATCTGTGTGCTCAGGCTAGGTGTGTTTACCATCTTCGACCACGGTAATTTAAAATCAGTTGAACTGTAGTCATCACCTAGCCTGTCAAATATTTAAAAAAAGTTCGAGTCTGCCAACCAGCTAAATGCCAAGCAATCAATTTCTTATCCCGTAGGTAGCGAGCGTAGATTTGTCATGACATGAAACTTTCAATAGAACATCGCTTCTGGATTATCTCCAACGGGAACTGCATCAATTTTCGACGGTCACATTACGTCTAGCACAATGAACGAACCTGCGTTCACTGTTGCCATAACTTTCACGTTTACCCAGTGTTATGGTCGCACATGTTAAACGTTCACCCTGACGAAAACGTCAAGCCCCATTCATATTTAGTTTCACTTTTGCCCAGCAAGGCATCTCGATCTACATAACGTTTGTCCATGAATACCATCTATTTATTCCTCGTAAACCGTAGATACATTTTCTAAACTAACTTGAGTGTAACAATTGGCAACAGCAAACAGTCTCACTCCATGTTCGTACTTGTATTCTCGATTTGTGGTAGATGTTTACATATACGTATTAAACTCTTCACAAACTTTCTTTTTTTGGGAAAAATGAAGGATGAGAAGTTCAGTTAGTTGATGGCAGCAGAGCATGTTTGTCGCGACCCTGGCTTCCCGCTGCGCCGACATGCTGCCATCCTGATAACATCCATTTCCTGGGTGGCGATCTATCACCTTTGTTACTACAAACTCTCACCATTGTTTGAACACACTTGCCTAAACTCTGGCCATTCATACAACTTCTCTAACTGATCACATGTCTTGGATGATCGGTTTTAAATAAATTTTATGGTAATGCATTCATTGCAGCGTTGCGTGCCGTGTAGACTAATAGAAGTTCGGCGATCGGACTCGTGCATTTAATATATGGGTGTCAAGTATCTGCAGCGTGGGTGCACACTTTATCTTGCAACCTTATGGCCCCTTGAACCGCATTGAAAAGAATCACAATAATAGCACGGTATGAATAGTAACGAATATGTTTATACGGAAAATTCCAGATATGTGGCAACAATTTAGAAGAACAAGCTTTCTGTTATGTTAAAGTTGCGCTGGACGACGTTTACCTACAGAAAAAGCTGTTATGCATTCAGGCTAGGTGTTCATTACACATATTTTGAATCGTTTACGCAGCGATTAGCATATTGACTGGTAATGAGGAATAGGCGGAGGACAGTTGCGTCGGGAGCGTGATGCGACTGCGGGTGCGGGCTCCTTCCAGACGCATGCAAATGAAGAGTTGCATACGAAGCGGTTCACCCGCTTTAACAATGCAGGTGGGGCGCCGCGCTCGCCCTGCAGCCCGACGAAACAACGACCTCATCTAACTTATAGTTTGTTATACATACACGTTTGCCTACCGAGAGTTTTGTGTAGCGCTGCAGGTCTCGTCCGCATCGGAAAATCCATAAATTTTGTAAATACGACAGTAGTTCTGATTTTGAATCTTTTTAAATAAGTTACCCCTACACTTGTTTATGTGACAGAATATTACGGATGTTTGGTTGAGTTTGCCTAAAACGTCTCTATTTGTTTATCGCTACTCCGATATAAATTTCAAATATTATTTTATTCCATGCATGCGACCGGTGTGGTCTCCAGTAAATATGTCGAGCGAAGCTCGAGAGCTTTCATGTACAATCTACTACACTAGTAAAATGTGATAGCGTGTGCTGTTATTCAAATGAGAATCAAATTTCATGTTGTAAGACAAGCGTGGAGGAAACGTGTCGACACAGAGATTTGAAGATTTATTATTGTTGCTAAGCATGAATTGTCAAGTCCGCGTGTGGCTCGCGTCGAGTGACGGTAGAAGGCGGCGCGTGCGCCGGCCGGTCAAATCGCTCATGTATCTGAGATGCGTGCGATGATATCGAACAGCGGTGAATCAATCTTCCGCCGGTGGTGGGACTTTATCTCAGATCGGCGCCCACACAAGCGTGAGGAAAGGGCTTTTGTCGACGCAGCGGAAAGCGCTTCATATCGTCGCATTCAATACAGATACAATTTATTAACACTAATTTTGGAATCGCTATATTTGCTGTATATATATGACGCAACTATCGCAATAACTCGTAACTTAATTAGGGAAGAGGCTAATGTAGGTCCTTGTCGTCAGTGTCGGTATTTAAATTGCTCTCGGCATAAAATACGAGTATGTTACTCTCGTTTTATTGCGCAGGCTTAATGAGCCACATTCATTGTCTTGCGATACGATTTAACTGTTCATTTATTGTTAATGGTTTTTATTGCACATAATATTATTGTATAGGCTCTCGTCTTTTATACACAGTTCATAATATTCACAATCAGTATTTACCACAACAGTACGCCTACTCGCCATTCAGGCGATAATGATCTTGAGACCGGCGTAGGTCGTGTTTATTGGTTGTTTGCTTTACAACCGAGCGTATCCCAAATAATACACAACCGTCCTGAGCAGGTATTTCCTATTTACAGCGAGTTGCACAAAATGTCTTTATACGTTTGTGCTTAATCATGTGTGCCAAGGATAATTGCACAGTGCAAAGGAGTGCCTCTGAAAGTAAAATTCATCGAAACGAGGTAAACATGACGGCGGGATGACGATAGACCACGTACTAAATTATGTTGCATTGTACTTTGGTTCCTCGTGACCTAAATTAGGCGCTGTAAAGCGCTGTTAACTTCTGTGTTCTGTCAATTAAACAAAGCAAGGTATAAAACGGCTCTGCCAACAAATTTCTCACGCGGATTTGCGTGAAGGATGGCCGAGTAGTTGGAAATGTCACAGTGCGCTTACACAGTTGCTCTGTGATGAAATTACACTTGTCCCATTCGACGCTGCACCCGTCGTACTATTATAGATATTTTGTAATAGCTTTTTGTTTTATCTCCAAATGAATTTGATGTTATTGACAGATGAGCATTGACAGATCTGCCTACTCAAATACTTAGAACAAACGAGTACCTACAAGTATATTGACAGCGCTGTTGGTTCATTAGTAGTATATCTGCTTTATGAGCTATAGGGCGTGGGTTCGATTTCCACCCAGGACAAATGTTTGTTCTGTATGCATTAGAAGTATGTATTTACAAAAACTAAAAGTATTTTGTCATTTATCTGACTTCCAAGACAAGCTTTGCTTAAATTGCGGTCAGATGGCGCTATGTGTGTCCTACGGTATTTATTTATTATATTAAATGGACATCCAAAGTACTGGGATAATTGTTAAGTCATGTTTTTTTACGAATTCATTTTTCGCATTTAAACAGTATGTGCTGTTGATAATTTATTTAGTCCTAAATCGGTTGTGTCTTGCTTTCATCATTGGATCAAGTTCGATGGTCCGGTAACAATCGATATTTACGTTAAACATCGATTATATTTATCATAAATCATACTAAAATCATTTTGAACATGAGTACAAATATACCTGCCAATAAAAAAAACCTTTGTAATCATTACTTTTTCTTTGTACTCGTAGGATAGAGTTACCGACCTGTCAGTTTAAAAATAACTTAGGAAAACGTATTGTTTAGGAGTGCGGTATTCAGCCAATATAGAAGCAGGCATGATGGTATATTATGACTAGCGTAGAGCGCTAGGTTACTGCTTGCTCGCAGCTGTTCTACGCGCGCGCCTGATGGCTTCCATTCCGTCCACTTGAGATCGCGTGCCTCTGCAATCAGTACATTACTGCCACTTCCGCCTGCACTCACTTCCGTGCAGGTTACTAAACTTTGAAATCGGGTTTTTTTTGTCTATATGTATTTTAGCGGGGAATTATTTTTTCTTATCGTTTTCATTCTAATAATGACACATACAACCTTCGCTCACTTTAGTGGTGATAGGCTTATACGACAGTCAATCAGTAGGTAAAACCGTGCAAATATTAACATTTAAAAAGTAGTAGGTACTAGGCTAGAGATATACTTAACATTTTATTTCAATTAATAGTGCACGTAGTAATATTCTTTTTATGGTTGGCAGGCTAAGCGTTTTGACTACAGCTCACCTGATGTTTAGTGACGGTGTGGTCGAAGATGGTGTACGCACCTAGCCGGAATGGATCTGGCGCTCAATTGAGGCTGTCGGAACACACTTAGGTGCTTGGCGACAGATTTTCAACTTAGTAGTTTCAACTCAGTAGATAGCTAGCTAGCGGAGTACTAGAAAGTACCCTACCACCATGCTACGGTTTCCTCACGATTTTTTCCTTCACCGGCAGCTGAAGCTCATTGTTGGGGATCGAAACCACGCCTTTTGGCATGTGAACCGACCCCGTTAATCATTGAGCTATCATCGCTACAAAATGCTGCCTTGCAGGATTTGCAACTGCTAAAGCTCAAAATATTGATTAGAGCACTGTACCGCTTACCATCTGGCCAGTAAATTGTTTGTCTCGTCACTCTGTTGCATAAAACAATCGCATAAATTTACCATAGAATTAGTCACCAATGCTTAACATATGTATTAGGTAGTTTAAATAGCTACGAGTATGCAAAACATTTAAATATGTAGAAATGATAAACCGCAGACAAATTCTCAGTCAAGTTCTCATTGGCATGCTTAAAGAAATAACAAAGATTCTTAGAAAACGTTCTGTTGATCGTAATCGATAGCTCAACGAGATTTCAGAGAATTGAATTTGCATGATGCTATGTGGTCGGCGTGAGAGATTAAAAAGGTCGTCCTAAGGTTTCGTAATGCTCTGCTCACGTCGATTTACATATGAAAACTTACTATTTACTCGGTGGCTTCATTAGACATGTAATCCTAGTGTAATTATTTTAATCTCGATATTACAAAATTACTGTTTAACCTTCTTTTACTATCTTAGGTGTGCGTCTCTACATCACGTAGGCATAAAATTATCGTTAATTTAGAGATTATGATACTATTGCAATAGTTTGCTAACAATGTCAAAGCTCCCACTATAATAGATATGTCCCGAATATCAGACGGCTGAGATCAGCTTGCATGTCGCCCAATTGTTGTGGCCTAATTCGTACATGCGCGTGACACATTCAACTGGGCTAATAAAATAAATGTGATTTATATTTATCAGGAAATATGATTTGTGGGGATTCGATGAGGGCACGGAGCGGCGGCGACACGATCAGGCCACGCGCGATTCGAAGGTTACAAGCAGAAGTCAAACGATCAATATGCTGCACGTGGCGACAAGAATAGGGACGACCACATACCAATATGCGTCTCCGTTAATTCGGATTTACGCCGCCATTGATTTCGGCTCGAGATTAAATTCTATTGTTGGGCTAAATCACGCCCGTGACATTCGACACTGCTTATTGTTGATATATGATGCCGCGCTGCCCATTCGTTAGCGAGATTCGAACGATAGAGATAAATGTTTTTTTTCTCTCTATTTCTGCAGGCGGAGCTCGTGGATATGAGGGCCGAACTGATCCAGGCGCGCGCGTCATCAGTTGGTAAGTTTTTGTCATGTTGCCCTAAACCACGAAACTCAATACCATTGCAACTTTAGACGTTCTTTGTAATTATTTTTTTTGTGATTTCATCGAATGCATGTTTGTATAGAATTGTTAATCAGATCAGGTTATCAGGCATCTCACACGATTGTTCTAAAAATAGTAATATTTTTCGGGTATGTTGTTGCACACTATGTTTGCATTAAATGTATGTTTGTGGTTATATTATTATTATTTGCGTTTCTAGAATAGCGCGTATTATTTCAGTTAACTTAACTTTTTTTTCTTTCTGAATTGATTGGAAAAAAACAAACAAAATGTTATTCCACAATGCATTAGTGAAAACAACGATCAAATAGATTAATCCGTTTCTGAGATCAACGTGCACAAAAGCACAGACAAACCGACAAACATTCTAAGAACAATTTTTATTTGGCCTTGTTTTTTTGAAAAAATATTTATTGTACAGACACGGATTTCATTATAAGTGTATAGATATAGGATATAAATGTTT
The DNA here is from genome assembly GCA_905404145.2 of Biston betularia. NCBI lineage: Eukaryota > Metazoa > Arthropoda > Insecta > Lepidoptera > Geometridae > Biston > Biston betularia. The sequence goes on from FR989868.1 coordinate 4,524,194, forward strand.
GAATGACGAGCAACATCTCGTTGATTAACAGATTTTAAGATGATACTGTTGTATAATTGTATATATCCATCCTTTGCTGGTTACAGACCTCTCGTTCACGATATCCTTTCCGCTCAACAATGTATTTTCCGGGCTGATCAAATGACTAAATATTCCAGGGTTATTTTTTTTTTCATTTCACCTTTTTTTCTACAACCATTAATCTCATTCAGTACAGTAGAGCTACCATCGTTTCCAGGAGGTTGTCAAGATAGCGGTGACGTAGCTGGTAATGTACCAGACGCGGCGCGCGCGCGGGCGGAGGCGGCGCAACTAGCGCGAGAGAACGCGGCGCTCAGGGAGACTGTGCTGGCGTTGCATTCAGAACTCTTCGGAGCCAGGTGTGTTGTGCACATACGGCCTTATTTGAAAACGTTTATAAGCCTGTTATTGTAATAACGTAGGTACTTTATATCTAGTTTATAGAAGCAATTGCATCGAGATGGTTCAGTAAAAGTTCGTTTAGGATGATGTACCTACTAACTCTTTTGACGTGTTAATAAAGCAAACAGCCAGAAGGTTAGACAAAGTAACTTTCGATAATCTATCTATCTATACTTTTATAAAGGAAAGATTTGATTCTTTGTTTGTTTGTATTGAATAGGCTCTGAAACTACTGGACCGATTTCAAAAATTCCTGGAAAGCTTCCAACGGTTTTTGAAATCGGACACTATCCCCGGCTGACATAGGCTACTTTTTATCCCTGTATTTCCATGGGAACGGGAACTACGCGGGTGAAACCGCAAGGCGTCCGCTAGTGCAACAATAAAGTCCTAAAGTGTACTGGATTGACATAAGCTACCCACGTGACATATCGACAGCTTATGTCAATCTCGTACATTTTTGGTCTTTCTTTTCGTTTAGCGTTATCGCTAAACGAATCTTACAAATACAAATATTTTATTGATAACACAAATATTACAAGTCAATTACTTTTTTTTTAAATTACTTACCACTCAATTACTTTGTCTAAGCCCTTATGACCGACAACTTAATCAGTAAACTGATCGATGGTAATGTTTAATTAAAAAAGCCATTTGCGATACACTATTTGAAGATTAATTGACAAAAAGTAATAATCGACTGAAGAATTATTGCCAGTTGTTTAATTTCAGTGATCTTTTAGAAATTAATACCCAGTGGACCTATGAGCTGCCTCCACTAGCACTACTGATGTCTTATAGCGGGATATAATGTCTCGCAATTTAAAAAAACGGCAAAGAACACAATAATTAAAAAAGCCATTTGCGATACACTATTTGAAGATTAATTGACAAAAAGTAATAATCGACTGAAGAATTATTGCCAGTTGTTTAATTTCAGTGATCTTTTAGAAATTAATACCCAGTGGACCTATGAGCTGCCTCCACTAGCACTACTGATGTCTTATAGCGGGATATAATGTCTCGCAATTTAAAAAAACGGCAAAGAACACAATAGCGTCTAGCTGTTTAGCTAGACACTAGTTACGCAATCCGAAGCGTCTTAGGTAATCCTGTAAACTTTGTAAAGCAACTGATATTAATAAGGAACGGCCTTGAGTGCATTCTCGCTAATGCCGCCTTTTGCGCACAAAGAGCAATTAAAGTACCGACGAGCTAAAAGCAGTGACGGTAAAAGCTCACTGACACGTAGGTGATTACTGCCCTTTTTATGTCCGTGCTGTGTAGATTCCGCCAAACGTTTGCGTAGGTCGCCGGTGACCCGGCATGTCAATAAAGAGACCCGACGCCCAGATTTACAACACGTTTCACCTATCATAACACAAAATAAATAACCCAATATGACAATATTTTTTTATTATATTACTTCCTATTCACCATTGAAATTGTACGCTTTATTGGATTTATTGAGAATGCACATAGGAATATTAAGGTTTATGGCTATATTAACTGCATTAAGTTTCACTTTTATTGGGCATAATCGCGTGGATGCCTGAATGGCGGGCATAAAATATTCGTAATAATCGTAAACGGTTTTACATAATTAAATACATCTCGAGTTCGGATTACGGCTCGTCTTTTCTTTTTCTTGATGTTCCTATTTTGATGGAAACGTCAATAAAAAGTACTTACATAGTATTATTGGTGGGTGGGACTTAACATGTTGCTTTAACTGTTTTCGGCGTCTCTGGCAACGATCCCAAGTCTTTGTCTGACATTATTTTTATTGATCGCTTTAAAACTTATTTTACATATCGAAATACAAAGAGTCGTAAAGAATTTTACTACATTCAAATTACTCTACCTACTTATTTAATAAATGTACCTACAAGTTACTTCAGTACCAAGTACCGACACAACTATATTCTGAGATTATTATTCACTAGCTGCGCCCCGCGGTGTTACCCACGTGAAAACTTTTCGTTTCGGGAAAATAGTAGTCTATTTGTTAATCCAGGGTGTCTGCTACTTCCATACTAAATTTTATCAAAATTGGTCGAGCCGTTTAAACGTGAAGAAGCAACAAACATGCACACTCCCAAACTTTCGCCTTTATAATATTAGTTTGATTTTAGTATGACGTTAAATATATTTTTTTTTTATTCTTAAATTAACAGACTCGCCACTAAATACTTGGACAAAGAGTTGGCTGGGAGGATACAGCAGTTGCAGCTTCTAGGCAGGGATATGAGATCAGAAGTCAGAGACTCACTGTGGGCTCAGGTAAGAACTCGTAACACAATCATGAATTCCTAAATTAAAATTAACTATGCTTCTCTACATAGTATAAAGTCGCTTCCCGCTGTCTGTACGCTTAGATCTCTTAAACTACGCAGCGGATTGTAATGCGGTTTCCATCAATAGACAAAGTGATTGAAAAGGAAGGTTTATATGTATATAATACATGCATATCCATATGTACCACATTAGTATCAACATTGCACCCATGCGAAGCCGGGGCGGGTCGCTAGTAGGTAATAAAAGGTTAACAATTTCCATAGATCGTCAAGAATTCTTGAAGTTACTTGAGAGCCATCATATTCTGTGATTGATTTGCAAGGGCTATCAACAATCATTATTAAAGATTAGCTAAGTTTTATATCTAAATACATACTTCAAATTCAAGTAGGTACAGCTGGAATACAATTACTTAATATGTTTATATTTTGTTTCATGTATTTAGCAGAAGAATTGTTTTGTTAAATACAATCGGATCCCCGAATCTAAAGCAATAAGAAATTGTAAAGTGAATGGAATTAGTCGAGAGCTCGAGTTGGTGAGAACTGAAACTGTTTAGATTTGTATTCAGTTGGTGAGACGTATGTAATTATGTATGTCGATTCATTGTTAAGTGAAGTATGGGTAGAGCTATTGACAACCTATGTCAGAGGTCACTCAACTTATATACGGACTTACAAAGCCTCTGACATGACTTCGGAGTTTTGGCGGGAACGCGGAAAGAGTCGTGTCGCCGTATTGTATTTTTTTCCAAAACTAGTGCTTTTTTTTCGAGTATTTATGCATAGAAATAGTGGTGTTTTATTCATAAAGTACCGAAATACAAGCGCGAGTGTGAGAAAGTAATATAATGTGGTGAAACATGACTTTTTGTGTTGATTCCAAAAATCCATCAAAGCTAAAGTCGCCACTAGTTTACTAAAGCATGACTGAATTTGACTGACACAGACTGGACTTGACCAAGACTGACTACTTTTTAACTTATGAAACTTGAAAATATCAAAACATTTTGTGCATTTGCCACTGGCAAATGCACAAAATTCGACGCCAAAATCAGAGAAGAAGAAGACATGGCTTTGACAGTTGTAGTAATAATAAATAATTGTTTTAATTAGAACGTATTTACTTATGGACTATGAAAAAGATTTCTAATTTAGAGTAATTTCGCATTTTTATTACTGTTATTATTGCACACCTAAAAGATAACTGATATTTTGTCTGAAGTTGTTTCGATGTATCGTATCGTAACTATAGTTGCAATAATCTAGATGTAATGATCAGCGCGTTATAACTAACTTTTAAAAAGTTTCTTTAAGAATTGCTGCATGCATTTGACTAGACAGGTGTTCCCGTAAAAAATATGATTCTGTCTGAATTTATCGACAAAGAAATGATACTGCATAGAGTAGTGTTTTTTAGTGATTTGTATTGCTGTCAGGTGGAGGCGGAGATCCTGCTGCAGCGGCACAAGACGCTGGTGCGCGTTTGCCGTGGGTTGGCGCCGTGGCCGCCGCGGCCGCCGCACGCAGCGCCGCGCGCGCGTCCGCGCACCGTGCGCGTGCGTCGCTCGCCGCATCTGGGTCTTGGCATCTCTGTCACGGTACTACAAAACCCAAAACCCATATACTTGACTTGATATACGATCTTGCAACTCTACATAAAAGGTCAAGGTCCTTACTTAATATTACAGCTTAACACACAAGTATATGTATGCCCATACTACAAGCATAGTGTCGGGTTGGATGACACTGTGTGAAAATGTCGTTCTATAATAATATTTATTTACTAGCTGCGCCCCACGGTGTTACCCGCTATATGTTTTCGGGATAAAAAGTAGCCTATGTGTTAATCCAGGATCTCAGCTACCTCTATACCAAATTTCATCCAAATCCGTTCCGTAGTTTTTGCGTGAAGAGTAACAAACATACTCACAAATATTCACATTTATAATATTAGTAGAATTGTCATTGTTGTTTGTCAGGGCGGTCGCGAGCACGGCGTCCCGATCCTGATCTCGGAGCTGGAGGCGGGCGGGCCGGCCGCGCTCACGGGACAGCTTTACGTCGGGGACGCTATCCTCGCCATCAACGACGTAGATCTCACGCAGGTACCTACCACTACACGGTTTCATAGCAAGCCAAATAGGGTAATGATTTTAATAAGTCACTAGTTACGCCTCGCTGTTTTATTCGTGTTTTACTAAAAATAATCAGTTATTATAAGGCATGAGCTGTCTGAATTCTAAATTAAATTAAAAGCCGTTAGCATAGAGAAGCAATAAATATATACACAAATTTTCGAAAATACTATTGAAATGAGATTTCTGAGAATGGCGTAAGTTTATAATCGGATGTTACGTTAGGAGATTGTCAGCCAGCGCTTTTATTATTAATTTAGATATTTTGCGACAATCTAAAATCTAATTTTCTTAGTCACAAACAAGACACGAGTCATGTGATAATTAATGGATGACGTTGTCTTACACTCACAATGCCATTAGTTTTGCTGTTAGTTTGAAGTAATAACAATAAAATAGCGATAATTGGACACTAATTCTTCCTACTAAAAAAAACAGTGACCTTTTCAATAATTCGAGGGCTTATAGCTTGCTATTGTTTTGAATTGTTTCTCGAATAGTTTTTCTTGCTGACCGTGTAAACATTCTTACAGGCATGTCACAAAGAAGCCGTGCAAGCACTGCAGAGCGTGAAGGGCGACTGCGCTCTCTGTGTCCAGTTCATAGCCACAGACGACGACGACAGGCTATCTGAAGATAATTATAGGTAAGATACGCTGATAAACACTTTCATGTCTTTCATACTATAGTTTTTCTCTAATATTTACGATTTTAATTTGAAATAAATAATTAATCGTTATAAGAAAAGAAGAATTAACATTTTGAATGAAAGAAGAAAGACCTGCAGGGTTGGCAGGGTTTTTTTCTTTTAACCCAACCTGATTCTTGTAAATTTTTTCTCAACAATGACTGTTCGAACGCAATGTCACTGGCCTTGTAGTCTCATACAGAATGACGATGACTATGCCTAGTCTAGGGCAGACTAGGCGTTTTAACAGACAGCTCCGAACCAGACGTTTATAATATAACTAGCTGCGCCCCGCGGTGTTACCCGCTACATGTTTTCGGGATAAAGTAGTAGCCTATGTGTTAATCCAGTGTCTCAGCTACTCCATACCAAATTTCATCCAAATCCGTTTAGTAGTTTTTGCATGAAAGAGTAACAAACATACATCCATACTTTCACATTTATAATGTCAGTGGGATTTGTAATTTTGATGTGTAATGACGTTGAAATAAGACCATTGAAACTAAAGGCAAGGTCTAAAATATATTTCAATATATATATTTATCCATGGTATTGGTAGGTTCCCTCTGTACCCTGAGGATGAAGGCGTATTTGAGCGCGAGCCGGACGGCTCGGGAGCCACGCCCACTGCGCCGCGCACACCCGACTACAACAGGTAAGCTTACAGCTTTTCTTTTGGTAAAAACTAATGAGACAAAGACGCTCTATTAAAGAAAAAAGATGTATGCCCATGACCAGTGGCGGCCTTAGGGGGTGGCAAGCAGGGCAACCGCCCGGGGCCTCGCTTTTGCAGGGGCAAAAAAGTCTTTATCATATATGTATGTGTATCTTGCGCCTCACACTTAAATATTATCATTGCAGCGATACACAGAACTTTTTGGAGTAAAACAAAGTTCAAGGCATCACTGCTTTCGCGTTCATTACTTTGAGACTTTCGATGGTTAGTCTCAACAGCCCTGTAATTCCGCTAGCTGCTGCAGTACCCTTCAAACCGGAACACGATAACGTTTACACATTACTGCTGGGCGGCAGAATATCTGGTACCTCTGGAAAAATTGGTTGAACAATTTGATTTTTAAACCATAATACCTAAAACCTAGCCGTGTTTGAGCTTAGTGGGTGGGGCGTGGAGCCGTTTTTTTTAAATTGTAAATGTATGTACTGTGGTGTTAGGCGGTCGGTGTCGGGCGAGAGCGGCGCGGGAAGTGAGTGCGGTCGCGCGCGGGCCGAGCCGCTCGCGCACTACCTCGCCGATTACAACAACATCAACAACAACCTCAACATACTCGACATGGACGACGACGAGATCAAGATCGAGACCAGGCTTGAGGTACCTTTACTGACTGTTGTATAGACTTGTCATCTCGTTTAGTCGACGCCACACGTCAACAAAACGCTAGCCTTTATTTTGCTCAACGTTTGAGTATTGCCATACAACGCGGCAATGGGGTCAGCGTTTTGGGAACTATTCCCATTGATAGCGGCCTTTTAAAGTAGTTATCATTATTAGTTATTATTATAAATGTTGCTTCTTTTATTTAATTTGCTTATTTATTACCTTGAATAAAAATCCGTACACGGCGTGAATAACTTGACAAGTCGTCGGTAAACAACTTGATATGTCATTTTTTTGTTGTTGATTAAAACGTTAATTTATTATTATACTTACATTATTATCTGAAAATTCCGATTAAATTACTTAGATACGTATAAAAATTATATTATAAAAGGATTAAAAAAAAGATTTACCAATAATATGTAAACTTAAAATGGCTGCCCTGAAAAGTATGCATTTTCGATTTGTCAATGTATTTACGCCGTATTTAGTGGTAATTTTTAACAAATTTAATTTTTAGTACCAAGAAACCAATACTTTTCTTTGTTGTTTTCTTGTTTGTTCTGTGTATGGGTGTTCTGTTGAATATTACAATGTTAAGGGCCTATCGAGTGCATTTCTCTAGTCGATTTTAGGTATTCTGTGCGCTCCGTGTGTGAGTGCGCAAGGCACACGAGCGAACAGCTAGTACCGCGCGCCGCCGTCGGCGCCACGCGCTACAGGCATTGTCGATACACATACGGCGGCGAAATGAAAATCGGTTTGAGCTAAATACTTAAACGGCTAAGTAGACGAACTGGATCAACTATTTTGCCGCTTATATTAGTAGACTGGTGGCCGAGTGGTAACAAGCTGTATGAGTACGGCCACATAGTCACGGGATCGAAATCAACACCATATTAATACGGAATATTATTTTTGCACACAAATTTTGTTGATAGGTATTTTAAATAAATATAATACATAAATATTTCGTTTTTTTTAAATACATTATAATACGATTATTTTTGTATACTTATTATTTTTATAATACGTTTTATTTTTATTTTATTTTTTTCTTATTAGTGTTACATCTCCCGTCTGTTTTTTATGTTCTCTATTGTATTTTTTCTTTTCTTGGTTGCTTGGAAGAGATCGCTGTTAGCGATAAGGCCGCCACTTGTGGCACTAGTTCATAAGGTTCTTTATTCTCTGTACTCTTTTCTATTTATGATGTCCACAATAAAGAGTTATATCTATCTATCTTATTTTTTTTAACCGACTCGATTTTAAATGGAGGAGGTTCTCAATTCGACAATTTTTTTTTATGTAAAAGTAATAAATCGATCGAGTCACTCTCCTGATGATAAGAGATAACGCTTGTCCATGACCATTGTAGCGATACCCAGAACATTGAGTAACAAAACAAAGTCCAGGGCATCGCTGCTCTGGCACTCATTACTTTGAGACTAGATGGTTAGTCTCAACAGCCCAGTAATTGCGCTAGCTGCAATACCCTTCAAACCGGAACACAGTAATGTTTACACACTACTGCTTGGCGGCAGAATATCTAGTACTGCGGTGGTCTGTACCTACCTAGACGACCTCCTGCTAATTCCGCCAATTATGAATCGATTTTGATGATTCTTTTTTTTGCTTGGTTGATCCATACTTCAGAGATGGTCCCATATATTTTTTATCGAAATCGGTCGAGCAAGTAAAAAAAAATCAACACAAGTATTAAAAAACCTCGCTGTTTCATTGAAGCAGTGCGTTTAGTTGGCCTAAGGGTCATGGAGTAGGTTTTTTGTTTGTAAATTTGTGTATTTCTTTTTATGTAACTGAACATTTTTAATTCCCTATTTTATCTATTGAAAATAATTAATTTATTATAACACTATGGAACCTAAGAATATGACATACCGTAAGCAACTCCTACGATACACCTCACTTTTTTCCTTTCCACTGACGAATAATAAACGACGAAAAAGTATTATTATTTTGACTACCCAGTCAGCACGTTTGCGTCATGAGTTGTATGGCATGGGTTCGATTCCCACCGAGGGCAAATTTTAATGAGAAGAACATAGATGTTTGTTTTGTTTGGGTGTTTATGTATACTTTAGTATGTTCATAATTGATTGATTCAAAATAATGACGTGCATAATTATTAAAAAAAAATAGTTTATTACTTTACCCATGGCTTTACTCGCATATCCATTTTGGAGAAGTCATTTAAAAAATACTAAATTAAAATAAAATAATAATAAATATTTCTTTTTTAGTAGAATATAGCTTTATGGCATGGGTTCAATTCCCGAATTTTTTTGTGAAAAACATAGATGTGTGTTTTAATTTTTGTTGGCGGCCATATTGGATCAACTTTAAAGTATTCTCCATTCTACTAGTCAATCCCATTCATTTCATTTTGATACCTATATTGAGGTTGTAGTGAAAAAATATGTAATCTGCCATTTTGTTGGCGGCCATATTGGATTTGCTTTTTTTTATTATAATCTATTCTACTAATCAAGCCCTTTCATTTGATACCCATATTGATGGCATTGTGAAAAAATATGCAATCCGCCATTTTGTTAGCGGCCATATTGGATTTGCTTTTTTTAAAGTTTACTCTATTCTACTAGTCAAGCCCTTTTATTTGATACCCATATTATAGGAGTGGTGGAAAAATATGTAATCCTCTAGTTTGATGGCGGCCATATTGGATTTGCTTTTTTTTATTATAATCTATTCTACTAGTCAAGCCCTTTCATTTGATACCCATATTGATGGTATTGTGAAAAAATATGTAATCCGCCATTTTGTTAGCGGCCATATTGGATTTGCTTTTTTTAAAGTTTACTCTATTCTACTTGTCAAGCCCTTTTATTTGATACCCATATTATAGGAGTTGTGAAAAAATATGTAAGCATCTATTTTGATGGCGGCCATATTGGATTTGCTTTTTCATTTATTTTATTTATTTATGCTCTAATGAAACAGCGAGGTTTCGGAGTAAACGAAAATGTCATCGACGTATACAATTTTTATATTTATGTTGATTTTTAAAAATTGCTCGACCGATTTCGATAAAGTTTATATGAGACCACCTCAGAAGTATGGATCTATCAAGCAAAAAAAAAATTATCAAAATCGATTCATAATTAGCGGAATTATCGCGTAACAGACAGCCCCGTTGGCTCATTGGTAGTATATCTGCCTTGAGAGCTGTAAGGCGTGGGTTCGATTTCCATTCAGGGCAAACATTTTGTGAATAAACAAATGTTTGTTCTGTGTCTAGCTGTTCTGTATGTATTATAAGTATGTATTTACAAAAAAAAGTATTTATGTATTCTATCAGTAATCTGACTTCCATCACACAAGCTCTGCTTAGTTTGGGGCCAGATGGCGCTGTGTGTAATGTCCTACGATATTTATTTATTTATATTTATTTAACATACATATACATTTTTGTAGCGATGATAGCTCAGTGGTTGACGCGGTCGGTTCGCATGCCGAAGGGCGTGGGTTCAAACCTAACAATGAGCTCGAGCTGCCGGTGAAGGAAAACATCGTGAGGAAACCATAGCGTGGTGGTAGCGTACTCTCTAGTACTCGGCTGGCTAGCTACCACACGAGAGTTGAAAATATTATGTCCCCAAGCATCTAACCATGAGTTCTGGCAGCCTCACTTGAGAGCCAGTTCCATTCCAGGCTAGGTGTGCTTTACCATCTTCGACCACGCCTTCTCTTAACATCAGGTGAGCTGTGGTCAAACATAGCCTAGCACAGTGGTTCTCAAACTTTTTTGGTGTCGGAACCCTTTTGGGAAGCAAAATACTTGATGGAACCCTATAATAAAACAATACTTTTTAAAAGTGTGTTCTTTAATAAAGAATCTTTATTAATAAGCATAATAAAAGTACAATGTAACAGTTACTAATTATTACTTACTTTACCATATGGCAAGTACAATAATAGAAGATATTAAAAAAAAGTAACTAATGGGATTTGATAAACAAAAAGCAAAAATAAAATGAGAAATTTAAAAATTGCGTTGTAAACAATCTCGACTTTATTTTTTAAAGTTAGAGTCGAAAGTCGCTTGTTGACAACTATAGCGTCTAATTCAGAGGCGGCTTTTATCAAAGGGACAGCGCGCTCACAAGTATACAAGTATACATGTTGATTTGTAGCGATGATAGCTCAGTGGTTAGCACGGTAGGTTCGCATGACGAAGGGCGTGGGTTCAAACCCCAACAATGAGCTTGAGCTGCCGGTGAAGGAAAAACATCGTGAGGAAACCATAGCATGGTGGTAGGGTACTTTAGTACTCGGCTGGCTAGCTACCACCCTCAAGTTGAAAATCTGCCGCCAAGCATCTAACGGTGTGTTCCGGCAGCCTCACTTGAGAGCCAGTTCCATTCCAGGCTAGGTGTGATTTACCATCTTTGGCCACACCTTCACTTGACATCAGGTGAGCTGTGGTCAAACAACTAGCCTGTCAACCATTAAAAAAAAAAAAATACCAAACTTATGAGATATTGTACCAGCTATTGTAACACATGTTTATACAAATAAATAAATAAATAAACCTATGCGCGGCCGCGGAGTCAAAACGTTCGACCAGAGACAGGTGTTTTGATTTTTTTTTCTAAATTCTTGCGGAACCCCTACAGAGGTATCGCGGAACCCTAGGGTTCCGCGGAACACACTTACAGTATAGCAGACCTAGCATAACAAACCATTACAAAAAAAAATTGTCGAATTGAAAACCTCCTCCTTTTAAAATTGACAGCCCTGTATGTCTGCTCCAAGGCGTGGGTTCGATTCCCACCCAGGACAAGCATAAACAAATGTTTGTTCTGTATCTGGATGTACTGTATGTATTTACAAAAAAAGTATTGAAGTATTACCTATCAGTTATCTGACTTCCATAGTACAAGCTTTGCTTAGTTAGGGGTCAGATGGCGCTGTGTGTAATGTCCTATGATAATTATATATTATTTAATTTTATTATAATTTATAAAATCGAGTCTGTTAAAAAAACAAAATAAAATACAACAAAATTTGTGTGCAAAAATAATCTTCGAGTGTTGGTTAGTTTCGATCCCGTGACTGCGGATTAGAATCGGGTACCGATACCATTCGGCCACCTGTCTATGTCTACAAGTGGCAAATTTGTTGATCCGGTTCGTTTACTTTGTGATCGTACGTAAAAGCAACCTCAACAGCGACACAACCTCCCCGTCCGACAGTCGAAGCGGTACTAAAGCGGATAGGGGAACAGCGTGGTAGCTCTGCTTAGAATGGACGAAACGCGCAAAAATTTAGGTATTTCCTTCGTTTGTTCAAGCAAAATCATATTTTGGTAATTTTTATGTAATAACTATTTAGAGAAAATGTAATTTTATTGTTATACAAAGCCTGATGACTTTCCGTGCAGTATTTACGCCGTATCGAGGTTTTCTATAGATTGTTTGGGGTTACTTTGGATTTTTTTTCTATCGAGGAAACTAAAAGTAATCGTGTTTCTAAATTAGATCACATATAGATTGGATCCTTAAATATCTTAAACATTAACCTCATAAATGATGTTTTAGTAATAACGAAAATACAACGAAACAAACAGTTCCAAATCCACTCGATACCGGCTTAAGGTATTTATTTAAAAAAAATATTTATGTATTCTGTAAGTTATCTGACTTCCATAGCACAAGCTTTGCTTAGTTTGGGATCAGATGGCGCTGTGTAAAAAAAACTTTTTTTTTCTCATTTGGTCATTCACCAAGTCTATAAACACTACGGATTCTGTAAATTTTCTTTTGGTTCTTATTGGAAATAGTGTTTTTGTACCGTCAACGTTGTGTTCACTGCTCATTATAATATATTTTTTAATGGTTAAGTACCTTTCTCTACGCTAATGGTTATTGGGAGCGAAAGTGAAACGGAGCCGAAGGTCAAAGATATCACTTTCCATTAAATTTATGTGCTGTCAGATTCATCACTATCCATTAACTCGCCCAGTGCTCGTCTCTGGTTAAAGATATCAAGAGTAGCTTGGTGTTTGACTACAGCTCACCTGATGTTAAGTGAAGGTGTGGTCGAAGATGTTAAAGCACACCTAGCCTGGAATGCAACTGGCTCTCAAGTGAGGCTGCCGGAACGCACCGTTAGGTGCTTGGTTGTTTACGTTGGGTTCAACGCTAGAATAGAATATAATTATTATGTATTTTATTGTGTACAACTGTACAATATCTATACTATTATAAAGAGGAAAGATTTGATTGTTTGTAATGAATAGGCACCGAAACTGCTGGAACGATTTCAAAAATTCTTTCACCGTTGGGAAGCTACGCTATCCCCGGGTGACATAGGCTACTTTTTCTTCCTGTATTCTCGCAGAACGGGAACTATGCAGGTGAAACCGCGAGGCAATTTTCTTTCTTTCTTTCTAATTAAAAAAACATTGTAATTCAAGTTTTCGTATATTTTCTATCGAATAAGTATGTATTGCTCGGAGCTTATTTTAAGGTGACGGGTATGGAGAAACACGAAAAAGATGTGTTTTTACTAACGTTTTCTGACGTTACCATATGATGTGCCAGGTTTGAAATTAATAAATCATGTAATACATATCCTCAATTAGTGCAAGATGTTTCAAAATGCTTATTTTTAACAGTCGGAACTATTTTAAAATATTTTTGAAAAACTATTACTTCAGCACTCTGAGCTTGTATTTTTCATAAGCGTGAGAAGTTCATTTTGTATTTAACTTGAGGTAAGATGTTCGAAATATTAGCACGTTTTGCTTGATGTTTCGTTTGTTTCGGTGAGTAATAGAATAATAAAGTTATAGAGATATATACTGTTAGAGCCTGCTAAAAAATATTCTTCCGAAAATGCACGTTGCTCGCAGATTATGACTAGGCACTAGCGGAGTATTAGACTAGATAGTAGCGTTAGGCGATGCGATGTTGCATGCCCGCCCGCCTCGCAAACTGACGCGGCGCGGCGGCGCGGCGTGCGCTACGTTGCCAGATTTCATCTTTTTTCATTGACGAGGTAAAATAAAAGCTTTCATAGCGCGTGCGTCTGTTGTGTATCCAGTGTTATTTACATATATGATTGTGATTTGCGAGAAAGATAAATACTTTGCCGTGTTTTTGACACTTTTGTGACTTTGAGCAAATAGAGATGTGAGAAACTTTGTTATGTTGTGAGTCACGCTTTCAGTGATCTAAATCTATACGATTTATACAAAGAATTATGCAACACGGTCGCTTTATACAGCCGTAATAGTTGAGTGTGATAAAAATAAAAATGGGAAACAAGAGAGGACAAAAACCAAAGTTATCATTGAAATTGATGCGAAAACGTATATCGCGCCTAGCTATTGCTGGAAGATCAAGAGTGCAGGAAAACCAGCAGGTCCTTGATACTGCAGATGCCACAGAGTAAGTACCTAAACGTTTTTGGATAGGCACCACACCCTAGCCAAGTGTCCATCTCCGCGTTTTATAATACATAGACCTTTTTACTCTAAACACAGTTATTGTCTAGAGTAGCACTGTTACAGAGACTTTTTGTCACAGTATAACTACCTACTTTGATATCGGTTTTGTCATGGGAATAGTTACAAGTATATTGTTATTACATGTAAATACATTGTTAATTAGAACATTATCATGTATGTCAATGTCAATTAGGTATGTCAGTTAAAACATGGTTTGCATAAGCAAACTTTTTCAATAAAATAAAAAAAACGATCCTAAATCAAGTAAAGGTTTTAGAGCTGCAAAGCTTATTCAAATACCTATTCTATTAATTTATATATTTTTGGTACATTTGTGTTAAGGTTTTTTATAAGAAATAACTTATCTTATAAATTATTTAAATAATATAATTATGTATATGTAACCTATAGGTATAGTACTATTATTTTTTTCAGGGAACTTAAAACCCCTACGTCGGAAACGGCACAAAGTGATGCACAGAGCAGTTTCAGTGCTGTTACTTGTAACATGTAAGACAGTTCATTTATTAATCTTATTGTAAATTATTACTTATTGTAATCTTTTTGTAAAATATTATCGTTAGTTAGGATTGCAATTCATCAAAATCCTCGTCCTTCGAATTTCAAGTTTCTATGTATAGTGGTTTAGGCTGTGCATTGTTTGACTTTATTTCCAGACATAGCTTTTTATAGTTATAGATGTATATCATAAAACTGCATTTTTTTATTTACAGAGCCAAGGAAACAAATTATGGAAGAAGAATAATAAACATATCTCAGTTTTTTAATCAACTTCAAAAAATCTCATGTCATGGTCCTCTAAATTGTGGCCTAGCATCAGTAGAAATAGTATCTGAAACTAAAGTTGGCCTTATTTCACTTTTTAAATTAAAGTGCAAAATGTGCAATTTAACTTTTTTAGTCAGAAGTGATAATGCAGTTGATGAAATGGACATAAATACTGGCGCAGTAGCTGGCGCAGTTGCAATTGGGTGCGGTCACAGTCAACTTACAGAAATATCTGCTGCTATTGGATTAAATCCTATGAGCAAAAAAGTGTTTTCAAGCAAACTAGAAATTATAAACGAAAAATGGGAAACTGAGTTACTTAAATCAATGAGTGAAGCTGCCGAAGAAGAGCGTTGCTTGGCTATCAAAGAGGGAAGGGTGAATTCGAACGGCATTGCTATTATAGATGTTATAGCTGATGGGTGCTACGGTAAAAGATCTTATAAAAGAAATTATTCGTCACTGTCAGGAGCAGCTGCCATAATAGGGAAGAGATCGAATAAAATATTGTACTTGGCCATAAAAAATAAATATTGTTCTATCTGTGCGGTAGCAGAGAATAAAAATCAACAAGCGAAGGACCACACTTGCTACAAAAATTATTCAGGTTAGTTATTAATTATTTTCATTTCAATTTTAGGTTCAAATTTGTTTTAACATATATATTTTAAAACAGTCAAGGGCGGCTTGTTTGACTAGGATAATTTTACTTTGTAATGCCCTTAAATGCCAACTAAATAAATTTATAGTTATGTAATAACGATAATACCTAATAACTTCATAGCACCTGCTCGACAATGTCAAATATTTGTATGCATATCACGTAATCGCAGCGTAGAGCAGGTATACTATAATGATGCGCGATCTGATCTAAGATTTTAATTGTATTTTGCAAATTTTTTATATCTTTTAGGTCCATCTACGGGAATGGAATCTGAGATCTTAGCGGAAGGCTTTAAAAAAAGTTTGGAGATGCACAATCTGATCTATGGCAGATTGATATCAGATGGAGATGCGAATACTTATTCAAAAATACTACAATCACGACCGTATGACAATTTGACTGTAGAGAAAGTAGAATGTCGCAATCACTTGCTTAGAAATTTTTGCAACAAGTTGGCCGCCTTACCTACTGACACGAAGTATATTTTAAAGTATAGAAAATATGTAACAAAGAAAAGAATTTTATCTGCAAGAAAAGTCATCATAGAAGCAATAAAAAAATATAAAAACACAGATAATGTTACAAGCTTGTATAATGACATAATTGCTGCACCTGATCACGCATTTGGCCTTCACTACAAGTGTAAAGAATATTTTTGCTCCAAAACTAAAGAAGTCGGCGAAGATAATGACGTAGATAAAGATATGTTCTCTAATAGTATATGGCAAAAAATTAAAGTGATTACCACTCAACTTGCAGCCCATGCAAGGAGTTTAATTTTGGACATTGACAGCAACGCGGTGGAGCGCTATCATAGCATTGTAGCAAAATTTGTAGGTGGCAAGCGTGTAAACTTTAGCCAACGCAACCAATATCAAATGCGATGCAATGCCGCAGCATTATCTTTTAATACGGAAAAACCTTTATCTTTGCTACATAAATCTGTAGTAGGAAGAAGTCCGCGCAACGAAATTAAAAGGCTTGAGGAGAAAAGGTTGAAAAGCCGGCAGCTGGCTCGAAAATATTTGAGAAAAAAGAAAAGGTTATTTCACATTCAAGATACAAGAAATTATGGTGATGATTGCTCAAAACCAGACATGGATGAAGATATGATGGCGGCATCTAAAAGAGTGTTTCTACAAAATTTAGAAAAAACTAGCGAAGAAAGGAAAGAAATTACCAAAAAAACTGTTTTACAAAGTGGAAGTAGCGAATGGCTAGAGTTGCGTCGTAACCTTTTAACGGCGTCTAATTTCGGACGTGTAATTAAGCGGCGAATGGATATTAGCTGCCACAATATGGTCAAAGATATTATATATAAAAGATCAATCGACCATGTGCAATCGATAAAACACGGGAAAGACAGTGAAAGTATCGCCCTCGGACAGCTGTCCAAGCAAGAAAATGTTGAGATTCGTCCATGCGGATTGTATATAGATCCGGATGTGCCATATTTAGGCGCTACGCCAGATGGCATAATAAGTGAGGACACGATAGTAGAGATTAAGTGCCCTAAAACATCATTTAATATTGGAGTGGAGAAAGCCGTAGAAGCAAACAAACTTCCTTTCTATAAGAAAAATAAAGATGGCGTCCTAGAAATAAATAAAGGTCACTATTGGTATTATCAAATTCAGGGCCAGCTCCACATCACCAGGAGAGAGAAATGTTTATTTGGTATTTGGTCAGGAAGTCATTTTCCAATAAAAACGGAAATAATTAAAAGGGACGATGAATTCTGGTTAAATAAAATGGAAAAAAAAATTAAAGATTTTTATCACGATTGCATGTTACCAGAATTAATTGATCCGAGACACACACGAAAAATGTGTATAAGAGACCCACACTACATTACTGAGGCTATTCAGAAAAAAAATGAAGCAAAAAAAAATGCCAAAAAAAGGAAGGTGGATTCAGAAGCAGACCAACCGTCTACGAGCACAACTCTGGCGACAGGACATAAAAAAAGAAAAAATGCGGTGTGTGGTGTTCAAAAATAAATATCAGGCGAGATTGCCGTAAAAGTAATCCTTTTTGAATAAAAACAATTGTAATATAAACTTTGCTTGCTTTTCAATTATGTATTTTTGTACCATACCTGACTCTCAGAAAAGTACGATGTGATTTCTCTGAACTTACATTACTCTATGACAAAATTAAAACTGCGCGCCTACGCCATCTGTCAATACAGTAGACAGCGTGACAGATCGTACGCGCATGCGCCGCCTATTTGGTTCAACTTGAATCGAACAGATGGCGGTGTAGTAAAATAGTAGTACTATTATTTATTCTGTGGCTAAATTGCCAAGAATTTTTCTCATTACCCGTCGCCTTAATTTTGACTGGTGTTGCAGTGGTCGGGCGGTGCGGGGGGAGGCGCGGGCGTGGTGGGCGGTACGCGGTATTCCTCAGGGGAGTCCCCGCGCTCCACGCCGGTGCACGCGAGGCACAGCGTCGGAAAGAAGAAACGGAAGCCACAGGTTTGTGACTGAAGCTTAGTGAAACTACCCGTCTATTACGGGAAGAGACGTTAACGTGTGCTTGTAGTACCTTTTGTTCTGGCTAGGGTCTACAAGTACTTACGCGTTACTCGCACACGTTACTGAGATGCAATATGACATAACACCTAGCCTATCAACCATAACAAAAAAAATTGTTTGGTGTTTTTCTAGTAAGGCATTATTTTTGATTAACTATATTCGATAAGCCAGCGACAAGAATATTAGCTAAAAGATAGAATAAGAAATATATTTAATCTAACATTATCTATGTCTGCTTGTAGACTGAAAATGAATTGATTTGATTGATATGTTTTTTACTATAATTTTATTATGTAAAAATGTAATCAATATTTTTGTTCAAAATGTAAATATACTTATTGTTAGTTAGTACTTAGTAGTAGGTAGTTTTAGTGTTTTTTTGCATGCCGTACGGCGAAAATAAGAAACGTAGAGTCAAAACGTTTGGTACATACCAAAGGAAATTCCACTATGATTTGAAGTAATATTAAATATACCTATAGGTATATACTCGCATACAAACAGACTTCTGCGTTTATAACGTTATTGAGAAGTGAGATGTTTATTATTCGAGTATACAATATTCATAGATTAGTATTGTTGTTGTAATCTCATCTGTTAGAAAATAAGTGTTTGTTGCTTTCTTTCTTTATAGATGAGATTATTGTAATGTGGGTTGGATTGTGTCGCACAGGACTGGCGCACGAAGGGCGCGTACCGGGCGGTGGATCTCGACGCGCCCTCGTCCGACGACCCCGCGCCTGAGGCTCCCAGGGAGCCGCCGCTGCTACCAGATGAAGGTACCACCTACCAACTATCATATACTAACAAATACAGAACTATAAACTTGGCATGCACCACGCGGTGTTACCCGCTACATGTTTTCGAAAGGTAGCCTATGTGTTAATCCACGGTCTCAGCTACCTCCATATCATCCAAATTTCATTCAAATCCGTTTAGTAGTGCTCCACCGTAGACCGCATCTTCGCTTAACATCGGGCGGGATGGCGGTCAAACGCAAGCCTACTATAAAAAATAAATAAAAAAAAAAGTAGTTTTTGCATGAAAGAGTAACAAACATACATCCATACATTCTTACAAACTTTCGCGTTTATATATTATAAACGCGTATAAGTAGGATAAACCTCGGAAATCGCGATATAAACTTATACTATACAAAGTCATTTGTAATTATAATTTGAACGGCATGTTCAGTACATTAAATCTAACAACTTTTGTTCTCCTCGTGTTGATAATTCGTATTTTTTTTCTCTCATACAACATTAAAAAAAATTATATATGTATGTCCGGTCTAAACAAAATTGGCTCTATGCAAAAAGCGCGCGCGCATTCTGCGACGCGTGCCGGCAGCAAACGCGATGACGTCAATCAAGGCCAAAGAAAGGGGTTGCGGGGCGGGGGGCGGCTACTCGCTCGATACTGCTATGAATGAAGCGTCTACGCAATAATGAATAGCTAAAAAGTGTTAGTGTACGACAAAAAGTTTTTTTTTGGGATGTGCATTGTGTTTTGGCCAAGCCAAGGACAAGGGTTGTTTCTTTTAATGTATTAAATATGCTCTTAAAAGGATGCCGACAGATTAACAGTAACCCTGTATACATTTAGTCAAAGGTCACAGAGCTTTTTTGTATAGAACAGTTGTTTTTTTTGTGTTGTTCCCAAGTTGTTGTTCATAATAATGTGTACATTTCGAGCCTTCGTTTCGTCATAGTACACCCCAAAAAAATTAACCCAATTATGGGTGTAACTCGTAATCTGTAAGTAAACGTTATTTTAAAGATACAGCGGGTCAATTTGTTTTACTTAAGCGAGATTACTCACGTTTAATTATGTCGGATACTGCCCCATTTTTTTTTCCATTTTCACTTAGTTCTAGAACTGCCTTTATCGCTACCGGTATCCACGACTCCTGCAGTGGAAGACACCCCACTGTCCCTTCCCCTGGTGGAAGTGGAAGCGCCGGCACCCGCGGCAAAGGCTGCGCCTGCGTCGCCGCCGCCGCCTCCGCCGCCGTTGCTCAATGGCGATCTTAAGCCGCCTCGGAGAGAGAGCAAAGGATTCAGGTAAATTATCTTGTTTATTGTTTAACACGTCATTATTTATCACTACAATATTTTCGAAGTAAACGAAGCCAATTTCACGGTTCCAAAAACCTGTACAAAACAATTTGAATCTACATACTTTCATTGTTCGAACGGCTAAAGCGTGGAAAACGTTACGCGAATGGGTGTTCTCGGATAGATACAATCTATATCTTCTCTCTTATAGTATCTTCTAGGCTAACGTGTTCCATCGTAGATCGCATCTTCACTTACTTCTTTGCTTGTTGCGATCAAACGCAACCCTATTCAACATAAAAAAAGGAAATTTAAATTTATTTAGAAAATAGGGTTGCAACTCACCGGCGACATTAAATTTGCGCCAAATATTTAATAAACATTTGTATGGTTGCAGGATAGGGTCGGCGCGGCGCGTGACGGAGGCTCTCTTGAACGGGGGCGTGGCATCGGCGCGTAGTACGCTTCCGCCGCGTGGTACGCTTCCGCCGCGGCTGCGCACCGGCGACGGAGACCCTGACTTCGGCACACCAGTCTAGTGAACTGCGCACACTCTTACGTATAACGTATTTAATTTGACCCTAACCACAGATTATCCCCTCACAGACTCTTCCACAATATCGTTGGCAACCAATATAATGAAAATTATAGTGAAAAATATAATTAACAGGATTCAAGTTGTCATAAAAAAATCATCATCATCATCAACCTGTTGTAGTCCACTGTTGGACATAGGCCTCTCTCAAGACACGCCACTCAGACCGATTTTCGCCTTTTCTGGAGTTGACCGTTAGGGCGACTACACACAAACCTATTAGGTATAAAAAAACGAACTTCAATTGACAACACTTTATTTGTAACATAAAAACAATGTACAAACATCCAGTAACAACAAATATGGACTAAAAGTTTAAGGAAAAAAAAAACAAGAAAAAGTTAACGTATTTCGCAACAGCAACGGCCTCAACAGCAGCCGAGATACTGGCGAACTTAGAAGCAACCGCAGGTCATCCTTATGAGAAGCGCACTTCACAGCTTGTTGAAATGTTTATCTATTTGGTGGCGGCATCAAGATAGATTCTTGTTCAAAAGTTCTTACCTATTAGTAGTTTTATCACGGCTAGCCACAGTTTTAACTTGCCGCGAGTTATACCGCTGCTGCCGCTGCTACTGCTGCGGCTATGTATGGTAGGTTTTATTCGCAAAATCACAAAATGCATATATCACCAAAGCCTGAGATAAGTTTTGGCTTTAAGAAAGCGCCAATAAAAGCGATTTTTCAGATGAATGTTTTGGCCAACGCTAATTATCTAAATAATTTAAATGAGGAATACGTAGGGGGTAATCTGTGGCCGTAACAATGTATTCAGCGAGTCAACGCACTACACGTGTACACACCGATTACTGTGACCGTTAGGTGAGCTCAGTTAACGTCCAGAATGTTGAAATTTAATAATTCTAATCTAAATAAGAAGAGTCAATGTATTGCGCCCGAGATAAAGAATATCGATTTTAAAGTTTATCTTTTAACCATGTAATTCTCAGACTAAAATTCCGAATACTTTAAAAGGAGACGGTATATTGCATGTGCTGGTATAGTAATACATAACTTGTCTCGCTGCGTTCTTGTTGATTTTTGACTGAATTGATTGAGATCTCAAAAACTAATACACTTATCTGTTATTATCGAGAACGACATTTCTTTTTATCTTAACAAAATTTGTACGAAATGGAATAGCAATTTTTCCCCTTGATAGTGTTGTATCAATGACTTAGATATTATGAAATGTAGGATAACGCTGATCTCCAGGCGAAGTTATCGGCCTACCAATAGTTGTTAGGATATCCGCTGTCTGACGCTGAAGTTGTTTTACTTTGAGCGCTTAATTTTTGATCAATCTCACAGATGAGAGAGTAGTCGCCGCGTAGTGTCGCGCTTGTCAGCGCTGTTATTGAATAAGGTTTATGCTTTCATTTAGTTTAATGGAGTTTTATAAAAACCAAGGCCCGGGTTGGACGCTTCAAATGGGGCTTCACTTGATGCTTTATGAGTATCCGACAGTCCAAATTTGCTGCGGTTTTTTGTGACGCAAGAATGCCCAAAGTATCCCATCAAAATATCATTTAATTTTTGTAATTAATTGTCATAGCATGAGTGAAGTTAGCGTCAAATAGATATTTACACAGTTTCTAATGTTATTATCTAAGTTGTATATCATAAGGTACATCATGGTATCCTACATAATATGAAAATTGTGCTGCTAAGATCTTTTAACCTTGTTGCATATGTAACTTTAAAACACAAAATAAAAATTTTGTTTTATTTTTTTTTAATTTATCATACGTATATAATTCGCGGGCAAGTCGGCTGGCAGTGTCGATCGGTTGAGACACGAATTATATCTTTCTTAGGGTTCTGTACCCAAAGGGTAAAACGGGAACCTATTACTAAAACTCCGCTGTCCATCCATCCGTCTGTCACCAGGCTCATGAACTATCTCATGAACCATGATAGCTAGACAGTTAAAATTTTCACAGAACTAATACTAAAAAACAGAATAAAATAAATATTTAAGGGCTCCCATACAACAAACGTGACTTTTTTTCCGTTTTTATAGATAATGGTACGGGAACCCTTCGTGCGTTAGTCCGACTCGCACTTGGCTGATTTTTATAAATAAATTTAAATATTTTCCGTCAATTTGTCTTCTTCTATTTGACACTGGACTCCGCCGAGTTTTAGTTTGAGAGTTAAGATAAAAATGACTTGCATAGTTTTGGTATTCTCTCTGTTCTATAAACGGGATATATTAGTTGCCACGTTCTTCCATGCCACGTTAACTCGCTAGAAAATTATCCACAAGGCATTACGGATCCATTATGGCATCCATTACGGAATGCACAAGGCATAGTTGTTGTTGCCAACTTGCTGATTGATATGGCAGATAACGCCCAAGTCTCACTAACATCGTTACCCGTCACATTAGCACGTGGATTTCTGTCCTGGTGCCAACGTGCAATACTTTATTTCATACGATATGTCTAAGTTCTTACATGAATGAACTTCTATGTAGAAGACTTAGGAAATTATATTTTTTTAATGGTTGTATCTAATTTTATATGTTTGTATATTTGGAACTCATTATATTTGTACGTTTTACGTCATTAAATAAATCTATGCGGTATGATGTCAATACATAATGTCAACAAAGTATTACGCAACATTCCTATTCTATCATTTTATTGATCGTAAGTCTACGTTAGAATGTAAATATATTAATTTATTGGATCATAAGTATAGTTCAATACATATTTGCTAAGTATGTATATTTTTTCAAAATTTTCATGTAGTTTCGTAGATATGATAACTTATCGAAAATATCGATATTTATAATGTAATATGAAGTTGCATTTTTTTTTGTTTGTGATTTTTATAAAATGTATGCTGGTTTTATTTGCGTATTTTTTTTTTCATTCGAACATTTGTAGAGGTACATTTTGTTATATTTTTTTTAAATATAAACAATATTTTTTTATATTTTATTGAATACATTAACCGTTGCATTCCTAGTTATGAGAAATGATGCTGTATGAAGTAGTAGGGATACTGGTTAGTAAATTGAAGCGGATGGTATGGCTATGACTAACTCTTGCAATGCTGCCTCCGTTCGATGTGTACCTCCAATGTGATTAATTTTTCATTGTCAGTAATAATACTAATTCGGTTAATAGTATAATTGTGAATAAAATAAAACATTCCAAAAGAAAAATTACGTTGAGAACGTAAAAAGTCAACAAGTTTTCTCATAAAGAAACTGTTACGTGGTGTTACGCGCGGCATGTCGTAGACATTTTAATTGTTCGCAAAAATGTACTTGACGACAATCGTGGGAGCATTTAATAATACATATCAAGAGAGTGCTCGTCGTGGTCGGAGGCGCGAACGACATCTGTTCAAGTTGGACCTCTGCCAATCCCGCATCACAAACGCGAGAGTAAACAAATTTTATACATTTGTGTTTTTATTTGACGCCTCTAAACAATATCGAAGCTTTATAATAATATGTGTTGTTTTGACTCGTCTATTTATTTGTTTAAATTATCAAATTTTACATAACCGTGTTAAATTTAACGTTTTATCTACCTATATGAACTGTACTTATAACGTTTTGTCACCTTACACTGACCTAAGCTTATTTTAGAAACGTTCGCTTTATGTTCTGCCTACGTTAAAAACTGATTTGTTTATTGATTTGCGTACACTAAAATATGTAAGAAATATGTAGGTATTGTACATTTTCAAACACTATAATTTACTATATGAACTGAACTTTAGGCTGATTTAATGTTTATATTCAAATTTATTAAAATATTTGCGATTGTTTATACAGTAGTGTGTAATAGAATAAGAAGTACCTAAGTACTTACACAGAAGATCAGACTTTTTATATTGAAGTCAAATTCAGTACCTAGTCATTTAAAGGTACAGTCAAACTAGAAAAGATACGGCTTCGCAAGCTCAAATTTATGATGTTGGTGTCATCGACTGGAAAATGGTAAAATTCCGCGCACGCTGCCTTCGCAGTGACTTTATTCATAGTTTGCAAAGATAGTGCATGCATTATGATTTTATATTTACAGGACGTTACGCCTATGTAATATAAATAATAAAATTTGTATAAAATGTGTTTTGTATTTTAATTGAAAGCATTTTAGATTATTTATTTGTGGTTGATAGGCTAGGTGTTTGACCACAGCTCACCTGACGTTAAATGACGTCGTGGTCGAAGATGGTACAACTCGCCTGACATGGATCTGGCTCTCAAGTGAGGCTGCCGGAACATACCGTTAGGTGCTTAGTAGCAGGATTTCAACTTGAGGGTGATTGCTAGCCAGTCAAGTACTCACCAGAAAATACCCTACCACAACGCTATAGTTTCCTCGCGATGTTTTCCGTCACCGGCTGCTCAAGGTCATTGTTGGGGTTTGAACCTACTCTTTTCGGCGTGTGAATCGACCGCACTAACTACCACAACCATTGCTTAAGTAAAGCAAGTTGTTTAAAAGATTTGTAAAGTTTGTTGATATGAACGCACCTTTACACAGCTTAGCTTGTGTTAAAAGGTTCTATTCCTGACGAGGTAAATATCTGAATGATGATAAATATACCTTAAATCATATCTTGTTATAACATAAATTAGTATATCTTGTCGCAATTAGCGCACTTTAGGTACATATTTTTACTTATGATGATTTGTAATTTCCCGCGCTAAGCGTACTTATAACTTTACTACAATGTGTCAACTTATGAAACAAAAGTACTAATATAGTAGAAAACCGTATTACAGTCATCCCCGGATTGGTTTCATCACAAAGACCCTAGCATCCGTCGCATATTATTTTATAATTTACTCATTCGATTTTAAAACACTTCTTTCTTCGTCTTCTTCTAGAACTATCCAGCATATAGCCAGCTGAATACATTCTGTTCTTTCCTAGTTACACACTAGGAAAGAACAGAAAATCAAGATATTTCTATATTAAATTTTATGTCGCACAAATAAAATTCTTATTAGTTAATAAGTCATAAACAATGCAAATTTATTGCTAGATATTCTACTGGTATTCAGTACTCATTATATCGGTCACAAAAATGACCCTACATACGTCATGATTATATTTGTGAGTTTTTTTATTATTTATCTCAAACGCAGGAGAGAGAGAACGCCGCTATCAAGTTTCTAAAAGTAGATCTGGAGCTGATTATAGTTTTGTAAGTATTTAAAAATAACGTATGTGGCAATACAACATCGACCTTATCGCCGAAAGCGAAACAAAGTAATACTTGTCATAAGCAATTGAGATTTAAAATAGTTTGACTACAAACAAAGAAAGAAAAAAGGTGGTCTCGATTCAGACGTTGCTACAGACGTTGCCCAATCATAAACAAATATGTTAACTTTTTTTTTTCTTTAGTTTTGGCGTTGCGTTTTAGCATTTGCCAGTATCAAGTATTTATATATTTTCAAGTTTCAAAAGATAAATAAGTGTCCTCGTAGCTAGTTATAGTCAAAGTCCAGTCTGTGTCAGTCAAGTCCAGTCATGCTTTAGTAAAGTAGTGGCGACTTTACTATAAAGCTTCGATGGAGATTTGGAAGCAACACGAAAAGTCATGTTTCACCACATTTATCATTTTCCCACACTTGCGCTTGTAATTCGGCACTTTATGAATAAAACACCGCCATTTTTATGCATAAACACTCGACAAAACACTAGTTTTGGAAAAAAATACAACGGAGCGACACGACTCTTCCCGCGTTCCCGCCAAAACCCATATGTTAACTTGTCGATCTCCGGTGGCAAATGGCAATGAGAGCATAAACCTTAATACTCTCAGTGCACACCTCTGTTGAATCAGTGCAGAATCTTCCATTTACACAAAACGTCTGGCTTCGCACAATATTTTGGGACAGTCGAGTTTCCTGTGGAATATCCTGTAGATTGTTCACAGGTTGTAGTGTAGTCTCCGATTATCATCAAACTAAACCTAATTAAAGTAGACCGAGTAATGCAGTTAGTTACTTTGGAGCATTTCGAGACTTGATTTAGCGTGTATACCGGCAACGACCGGGATTCGGCCGAAAGTCAAAGTAAAATTTGTCCAAGATGAACTTTTGTCAACTTAATAATGTAGAGGCTTTCCAATCTTGGGGCAAAATAGTAGCAGTTTATCTTTATCATAGTAGTTTTTACCTTATTTGCACTGTGCACACGGGAAGCGACTGTCATAGCATAGTGTCATACACAAATTATTATTATTACAACAGATTGAATGGCCAAGCCTATTTTTCTCTAAAATATAAGTTCTGAGGCAGATATTTACATTATTTAAGTGGTAAAAGATAGTTTACAATAATGGTTGTCAAAGTGTATGTTAGTGGCATTTCTGGGAATAAAGAGGCAAGTACAATACATATAAATTCCTTAGGACGACCGGGAGCCTTTTTAATTTCTTTTTATTTGTGCATTAAATCATTTTGGTTACGTGAATATTGATATTTATAGGTAAAAAAGCGACAGCAGCGAGTGTTAATGATATTAGATTCGAAAAACGTACAATATGATGTCATTGACATAACGGAACCAGGAAAGGAGTCCGAGAAAGATTTCATGCAAAACAAGTCTACGTCGAACGGAGGAACAGTCAGTGACCCAAACCCGCGGTCCCCGCTGCCACCGCAGCTATTTAACGATGAGGAATACTGTGGGGTTAGTACTCTAACTTGCCATCTTCACATCCAAGGGCATATCATGTATTTCATTATAAAAACCTTGAATGACTCTCTTTTAACACTTTTCAAGGTTTTAACTATAACATGAAGTGCAATATACCGATCGATCACTTTATAGAAATTGCATGTTTTTGTTTACTTAGCATACAAAGGAATGTGATGAGTCAGTAACTTCCAGAAGTACCTACCACTATTGTTGTTAATATTATGACTAATGGGGGTTATCAATATTGCAGACAAATTATTTTCTTCAATTAATAAATTTCTAAGGATTTAGACCAGAACTTAAACTAATAATTGATATAGTTGTAGAATAAAATAAATACACAGATTTATATTTCTCATAGTTTCGAAGAGCAATATTTTAATGGAACTTTTGGTTATATATTGTTTATTTAATGTGTAGTTATAATTATAGTGAGGTGATAAATTACATTTGTTGTAGAAAATGTATAAAAACTATCTAGAATCTCCAATATTAATAATTTCTATATTTTGTATTGGATTGCAGGATTATGATCAATTTGACCTCGCTAATGAAGTCGACACTTTGGAGCAATTTCTAAAGTTGGAGGTGCCACCAGAGCCTGCACCTGTTGAAAATGTCAAGGTATTCTGAAAGATATTTTTATTCATTATAACAAGTTGTTTTGACCTAATTAGCTTTAATTAATCTTATTTAACAACATTAAACAAGTTTTAGACTTTATTTAGAACTTGTTTTCACTTTTGTTATAGGTAAGAAATATTTTCTGTCTGCATTGTAATGTTGAGATGAAGCATTTGCAATTAGTATTATCCTTATGAAATTCACATTGCTAACCCTTAAAATATAAATGTAAATAAATAAATAAATATCGCAGGACATTACACACAGCGCCATCTGACCCCAAACTAAGCAAAGCTTGTACTATGGGAGTCAGATAACTGATAGAATACTTAAATACTTTTTTTTTTTTGTAAATACATACTTATAATACATATAGTACA
Source organism: Biston betularia (assembly GCA_905404145.2). Taxonomy (NCBI): domain Eukaryota; kingdom Metazoa; phylum Arthropoda; class Insecta; order Lepidoptera; family Geometridae; genus Biston; species Biston betularia. The sequence goes on from FR989868.1 coordinate 4,552,903, forward strand.
CCCAGACACAGAACAAACATTTGTTTTTGTATCACAAAATGCTTGTCCTGGGTGGGAATCGAACCCACGCCCCACAGCTCTTGAAGCAGACATGCTACCAAATGAGCCAACAGGGCTGTCGTAATGTGTAGTCATTGCTCATTTTAGTTTTTGTCTGTGAATGAAATAAATAAATAGAAGTATATAACAGAATAAGTCATAGGATTACTTTCCTTCAATAATTATTTGTTTTAAAAAAATAAATGGACATTTCACATAGAGCCATGTGGCCCAACTAAGCAAAGCTTATACTATGGGAACCAGATAACTGATAGAATATGTATAATTATATATTTTTTTTGTAAATACTTACCAAGCATCCAGACTTGGAACAAACCAACAAATTTATCACATAAATGTTTGCCCTGGGTGGGGATTGAATCCACACCCCACAGCTTAGAAAGCAGAGTTACTACCAAGTATTCTTACAAACCTTAGTTATGGAAAAGTTACAAATAAGAACTTATTTTTCAGGAGGCAACATTGAATGGCGACGTTAGCAAGGCATCTAAAGAAAACTCACAAGAAAGAGAAGCTACAGAGACTGACAAACCAGCTGAAGATGAGCCATCAAATGAGGAGAAAGAAAAGTCACCTGTCAAAGAGACAGAAGATAAAGTAGCATCTAAAGAGCCCACCCCTGCAAGAGATGACGGTGAAGAATCAGCGAAATCAGAATCTACGAAGGAAGCTAGCCCAGAAAAAGAAGGATCACCTACAAGGCAAAAATCAGTAGAAAAAGAAGGCACTCCTGCTAAAGAAGTCGAAGAGCCCAAAGCCATTTCAGAAGATGCTCCTACCGAAAATGAATCTGTCAATGAAAATGGCGCCGTCAGTTCTCGCGAACAATCCGAAGAAAAGGAAGCCGCAGGAGACGTTGAAAATGTGGAAAGGAAAAAGGACGCGTCAGAGTTACTCATTGAGAGTGAGATAGCTGCTACAGCAGATTAATTGACTGAAGATAACTTGCTTTACAGCTCAAAGCCCTTACTTAGCACTAAGCAAGCACTATTTACTAAGTTCTGTTATATTTGGTAACCCTTTTTGGCTTCTTTGATATAATTAGTCATTGTATATAATGCAAAGAAGTATTTGTTGAGAGCTCCTGTTTTGTGGCGATGTATAGTTACGTTATCTACAGTAAAAATGGCCTATTTACATAGTTATAAATGAAATGTTTCTATGAGGTTCTATGAGATCTAAGATATTTAACATGTTTTACCTTCATCAAAGCTTGTATTATTCAGAGTATTAATATTTTCTTTTTTTCTTTTATAACATTGGCAATATTTTCAATGAGATTTTCTTTTTAATTTAGTTATTTTATTGTGTTAAGTGAATGTAACTCATTAATTAGTATTTTCGTTGCTGCCATTGTTCTCTAATCAACTGGTATGTGTTGCAATATTCTAAGTTGCCATTGTTGCTCAACATATGCCAGAAACGGTATTATTTATTATCATTACCCACTGAACTGTATTATTTTTAGTTTACATGCACGCTTTTGGTTGTAATGAATTATTACGCTCATGACAAATTTTTATCATCAATCAATTTATTAATATTTAAAGACATTTTTTAACATTTTTCATATGAATTATATAAAATACGACAATATTGGCTTTTTTATTTTGCTCAGTAGATATTTTTACTGTAGGAATTTTGGGCTTTCAGTTTGAGCAAGATGTAAAAAATATCATTTATAAATTTTAGATCTAATAAATAGTTTTTGGCATTTATCTACCTATTGTAGTTAAACTAGGAAATAAAAATTAAGATTGCTATGCAACTAATATATTAGAAACGTTTGACGTTTTTCTACATTTAGGTAAGTAGTACAATTTGGAATAAGGCTAGTATTACTTTAATGCACTTCTATTGCAAAACAGGAAACGCATCGTTTTAATCCAACAAAAATGAATACTAGATAAATTTAAGCGAAAAAAAGAGATATATTTCAAAATAGTATTTGAGCAAATAAAATCTTCTTAACAATTTATGCTACAATACATTTAACTTAAAGTAAAATAAATAGTAATGGAATAACATGATATAAAATCTATTATGGAAATGTAAAACATTCAGGTATCTAATTCATTGTAAATAGTGTCTAATTTGACTATAATGCATATAAACAGCCTCTACGCTATCAGAGTTAAATCAAATAAAATTAATTTAATCTCTTTCTTATATTTGGTGAAGGGGGATTACTGAAATCTATCAATGGTTCTCCGGTGAAATCTGGTAATAGGGGTTCGACATTTAAATCTGGTATCTGTCGTCGTATTTCAGCGCCCGGTATTTCGTCTAAAAGGCAGGCTTGGACGTCTTTGTCCCGAGTGACGAGAGTCTGCCTCTTGTTGTTAAACTCTTCGACCAGGCTTAGGTTTCTCTTGATGCCGTCGACAATTTTGACGACGGAGTATTCTCCCATGGCGGCACCTTCCTGCAGCTTAGAGCCGGCTATCTTGGCCACCGAGGACTCCTTAACCTCGGTCGCCACTTGAACGCACCACAGTCTCAAGTTATTCAATACCGCCATCGGACCTTCGTACTCGTTCGGCACGATGCCATCTACTTCAGACTCGAAGAAAGAAAGCAGCGGAAACCAAATTCTTGTCCTGAAAATAAAAAAGGTTGTTCTACGATAAGTTTATAAATACCTACTGACAATACAAGTTTAAGGCTATATACATAATGTATGTGTGTCCAGCGCTACATTTGCGAGTAGGTGAAGCCCGTACATGAAATGTTTGATTCCGTATTTTTGTGTGTAAAAATGGATTTAAATACCGTTCTAGTCATGTCTAATTTTATTATTCTGTACACTATATCAACGGATAATTGACTGAATGTTCAAAATAGTTCAGTTAAAAATGAATGAATTATATAAATATATTGTATGAATAAATGTTTAGATATGATCTTTAATTACACCATATATTTTTTGTTTGGAAACAAATAGAATTCATGTTGATATATTTTAAACTTCAGAGCTCTTTACACGACTTGAATTGCCATTGGCATAAATGGTCCAAGAGCGAATGAGTGACATCATCAATAACCAATAAATTATTACATATATAATATATATAGGGTGTTTCTCTAGACGACGGACATATTTCAAGGGGGTGTTCAGAAAGCGATACTGGACTCAAATACGTCATAAAAACAATACCTTACAATTTGACCTAATTGTCCCACAAACTAATGTAATCAGACACATAACAAATCCAAGTAGGCATAAACAAATCTGGGCGTAAGCTATCTGTGCCTACACGTCGCGCGGCGCGGGCGCAAAGCTGCGGCGGCGTCTGAGGGGGTGGCGCGGGGGTGCGTGCGATTCTCGGGTCAACAGGTCACGCAGTCAGTTCGCCACCTGCGTTCAGCGCGATTACAACGCCGCACCGTCCCGCCGGGTCGCCGCCGCGCCGCATACCGCTCTCGCGTCGAGTGATGATTATTATTATTATTTATCGCTCATCGTGACGATTCCTTATCAATACACCAACGAAGAGTATTGAGATAATTAAGTTGTGTGTGTATGTACAAGAGTACTTTGACAAAATTCCATCCCGCGCGAATACCTAAGTACCTACTCAGGACGAGATATTATTTTTATTATCGGGTCATATTACGAATACGTGTACTTCGTTTAGTCGAACTATTGGACTGTCTCGAGAAATACCTACAGCTACAGCTGATATTAGATGTTTTTGCCTGTTCTAAGCTACGTTGGTACTAACTCAACAAGTTCAATGAACTCTACTTGACGTTGAGTTTTCCTTTTTTGACGTTATACTTAGAAGTATTAGGGAAAATGGGAAAATTTAGGAGAAAGGTACGTATTACACTTGTACTTAAAACTAACCGATAAGTACATACAAACATCGCGTCTGCTCGAGCGAGCGCGCGGCGCGGGGCGGGCGGGCGACGACCGCTGTACTTGCCTACTCGAACGAAAGGCGCGTCACGCCGCCAGCTGATCAGCTGTTTTTGGTGACCGTGAGTCTTGTAGTCCCGGGACAAAATTTGAACACCAATATCTTTTTAATGCTGGCGTAAATTTTTTTTATTTTATTTTTTTCCGTACTATATAAACCTAAATTATAACGTCATGAAATATGTCCGTCGTCTAGAGAAAATGCTGTATATATATATATATATATATATATATAATGTAATCTATTGTTTAGTAAGCCCTAATGATTTGATATCAAGCACAACGTGTTTGGCTAAAAAAAAATTTGAAGCGCGAATTTTGGCGCCATGTTGATTTTACTGGGACATCATGTACCTACCTTATGATCCGCGTAAAACTAAGACGGGTCTATAGACACCTCATTTGTTAAAATATGGTTATTAGTTTAGGAGATACCAAGATAACAAATGAACATGGATTGCTAAAATCATGACCCTCTTTTTGTATAGTCGGGTAAGGGCACATTACCTAGAGGAGTCATTCTGCATGAGCGCCTGGTTGTTAGACAGCGTGTGGTAGTAGAGGAAAAGCCGCGACGTGATATAGAACGCAATAAACACGTCGATGGAGTAGTGCTCGTGTGCCGCCAGTATGAAAAATATACCGAACATGTTCATCACCCACGTCAGTATATGTAGTAAATACAGATTGCGAGATGTGTCTGCGAACAAATAAAATTATGCATTTGTTTATGGTAGTAAGAACGGATTAAATAAACAAAACTAATTCATAGTATATTGCCCGCGAATAAGTCCCGATAAATGAATATACTTAATTGTGTTTAAATCGTATTACAGATATATTTATATCTTTCGACCGTTTTTGAACCGGTTTTGAAGCGGTAGCAGTTATGGGTAAACCGTCAGTGGTCATTAGAGACCAAGAATAAGGAAAACTAAAGATTATCAGTTTTAAATTTTAATAAAAAGCAAAATTAAAAATTTTGAAAAAACCCACAACGGTTAAAAAGTAATTGTCACCTATCTAAGATAATATGCACCAAATAAAATCCGAACCCATTACTGAAAACTGCATCAAAATCTGACTAGAAATTTTGGAGAAAAATGGCAACATGGATTTGCACAAAAAATGTTTGCTGCAGCTCTCCCTGGTGAGTTGTCACCGTAACACCAATCAAACCCGAACCCATAACTGAAAACTGCATCAAAATCGGACTAGTGGTTTTGGAGAAAAATGGCAACATGTATTTGCACAAACAAACATCCTCTCACCCCAAACGCATATACCGTCTCCGTTCCGTCGTGGGTAAAAAATAGTTCTGATATAATGTTGCGTAAAAAAATTGTGAAGGCACCATGGTCCTACTATTTCGCTTGGCATACAGAAACTATACGCACTTAAATAAGCTTGATGTGTTTGAGTGATGGGACGTCACGTATTTGTGTGTTTAGTTAACGTATGCCAAGTGTAATTTTGTGGAGCGGGTATCCTCTGCAGCGCCTGGGGAATCTTCACAATGCGTTCTGGATTACAGACATTTGCATGTTTTACCCAACTTGCGACGTAGGTGTATGGCATACATAATGATATTTCTGATTTGCATACTTATCAGGTTTTAACTATAAAGATCGAAGTTTACATAATAAATTCTCTGTTAGATTTATGCACGAATGTCTGCGAGAAATAGGTTTATCTACAAACATAGAAAATAAATAGGTACTGCAGTAAGACTGCTGTATTTTATTGTGCAGACGATATCTATGTATATCGAAAACGGGTACGATTTAAATGATATTTGCTAGGTTCTAGGTTTTAGGAAAATCTATCTAGCTTTCCGAGTATTTATTGGACAATATATTTTGTACACCAAGTAAAGCTCGGTCATACGGGTACTTATATCATTTTCCTTATTAATCATCATATATTTTCGTAGTTTAGTTATCAACAAGGATGCAGATTACCAGCGATTTCGGCACCGTTCAATAAACTTGGCCAAAACAAACTATTGCTGTGTTACGTGACCAATAGTTTTCCTGTTTTGGAAATGCAAATATTATTATGTAGATCTATATAGACCGTACATACCAATTTATAAATGCGATTTTTTATACAAATACATATTTCTCAGCTGTCGCTATACAATTCCCTAACGGTTCAACAGATTGTATCAAATTTAATATAGAGGTAGGATAGGACACACAAAAAATAGCATTTTTTTAATGGTAATGCCTGTCCATGACCATTGCAGCGATACACAAAACTTTGAATAGCAAAACAAAGTTCAGGACATCGCTGCTTTGGTGCTCATTACTTTAAGACATTCGACCTACAATGTCGTCGATCCATCTTGCGGTTGGACTTATTTTATTACGGAATTGAATTCCGTTCATTGGGACTTTTCTAGTGACCGTAAACACTGAAATTCACAAAAAAAAAACAATTTCGTTTACTTGGGAATACATTAAACCCCCCTAAAAAATTGAGTTATTTGAAACACACATTGTGACTTTTTACTAACCTAACCTAAACATTTACCTTGTTTTAATGGAAGTAAGTTGCCATTGTACCTACATGTCATGTATAAGTTATCTATATAATAACGAAATTACTCACGTTAAAATTACATAAGGCATCTACCGTCATATATGTAGGTACATAAATACTAACAATATGCCAGGTCCTGACTCATGCAATTACAATAAAGTCTTTGTACTGTACATACCAATACATTGATAAGATTCCAACTCAATGTTAAGATTAAGGTTATCTCTAACCCGCAATGTGGAGCAATGCCTTTAAATCCTTCAATACATACGACAAACCCATTTATGCGAATTATAACAAAACAAAATTAAGCATGGATTAGTTTGGATTATATCATCGACTTCTACAGTTTTATAAGAATTATAAAAAGTTCATATGCTACTCGTCTTTGTAGTATGTAAATAAAATAAGTAACTAAGAGATTATAGGCTGTGTGGAAGGCCCTGGTGTCAGAGTTAATATACAGTAATATACTTGCATGGTGGTAGGGTATTTGCTAGTACTCGGCTGGCTAGCTACCACCCTCAAGTTGAAAATCTGCCGCCAAGCATCTAACGGTATGTTCCGGCAGCCTCACTTGAGAGCCAGTTCCATTCCAGGTTAGGTGTGCTTTACCATCTCCGACCACACCTTCACTTAACATCAGGTGAGCTGTGGTCAAAACACCTAGCCTGTCAATCATAAAAAAAAAAAAACAGTAGTCGAAGGTTGATATTATATGTTAGTTAATAAAAAATAATAATGAAATATCTAGAAAACCAGTTATACACGTTTGTACATCAACATCATTCCAGATTTTACTTGATACAGCATAATTTGACCATTTTCACATCACAACAAATTATATCGTGCCAAACTTACTTTCAGCGATAAAAAAGTTGAGCAGAGTGTGTCCTAAAAACAATATTTATAGTATTGTATAGTCCTCACGCGCTTTAATACTGAATACAACCTTTGGCAGCGTGATTGTTCCTGCAGTTTCTACATAGTGATATATTCGGCCTTATGACGTAATTGGCGTAGACAACAATAATTTGTACAGAACTCACATTCAGTAATGAAGAAGTTGAGCAGAGTGAGTGCGACAGTGTGCCCCGAGAACATATAGTCCCCACAGGTCCGGACACCGCGCACAGACATCCCGGCTCCGCTCCAGATGTCGTACGCTTGTCGCAGCCTGCGGCCCCATACCGTGAGGTCGTCCGCGGGAGGATACGAGCGAGGCTCGCACTTAAGATGGGAACCCGGCACTGACAGAGACGTGATCAGCATCGTGAAACATCGGAGGAGGAACACGGTGCCCGCCAGTGCGAAGAACCTTCGCAGGATTATGAATCTGGAATTGAAGAATGGAAGGATTACATCAATTATATGGAAAAGAGAAAGCAGTATAAGCCAGAGCAGCATTGGTAGGACCATATCAAATTGGTTAAGCAGGAATAGGAACATGGGCAGTGGAGGTGTTTTTTTTTTTTTTTTACGGTTGACAGGCTAGGTGTTTGACCACAGCTAACCTGATGTTAAGTGAAGGTGTGGTCGAAGATGGTAAAGCACACCTAACCTGGAATGGAACTGGCTCTCAAGTGAGGCTGCCGGAACACACCGTTAGATGCTTGGCGGCAGATTTTCTACTTGAGGGTGGTAGCTAGCCAGCCGAGTACTAGAAAGTACCCTACCACCATTCTATGGTTTCCTCACGATGTTTTCTTTCACCGGTAGCTCTAGCTCGTTGTTGGGGTTTGATGCCACGCCCTTCGTCATGCGAACCTGCTGCGCTAACTACTGAGCTATCATCGCTACATTCTTTCTATGGAGACCTGGGATTATCATAACCTTTTTTATAGTATCTTAGTCTTACGTTGCTATACAAATTGCATTGTTATTTGTCTCGTTTTAGAACGAGAGCAGAGTAAGATTAAAAAAATATTGCGACATAAGAGTTGTAGTAACTTAGGGAGGTAGTATCATGGACTGTAGAGTGATTTTGAGTACTCCAGTCATCCTAGTACTAGTATTATAATATAATGCGAAAGTTTGGAAGTGCATTTTGTTACTTTACTTTTTTGTTTGTTACGGTTTAACAGATTTAGAATGTAGATTTTATTATGCGAAATAACACAACATGTGTTAATTCACGTAATATGTAAAAACGTGGGTAAACCCTCGGGGCGAGGCTAGTATAACAAATGAAAACGTAAAAAAAAATTACCCACTGACTACTCTCCTACTTTTTACTCTACTGTTAATTTTTTAAAGATGACTCGGGAATGTGATGTTATAGAGTTACGTGATTCAAATATACATAGGGTGCATGTGTGGAACATTGGAGTATAGAATTTGTGTACGTCGATTCTGACGTAAAAAGTTAGGTACGAGTATGTAACGACTTTGTCTTTGAACAAAGGACTTGGCAAATATGGACAAGATTAATATAACATTCAAAGTAGGTACTGCTCGGAGTTGTAAAAGAAAAATATGAACAATATAAATACTTCGTAGGCAAGCATCTTTAAACTATTCAACAAACGTTAAGTTTTTTTTTTTATTAGAACACGTCGAGAAATTCTTCTATAAATAAATAAAATAGGTGTGTGAATACAAAAAAAAGGGACCAAAAGAAGAATATTTTTTTTAATTATAATTAGTCGCACGAGCCGAAGCCTGACTTATCAAACTACGTTTTAATAACTTTTGCGTCATTCCGAACTGTTTGAAAACAATCGATAAACGTTTAGACGCAATAAAACTCGTTGTTACTAACAAGAGTTAGAAGTTATATCTTAATAGTACATGTAATACTCGATAACAAATTATTATTTTATGTTAGTGGGTTTATAAATCGTGCCAACAAAATTAAATAAGGTTGTAAGTAATAATAATATCTAACTCTCTATCATTCCAGGCCAATTTACCATCTTCAATCAACAGTTATATAACATCAAGTAAGCTGTGGTCAAATACATATTTATTTAATTGGAAATAAACCTGTTTGGCCACCAACATACATTTATTTCAATGGTAATTCTCTCTAAACCATTGAAAAACAATGAAGTAATAAAATATAATTTTGAAACTGGAATAGGACTTTGAAATATATAAGTATGCCAAATGTCATGTTTATACAGGCAAATTATAATATTGTACAGGAAGGTGAAGCGGCCTACATATAAATTGTAGAAATAAGGAAGTAAGATGTGCCAACTCTCAGAACCTGAAATGTGGTAATTTTAGTTAAAATCCATTGAGATATATGTATGTACTACAAACTGTTGATGTTGCATTTTAGTCTCATACATTATTTAGCTGTGGTGATACCACCAGACTCACTTCTCGGTGTAAGCTTTAGGGCAGCAGGGAGGGCCGCCCCTGCGCCACCTTTATGAGGCGGCAAAATTTCACAATTAACAATACTAATATTTTGTAAATATTTGAACCTTTTTATATTTTCGTCGTACCTACAATCCGATTTGAATGAACACGGATTATTTCATTTTACTGATACTATGACGAAATCTGGGAATCCCCTTATATATATCCCCTATCTAAATAAAATTATCTATCTATCTAAATTAATGTATAATAATGACATCTTGCTCATCGTAAATACTGGCAACACCATCTGTACTGACTTTCAGGGATCCCCTGAATTTAATTTTGTGCTTTAAAATTTAAATAGCTAAATAAGAGGGTGGCAAACTTTTCTTTTGCCCCGGGCGGCTGATACACTGTCTACAGATTTATTTTTTGGTCCTACTGTTCTTGTAAAATACCAAAACACATATTTTAAATGTTTAATAAATAATTTTCTGAAAATGCATAATTTTTTAGTCTTCATTAAGCTTACATTTGGCAATTTTTAGCACAAAATGGTATGAGTATTTTTTTCATATAATTGAAGTGCTTTGTTGCTCAACAAATATGGTTTATATACATTTACAGCTCCCAGTGATAACAACTGTAACATGGAATTTTGGCATTTCATTTACAAGAGCAGAAAGAATACTCAAATACATAATTTGTACAACTAAGTTTGATGTCACAGTTACATATATGTATCTAAGGACTGTTAAACTTGTCAGTTGATTAGTATTGGTGATCTGTTACATAATAACAGTGTGGCACAGAAAGGGGTCTGGGTGAGGCCCTACTTTCAATATATGCTTTGTCAGAGAAGATGGAATAAAGGATTTGTAAATAAATAAAGAATAGTTATAAGAATTTAGCTTACTACTACTATCACTGCCACTTGTGTAGGTTAAACTTGTCCTCACTTTCTCGAGTCACTGGGGAGTCTCAAAATGTTTGGGCCCAATGTTTGTTTGTTTGGCTTTGTTTAGGCTTTACATATTCAGACTAGTAGAGTTTTAATCAACATTTATGATTGATGCAATGTGCCCAATAAATTTATTCCCAAGATATTTTCTATTATACTAAGCTTGTTGTTTTTAACAACAATTAATGTAAACATGTATTCTTAACTAAATGAGTCTCGAGATTTGTTTTTTTTTCTTTTATGGTATGAGGTTTTTATGTACACAAATTGTGTTGTAAAATTAGTTAATAGGTGTTTTAAATTTTTACCTATGTAATTACAAGTTTTATTATTTTTAGCAATCATTCCCTTTTTGAATTAATAAGTTATAGTGTGACTTATAACTTATTAATAGCTTCAGTAAATTTTCACTATCATCCTAATATCTTTATAGTACCTAATTTTTTTTTTTTTTTTTAATATTTTCAAAATAAACTAACAACAAACAAACATCAGCATGCAAATCTTATTATTATTCAGTAGCTAGGTATATGTTCTCAAATTAACCTGTAGACTAAAAAACTAAATTAGAGGATCAGCATTGACAGCTGTCTGGAATATTGCGATGCACTATCAATTGAGTGCATTTTAAGAAGACTAAGTAACAAATAACTTTGATATTGTTTTTACAAACCTGTGTTTGTGGAAGACAAGTACAATGACCCAAATGGCCATTAGGAAGGAGCCAGTAATCTCGCACATATCAAAGGCCCATGGTATGTGCGGCACATTGTCTAAGAATAAATCTGGTAGTGGTGGGTACTTCTTCATGTCTGGGACTTTGTCATGAACTATGACCATTACCACTGCTGTCACCCATGTCACCAAAAATACATAACCTACAATTAAATAATTTTATTTTAGTACATCTATATAACAATTTTAACAAAAGCTTTTAATAAATCTGGAGGTCCTGTCTAATTTTGTCTATTCATATAATGGTTGATACATTTAAAACCAAATACATTTAAAAAAGTCAACAAGGTAAGCATAATGTAACATAGAAAGTAGGTCGCAACTCATTTGGATGATTTGGAATGGGGCCCAAATGCATATTTAAAAATTGCGCGTAATTTAATTACGCTAGCTATACCACTTAGATTTGTAATGAGAAACTAAACATTGCATACATACCTAATGCAATAGCTGTTTTCCAAATTTCAGGTTTTAATCGGGAAGCTTCTGGAGTATAGCTCGCTACACGACCCTCGCTCAGTGTGCTCGTGTAGATTTCGCTCGGCAATTTATTGTGAAGATTGTAACTTAAATGCGACAAGTTAGTCCCAAGAAAATTTATATTGGTAGAAGGATTACTCAGCTGCTGGTCATCACAAAGTCCGAGCTCGAACATCGCAGTGCGATTATGTTTTTGTAACTTTTTCACCAGCAAAATAAACCTTTTTCTTTCACCGAGTTTTAGCTTGTGAAACGGGCTTTCGTAGAAATCCCGATCTACAAAAGATAAGAGACACTGTCCGTCGATATCTTGGGTCCTGCATATCTCTTTTATTGTAGTAGAAATATTTTCTATATGTAATAAATCTAACACTTCTTTGTTACTCCAATTAATAATATCAGATGCCATTGTTTCCAGTTACACTTTATAGCTGATGAAAAATATATCTTACAGATTTAGTATAACATTGATATTCATTTAAAAACTACAAAAAATAATCACAAGTTCTCAGAATTATCACTATAAAAAGTTTGCACAACACAAGTTCATCTTGCTGAGAAAACATTGAAATTGAAAATGATTTTTTTTCAAAACGAGGAAAATAGAAATCGGTGGTTGGATGACGGACTGATATGACAGATTGACATTGACGTTACAGTGACAATTAAGAATGACTTTAATTTTTTTTCTTTAAATTTGCTACACACGTCAATACACATACAGTAATAATATGCATAAGTTGTTAGTAAGTTATATTATTATGCTAATTGAACGGCTAGTAACTACCTAGCTCAGGTTTTAAATAAACCAGCCTTTTTCGTTGTCTACTCGAAGCTACATAGTAATACAACGAAATTACGATTCAGGAATTGCGAATGTAAGTCATACTTTAATATAATATGTAAGACGCTCAAACGAAGAACTACGTAAGACGTGTGTAACGACGTTTGGACTTGTGTGTTTATGAAATTCGAAGAATATTTTGTTATCATATTATACCCCAGTTACATTGTTATTTTATTAATGATTTTCACTTTTTATTCGCATAACCTAATACCAATCTGGTTTAGATGTAAATAATAATTCTTTGGAGAAAAGTTTCATAAACATCGATTGAAGTGGTAGGCCTCAAGCCTAATTGACTATTATTATTACCTGTAGGTACTGTCCCACACCCACAGCAGAGTAAAAGCCTCTTCCTTCCATCTTTTGCAACTTGAGATCCAGTCTTTCAAACAGGAATCAAGTTCGTCCCTTCATCTCCGTCTGGGCCGTTTGCAATCTTGAGGTAACTACTTTGTCGTGATTTTGACCCAACGATCTTCTGACGTACGGCTACATGGTACATGGCTGGCCCCGACCCAGAAATGCGGCATTTTTAAGCTATATCGGCTATCTGGGTCCTGGAGCGCAGTATCGAGTTTCATATTTTGTCTATAAGTTTTACTCTTAAAATAATGCGCTCCATGCTGAGGCTCCATGGCTCACTGACATAGACGTAGTATCCACGTACTTTCGATTTTTTCTCAGTGACCAAGTTTCAGCGCCATATGTGAACTCTGATGAACCCTCACATATGGGGAGAACACACATGTCCATGAGTTTTCGCATTAAGGAAAATAAATAATTGTATGTTCTGTACTACGTAAAATGCTTTTTTTGACAATCTTTTTTCCTCATTTTAAAACGGTAAAATTAAAATTTTACTACACTAGGTACATACTTATTTACTCTCAGATTTCTAACTCGACAAATAAATGAAAGCAACATTCTGTAAGGAAAATATTTATTTCCGTTTATCACCGAGAACTAGGTAATTGAAAGCAAATAATAAAGTAGTATCAATTATTAATACAAGGTATTAAATCAACAAAATCAAACCAATAATGAAAAGATTACATAATATTTTAGACAATTACAACACATATTAAAAATTAACAGACGGGCACATTATTTTAACATTAGAAGAGATTATTTGTTTCAGATGACGGCAACATAGTCAAAAACAGCTGGAATGCCTCAATAGAAAAAATATTTAGGATTTCCTTAAAGATATTATACATCTTTGCATAATTCACAAAAATGCATTATTCAACAGCATCATATCAACACAATATGTTGTAATTGATGTAATCTTACTTTATAATTAAAACTAGTCGCAACAAAATCGAAAATGTTCTTATTAGTAAAATTTTACATTGAAGTATTCCTTGATCTTGAGACAATAAGAGAACATTGTGTTAAAAATCAATGTAATTAATTAATAATTATAAGAATATTTTCGAGATAGTTTTGACGCAGAGAACCAATTTCGCAAAGTGTCATCGTAAAAAAATTGGTCAGTTTCGCGTGTCTCTTTTGGAAAACGTCAATTTCTCAAAACGTTAATTTCACAAAATGCCATTTCAGTGATTTTTACGGCATACCTAGTTATTAATAAAAATATTTATAAAACAATCAAATCTTTAACGATAATAAAGTTAGAAGAAACTAAAAATATATTCCAGTATGGTTTATTATATTTATTTATAAAATAATAGTATAAATTTTATAATTACTTTCATACATATAATCACTAATGCACGTCACTATTGTTTTTTGATCAACACTGTTGAAGTTTTAATTGCTTTTAAGAGTAATTGCTTATTAAATGACGTTTTGCGAAATTGATATTACGCAAAAATTACGTTCAAAGAAATTGTTATTATGCGAAACTGATCAGATTTTTTTCGAAAGGACGTTCTAAAACCTTCGAAATAATGGCAGACATAGTTCTTAGTCTTATTGAAAATACTCATAACAATACAACAATGAAACTGCATAATATAATTCACAGTCAGCAGGTTTAATAACATTTTTCATATCAAAATAGTTAGAAGAGTTACTTAACACAGCCAAAGATAGTATCACTTGTCTCTTTAATAGTTTTGAAGGCAACTTTCTGAAACAAGATTAATATAAAACCCTGAATCTTGGTCTATAGCATTCATCATTCTTTTAGTAGCTGAAAAATCAAATGTCAACTTTGTAACATGAGATACTTACATTCTTTTTTCTGTAATATTATAATAATACTTAACTACAATTCTTATTTGTATTTAAAATGTTAAAAACAAACAAGATACCTACTAATTAAAAAAAATAAATCTGCACTGTGTTCACTTGAAGCAACATCGGTGACTTTAGTATTTGTGATTGAACCTCATCTGCAATAAATACTTGACGTTGACTTGAGCGACGTCATAAACGATAAATCTGATATTGTGCTAAGTGACAATTACTTGGGAAAAATAATAAACAGCAGAGTTGTAATGGGTCGGGATACACAGATTAAACAAAACATTAGGACAGATATAATGTTGCTTTGATAATGACCCACAAAATACCTTGTATTTGGGTGAGTTATGAAAACCGAATATTGTAGGACCAAGGAGTCATCATTATTTTCTAAGCAACAATAAGTATACCGGTACTAATATTTTGTCACCAATGGTCAGATATAATAAGCAGTGTGACACTAGCGGACGAGTAAAAGGGAGGATTGACGGAAGAGTTGTTAGCGAATATGGTCTTTGGACCATATACCATGTTAATTAATAAAATACTATAACATCCAAGTTGTTCTTACCCCAACCAACTTTCTCCATCATTCTTCTTCATCTTTCTTTCTCCATTTTTTGGTCTTTTTTTAAACTTATTTATCAAGCTTTATATTAACAATAATCGTCACACTTTTAGTGGCTTGTGTAGGCCTCTCCTATTATAATTGTATGCCACTGAGCTCCGCTGTATACCCCAATTGTTATTGGGTTGACGGGAAATCTAATTACGACAATTTGAAAACCATTCAGCGCGGAAATGCGGCGAGTGTGATGGGCACCTTTGCGCCGGGAACGGTCAGGGGCGGGTTGTTTTAGTTTGATAATTTATTTATTTTATTATTATTTGAAAACTAAACTGAATAGAATTCGTCTAGATCAACATGTTTCTTACTCGGTCACATCTTCACCTATTTCACCTACTTACTACGATTTGACAGACAATTGTAGATTTAATTTATATTTCAAAACAGTTGACCTATGTTGGATGATTTCGAATGTGTCCCGTAAAGGATAAGCTTGCACCATCTGAGCTGGATTGAAATTATAGTAGTGTGAGTGTGTGTAAAAGAGAGAGAGTGTGAACATACAAAACATAATTATGTTTACTTCTTGCTGTAATGGTCTAACTAACAGAATTGGGTGAAATGTGGAATCCAGATATTGAAAACCCTGGAAGTGTAGAGCTATTGTAGTGCGGGTGTATGTGTAGGGCAGTAAGTGGCATGTATAAATATACAGGATTATGCGGAACAGTAGTACTAAGCTTTATTGTATCCATTGTCAACGCTGAAATTGTCAAAAATCGTCGTCGTTTTGTTATGAGTGACTAACATTATTTAAAGGAACAACTGATTTTTCTTTCGTCATTTCAAGCTTAGTAGGTCCCATAGTAAAAGTTATTCTAAATGATGAGTGCAATCGGCTCGTTCTTAGAACTACCGTTCTGGGTAACGTCGTATTTGAAAAGGATACTCGTTGTACAAGAGTGAAGTGTTGACCTGCTGGTTGACAGGTAAGCCGAGCGGCACCACAGTCCCGCACTCGAGGGTTCTGTTCATGGCGGGGTCAGGCTGAGTGCGGCCCAAGCCCCACGCAGAGTGCTTGTCCGCGGGAAGTTGCACGTTCTCCGCATTATGGCACACTTTCCTGCAATATACAGTTAAGCCAGTTAAACTAACTTATTTTAGTAAACTTCTGTCATAATTATATGTAGCACACATAATATTTATTAGCATATATGGGTAAAGTATAGTTGGAAGGAGTACAGTCATGGTACACTATATGACGCCTTTCGGCATGCAAATCTTTTTCTTATAAAACATTTTACACTAAACTACACAATCATGAATAATAGTTTTTTTAATATGTAGTTGTAAATATATTAATACGACAACATAAATCTATTTTGGTTCGTCTCGGTACAAATCACACCAAACCAAATATAATATAGGTACATTATACATTTTTATGCATGCTGTGTAAAAACTTATGGATAAAGTGCGATGCCACACAAAAAACAATTTAAAAAAAACTTACATGTCACCAAGAGCGACCTCACAAAGCAGCATTAGACCGACGGGGTTAGATTTATTAGTGCAGCAGTAGTTTGCCGACTTAGACACCATATCCGCGAAGTATATGCCCTTCCCGAACATGTATCCAGTGACTGGCGCTTCTGGCGGCGCGATGCGAAGGCCTTGCGAGAGTATACCAGCAAAGTTGGTGACGCGAGACCCGTGCCACAGTAACTTCCTGTTGTGCAGCTTCCTGAACGGCTTGTATCTCTTGTCTTCACCTTCGCGGACCACTTTGAATACCTGTAGTCAAATTATCAAAATTTATACTGCATTAATAAGACCATGTTTCACATATGCCGCGCCAGTGTGGGGTAGTACTTGTCGGTCCAATCATCGTAAACTCCAAGTTTTACAAAACAAAGCATTCAAAATCGCCTTTAAAACCAAATTTCGCACAAACATCTTAAAATTACACAATAAGTTAAAATTTCCGACTATTTCAGAATTCTTATTAAAACAAACAACCACCTTTTATAAACTTACAATTGCAAACCACAAGCATTACTTAATTTCCGACATTGGTAAATCTCGACTATCCAACCTCCCATATGCCGATACATATAAAACATACCGCTTACCGCATCACTATCTGCTCGGCGACTGCGATAACGCACGGCCGTGTCACGCTAGTCCGCCGCACGAATACATGCACAAGTAATTCCTATCTACCCTCATATTTTAAATGTTTATTAGTTTCTTTGCGAATGTCATCTCTTACCATCTTATTATAATTTTATGTTATAAAATTAATTTAACTAAATTTCCTTTAAAAAAAATCAAACCTACAAAGGTCTGACCTCAGCAACAATTAATGTCAAATTCACTAGCAATTATTAATATGTAAAATTCTGTCTTACAAAGTGATAATTTTTAAACTTTTTATTTGTATAAGATTTTTAAAAGACAAGTATGTAGGTGGCATTAGCCTGATTTTGTCAATTATTGATCTGTTACGTGCATCCTTAAACCGTGTTTAGTTTGTATGTGAGTGTACTTATTTATGTTAAATAAAGAACTTTGAAAAAGAAAAACAGTCAAATTATGAGAAATAATAACGGAATGTGATTTTTAATCCGAATCAGTCGATATTTCTTTAGCGTGATTATTTAAAGCAACGTAAAAAAAATAATTATAAAATAAAGTAGAAAAAACTGACCTGCTCAATTTCCAGTGTGTAGCTGGAATGTGTTTGGGCGTGCGTATTTTTTGTGTACTCGGCTAACATTTTGAACTCTTCAGTGTCTTTTGGTAACGGAGCTATTTCAGCCTTCAACTTCTTGTAGTGAGATTCTATTGGGCTCACAGTGTCATCCTCATCGGAGTCAGTCTTGAGCAGACTATATGCGATCTCAATCTCGAGTAAGTTGTCCAACATCTCAGTCTTCTTTTTTATTATCTCAATGTTGTCAAGAAGAGGGGCATTGTCGCGCCCGAAATCATGCGGCACTAGAGTAAAGAACCTTAAAAAAATAACATAAATTCGCAAATGTCACTTTCATAAGCTGCTGTGCCTATCATAAGCTATATCTGTAATTATTCTCAGTGAAATCATGATAAAAATGTTATATTTGGCCTGTTCTGTTTCCTATAGAATAGGATATACTGAAAATACATTTTAAGGAAGACATATATTTCTAACAAACAGTTTTTAATTGTTACAGTACTGTCAATTTAGGCGACTCGATTGCAAAATATTAAATTTGTCTAATTATACAAAAATTTAATAAGTATGAATTACAAAACATCCGTAAAAAAGTATCGAAATGACGGTGAAAATCGCATTCAAGGAGAAATAGACAGACGTGGGCAGCGACTTCATTTTATATACTACTAACGACCCCGGCTTCGCACGAACATAAGTATAAACTTTCGGAAAAAAAAAATGTCAGTGAAAATCATATCAAAATCCGTTGCGTGGTATAGCAGAAATGAGCGAAGAAACAAGACACAGGGCAACTCTGTTTTTTACTATTTAGAGAAAATATATTTGTTGGCCTAGTGCACGCAACTGCGCCGATACATGCAATAGAGGCGCATATTTTTCGACATAATCACGGTAGAAATCATATAAGTAACCATAGAATAAGTGACAGTACTAAATATCATACAAGTGTCTGAAGACTAAAATAAACAAAATTCCACACATATTCATACCCATGTTTATATCCACACATATGTGTATGTGCGCTATGGAGAGGGCTATGCTCGGAGTTTCCCTACGAGATCGAATCAGGAATGAGGAGATCCGTAGACGAACCAAAGTTACCGACATAGCCCAACGGATTAGCAAGTTGAAGTGGCAGTGGGCAGGGCACATAGCACGCAGAACTGATGGCCGATGGGGCTGCAAAGTTCTGGAGTGGAGACCACGGACCGGCAAGCGCAGCGTAGGACGTCCCCCCACAAGGTGGACAGACGACCTAGTAAAGACCGCAGGAACGCGCTGGATGCGAGCCGCTTCCAACCGGTCTTTATGGAAGTCAATGGGGGAGGCCTATGTCCAGCAGTGGACGTCCTACGGCTAAAATGATGATGATGATGATATGTGTATTTTGATGCGCGCATATAACCTCATCTCTACAACCGTAGGCATGACTGCCAGAAAATTAAAACATTTTCTGACAGTCCTGCCTACGGTTGTACCCCTATTGCACATTTTGTGCTCACCTGTTCGTAGCATCGATGATTTTGTTCTGGTTTGCGGTCCCCTTTTCGATGTATTTGAGTATTTCAGTCAATACTGTGTAGCCACTCTTTATCTGTTTCTTGGAGAGCTTTCCGAGCGGCATTTTCTCCGTATCAAGCTCGAACTCCAGTAATGTCTTTTTCATGACGTCTATATCGAATATTGTCATGATTAATTTCTGCACGGGCAGGGCAAGTTTGCAGTTCTTGTCAACTTGTAACTTGGATGTGGAGTTGTCATCGCCATCGCCATAATCGACATCTAGGGGATAGTACCGCCCGGGTACCTGACAATATACACAGTGACTTTAGTGATCGTGGTTCGTGGATAAGTAGAGAGTTAACGTCGCTTAGATACCACTAAGGGATCATTCAAGTATTATGTAAGCAGAATTTTAGTAATTATTCACCCCACCCTTCCCTCTTGTCACCAAAAGTAAATAATGCTCGCTCAATATACTTACGTTTTGTAGCGATGATAGCTCCGTGGTTAGCGCGATAGGTTCGCATGCCGAAGGGCGTGGGTTCAAACCCCAATAATGAGCTTGAGCTGCCGGTGAAGGGAAACATCGTGAGGAAACCATAGCATGGTGGTAGGGTACTTTCTGGTACTCGGCTGGCTAACTACCACCCTTAAGTTGAAAATCTGCCGCCAAGCATCTAACGGTGTGTTCCGGCAGCCTCACTTGAGAGCCAGTTTCATTCCAGGCTTGGTGTGCTTTACCATCTTCGATCACACCATCACTTAACATCAGGTGAGCTGTGGTCAAATACAAAGCCTGTCAACCATTAAAAAAAAATATATGACATTGCTGACGATATCATCATTCAGATATCCCTATCACCAATGTCAATCAAAAATAAGCAAAGCTCAGATATGAACCAGCACCATAGTAAGTGGGAAGTTATAATCCCCGGCTCTCCATACGGAAAAAGATCTCTACGCGGCAAAAAAGTCCACTTTAGCTAGTAAATGAACAGTGTAATATTTACCTTCACGAAATGTTCGCGAAATGCCCACGAGTTATCTGTCTTTTCCGAGTAATAATGCTCGAACTTATCGACAGCATTCTCTGCACTGGTAAAGTCATCTAGTTTGTTGCCGCCGATGGTCGTTCCGATTCGACCCCACGAGCGGAACAGCCACCATCTGACAATCAAAGTCATCCATTACATTAGTGAGCGCTGGCGCACTTTATATTGCGTATTCATGTTTTTAGGGTAAAGGTATCCATTAAGTCATATAAGATATTTTTTGTTTAATCTTCATGCACATATATAATATATATATGTATATATTACATTAAAATTAATCCTATTCCTTTTTATAATTAAATTTAGATGTATTGACGGCGCGGCGGTGGCGGGACGGCGTTGCTACCGCGTGACCTGTGTGTCACCCCCGCTCGTGACCCCTCAGACGCCGCCGCCGCCGCCTTGCGCTCGCGCCGCGCGCCGTGTAGGCACAGATAGCTTGCGCCCGGATTTGTGTGTACCTACTTGGATTTGTTGTGTCTGATTACATTAGTTTGTGGGGCAATTTGGTCAAATTGTAAGGTATTGTTTTTATTACAAATGCCGCAATTTTTTTTTTTTTTCAAATACAAATAATCTTTATTGATGCATATTTTATTACGTATTTGAGTTCAGTATCGCTTTCTTAACATCCCCTTGAAATATGTCTATCGTCTAGAGATACACCCTATATATTAGTATATACATATAATAATATGTCGGAGAGAGAAGAAGAAGAAGGAACGACAACGGGTGGACGATGGTGTAGCGGGCGAGGAGACAGACCACACAATTCAGTTATCTTGTACAAAGTTTAATCAGCACTTCACAACGACTTTAGTTTAAGAATGATTAGAACATTATAGACACTATTACATAGCTTGGGGACAAAACGTTCCGCTTACCTTCGCACTCTGCAACCGACCAACTCAATCTCCTCTCAAAACAAGAATCAATGTTAATCTCTCCTCAACCAAAGCAAGAATGATCTCTCCACCTCAACATTCAACGCACGGCCGGCTCGCTTCACACAGCGCCCCTACCGGCCAACATCCGCAACTTCACCTTCTCTCATTGGCTGAAGTCAAAATACTTTACACGAATAACGACAAGCAGAGCACGGAACCAGTGTGACGTCAGAGGTGTCGCCATTCCACCTCTAGTCCACCAAAATTACGCAAAATGGCACTAAACTAAATCAACATTAAAGCTACACGCCGATATATATATATATATATTAGTATATAGGTACATAATATGTATATACTAATATACATATTATGTACCTATATACATAACCTAACGGTGTGTTCCGACTGCCTCGCTTGCGAGCCAGTTCTATTCCAAGCTGGGTGTGCTTTACCATCTTCGACCACACCGTCACTTAACATCAGATAACATTTGTTAGACACAATTTTCACAAAGAGATGCAATAAAATTATGCCGAATGTACCAATATTAGCATGAATGCTGAATGCATGGATAAGATTCCACTAAGTTAAAATAATGTGTGAAATATGATGTAAAATCAGGATTAGTTGAGTGAATCTTACTTTTTCCTATCATCCCTCTCAAGCACCTGAAGTTTGTAGTAGGAGTTCTTCTGCGCCACCACGTCGGTTTGGCAGAGCACCACTGTGTATTTAACGTTGTCATAGCTTTTGTACACGTGCGCTTCATCTTCTAATCCTGACACAGGGTCAACAGCGGTGCCCCCTGTAACATGTAATCCAGTACTAAAATATAAGCCAACACAACACAAAGCTTAAAAAAGCGACATCGTTTCATGGTCGACGATACAAAAACTAGAGAACGAAACGATTACATTCCACGTTCATTGTGCGGACCGCTAGACAGTTGAATGCACTGCCTGAGTGGGTGTTCCTCGATAAATATAATCTGGGTGTCTTCAAGTCGAGAGTGAACCTAGGCAAGCGTGCTCAGGTGAGACATGAATGTGGAACGACCGTGAATTGGCAATAAAAAAAAATACAATGCCAATTCTGTTTAGTCTGTTTTGGATGACGATACGCAAGCTAGGCTATTCTTCTCATTGTCGCATTTCGAAGTGACAAGGAAAGACGCAGACTTATGCTAGTTTACTGTAATCTAATTGCAGCCCATTTTCCATTGTTTTTTTGGCAATAATCGCTAACACCAAACGAGATTAAAAAAGGCAATTAAAAATTATATTTGTATAAAATAGATTAACTGGACTTGTGAATACCTTTGATCTTCAACTTGACGGAAGAAGATTTCGATGAAGCATAATTGCTGCCCGATTTAGCAATAGACTTTCCGTCGAGAACGTCTTGGGGTATTCTTGTTGCTGGCTAAAATTTGAAACAAAAAAATGTTAACAATAGACACTAAAGATTAGGCATATATAATTATATATATATAAAAAAAACCCAATAAAACTTATAAATCACACACAGTACAAACACTTCTTTTTAATTTCTTTATATTATAAGAAAGTAACATACCTCTAACTGGTGACAAATTTGATGTAATATTATACCAACTAAATATATCTTCAATAACAAGTATTAAAAAAAATGTCATTATTTTCTTACAAAGTTTTTTTTGAAATTACATATAGGAGCTACTTACGTCGGAGCCCCATTCAGCAATATTATTCTCTTTGATTAACTGGAGGCTTTTGGCTATAGTTCCTTTGTCTGGGTCAATTAAATCCAAAAATGATGTTTCTACCACCTGGAACACATCGGAAATATAATTTTTACAGTGTCATTAAGAAATATTAGATTATACAATCAATTTATTGTTTCAATAGACAACCATGTTTAATTAAGACACCACGTAAAAAAACAATTAACATAAGCACATAATTTCAAAAAAGGAAATATTCAACAATTATTTAACATTTCCTTTTTTGATATAACATCATAATTAGCTAACGTAATTGGTTTTATGTAACCGTTTCAATGAATGAATTCCACTAATATTATAAATATGAAAGTTTGGATGGATGGATGGATGTTTGTTACTCTTTCACGTAATGACTACTGTCTGGATTTTGATGAAATTTGGTATGGAGGTAGCCGAGATCCTGGATTAGAACATAGGCTACTTTTTATCGCGAAAACATGTAGCGGGTAACATTGCGGGGCACAGCTAGTAAGTTATAAATATTTCGACGGTCCCTACGTTCATAAAGACGTCAAAAAATGAAATTTTTTAAAATTTAATATTTGGCTTTAGATTTTTCATATGCACATACCTAAAGTTCCTAAAGCTAATAAAACATTATTAATGCTTTTTGTATTTATAAAAATAGAATTATTTCTAGTGCGGTTTAAACATAAATTACGCTCTCCTGTAAATCTCGGTTTTTGACATGTCTTTATGTACGTAGGGACCATGTAACAACTGATGGGGCTAGTAACAACTAAGTAGTAGGTACAGATACAAGTAAATCGTGATGAGACCAACAGATATAGCATTTTTTCGTTTAATATTTTAGGGAGACTAAAATTAGAGATATAGTGCAGAACACAATTTAGTTTAATTATTACTGATGCATAATTTAAAGCTCTATCGCAAAAAAAAAACAAGACATTTGAATTATAAAGTAGACATTATTAGCTACTGTGCCTTGGGTGTATGTGCCTGCAATAAATGTTATCATTATTATTATAAATCATAAAAGGAGGTCAACGTTCAGCAATGAACAATTACGAGTGAATGGTAATGAATATTACATTAAATATCCGTGTGATTTAAAGTAGTTATCCGAGTAATGAATTTATTCATTTGTTACTTTGGTACCTACTTCACATTGACGATTGCGTGTCTTAAACATAAAGTATATTGAAAGGGCAAATGTGATAGTAATGACAGCATACCTCAATATCCTTCTCTTGAATCTCCAGCATCTTGTCGTTACCTTTTTCGACTTCATTCTTAGTAGAAATGACAGCGACTGTTGTATCTGTGAGCTTGTTGACTACGAGTCCTCCTAGCTTGAGGACACGTTTCTTCACTTCTTCTTTATCTTTTAGACGACCATAGAGGAAGAACTGTAAGTTCTTTAGCGGCGGGATTGGTATATTTTTTGTTTCTTGACTGTGAGTAAAGTATATTAAGTACACTTAGCATTTTTGTTTTAAGCAAATGGAAATTTATTACATGTGTCACTGTTAGTCAACTTCACGTCGCAAAAGAGACGCGAGAGAAATCAAAATAATTTAAAAAAGTTGTTATTCCACTCAGCACACCCTAGCACTAAAACTAGGCAAAGCTTGTATTATGGCAAACTGAAGAGTAATTTAATATTGATGTATGTACTATTTTTTAAGTTTCGGTGGCCTAGTTTCCCAACTAGGCCACCGTGGTGGCCCACAGAAGTGGATTTGTCTAAGCAAGCTTGCTGCATTGTAAACCATATCTTCGCTCAATATCAGGCAAGATAACAGTTGTTTGACTGCAAGTCTATTTGTTGACAAAAAAGTGTTTTCACAAAGCTTTTGGATGTGATTCTGATTGAAGACTTGCCACACAAGCCTTCCGAGGCTGCACCTAACATCATGATTGTATCTGTAAAATTCCTATACTATAGTTATCACTAGAATAGTCATAATTTAGTATTACAGTTTTACTACAAACGCAAAAATACACATATATTATTTGTTTACCTAGTTCCTGGTTCTTCTTTCTTGACTATAACCAGTGCAGGCCTCGGTGCAGCTTGGAACAGTCTAACATCTGTCTTTGCTTTGTACTTCTTGAAAATGGATCTTTCTCTATATGCAGTTGGAACCATCATTGGATTTCTATTGGGTGTTTGGGTGACATATGAACACTTCGTCCACTCGCTAATATTACCTGCAAAGAGTGTATAATTATTATCACCCTAAAACGTAGAAGCGATTTAGTCTGGGAAAAGATGTGCTACACATTCATAAAGTTGTTGGAGTTTGATTGAGACTGGGATTAAGTAATTCTTCCCTAATTCACATACAAATTTTAAAATCACTGATGTTTTGAAATAGGACAGAGGAAGTCGTCCAGAAAATGTAAGTAAGAAGCACTTCTAAGTTTCCACAAATGTGAATCTGTCAACCTGCCATTCAGGTTGGCCTGGTGGCTGTTCTGTCACAGACCACAGAACAAGTAACAGTACTAATAATATGTATGAGTAGCTATGAACCACCAATAACTAATGCACATAACTTAAATACATATTTATAAAAAAGTGATCCACAGAAATTAAGAGTTTATTTACAAATAATAACAATATAATAGGTATATTAAAATGACATAATGTATAATTTTTTCCAGGCTGAAAAAACGTTTAGAAAACAATACCACTAGCTCATAAGGCTTGTGCCGCAAGTGGTGGCTTTCTCACTAAAACCAACTACTTCCAGGCAACCAGGAATGAAAAACAGACAGGAGATATTGTAACACTATTTCATTATGAACATTTAAATTATAACTTTAAAAAGTTTAAAACTTCAACAAAAATAAAATGAATATAAGGTTCATTTCATTTTAGCTAAAGATGATAATTTTAATTTACCTGTACATTTGTAACCAAATGTGTCCAGCACGAGTTGGCCATGTTTGCATTGAGGACACGGTTCAAGGGCTCCAAAAGCCATTATATCTGCTAAGTGATCCAAACACTACAAAAAGAAATTATTCATTATGATCGCAGCAACATAGGTTTAAAGAATTTATTCTTAATAACACAAATTGTCACTTGTTTAAATAATATTTTACAAACATTTGTCGATCATAAATAAATTTATTTCCTACCCACAAAACGCTTTCAAAAGTGAATGATTTGATATTATGTATTGAGCTAATTGAAACTTGAACGAGTTATATTCTAACCTTTGGTAAGACTAGAAATCTAGCTTGTTGAGTGCTACGTTTGGTTGTTTATATTTTGTAAAACAAGTTTGTATGGATATTTTTGCTACGGGTTATTCAAACAAAAAGGCATACATTATAAATGTATATTTGTTTTACATTCATTATTTTAGTGTGTTTTTAAATTTTTGTGGTAGCTGTAACATGCAGCATTATATTTGCACAATATTTATTAGGTTGGGCAATATTTATAGGTTGGGCATACACATCTTTCCTTGTACACATACATATACACATTTTATTTATTTTTATTTTAATTGATACTAGATTACCGTAATCTTACGTGAAGCAACACAGAGACATTACTGGGCTGTTGAGACTAACCATCTAGTCTCAAAGTAATGAGTGCCAAAACAGTGGTGCCCTGGACGTTGTTTTGTTACTCAAAGTTCTGTGTATCGCTGCAATGGTTATGGACAGGCGTTATCTCTTAACATCAGGAGAGCGCCTCGATCGTCTCATTACTTATACATTAAAAAAAAAAAAACGTGAAATAAGTCGCGTGACATCTTCAAACTGATTGTACAATTCTAGCGACATGTGTGGCGGGTCTAATTATATAATAATATAAACATATATTTACGATAACAATAAACACATTGCACATACTTCATCCTGGCCCGCAGCTATTTCCTGAGAATTATATTTAAGTATCTCTCTGTATTCATGTTTTTTGAGCTCACTTAGTGTGTTTCTGTGTTTATGGAATAATTTGTTCTGCTTTTCTATTTTCTTTTCCTTGTCCTTCTCCTCTTTAAGTTCGGCTGCGTCTTTTGGCTCATCCTTTAGTTTTTTTACTGGTACCTCATCAGATTTGAATGGCCTAAAAGTATTGCTAGATTTGTATATTATGGACCTAAGAACTCTTATAGGTTGGTGATAACAAAACAACCGAAATAATTAGGTTTATAGAACCATAACTAAAGTGAAATGTGTTCAGTTTTAAGAGTAATCATTTGTTTGCTAAGCATGTAAATTCTGCCTGTGCTCTTTTGTAAATTGTAAAACAAATGTAGTTTAACTTACTTAATTTCTTTAATAACCATTTTCTGGTCTGTCTTGCTCAGCGTTTGGATTCCAGGTAAACTTTCGCCACCAGCGAAAAAAAGTAGATTGCTCCTCTCTTCATTGAAACAGTTTACATGATGCCACAGTGGTTGGCCTCCAAACCGGCTACCAATTTCTGTGTCAAATACGACTTTGCATATGCGAACCTCATCCTATAACAAAATCATTAAAACATTTATATACTCTCTGTACCAGTCTTTTATTGAAGGATGATACTGCTATGTGACAAGT
Source organism: Biston betularia (assembly GCA_905404145.2). Classification (NCBI taxonomy): domain Eukaryota; kingdom Metazoa; phylum Arthropoda; class Insecta; order Lepidoptera; family Geometridae; genus Biston; species Biston betularia. The sequence continues at coordinate 4,580,996 of FR989868.1, forward strand.
TGGACAATTCATCTATTGAATTTAAGTTTAAATTGAATAAGTTAAGTATAAGTTTAAGTTGAATATCTAGATACATGCAAGTATTACTCTACTAAAATACCAGTACTAGTTTTCATGTTAACTATGTAAGGAATAACTTCTCCCAACTGGGCTATCTCTTACTGGACCAAGAGTACTTTTATACTTACATACTATGTTTCTAAACAATACCTTGCAAATTTTAATTTCACATCGTTTGCATGATGCTCTGCTACTTTTGGCATATTCAATACGGAAGTCTTTGACTGCTGCATTTGAAACACTACTATCATCTGCTGCCCGCTTCTTGCCTTTCTTACCCTTGTTTTCCTCAGGCATCACAATACCCACATTTTTTCCTACGATAAATTCATAATTTAAGATAAATTAGAATAAGGATAAAATTAGACAAGAAAACTATTTATCACTAACTATTTTATGGAGGAAATCATAATCTGACCATAATTCATACAATGTAACCATTGGTTCTGTATAACTTTTGCAAGAATAGCTATGTCAGGTTAGTTGTCTGTAATTGTCAATCTTACAAGCAAAAATGCTGATTCACAATTAAAAGTTTGTGAGTATGTTTGTTACTCTTGTGCACAAAAACTACTGCACGGATTTGGATGAAATTTGGTATGGAGGTAGCTGAGACCCTGGATTAACACATAGGCTACTTTTTATCCCGAAAACATGTAGCGGGTAATACTGCAGGGTGCAGCTAGTAAATATGAAATACAATGAAATGAAAATAGATTTTCAAAACTTAACTAGTAAAACATTTTTAAATTTTTTAGTTAATATTAAATGTGATTGCATTCAACCGTCATCTCACTGGATGCTAAGTGAAGATTCAGTGTATCAGAGAACATTCACTCTGATAGCTTATTTTATTCTTTAGCCTAAAACTATACACCTACCGACTTATTTTTACAAGTTAATTATAAGTGTTATACATCTGACAGCTGGTGTTTTATTTGAGATGAAACACACACATGCCAGATATAAGGAAAATTAAGAAATAATAATTGTACCAACATACCAATAGCAGCCTTGAGTCGGGCTTGATCTGGATTTTTCAGTTTATTAAAATTGGAAATATCCATATAGGAAGTAGGTCTTTGCTTCTTGAAAAAGCACTCTTCGTGGTGCCAATTAGGTTGTTTTCCATCGTGGAATGCAGACTAATATGGAACATATAAAAAAAAATCACACAATTTCTTTGGTTGGTCTACTTGTGACCAGAATGATAATAGGTACCTACATTTGGTATCTATTGTTTCTTCATTTGGTCTAATCAACAATAACATGCAAAGTAACAATTCTACATTTAACAATGTCTTGCTCTGTCTATCTGATAGACCATGGAAGAGCAAGGCATTGTCATTCTATCTTAAAGACATTCAATAAAAACCGGCCTAGTGCGAGTTTGAATCGCACTTTTTTTCTCAAAAAGCTTTCATCCCTGAAGTCTTCTATCAGCAGTAGACATGGTTAGATGTTAGATTATTTATTAACAAAATACTTTGAGTTTGTTGTATCCGGTGTAGAGTTAAAGTTTAAGAGTAAAGAATCACTTTTAAAGAACATAATATTATGAAGAACATAATATACGGACCTGTACCATTACTGCAATACGCAAAGTGCCTTGGTCAATTTTTTGTTTGCACCCTTTACATGCTGCGCGACCAGTTTTGGCATATTCTGCCTGATAAGGTAATTCAGCCATCTACACGACGACAAATTACTGGTTGGAAATTGCTTTGATTGCAACTGTTATTAACAAAACAAGAAACTAAAACTACGAATCGCCCGGCAACAACACCAACACGGACACGCCCAAGAGAATGTAATCACTACGTTTAAGAGACGGGACTTCCATACTAGCCAATAGAATCAATTTACATGGCATTCCAATACCAACAGACACCACAAAGATGACAAATAACAGGTGTACCAACCTAACGAACCAAATAGTGCTTAACAAATAGCTATTTATCGATATCGATAAAATATGCAGAGTAGAAACCGAGGTTACTACTAAATAATATTTTTTTATGAATTTTAGGTAAGTATCGAATCCGTATTTATGAGTCCAATGTTGACAAGGAGACCTTTGGTACTAATCAAGATTGAACTTAAATGCGGACCCAAAATAAAATAAAAAACTGTTCCTGCTAATTTAATTAACATTTAATTACTGAAATGAAATTACTTGTTTAGCGAAATGAAAATGAAACAATCAATTGTAAATAGTTGAGAATGCAGATTCATAGAGCTAAGAAATAATAATAAAAAAAAGTTTTCTGTTTAGTCTCTAGCTCTACAAATGACCTAAGTGACAGTAAACATTTAAATAATGGAGGCCAGCTTTTTCAACAATGTGTCTTCTTCATCTTGTTCTATAGATCACTTGATAATCTTAACAATTTAACAATAAGCCTTCTTCATCTTGCTCTATAGCAAAAGAAAATGAAAACTGATTCTTTTTCAATTTTTCTTATTATTTTGTGATCTTTTAATAATGTCAGCAGTTGAAATTTCAGCTTTTTTTTTTATTAAATGCTTTGTTGTGAAAGTGGTTTCCACATACATGTATTAATGTATGCAACTTTTCAGTTGGAACATATATTATATCTTCTTTGCTCACAAACTTGACCCAGTGTTTGCATCTGAAATTTTTTTTAAATGAAATTAAATCAATGTTTCTTGGTTAAAATCATGAATATTGATACCGAAGATCGAAGTAGGTTAGTGCATTTAGTGGTGAGTAACATAAATATTACTATGAAACTTAAAGATGTACTTTTGCCTCGCCCAAATATCCGGATCAAACGATTTTCGTAGGCTTATCATCGTCACTGGTATCAGGAGTGTTAAACACAAACACATAATGGCCAGGATTTGCGTAGAGCTTACGAAATTTTTCTTGCGTACTCGGAACACTTAATCAACTGTGTGCTATATCAATATTGTAAAGATTATATTGTATGTTTCAAAATCCTGCAAAATTGCACAACCTATTCCGATCTTTGTTCATTTATGTAGGCACGCCTTTCAAATATGTAAAATATTGTGCCCCTACTCTTTCATGCAACATTATATTTCTTTTTTTTTTCAATGTTAAACAATAACGCTGTCATCGATATGTTGATGTTACAGTTGCAGTACATCACTAGCACACAATTTAAATGAGATAAATTTGTTAATGTTATTTGTTCCTAACCTGTTCTACTTACATATAGCTGACTCTATTTAGAAAGTATCATATTTAAGTGCTTACCGGGCTTTATCTAAAAGAAATCTCGCCATAAATATCCTTTTTTCATCATTCGAACGACTTGCTCGATTTTCACAAATTTCACTAGTAATAAACCGTTTTTTCGGTGGCATTTTGATTCAAAGTACACCTCTGATCACTCGCCACTAATTTTGACGAGAAATTACACTTTTAACAATTAAAATCCACAATCAAACAAACATTTAAATTCAAAAGAAACTGCACGAAATGAAGTTTTGACAAACAACATAGCTGACACTTGACGGAAGTATTGCAAGAAAGAGAAACCGCACTGAGGGAGTGTGATAGCAATATCCGCCATTATTTACCACGCAAAGTACATAGAAAAATTTTTTGTTCCTAGTTTCGCTAGGCTGGGACACGCCACAAAACCGGTAAGCAAGCAGTGTTACCGTATTGAAATTCGGAAACATACCCAAAAATTCTGTTGCCAGTACTTAAAAATACTAAAAGGAAAATTCAATTATACCAAAATTCTACTAACATTTTTACTGCATATTTTGAGAAATGTTTTGTGATGACCCGTAACCCCGTAAGCCAACTATACGCACTGCTCCAACGATCAGCGAGGTTTCGGAGTAAAGAAAATATCATCAATGTATAAAGTTTTTAGGCTTTTGTTGATTTTAAAAAAATCGCTCATTCGATTTATATAAAATTTATATGGGTCCACCTCTGAAGTTGATTTACCAAGCAAAAAAAGAATCATCAAAATTGATTCATAATTGGCGAAATTCTTGCGTATCATAAAAAAAATACAGTCGGATTGAGAAAGAAACAAGTACCTCCTTTTTTTAAAAACACATATTTGTTCAAAATTATTTATTGTAAATCAACAGTGTAATCGTTAATACCTATTTTTTTACATTTAAGCATCTTCGTCGCGGCTTCAAATGAAGTACAATACAACTTTCAGCCTTGAGGGATCCTATACGAAATCCCCATTACGGGGGAATCTCCTTTTTTTACCATACACACTTCTCTAGGGAGAATGAATGAATACCCACCCGTCCTGAATACTCTGATTGAAGCTGTGATAAACATTCATTTAATTTCATGCACCCATCATACTAGGAAAGGGTAATCAGGCTGCTTGACTTTATGTTCTTTTTCAGTGGTGTTAAGTGAAAATACCAAAGAAAAACCAAAATTGTCATAATTGTACCATATTACCAAAAATTTAGCAATAATTATACTACAATAATTATACTGTTATCATTTTGCAGATCCCTTAAATATACTAATTTAGTACTGAAAATACCAAAAACGGTCACAAGTCGAGTCATGACTGCACTCGACTGGCACAGACACTGGACTTGGCCAAAACTGGACTTGGACTTTGATAATTATGTTAGACGTAAATGGCAAAATTCAAAGTACATTTACATTAGTACATTTAAAGTTTAAGCCTAATGAACTCCGTATCATTTGCCAATAAATTATTTAAAAAAAAAATGCTAGCTGTCTGTCATCTGCTGGTAGAATCCCAGCACTGGCGTAAAGTAAACCTGTCTATAATAATATTATTCTTTGAAGTACTTGCAGTGATCTATTTAGATGAATTATTCGCGTTTGTGACTTGTTTTGTTAATTTAATATGGGTAGCCGAAAGGATTTAATCAAAAGATCTCTTGGAATCTCAGAGTACCCGTGGAGCTCTGGTAAGTGTACACACTCCTAACACAAAATACCATTTTTATAGTGTTTCAAAATAATGTAGGTACCTAATTGTACCGCTCATCATGAAGTCGCCGACCCTCTATATACTATTTTAATAAATTTACTAAGTCCATGTCGTGATAGCTCATCGTAGGGTTTGATCGTTATTGTCATTATTACAAAAAGGGATTTCTAGGAATCGATGCGTATTTTATTAGCATGCAATATATTGGATATATCTTGTAAATTATTTAATACTGGTACTGTAGTACTTGCCCAGTTTATTTGTGAAGTTCCTGGCTAGATTAGTATTAAATCAATAAATTTTTTAAATGTTTTACAAGCTAGGTTTTTGACTACAACTCTGCTGATGTGGGTAGTATCGGTCTGGTCGTAGATTGTATAGCACACCTAGCCTGCAATGGAACTGGCTCTCAAGTGGGGCTGTCAAAACACTGTTGTTTGACAACAGGTGTTTGGTGGCAGATTTTCAACTTGAAGGTGGTAGCTAGCCAGCCAAATGCTATAAAGTACCCTACCATTATACTATGGTTCCCTTATGATGTTTTCCTTCACCGGCAGCTCAAGCTCACACCGAAGTGTGTGTTGAACCCACACCCTTTCACTACTCACATGATGTTTTCTCACATTGTAGGGATTATTTTCATCACCCAGTCAATTATTATATTCTATGGTGGTTTGTAACCTCACCCATACTTTTTCACTGGTTTGTAGACTATTCTTAGAGCTGATGAAACCATTGCTACCTGTTAAATGTGCAGGAGCAGTGGAATCGGACCTAGGGTGACTTTAAAGGCAGCCAGTGGTGTCTTTTTCTGATTAAAGAACATGCGAGTTTTTGTGTCTTCTGTAATTGGTAGGTTAGTGCTAGTCCATCACACTACACAGCTGTAGGCACAACAAACAAATGTGCTCTATATGTGTCCATCATGAGTCCAGTTAGTAATCATTATTGTTTTTGAAACATTTTTTTTTGTGAAATATTGTAGATGATGAGTTGGAGGAAGGCACACTTGCAGTTGAAGAAAGCAGCCGACCCCCATCAGAGCCCCGGCCTAGCACATCTGATGCTTCTGGATCTAGTGGTACTTACAAATATTTACTATAATCTGATAGACCCTAGATAATATGAGTGCAGAGAAGTAAGTAGAAGAAGAGATTTCTATGCTCAGGGTTGAAAATGATAATGATGATAGTTCTTACCTTTCCTGACATTGTCATCCTACCAAGTACTTGCTTTGTCCATAAAAAACATTACCACACCTATAATAAATAATGTTACTATAGTAACCACTCAATCAATCATTCAAGATCTGTAAAGATCAATTATTGTCTCTTATTTAAACTTAGGTACTATCACATATAGCGCCATCTGACCCCAAACTAAGCAAAGCTTGTACTATGGTAAATCAGATAACTGATATAATACTTATATAGTTTTTTTAATACATACAGTACTCACACCCTTCAGCTCTTGAAACAGACTTACTACCAATTAACCAACAGGGCTGTCAAATCACAGTACTATATACACAGCATATTCTGCTGCCAAGCAGTCTGCAGTTGTGTGTAAAAATTAACTAAACTTACAATCAAATGTCTCAATGCCTTTTTAGAAAAAGGTAAGGGCTTGACCATATTTTACCCTAGTCTTGTATTTGTATATTTCTGTTGCATGTATATTCGAGGGCTGCCACCACCAATGTCACAGCAGCATCAACAATCGCATCAGATGCAACAACAAGACTCGCATCAGTTGCACCAAGACTCGCAGCAGCAAACGGCATCTCGGCGATGCCAGTCCAGGCATAATCGGAATCTGTTTTGGTCTATTATCAATAGCCCTTACAGAATGTCACATTCTATGTATGTAGATTATATAATTTTGATATCATATTGTATTCAGTTTCATGTAAAAATGAGACTTGTTGACGTTTTTCTTCCATACCATTCCATATCCATTGAGCTTAGATCATCTAAAAGCGGCAACGAGTTAAGTTGAATAGTTACAGATAGAACACTAGTTGTGGGCCTAAAGATGGTATTTGTTTATAGTGAAGAGATTGAGGCGGGTGCAACGAGTGACGGAATAAAGCCTCGTGTTACAACAATGTTTCTGTCTGCTTGTTGCCACAGTGACAGGCGAACCTAGCGAGTAGCGAGCCTCGTATTCGCTAAAACGACTGTGACAACGTAGGCTATTTCGCCCGCGCCTTCGTCCGCCTTTGTCATTGCGTGCACATTGCACGAAGCATTTTTTTTTATGTATTCAGTCCTAGACCGAACGAGGTGACGATTCCACGAATATCTCATATGCCGGTGCCGAGCGTGTGCGGCGAGCAGGCACGACGCGGTCCGCGGAGCGCGCCAGACGTGAAGCGCATCATGGAGTTCAAACGACTCGCGCGCAACATCAACACACTGCGGTCACGCTCCTACCTCTCCAGCAGCATGCCTGTCCCGCGAGGTACTTTTTTTGTTTATTTTTGGTAACGCACTTTGTACATTTTGCCGGTATAATGTGTAATTGATTGATTCAGGCGTTATTAAAAAAATATATAAAGTGTGTCAGGGTTAGGTTTTTTTTTGGTTCGTTTAGGTATGCGTTGTCCACGATCATGGTAATATTATAAAGTGTACAAATATAGGGACAAAATTCAAAACTTACCTTCTTCTTTTTGAAGTCGGTTAATAGAAAGATAACTCTTTATTGTTTACACCAAAGTGACCGTCATTGATATTGTTAATTACACTTCAATAAGTTAGAGTAAATAGTTGGTTAAATAAATTTGACAGTAAGTACCTAGTGTGACTGCCTCATTGCTAATCTTAGTATGGATAGCATTCACATACGTAGTAGTTAAAAGGATGAACAACATCAGCTGATGTTTTTTCGTGTCCCAAAAAAAAAAGATAATCATAATGACCCACATTTGGCATAGTACATCCTACCTTATAATCCTGTATTATAGAATAAAACTAATATATATAAACCCACATATACATAATAAAATTATATCCTAACTTTTAATATTATTAATGCTAATGTGAGTTTGTTTGTTTGTTACGCTACGCTTTCACGCGTCAACTACTCGAACGGATCTGGGTGAAATTTTGCATGGTGGTACTTACCTGGGATTAGACATAGGATACTTTTCATCACCATCAACCATCACCACGCGGGTAAAACCGCGGGGCACAGCTTGTATATAATACATACATAATTGTGTCTATACCTGATCATTTTTTAAAATTTTATTTATTGATACACAAAACAGAACATAGTCAAAACAGGTACATAATTTGCTAGGTACAATTTCGAGCCAGACTATATGCCTAAACAAGTGTATACAACATGACTATAAATTTAGAAGCAGGATTACTAACATTTGAAAAAAAAGAAATAAAAAAAAATGAAAATTAGTTATTACAGTTACCAGTTTCTCTTACAAAACAGTAGGTTGGGACCTTCTGGTAAGTATAAAGAATACCTGTGGCAGAAGATCCTGCTCTTCTATATCTATGTATACATATCGATAAAATATTTAAAATCTAAGATATTTACTTATAAAGCTATACGATGCAAAAGTGAAAAAGTGAAACCAACAAATAAATTTTACATACAACTTAACTATCAAGTAACATACAACAGGTGACGTAGATAATCTTACTTATGTCAATTTTAAATTTAGGTAAATTTTTATCAAAAATATCAAACAACGTTCTTTTGAAGTTTCGTTATATTGGCGACACATTGTAACAACTGGGTTATAAAATGTAGTGTTGTTTTTAAAAACTTGCAGTACAAAAGTTTTTGAGTGACCGCCTCGAAGTCTATCATTAAACAAAACTAAGAAATAATTATGTTCTCCACAGCGTATCACGTTACTTCGGATGCCAGTTCGAGTTTTATGTTCAACCGGCCTACTATGTCGGCCAGAACGTACGCGGCGCAGCCGTACTATGGCCCACTTGCGAATAGGAATGGTATGTACCTAATGGACAAGTATATGTGTGCCCACACAAGTCTAGATGGCGCCTCTCTACCCTTACCTAAGCTTGTGTTTTGTACTATTAGTAATAAAATCAAATTGATGGATTGCGCTTTTTAGTTTCTTTATATTAAACGTTAGGTCCTACTAACAAACTTATTCCATAAGATGGCGCTGTTTATTCAAAAGTGTGTTTTAATTTATTTTACTTTAATGGCGAAATATAAACTTATTCCTATGATTTTTCTTATAAACTATGATTTCGCCAAACAATTTACGCACGCATTATTATCCTTTACGCATTTATATCGTTCTAGTGGACTTGACAATTTATTAAAATCAGCGCACTTATATAAGTGTGAGTGCGACACATTGGCGCACGGACACTTATATGCGCTGAACGCAGACTTATCGATCATAATTACATGCCTGATATTTAGGTATCTTAGAGGAAGTGCCAGCAATAGGCTTTTTATTATTACTATTGGTTGAATGAATATTCGAAGTAGTAGTTCGTTCAAACACTTTAGCACGAGTTGTGATAAATTCGACAAACTCGTCAAATGTAGGCATTCGTTTACCGTATTTGGTTTCGAACGCTCGAACCGTTTCCGTGTCTAACTTCTTAAGAGCAATATGCAATATGATAAGATCAGATAAATTATCTAATTTAAGATTCTTTAAGGCGCTAACTGCGCTTGCAAAGTTATCCATAAATGAATCGAAGTTAGTAGCGGAAGCGTCATGAAATGGTTTAAAATCAAACATTTGAGATAGATAAGCTGAAATAAGCATTCGCTTATCATCGAATTTTTGGATGAGAGTTTGAAAAATCAATTCATAATTTTCAGCACTTGGAGTAATACCTGAAATTGCGATTTTTGCACGCCCAGTTAATTTAGGCAAGTGATAATACAATTTTTCACTCGGCGTCAACAACTGATTTTCGTGTACAGTAGACTTGAAAGTCGTGTAAAACATCGGCCAAGATTTTATTTCACCGTTAAATTCCAAAAGCTGTATCGGAGCCAATCTAGGCCTAGCCTTATGCAACGCAGAGCAATCATCCTTACAACCCCGTGACGGGACACCTGAAGAAGCATACTGAGCATGTATTCTCTTTATTTTACTATACAGAGATTCAAATGCAAAAAGGCATTTGTAGTCTGGCTTCGCTTTAGAATTTAATTGCAAGGAACGAGCATTATAATTGTTAACTAATTTTTCATATTTATCGCGTAATGAATCGATCTGTGAAGAGTCATCCAGAAAACGTTCTCTCTTTGTCTCGTTCGTGTGAATATCTGACGCGGAAGCTAACTCATAACGTTGTTGTACTATTTCAAATATCGCTTCACGTTTCGATAATAACATTATTATTTTTGCATCGGTCTCTGCATCTACACAATCTAAGACTTTACTCTTCGACATTATCGCTAATTATAAACCACAATAATTTACTGGAAAATAATAAGCAGTCAATACAACGCGATGCACCGATAAAATGTCACACGAACAAAATATAAATATACGGAAATTACTGGAAAGTGGTTAATATTATACCGACAAGTTAGAAATAACTTAGAAAAATTATATATTAATCACATAAAAATATGGTCATTATTATACGAACAAATGAAGCAGGTTATTTTAGTAAAAGTTGAGTGAGAGCGCGATATCTATGCGCGCTGTACCGCTGTGCCTGCGACGGTCGCACCTCGCTACTCGGTCGTATAATATCGAACGATTTGCGAGATTCGAGTACGTCGGAGTCACGTAGGCACGAGTTAAATACAACCTGAGGGTAGTTGTAGAACATATGGAAATCACAATGAAATTACTTTCAATTAAGTTCCGGCTCGAAGGATAAACTATGTCCGGCTCGAAGCATTTCATGCTTTCGCGAGTTTTTAGTTGTGTTAAAAAGGCATATCACACATAGTGGAACATGTTGATACCCAAACAAAAAAGTGGGTGGGAGACGTAACGACTGAATGATGCTATTGTGACTGTACCTACTAGATTTGTCTTTTGAAGGTCGAATCTAATTAGCAACAGATGATTTTTGCTATTGATGATTATATTATATTTTTGGTTATTATAATTAACTATTGCACTTAGTAAGACTATCAATTACCTAATTTTTGTATTCACCAGAACCATACAATACGATGAAAAAACTAGGTAATGTTTAAAAAGGTTTATTCAAATAAAAAAGTATTTCTGAGAAGAATAAAAAATATCTAAATGAAATCGGATTCTACACCAAAGATTTATATTTTATGTATTACAATTTAGATATTTTTTAACTCTTACAATTACTTCTCTACTTCTGGCAATACGCATTTTTCATAAAATGAAAACAGTTTTGATATCATTCTTTGTATGAATTCTTTGTCCTCAATTTCTAGGACAGTCATGGGTTGCTCTAGTGACTAGTGAAATACAACACGTAATGTAACACACGTTTCGTTTCAATAATATGGGCTTGGTCCTACCAGGTGGCGGATTGCCAGTGTCATCGGCAACTACGCGGTGTTTGCAAGACCTCCGCGACCGATACAGAGTACAAGCCACAGGCGTCGCTGCGCCAGTACTGCCCCACGCAATGCCCGAACTTGCCCACACTGAAGAAGACGGTACGACTTATGGCTTCTACACGTGATAGCGACTTATTTGTTATTTTATTATTTATTTAATTTATGAGAAAATCGACCTTATAATCCCAGTCTACACCACTGCGACGATCGAGATATTATTTGTCATTGGCAACATCGATAAAAGAGAGAAAAGAGCTGTCGAGTACCTTACGTATTTCCCAGTTATTACCACTACGAAAGGTAAACAAAAAAAATATTTTAACAGTCACACTAGGTTATGGATAAGCTATTTATAGCGGTGTCAGACTGTGTTATTAACGCTCATACATAACAGACCAGTGTCAGTCAGTGTCAGTAGTCACTGACAGTAGTACAGTAGGTATGTTGAATTAGCTGTAAATTATAAGAATGAAATGAAATTTAATTAAATTGAAGCGTTACTTGTACTATACTCAGTAGACAAAATTTATGATAAATGCAATAAAATGTGTTGAAAAGGAGAAAACGACAAAAATTGTTCATTAATAAATCGTACAAATTTAGGTAATTTGTAAGCATCTCTTAGACAAATATTGTGTACTGTTCGATGTACATCAAGGTGATATGATCTGCCCAAGATAGTAGATAATCTTCATTACGTATTCTTTCCACTCAAGATGAAAAACACACCACAATCTTGTTTCTTTCCTTAGAATTGACATATACCTATACATATATACTTTTAATCAAAATTGGTTCTACGCGAACCAATAAATAAATATCGTAGGACTATACACACAGCGCCATCTGCCCCCAAACTAAGCACAGCTTGTGTGATGGAAATCAGATAACTGATATAATACATAAATACTTTTTTTTTGTAAACACATAATTATGATACAAACAGAACACCCAGACACAGAATAAACATTTCTTTTTTCACAAAATGTTTGCCCTGATAAAACAAATATTAATAATAAATTGACATGGAAAAAATATATTTCTTAAATTGTTAAGTGGATTTTTGTAGCATCCATAGTTTTACAATAGCGCAAATAAATACATCAACTAGTCATTTTTCATATTAACATTTACATTATTATCATAACTAGCGACCCGCCCCGGCTTCGCACGGGTGCAAAATTCGAAAAAAATCACTACTAAAACTACTATTATACAATTATTAACATCATACAATTTACCGTAACGTAATTAAAATTACGGATTAAGTAGTCGCGCTTAAAGGCACGTTTTTAATATAAAATGTTATTATCCTTGCTAGAGAGCTCCGAAAACCGCGTCCAATCGCTTCCAAATTCAAATTATTACAGCGAGAAGTGCGGCCTCCGACGCGCTATTTATAGGAACGCGTCGCGTCGCGCTGCGGTCGGCGGCTGCCGGCCGATAGGTACGCAATGTATTTTTAAATCTGTAATATCTTCGAAAATATTCAAAGAAATTATGTGCTGTAAAAGGCCATATAAATCTATGTTAAATCAACAATCTATTTATGGTATTTAATTAAATAAGGAATAATGCTGTAGTGCTTAAAATCGCTTCGAAAATTAGCTATTATTTGCCGTAAAAAGTAAATGACAAAAAATGGTTTTGTGGGATATCGATAAGAGATAGACATATACCATCGCGGACTTTTCTGTAGACCTTTTCAAGGTGTACAATACTTAGTACATTATTTTTATAAATCCTGTAAGGTTAAGCCTGCGTACGCAATGTAAGCGGCAAGAAATGTAAGAATTTACGACACCACATTAGAAACCCTGAAAATAACAGTATTTCTCCATTATTTAATAGATGTTATTATACATAAAAACCTTCCTCTTGAATCACTCTACCTATTACAAAAAACCGCATCAAAATCCGTTGCGTAATTTTAAAGATTTAAGCATACAGACAAACAGACGGACAAAAATAGCGACTTTGTTTTATACTATGTAGTGATTATTGTATGAATTTTAGAAATTATGAGCATAACTACGTCTTCATCAACCATTAATGGCTTAGGCATAATGGCAATCTATTACGGAGAAAATAATTAAGTTAATTAAGTACTTAAAATACCTAAAATGCTTAGTGCGGTTTTGAAATGATTAGCTAAAAAGATTCCCATTAAATGTGGTTTTATTAATAGTGACCAAGCCCACCCTTTTGTTAGTTTTCGCTACCTGAATGAAAAACTTTTGTGTATTTCGTTGAAATGCTAGAGGCCAACTAGTTTAATACGTTCGCATCGTAATTTATTTCGGCAAAATATATTGAATGCCTATGTCTGATGATTCTACAATGTCTGACTATTATGTCAATAGATCATTCACAACTTCTTAACATGACGATAACAGTTTAAATCCTTTCAAATATGACTTACTCAAGCAACAATGTTGATTAAAATTACGTAGAACTTTACTTATTGCGAAACTATTTTGTAGAGGAAACCAATTGTAATCATACAGTCAGTGCTTTTATTTTCTTTGATATTTCAAATAGGTGCGACATTAAAGCTTGAAAATACGGCAAGCAATTTTTAAGATCGAAATGTAATAGTCGGTTAACAGTAACATTTACTGCCTCATGACGAACCTACGTCATTAGTTAGAAAAAAAACTTTAAATAAGTTATTTTATTCTTATACTAGCTATCTCGCGCTTAAATTTTTTTAATTTTCGTAGAAGAACGATTTTGTATTTTCAAAAGAATTTTACCTTCACCAGTATTATTATATGTATAGATTTAAGTTTTTATACAATATGCATAAAAATAAAATAGTAAATGTCAGAAAAATCGAGCTAAATTGAGTTGACGGTGAAAGAAAATATTTTGTGGAAACCATAGCGTGGTGGTAGGGTATTTTCTAGTACGCGGCTAGGTAGCTCAAATTGAAAATCAGCCGCCAAGCACTTAAATTCAATGTGTAGCGGTAGCCTCACTTGAGAGTCAATTCCATTCCAGGCTAGCTGTGCTTTACCATCTTGGACCACACCTTCATTTAACATCAGATGAACTGTGGTCAAATACCTAACCTGTCAAAAGTAACAAAAATCTAAACGAAAAGTCTCATAGATTGCCTTTTGAATCTGACCTTTGATCTAACTGCCTAGAAAGAATATCACAAGGTCTGGTCGATATTTTTTATTAAAAGGCCTTTCACTGTGACGACTATCCGGACAATGATCGTCGAGTGAACATCCTATACAGTGGTTATCTATTGAGCCAAGATCCTATAAAAGGGAGTGGTTCTAATTCAGCTCTTGTTAGACTTGATCTAACCAAACTAGGTAACAAACATTGCAATTCAATTCAAATAAAAGTTATTTTTTTTTAATTATAAAAATCTATAGCCTACCCTTTTATGATTTTCATTTGGAATTCGCCTGTTATTCTCATACCAAAATTACCCTGACTATTATAATTATTTTCTATTAAACGTACGTAAATCCGCCTACCAGTGCAGGCTACTTGGTCGCATGCGCTCCATACGGCTCTCAGTTGTCCGCCGACTTCTATTGAAGAGTGACGTGTAGTGCCCCCACTCTAGTAAAATTGATCGCTTTTGCAAATTTCTGCCACAGTCTCTGTCTGCTGCCAGAAAATGGTTTAAAAAATTTTTTTTTTTAAATCATTTAAAGATTTTATGTGTATTTTATTCGCGAAAGTGTCGAGTGGTTGATAGCTGCTATGGCTTTTAAGGTGACTTTTTACATTTTCCTATTAGAAGTGAACAACAACCCTGCCCAGCAAGGTGAACATCTAGAGGGACAGGGGCTCTCGTCGTTAGAAGAAATAAGTGAGGAACCAGACGTATCATTGGATGACGTCGAAGGTAAAAAATCTAATATTTTTTATCTATCAGAGCTACTAGGGCGCTAAATAAGTAAAATGCACTTTATCTAGAGTAAAAAAAGCAGCTTTACCGATTATATGTATCCTCGATATTACTGCTAAGATATTTAGCGAACTAATCAAAATTTTACTAAAACTTTAATTTCACAAAATTTTATCGAGGAAAATTGGATCCAAACTTCGTCTGTTCATATATACCATGATATATACATATATGCTCAGTTAATTCCACAAAAAACGCCGCTTAAATTTTAAATGGTGTTAGTTGATATTGTAGAGTTAAGTGACGTTCGTTAGTGTCGTTTTTAAGTAAGACCCACAATCTAACTTAGGTTTCCATTTGATTTTATTGATGTAATACGAGGAACGCTCCGTAAAGCGTTCCGAAAGCAGGTGAAATATTTCATCATCATCATCATCAGCCTACTTCAGTTTACTGCTGGATATAAGTACAAATGTATAGTGTACAGAAGTAAGTTTCTCCTAAAACATGCCACGTAGCCCGATATTCATCTTTTCGGTTCTTATCATTGCCATCTGTCATTAATATAATGATCTCACTGATATAAGTATTAAAAATGTATTTGTTAACTTGCATGTGTGTGTTTGTTTAAATTATAATTATTTTATAGAAATGAGATGGACAAACACTTAAGCATTAATTTGCCTTCACATGTATTATTTAATTAATTACCCATGCTTATACTATGGGAACCAGATAACTAATGAGATACTTATATGATTATAGAGGGTGACGCCGGGCCGTAGTAGTAGCTGTCTCGCTCAGTTCTATAGAAGAATGTCATAAATTTATTAAATTGCTGATGTTCTTTGCGACTTCAGGGCTAAAAGTATATTTACAATGATGAATACACGGACCTATCATATCAATATCATAATATTTATGCGTATGTATAAACTAATCTAAGCTTATAGTAATCCTTTACGAAGTTTACATAATTTTAAGCATTGATTAACTAAGCAAGGTTTTTAAGTAAGGCCCATAGTCTGTGTTGACCGATAATGGTGTCGGATAACGCCTTTTTTTTAATTGACCGAAGCATTTTTTTATCTTTGTAGTTGTTGATCTGGAGTCGAACGGCAACGTGCCACTGGAGGAAGAAATCGAGGCTATCGATTTGGACAACTGCGAAGAGCCGCCGCAAACAACGTCGCCTGCGGAAGAGGCTCGCGCCGGCGCGTCCGCTGCGGTCGACATATCTGATGAGACTGATGGCCGATTCCAAGCGGATCACAGGCGATCCGCGACGGGCGACGCTATCGCAGTAACTATAACAATCCTGATCTTGTCCATAGGACGACTGTATAATCCCACTAATATTATAAATGTGAAAGTTTGGATGGGTGGATGGATGTTTGTTACTCTTTCACGCAAAAACTACTGAACAGATTTGGAGGAAATTTGGTATAAAGGTAGCCGAGATTCTGGATTAAAACGGGTTACTTTTTATCCCAAAAATATGTAGCGGGTCAGCTATGTAGTTAAGTTATATGTAGGTAAGTATATACTTTTAAACTGTTACTTTTTGTAGCAATGATAGCTCAGTGTGTAGCGAGTCCGGATCACACGCCGAAGGTTATGGGTTCGAATAATAACAAAGACGCAGAGCTGCTAGCGAAGGAAAATATTACATTGTGGTTTTCTAGTTTTTTTTTTGCTATTAATTTACTTGACATCAAAAAAATTTGGAAAACATGAAACAACAAAAAACAAACATTTCAGAAACATGAAATGTTTGTTTTTAAAGTAACAATAATAAAATGAACGAAACGCTCTTCTGATCGTAAGAGATAACGTTTTTTCAATAAGCATTGCAGCAGTACCTAGAACTTATTATTGAGATAAAGTTTAGCCAAGTGCATTTATTTAGCAGCTTGACTCACTTTTGGCTGAACTCCCTAGGTTTATAACTCTGTATAATATTTTGTTCAGGTGGACTCTAGTGATGCGAACGGTGATATAGCTCCAGCTCCAGAGCAGTCTAACCACGTAGCAAAGAGAAAACACCGAAATTGTAAGTGCCCGTAACGTTTCATGTTTGCAATGTCGTTACGTCTTCTTAGGTATAGCCGATTCAACGAAATTTATTGTTTGTTTCAGCGGAGGAAACCCTCGAGCCGTGCTCTGTACAGGAGTTCAATCAAGTAAGTTTCTTCTCCACGTTTCTCTAAGTTATTCCTGTTTTAGTGTATCATAATCAATTTGATCAAGCAACGGTGTCGTATAGGATAAGTAGAGCCCGCATAAATTGTAGTAGCATTATCATCATTATCATCCTTCTCTTAATGTAATTTGTGTGCATGTAGGTTTAAGGTGACATCATTATATAAATTAACTTTTATTAGAATTTTAGAAATGTATTATTATTAAGTTAGTTTATAGATATATTATATTGACGTGTATACGTATCTTGATGTAATTATGTAGTTGTGACTTGCCCAGTGTAATAAATATATTATAAGGCCAATAAATTAAATTAAATAAAATAAAAAATAGCTATACAGGATGTTTTGTAAAAGCGTTAAGTGTAATTAATACTGAATACAATAATGGGTGGGGACCCATTATTGTCAATAACTTTAAAATTTCTAAAAGTCGACCACTGAAATGACTTGAAATCCCACTCATATTATAAATGCGAAAGTTTGGATGGATGGATATATGTTACTCTTTCACGCAAAAACTACTGAACGGATTTGGATGACATTTGGTATGGGGGTAGCTGAGACCCTGGATTAGTATATAGGCTATTTATCCTGAAAACTTGTAGCGGGTAAAACCGCGAGGCGCAGCTATTAAATGGTAAAAATCGACTGTTGATTAGCAAAATGTCAGTCTACAAAATGTATGGGACAGCTAATTCTTGTTTTCACGATTTCGGTTCATAGGGAATTCGTTTGTATTGCCGGAATGCTCAGTTCCTATCATTATTACTACACTTCTCCGAAACAACCCGAACATGCTATCTATGTACGCAGCTGGTTTGCTTATGTATATCGTGACGTGTGGTCGTGTGCAGAACCTACTCCGTCTGCTGGAGTGTCCGGTATGCCTGGAATGGATGGAGCCGCCGATCTCGCAGTGCCGACGGGGGCATCTCGTGTGTGGGCGGTGCCGCACTCGACTGGCCTCGTGCCCTGTATGCCGGACGACTTTCTCGTCCGTGCGGAACCGCGCCATGGAAGGCGTAGCCGAGCTGCTGCGCTACCCGTGCCGGCACGGGTGCGGGCGCGAGGTGCGCCTGCGTCGTCGCGCTCCGCACGAGGCGTCGTGCGTCGCGCGCAAGTACCACTGCCCGGCGCCGCTCTGCGCGGACGCGTCGCCGATGCCGCGCGCCAGCCTCTCGCATCACTTCCAGGTAACATAAACATACTTTTTTATAGGGAGATACGATAAACCAAGGAGTTTTACCTGACTGCGCAAAAAAGTTCTTTATATTAACATTTGTGTCCATCTGTTGCTTCGTTGCTCCTAATTATTTGTATGTTGAAAAATGAGGTTAGCTAATATATTAAATTAAATCAGTATCTTCAACTGGTAAAGGAAAACAATGTGAAACCTGTATGTTTTCCGCGCCTGTCTTTCTTACTTGGGAGTAGATCTCGTCCGTCTAGGTAGGTACTACCGCAGTACCTGATAACGTAGCTGATTTTTAACACTGCATACTTTGTTACCAGAGCCACCATCTCACAATGATGAAGATCGGCCGCCGGCACAAGTTTTCCATGAAAGTGAATTCTGAGCAGCACGACACCTGGCTGATTCTCGCCATGGATGAATACTTCCACCTAAAGATAGATGTGGATATCCGCACCTGGGGCGTCGTAGCCTACGTCTCCTATATAGGACCCAAATGCGATGCTAAAAATTTCACCTATGAGGTAATATTTGCGAAGCTTTCAAATTTGACAAAAGTTTTGAAAACTTCACAGCTGTACACATTTTCCGGTGAAAGAAAACATCGTGAGGAAACTTACATAATATATGAGAATAAATTCAAGAGAGTATTATCAAATAAGGACAAGTTCAGAATGATAGATAGCAAGCTGTAAACTCGCACATCTTTGTTTTGATTTTTGTGCGTTGGTTTAAAAGTATCGTACCATTTGACGTTTAGAATTCGTAAAAACCGTTTTTTTGTAAATATCTAGATTCTATTATATGCCGTAGTAGAAAATATCAAACAAAAATAAATACGACTTGGATCGACTGCTTAGTTTGAATCATGTTCATTGGCGTCACGTCAGTTTTATAGTAGACTAAATAAACTAAAATTATATGATATTTGATTTGAATTTTGTATTTTCAGGTGACAATCGACGGCCAGCATAACCAAAGAAAACTTGTATACGCTCGCACCACACATAGCGACATGGAAAACTCCACGCTCAACGTGAGCCGTCAAGATTGTTTCCACCTAACTCTAGATCAAGCACTGAACTTCATACGCTTTAAAAACCGACACTGCGATGCGGACAAATTCTTAGACTTTAACCTTGAAATAGCGAAGGTAGAACCACCGGCCATACCTCTCGAAGAATCTGACTCATGAGTGTTTATAAACAAACTGATCAAGCGTCGCGTGGCCAAGGCGTTCAAACGCGCGAAACGGTCGCGCTTCAGGCGACAGTGGCCTGATTTCGTCAGGGAAGTAATGGACAATGAATTTTGAACGGTGTTTAACGTAAATTTTAGCCTGTAAGATGTTTATTTTGGAGAAACAGTCATTTCTTGTAACCATGGTCGAATTTTGTGCAGTATGTATGTATGGGCGAGACTTGTGAACTGTGTTTAACGTAAATTTTAGCCTGTAAGATGTTTATTTTGGAGAAACAGTCATTTCTTGTAACCATGGTCGAATTTCGTGCAGTAGGTATGTAGTGGGTGAGAATCTGAACCGTGGTTAACGCAAATTTTAGTCTGTAAGGTGTTCATATTGACCTATCCATAATGTCATGTAACCATGGTAGAATTTCGTGTAGTATGTAGTGTATAAGATTTTGGAACCGTGGTTAACGTTTATTTTAGTTTGTAAGGTGTTTATGTAGGCGAAATAGTCTTAACTTGTAACCATGGTTAAATTTCGTTTTGTAGGAGACCGAGGGGGTTGTGACAATTTTTACTTTAGTTCGCTTAGTTCAGTATACAGTAGTAGTAAGCAAAAAAAGGATCATCAAAATCGAATCATATAATTAGCGGAATTATCGCGTAACATACATACACAAAAAAACAATCAAATTGAGAACCTCCTCCCTTTTTGAGTCTGTTAAAAATGAACATAAATTAAGTTAGTAACAACAATTATGACAGTGTATCTATTATGAAACTGTTTTAAGACTTTATTAACTTTTTCGATTATTTATTATTTGACACTTATTAAGCTAATTGTTACTTTAAATAGCTGTTAAAGAAATTAACAGATTAGGCATTTATCTATTAAATCAGAACCAAATTCAGGTCCGTAGGTACAAAATTTACTCCTATATTCAAATATATTGTAGTTTTCCTCTAATACAAGCTTCGTGAGAATTTGCCATTGCATTAAATTTCTTTTCATTTGTTGTCGGTAAAGTGCTCGAAGCAAGACAAACAAAAATTTTTTGTATTTTCCTCGATTTCGTCATCAGTTTCATTTATTTTTCTAGTCTTGTTCTATCCTGTGGGTTTCTTCTTTTCTTCATCAAAAAACACGCTTTTTTACACTCTTCTTTATCTTTATACCTTTTTATTGGCTTCAACAGCAGCAATTTCTTCTTTATTGGATGTGTCAGTTAGCACTGCAGATATTATCATTTTTGGTTTCGTTTGCTTTGTAGAGCTTTCTGGGAATGGTCTGCTTCCGGCGTATTCTACATTGGACAGGGTGGTAGGTTGACCCATGAACGTAGACGGGCTCTTTGTCATCATTACTGATAATGGGCAACTCATTCGGCCGTCAGCTAAACTAATGAAAACGACTTGTCGAAAAGACCACGTTCCAAGCCTTCTAACGGTCATAGGTACTTAGAAATCGGCACTGTCACAATCCCTCGGTCTCTATTAAATAGTGGATAAGTCTTTGAACCATAGTTGACGTAAATTATAGTCTGTAAGATGTTTGTTTGCGAAATAGGTGTTTCATATAACCATCGTCGATGTTTCGTTAGGTAAGTAGTGGATAAACATATATAAGTGTCCATTTATTTGATCTTCAATAGTAATTAAGTTTTTCTAAAGCATCATATGGCTGAAGCAGTAGAATATTAGTGTATAATTAATGTTATAAAATATTGAGATTAAACCTAAATTTTAATTGGCATAGATATTTATCGTTAGTTTTCGTAAAGCACTGGTTAGCTACCCAGGTAGTTAAGATATTTCTGGTGAATTGAAATAGGTACCTCTTTTTCATTGTCATCCTCAGTATGAAATCCTGGTAGCTATGAGTCTTACAACAATTTAAGCATAGGTCGAGATATATAAATTAAACAAATTGGTCGTTGTGATTTGGTTTTTTTAATATTGAATAGGTTCGCGTTTGATCACATTCTGCCTGATGTTAAGCAACGATGCGGTCTAGGATGGAACACGCTAACCTAGAAGGAACCTGTTCACTCTTGACTTGAAGACACTCATATTGTACTTTTCGGTTTAGTTTTTTTAAGGTGGCATAATGGAAGTCTCTACAGGTTGCATAAATTCACGTCGTTTGAATCTGTATCAGACATGGCTAGCAGGGACGCGTCGGTACGCAGAATTCGGTAAACAACACTAGTCTTCTTCCTTTTTTGCCTAGATAGAAATTATTACTGTGAAGATGACTGCTATATTTTTGATTTGCTGACGCTCTGCCTCGACAGCGTCAGTAGTGTGCAACTAGTTTTATAACTACTACTACCGTAGTGTTATTTTGTTAATAAGGGAGTATTTTTTGTAAAGCAGATCATGTAATTTACTTAATATTAACTTCATCTCTGTATGGCTATTGTATTTAAGCAAAAAATATATTGGTGTTTTGCTGTATAATGTATAATATTCTTTATGGTGTGAAAAATAATACAAAAAAGAAAAACATGTTTATCGTTTTTTATTTATAATAAATTCTTTTCGAACCCATTAGTTATATATATACAGATGTATGTACGTCAACTACTAGATTACATAGATAAATTAATTTCTCACATTTGTAAATCACAAACTTCATATTGAAGTGAACAATAATGGAAATATTGATTTAAAAACCTTATTTTCAATACAATTTGTCGAAACGTAACTATTTAAATAAATTGCAGGTTATCATAAAATGTAGATGCAAACATATATGTGTGTTTATATAATATATATAAAAGCATAGTCAAGATATCAACTTCATTATGGTAATAATGAGATCAAAAAAAAACTTGGTTTCTATTTTCTTAATAGGTATAGAAAAAATATTTTGAGCATAAATTATGAGTTTTACATGACGTATTTACAGATGAGCCTTTAAGATTTTTAGTCTTGAGGACTAAAGAACACTATCCAATTACATTTTAGCATGTTAAAATATAATTATTTAAATACTCTCACTATCATAGGGCATGGAAAGTCAAGGTTAGTGCCGCCATCATTTTTTACTATAAGCGCTGCCCACACATTTCTTTGCCATCAATTTACATACATCAGAAAAATCGTAAGTACAGTGTGCGCTAGTATTTTTAGTATGTACACATTGCTATAGAAACATATATAGGTATAATGATTTATTGCAGTAAGGGAACGACGAATAATTATTTAGAAATGTCTAAGAATAAAAGAGCGCATGAACCAGAAATGTGTGGATAGCAATTTATTAAAAAAAAACAAAGATCCTAGAACATGTACATTAGGGTGCCTTTCCACCAAAGATATGCTATGCAGCTATGCTGTGAGTATATCAAAAATAAGCTACGAAACTATGCGACCGTTTCCACTGATGATAGCTATGTAGCGGGCTGAAAATGTCGATGGCATGTCTACTTTCGATGACAAACGCGTGCTTACTGTTAGTACTCTGCTCTGTAGAACTGGGCATTATTACCCGAAAGCGTTTTACGAAACACCTTTTCACTGT
Source organism: Biston betularia (assembly GCA_905404145.2). Taxonomy (NCBI): domain Eukaryota; kingdom Metazoa; phylum Arthropoda; class Insecta; order Lepidoptera; family Geometridae; genus Biston; species Biston betularia. Next base: position 4,604,517 of record FR989868.1, read on the forward strand.
ACAACGAAGAAACTGCTTCTTGTGTGTGGCACAAGTAGTTCTACCAAAAAACTAGTCGCCGACGACGTCTTGATCGTCCCGCATGCAAATCACCGCGAGCGAACGACATTTATTTTTATCGCGCTCACTCTTTTCTATAATGAGCAAGACGGAGCGAACACTTCCTGGCTAAGGTCATTTCAAAAAGCAGTTGCAAGAAACAATCTTATAAATTATCATCTTAACACAATAAACATAACGCTCATATTTCTTTAACATAATATGTCGTAGCGAAAGAAACTGGTTTTAAAGAAACCAGTCCGTCGTTTTTCCGAACCCCTTCATTGGTAAAATATACCTAATGTCTATAAACATAACGTTGATATTTCTTTGACATAAACACGTTTCTAAAAAAACTGGTTTTGTCCGTGGTCAGTCCGAACCACTTCATTGGTAAAATATACCTAATCCTTATAAACATAACGTTGGTATTTCTTTGACATAAATACGTTCCTAAAAAAACTGCTTTTGTCCGTGGTCACTCAATCATCGCGAACGAACGAACGAACTACATTTCTCTTTATCGCGCTCCCTCCTTTCTGTAATGAGCGAGACGGAAGAAACACTCCTCAACGAACGTCATTTCAAAAAACAGTTGCAAGAAACGAACTTACAGATTATATCTTAATACTATGAAAATAACGCTGATATTTCTTTGACATTTATGTTCGTAGCGAAAGAAACGGGGTTTAAAGAAACGTTCGTAGTCCGAACCACGACTTCATTAATAAAATATACCTAAAAGTTATTGTCATAACGTTGATATTTCTTTGACATAAATACGTTGCGAGATAAACCTGTTTCTTTAGCCAGGACTTCGTCTGACCGGTTCGTGCGCGTTAAGCCGGGTATCCACTTAGGTTCGCCGTGGTTTGCGAACGCGCCCGCTCCGCAAACCAAACATAATGGATACGTCGTGATCGCGGAGCGCGACTGGAGCACGATCGGAGCACGGCGGAGCGCTCGGGAAGCGGTTTTTTGCGCGATCTCAAAGGGGAGCGCAGTTTGTTCGTGGACGCGAGCGTGTCACGACGTGTTTGTTAAGTTCGCGAACATGGAGTGGTCCGATGAAAAATGTCTACAGCTCATAGAAGAATACCGTAAACATAATGTTTTATGGGACCCACGAGATGAAAACTACAAGAAAAAGAATTTAAAAGGAGACGCCTGGAAGATAATTGGCGAAGCATTAAACACTGAAGGAGGTCGTTTGTATTCCATCACAATATAATGTATCAAAATATAAGCTGCACTTCCTACTAATTCTGGAGGCGGCATGTTTGCACCGACCGTCTGTCGTGTGTCGACTGGAGACCGGAGCGCGGAATGTTAGTACTCCGACAGGAGCACTGATGTTGCAGCCTAAGTGTGTACACTGTACACGTTCACGTTCGCGGAGCACACAGTGTTCGCAAACCACGGCGAACCTAAGTGGATACCCGGCTTCATAGGTCATTCAAATCAAAATATAAATTAGTATTGTTTTGGTCGTTGCGCTAATAATAATTTCGCGCCATTTTTAAGCGTCCTTTTTGAATCGTTTGGAATTACTGACTGTAAATAATTGTTTTTAAAAGTATATTAGTTGTAAATAACGTGTTTTTTTAGATATAAAATTTGTACAGTGTGTAAATTATTGTGTAAGTGACTTGTGATTGTATAAAAGTTTCACAATGTCACACAGAAAAAACTGCAGTGAAATATGGGATTATTTTGATAAATCTCAAGACGATAAAGCCCTTTGTAATACGTGTAACGAAAAGTTAAGTAACAGCTAATTTAAAAAACCATCTAAAACGCAAGCATATTTCCTTGTACACTACTCTTCCTTCCATAGTCAAAAAATCTGATCACAGTATATTGAAAAGCCCGATAGTTCCACCTCCCACCTCAAACGTTATCACTTTAGCTCCAGAACCAGAACCTTTTTTTTTTTTTTTTTTTTACATTGAATAGGTTCGCGCTTGACCACATCCTGCCTGATGTGAAGCATCGATGCGGTCTAAGATGGAACACGCTTACCTAGAAGAAACCTGTTTACTCTTGACTTGAAGACACTCATATTGTACCTTTCGGGAAACACAGACTCCGGCAAAGAGTTCCACATCCTCGCTGTGCGAATAAAGAATGTGGACTCAAAGCGTTTAGTGCGCACACTAGCACCTAGCACCAGTGCAAATTTAGTTGCTGATCCCATGAGCAGTAGGACTGAATCAGACGCCCCAGGAAGAAAACGTCGATTTATAAATGCAATAGATTCATATATACCTAAAAAAATTTCAAAAGAGCAGAAAAATATTATTGACAATGATGTTTTGAACTTGTGTATAGACGCATTTCATCCATTCAGTATTGTAGAAGAGCGGTCATTCCAAAAACTTATGAGATGGATACCTGGATATACATTGCCGTCACGCAAAACTTTGTCTAATAACCAGTTAGTTATATTATACAATAAAACTAAAGAAATAATTTATAAAGAAGTTGCTGAAGAATGCGACGCGATGTGTATCACTTTTGATTTGTGGACGTCACGAAAAACAGAATCGTATATAGCTATAACTGGCCACTACATAAATAAACAATTTGAGTTTAAGACTGTGCTCCTTGACTGTTGCCATTTTGAAGGAAAACTGTTAAAATGTTAATTCAAATTTCGCGCCTTTTACACATTTCTACATTTATTATGAATAGTCTGTGGTTCTCTCTCTGCTCTGTTGACATTCGCAATGCGTGTACCGGTGTCCTGATTTATTGTAGATTTTACTTAAAATACAGTAAATATCCAACACACAAGTGTTTAATTTATCAGGTTATGGGCCCAGGAAGCCCTGAGAACTATATAAAACAGTGCAAAAGGTGTAATATCAGTGATATCGAACTTAACCTCATTGTGCTCTCTGCAACAAACAATTTCCCGTGAAGTTTAAGATGGCGGCAAATTCCCTTGCATTAATCGAGAAATTAACCGGCCGGGACAATTACGCCACATGGCAGTTCGCCGTCAAAACTTATCTACAACATGAAGATTTATGGAAATGCGTTGAGGGCACGTCACCAGTGGATCCCAAAGAAGACACCAAAGCAAGAACAAAAATAATTTTACTGGTTGATCCAACAAATGTTCACATCCAAGAAGCCTGCACTGCCAAAGAAGTGTGGAACAAATTGTCCGCCGCCTTCGACGATTCAGGGCTGACACGCCGGGTTGGTCTGCTGCGAGACCTGTGTACCACGTCATTGAACGCGTGTCAAAATGTAGAGGAGTACGTCAGCAAAATTATATCTACAGCTCATAAATTTCGAAATATTGGATTCAAAGTGGACGACGAGTGGCTTGGCACTTTGTTACTCTCCGGTTTACCTGAATCATACCAGCCAATGATAATTGCCATCGAGAGCTCCGGAATGACAATATCTGCTGACTCAGTAAAAGCAAAGCTCCTTCAAGATGTCAGAACCACAGAAAGCAATTCTTCAGCTTTTGCTGTGAAACGTCACCAGAATAATAAAAACAAGGGATCAAAAGGCCCTCGGTGTTTTAAATGTAACAAATATGGGCACAAGAGCCCTGAGTGTAGAACCAAGACAACTGAAGCACCGAAAGCTACAAATAGCTATGCTGCAGTGTTTGTTGCCTCTGCCAATCATGGTGACTGCTGGTATGTTGACTCTGGTGCATCTGCTCATATGACGAAGCACAAAGAAATGTTACTGGAAGAATTAGCTCCGCCTGTGAAAAACATAAAAGTTGCAGACAACAAAGTGTTGCCCGTGCAAAGTGCTGGACAAGTTAGCCTGGATGTTTTTAATGAAAGAGGTCAGGAAAATAAAATATTATTTAAAAATGTGTTATATGTGCCCGAGTTGGCTACAAACTTAATTTCTGTAAGCCAAATTGTACAAAATGGTGGCCAAGTAAAATTTGATAAGTCCGGCTGTGTTATTATGAATAGTCAAAGTAAAATAGTAGCAACAGCAACTTTATGCAACAACATGTACCGGCTGAATATGCCAGGAGGCTATGCATGCATTTCAGATGTTGATAATGGAGATACCTACCTGTGGCACCAAAGAATGGGACATTTAAACCTCAATAGCTTGAAGAAAATATCAGAAAACACAAATGATGTTTCTGTCAAATGTGCTCTTATGTCAGTTACCTGACATAAGAGAAAAAATCATTTGTATTACATGCAAGGAAGGGAAACAAACACGGCTTCCTTTTAAAAGTGAGTGCAAAAGGGCAGAAAAGCCCCTACACTTGGTCCATTCAGACATTAACGGACCAATGGAGACAAAATCTCTTGGTAGAGCCCGATACTTTATAACGTTTCTCGATGACTATTCAAAGAAAGTTTTTGTTTATACTCTTCGCAATAAATCTGATGCCCTAGAAAAATTTAAAGAATTTAAAAATACAGTTGAGAACCAATTAAATTGTCAGATAAAAATTCTGAGAACCGACAATGGGCTTGAGTATGTCAACAACAACTTTTCTACTTTCTTGAAAGAAGCTGGAATCATTCATCAGACAACCACTCCGTATATACCAGAGCAAAATGGGACAGCAGAACGGATGAATCGCTCCCTGGTAGAACGCGCCAAATGCATGCTTCTGAATGCCAACTCAACTCACTCACTCACTCACAATTATCAAAAACACACAGCTGAAAATATTGCTGCTGAAATAAGAAAGGTAACAGACTCATGGAATGTATCTGACAAAGTTAACTTCGCTATTAGTGATAATGCATCAAATGTTACTAACGCTATTACCTGTTCTGCGGCCATAACAGAACATTTGAAATGGAAACACTATGGATGCTATGCCCACAAATTAAATTTGGTGCTACAGCATGCATTAAAGTCATTCGAAGATAGCATATCAAAAGTTAAAAGAATCGTAGGCTTCTTCAAAAAAAGCACTGCAGCTACAGAAAAATTAGACCAGCAACAGACAAACAATAACAAAACGCCAAAGAGACTTATTCAAGAGGTAGAAACACGCTGGAATTCTACGTACTATATGCTAGCGCGTTTTACTGAATTAGAAGAAGAAATAAAGATTACCATAGCTATTTTAAATAAAAATTTACCTGTAATATCAGAAGAAGAATGGTCAGCATTCTCCGAGCTATGCCTCATTTTAAAACCCTTCGAGGAAATCACGGCCACTATCAGTGGCGAGAAATACGTGACTGGGGGTGACATAATTGTGGTCACAAGGAATTTAAAAGAAACCTGCCAGCGGTATAAAGCGCAGGTTAGAACCGAGCAAATTACAAGGTTCATTGAAAAACTCGAAAGGCAATTAAACGACAGATTTGAGAACATTGAAAAGAGTGGCACTTTTTCGCTTTGTAATTTTTTAAACCCCAGGTATAAAATGGCTGCTTTTTCTGACCAGAACGATGCCATCCAGACAAAACGCAGAGTTCAAGAAAAAGTACAAGAGATGATATCAAAGCATAGAAAAGAGTCAATATCTGAGATATCATCAACGTCTTCCCAGGTAGATAAAACGTCTGTTTGGGACATATTTGAAAAGTTTATGCAGGATAAGGTGACGCAGACACAACAAGGTACGCCACTTTCGAAAGCAATCAAAGAAGTGCAAATGTATGTGGATGACGAAATTTTACCAAGAAGAGACGAGTCTGGTATTACAGTAGTCCTGGAAAGTGGTGGTTGGCGCACAAACACCTGTATCCGCACTTATCCAAGATTTACAGGACGAACTGTAATGTGGTGGGTACCTCTGTCCCATGTGAGAGGATATTTAGTAAGGCTGGACTCATAATCTCAGACCGACGAGCCAGCCTGAAAACCAGGAAAGTACGGCAGTTGATGTTTTTAAATGTCAACATGGACGGAAACAGATTTTGTAAATAATGTACATAGAATACGGTAATAATGTACATAGAATACTGTACGTAATGTATATAGAAAGAGCAAGTAATGTACATAGAATATTGTAAATATAAAGGCATGTATATAAAATCAAAATTTAACTACGCCAGAACATTTATTCTGCCAGTCCTAAGCCTGGATAAAGTAGGAAGGGAAGTTCGTTTTATACAAACAATGTATGAAAAGTGTTTTTTAAATTAAACTGGTTCTCGAAACTGCTTCCTTTTGTCTAAAAACTGTTTCGTTTCGTTTCTTAAAAAACCGTTTCTGCCCAGCTCTACTGCTCTGCACATAGCTAGAATAGCTACACCACTCGCAACCATCCATATAAAAAGCAGCTTAGTTAAACCCGTTTCCACCAGTGCTATGCTATATAGCTGCGCCCCGCAGTGTGACCCGCTTCATAATTACGAGATAAAAAATAGCCAATGTGTTAATCCAGGGTCTCAGCTACCTCCATACCAAATTTCATCCAAATCCATTCAGTAATTTTTGCGTGAAAGAGTAACAAACATCCATCCAAACTTTCACATTTATAATATTAGTGGGATGAATATGATTGGTGGATATCAACGTAGCATAGCATATCTCTGGTGGAAAGGCACCCTGTCATTAAATAACTTTACCATATACTGATTCTTTCTAAAATATTTCTAATGCAGTCATCATTAGGCTACTAATTGCTTGGCAGCAATGCTTTGTCGCGCGTATTCGGTGCCGACCAATCCTCGGCAAACAAGGGAGAATTCTTGAACCGTTTCTAAAAGTCTTTGTTTGCTGCTTTTTTCTCTGTAAAAGAAAATTATTGTTTGGTAATTTCTTATTTACTAGTTTTTTTAAAGTTTCCTGTTGGTTGTAACCAGTGACGTAGCTTGCCCTGTATCAAAACTAGTTGGGGGGCCCAAATGAAGAGTAAAGATTTCTCACAAAAAAGAAACGAAAATGCTTGCATTAACGGGCAAGTCTTGTGAAATAAGGCAATCGATGTGTTTTTGTCAATCTTTTTGTGACGTTATACATCATGTGGAAGTTTGAAATTAATGAATACTATAATACATATCCTGAATTATTATGCTTGGAGAAAAAATAGTTTCAAACGCTTTTCGTTTCTTGAAATTATGAAATAGAATATGGCCAAATTATTTTTAAACCGTAATCTTGATATCAAAAAAATTATAGGAAAGGCGCAATTTTATAGATGCTAACTTTGATGCAGATACATTTAAGGCTTAGACCTTTTATTGTACGTTTTGTTTATTCTATTAGCAGATAAGTACGGATAGTTTGATGAAAATTTCTGATAGTGCCTGCTGAAAACCTCTTTTCTGCGTTACGTCTGTTGCTGTTTTATTTTGGTAGGCGCTACAAACCATCTCTCTCTTCGAAGAATCAATCTCTCTGACGAATCTGACGTCACGAGGCACGTGTACCTATAGCATGTCGCGAGAGGCCGCAAGAGGTGGGCGCGCGGCGGCGGCGGTACCGAGCACCGCGCGCATGCTTCCCGGCCGTTTTGTATTTTGATTCTTCTAGTGTGCAACTAAATACCGACCGACCGCGCTCGGTCGTATTATTTTGTTGTCTTACCTCTTTAGTTTGAGTAAATGATACGTTACCGCGATATTGACGCTTTTATGTAATTTAGTGGAGTGAATCAGTGATTAGTGCACAGACGCTTTTTTGTTTATTTTTTATTATTCATCTTGTGTACATAATATTATAAAAATGGGAAACAAGCAAGGACGGAAAAGAAAATGTCTGTGTTTGTTTGTTACCTCTACACGCTTCAGTAGTTTAATTATTATCTTTTTGTTTGTATTTATAATTAACTAGTGGCCCGTCCCGGCTTCGCACGGGTGGGCATTTATTTTTTAATTAAATTCTAGTAATAAATATAGCCTCATAGTAATTACTCTAAACTACTTTTTTAAAATGGGTCCAGAAGTTTTTCATAATTCATACCTATTGCGTAAATGGGTATAAAATGGATAAATGGATATTAAAAAACTCAAAGAGCGCCATATTCTGCATTGCGCCGTGCAAAAATAATCATGTTCATGTACATGCAATACTAACGTAGATAAACAAAAAATGACAGAACCTTTACAATATTATATTCATCGATAATTCGATGATTATAACAATATTATTAGTGTAGACTAGCTAACCCATGTTAAATATATTGTAATGTATGTAGTAAGCCTTATCCGTGTGCGGTCCACCTTACTCTATGGAAAATGTTGAATCGTGTGGTCTATGGGAAGGCGTCGGTTCTGAACGGTGAATAAAGATGGTGCCCGATATTAAAACGGTTTTCATTTAATATCTCAAAAACCCATCGGCCCCATTGTTTTCTCCATCTACGCCCCACCCTATGCTGCCTACTTGCTACGTGCCCGCAGGCTACGCGATGCAACTAACTATTACTAAATACATTCGTGTTCTCTGTGACTTTCATCAAACGTCATACGAATACGAAGTCGTGATGAACATTTAATTTGTACGAAACACCGAAGGTAGATTTATTCGTTTCCAGAGCGAAAATTTCAATGTAATCATAAGTTCCCACGGTTGCTTTATGAAACTTGAAAATATAAAACACTTGACACTGTCAAATATTCAAAACGCGATGCCAAAACAAAAAAAAAAACTTCTGTCATAATGTAACAGATAATCAATGTAAAATCCGCTTTCGACAATAGGAATAAACATTCTGTCTCCTTCTTGCTCGTGGCTATAGTAATTTAACTCTCCTTATCTATTTTAGCGTGACGTCAATGTATTCAAATCTAACGTCAGACGTATGTACGTCTGTGTGAGTAGAAAATATCAATGTAGATGTTCAAGCAGAAGTTCCCACGGTCGAGGACTTGGCCCTTAAATTAAAATTAATATTTATTGATTATGTGGATCGTATGACAGTTTTTTTACATGTTTTTCCCCCGGGAAGCACGAGATTAAGTGACGTTTGTGGATAACATTTTGCTTACACGCGTTTGGGGCTTTTGTAGCCCGGGGGCCCGTATTATCGATTCGGCTGATAAGGCGGTAGCTACGCCCCTGGTTGTAAACATAAACAAAGTTAGCGCAACGATACTACAGTATCTAAATCGTAAATATGCCCCTTTAGCCGTTTCACCGAAACCGATTCAGTCGCGACTTGAAGGCAGATTGTATGTATTGGAGAACACCCATTCGAGTGTTGTATTTTCACATACAAGTTAATTATTGTCTTCGCCATGGGCGGTGGTTACTCACTTGATGACGGCGGCTATGAACTTGTGCTTGTGCGGGTCGGTGGCGTGCGGGGTGGGGAAGCCGGGCGGCGCGAGCGCGGCGCGCAGCCAGCCCGCCAGCCCCGCCCCGTGCTCTCCCGTCGGCCACGCGGCGCGGTTCAACGCGAGCAATAACTCCGCCAAAGGTTCAATCTGGTTGCGGGGAGTAGCGCCACCTAAAATACAATTGAGGCAAACAATTGTTTTACTATACGCAATTTTTTCTCATTTACTCTCAACTCGTTTTTTTTAAATGTAAATGTAGTATTCTATCAGTTATCTGACTTCCATAGTACAAGCTTTGCTTAGTTTGAGATATTTTATTTTTATTTTTTATTATTATTATTTTTTGTAGATATTTTTATAAATAAATATCGTAGCACATTACACACAGCGCCATCTGACCCCAAACTAAGCAAAGCTTGTGCTAAAAATGTTTCATCATATTAAACCACTTGCTCACACACGTGCGTATATGTGGCACTTTATGATTAAAACATATCTTTTCATACACAAATTGTCAAAAAAAATATAGTGATTTTTCCGCGTTCTCGTTAAGAGTCCATAGCACATTTGAATATATATGGCTATTAGTTATTGTATTATAATTTAATGTTACCTATACAGCGCAGCGCGGCGGCGGTGAGCGCGGGCGCGCAGCGGTGCAGCGCGGCGGCCCGCTGCGCCGCCAGCGCCGACAGCCACGCGCACGCCGCCCGCGCCGCGCCCGCCTCCCACATCCGCACGCACTCGCATCCTGATACAAAACACATGTTTTTCTCTTTGTTTTGGCATCGCACATTCGTTTCGTACGAGTTCTAGAAACACCATGGTATACACAGTATCGCTTTTTAGAGCTGGCCTTCTTAGGAAGGATGCACACTTGCACAGGGTCTTACTTACAAAAAGTAAGACTGAATGGTTTATGTATTTCATTCAGTCTTACAAAATAAGTTAAGGTGAAATATAACATAGTAATGTTAAATTTTATAGATTTTTTTCCTAACATAGCAAATTGATTAAATACTCCCAAAAAGTTTCGAAATACTCTCCACCGTTGTCATATCGAAGTAATTACCCAAGTCGACGAGTTGATCGAGCACGTCCTCGAGCCAGTCCAGGTAGAGCGGCCGCTTCCTTGTGACGGCCGTGAGGAGGACGAACAGTCCCTCGGTGAGGTCGGAGCGCGAGGACGCGTCGCGCGCCACCTCCCGCGCCGAGCACGACACGCAACTGTGCAGCATCTCGCACGCGCCCGACCACTCGTTACCCAACACTATTACTACCTGCACGTGGAAAACTTATTTATATTTCACCACCTCGAAAAGGCTTTCTTTATCTTCTTCTATTTTTTTAATACATATAAGTCCTCGTTTGACCACCAACTCGCCTGATGGTAAGCGACGATGTGGTCTTGAACTTAGAAGATTCACATTGACCTTGAAAAGATCTAGATTATATCTCTCCGGAAACAAGGAAGCTGTCAGCTTATTCTATTCCTTTGGCCATATGGATGCGAAACGTATGATTTTTGCATCCAAACATATATTTATGCCCTAGCATGTATAGTAATTTTATTCGACAAAGTTTTTAAAATAAATTATCTTCACCAAATATAAATAAAGCTATAAATAAAACTAAATATAAACATACATAAATTTAAACCAAAAACGAAAATTGACAAAACAAATGCAGTTAAAATGTTGTTACCAGTTTGACGACGTCCAACCCAGTGGCGCATGGGAGTGTGTGGAAACCCGATACAGTGAGCTCTGCGATCTGTCCCACAAGCGGCAAACAGTCCCCCATCAGTGTAGAAACAACTTGCTTCAGAATGTTGAACATTGGCTGTAAGCAGAAACCTTTTCTTAGACTCCTGGGACGACTTTTACGGCTCAGTTGAATTGGGTCTCAAGTTACGCCGGCCTAGTTCCCTGGCTTCTAATCTGCAGACTGGGTTCAAATTCTATGACATACACCTCAGTATTTTTAAGTTATGTGAGTAACGTTTCTAACTTAAACGGTGAAGGAAAACAACGCGAGGAATCCTGCATGTCTTACCCTTCTCACGATAATAAGAGGCCTGCGCCCATCATTATACCAGTTTATAAAAACAGAGTAGCCCCCATACTCTGGAGGTGCTTATTGCGATTGCTGTCAGGCACTTCGAAAATAGCTATGCGACTATAATATGTCGTATGCCTGCGCAATGAGGTTCGCAGTCGCGTAGCTTTTTCGTAAGCGCTTAACAGATATACCAATAAGAAGCTCAGAATACACGTACCGATCAGAAAAATCGTGTCTGATTTAAGAGCGAAAGGTTCTCTTCAGGGGCGGATAGATGATTTTTTAAATCAAATTTAAAGAGCTTTTTCTCGCTCGATACCGCTTGATTTAGACCTCATGTCAAAATACTCCACAATTATTTTTTTTTATGTCAAAAGTATGAGACGTCCGAGACGCTCTCCGAGAACTTTAAGTAACAAAACGAAAGTCCAGGGCATCACTGCTTTGGCGCTCATTACTTTGAGACTTTTGATAGAGTTAGTCTCAACAGCCCAGAATAAAAAAATCAAAAAAAAAAAAAAAAAATTAAGTATGGCTCAAATTGAGTATGGCCTGTATTTTTAACAATAGGATGTAGTTTGTATAATATAAAAAAAAAGGGACAATGAGATGCTTGCTCTGTACGTATAGCATCAGAGCCACCTCAGCACACAAATATGACAAGTGTAGTATTGTGTGGTCTAACGTTTGTCGCAAATATTTGCGAACTAAATTGTTACTTAACAGTAAAAACTGACCTCGACTAGATTAGGATGCAGTGCGAACGGCGGCAGCGTGGGCGCTAGTAGTCGGAACAATTCCGCACAGAGCTCGGAACGTGTCATCAGAGCCGCTACCAAGGCGGCCGCGCAATCTGACGCGCCGCTCACTACTGTTGGTTCTTGCGCCTGTTATACCAAAAAACAATATAAATACAATTATTCTAGGTACCTATATTGTTAGTTTATTTCCGCTAACCAGTCGTTTCAGTTACAACAGTGATGAGGATTTATATTTAACTAACTTGACAACAATTAATTAAAAATTTATTCGAAACTTTACTTAATACATATTTAAAAATAAAAACTAAATCAACCAAACAAAACAATTTTTTACTGACTTTTGTGTGTTATGATTTTGTCATTTTTAATGTTATTTTTAAACATAAATGGAAAAATGACCTGTAAGTTTGGCGTTATCCATAAAATATATGTATTTTGTATTTGAGGTTGCAACCGGAGTTTCTCTTCATTACATTACCTGTAGGGTGAGATCAGCATGTAACGTTTCGGCAAGTTCTCTCAGCAGTTTGATAGCGACGTCGGGCTCCGCGGCCGCCAGCGCAGCCCCTGCCGCGCCCACCAGCTGCCGTCGAGTCCACGCCTCCTCGCCGCGGCTGTTCTGAACCAGATACATAAGAGTTTACTTATTACATAAGCAAGCTAACTTTGAAATTCAATTACGGTTTGCAAAGGGCTTCCTTACAAATTTAAATTTGAAATTGCTTTTGTTTTTTTTTTTAATACGGACAAGTCTACGTTTGACCACCAACTCGCCCGATGGTAAGCGACGATGTGGTCGAAGATGAAGCACGCAGACCTAGAAGATAATCTATTCACTCTGACCTTGAAAAGATCTAGATCAAAGACCAAACACAAAGAGTTTACACTCCTGGTTCCATCGTCAGATCAGGTATCATCATTTTGTGCATAAACAAATGTTTTTTTCTGTGTCTGGGTGATCTGTATGTATTATAAGTATGTATTTACAAAAAAAAGTATTTATGTATTCTATCAGTTATCTGACTTCCATCACACAAGCTCTGCTTAGTTTGGGGCCAGATGGCGCTGTGTGTATAGTCCTACGATATATATTTATTATTGTAAATTTTTTCATTGTAATTAGAATTTTTCCATTGCAAGCCATTTTTTGCATGCAAGTGTCTTTCTACTTGCGAAAACAAGACAGGCATAACATTAAATCATATTCTAGCTTTTGTGCTAGGGAGTCAGATTTAATTATTTTTTTTTGACATCACACAGCGCCATCTGACCCCAAACTAAACAAAGCTTGTACTATGGGAATCAGATAACTGATACAATACTTAAATACTTTTTTTTGTTGTCAATATATACTTATAATAAATACAGAACACCAGGCAAGATGTTTTAATTTCGTGATCCATTTTCGACCACAACGACCGTAAGTTTTAGTGCGACCCACAGACATGAAGTAACTATCTGTTTAATTCTGAGAGTAGGACTGGCCACTCAGATTACAAGCATGCATTAGTCGGGTACCTGCGCTGCTTGCACTATATCTGGCGCGAGCTCGGCCGCGGGCCCGGTGCAGTCGGCGCACAGCTTGCGCAGCGCGAGCGCGGCGGAGGCGGGGCACCGCGTCAGGGCTGCGCCCGCCGCGCGCACACACTCGCGGCCGAGCTCCGCGCCGCGGGCGCCGCCCACGGTCGACAGCCACGACGCGTAACTGCCTATTCAATAATGACACATGACAATCATAAATGTAATGTAATGCTTATGTTCATTATGTAAATTTAACTCACTTATTTTAATTTAATTTATTTTTATCATTTGCCTTGTAACTTAGGTTATCAATAAAACACTATGACTATTAAAAATCTATATCTGTAGAAACGCCGGTGTTTGTAGTCGCACCAGGTTAGTTAGGTTATGTTTGTACAGAGACCACATGCGCGAGCGAGCCGCGGCAGCGCCGGCGAAACGCTAGAAAGAAATTTGAAGATGTTACGAGGGGCTGCACATCATACTTAACTTACAATACACTACTACTACTACTTACTTACTTACAATATGTACTTTCATAAGTTTTAACATTTTTTTTGTGACATATTGACGTTGATTTTTAAAAACTATAGGTACATATTTTGTATTTGCATAAATTCTGTCATTTTGATTAACAATGACACGCTTTCGCTATAGTTTTGAATTTTAACAATTTAATTGTGTTTAAAATTGGTAAATGTAACTGTGTGTATCCGTATTTTACTCAGTAAACAAATTTAATTTAGTATTTTTTTAAATTTAATCGTAAATTGAAATTCGAGGAATTGTGAATCGACGAATTGTGTTTTCGACGAATTTTCCGCAAATCCAAAAATAATAGGTATATACCTACCTATTGATTATATTATTTTAATGGTATCAATAGTGTTGTCCAAACGTACCGAGACAGTCGAGCGCTGTGTTGAGCGTACGCTTGTCGCGCGCTGTGTTAGCCTGGTGCACAGCGTGTTGCAGCATGTTGGCGAGCGGCGGCGGCGCGCGCTCGTGCGGCGCCGCGTCCGCCAGCGCCAGGAACACGTGCAGCGCCGCTTCACGTCGCGCGCCCGCGGCCGCGCTTACGTACGCCGCCTCCACTGTGGACCAGCACCATTCCCCCAGGATCGCAAAGCAATACATCTGTAAATACCCAATAAATCTCCTGTCATTTAAAAATTAGACGAAACTTCTTAGCATTTTATGGTATCAGTGTGGATATGAGGTCTCCTAAGAGTATACAATATACCACCAGCCAGTGCATGGCTGTACCTAGTACCTCATCGTAAAAAAAGCTAGACTTATCATAAGCCCCACATAATTAATTTACTCTGGTCCGGTAGGATCATCTGAAAGGCATTTAGATAAATATACCAGGGCAAGGGACCATGTACAAACATATATTATATCCGAAATTTGTGTGTGTGTGTATTTGTTTGTCCATTTCATGCTGTACCAGTTCAACATATTTACTTTGCTACCAAACACGATATATAAGGCTTTTGATAAAAAACGATAAAGTCCGCCACATTGGATTTGTTGTGACGTCATAATAATGTATGCCGTGGGATGCCAAGATACATCGAAAAACATAATTGTCAAAACATGAATAATCGTTTTAAAAGAAAACGAGAGGACATAATATAAAAACAGTGATATACGCATATATAGACAGCTAATAGTCGCCCTCCTTTTTGCGCAGTCGCGTAAAAACTCACCAGACTATCAGCAATGTCTTGTCTATAACATCTCAGTAGCTCGAGGTCATCCTTGCAAAGTGTGGCCTCCGCTGGTACTTCAGATTTTACGACCAACACCGTCAGCAGCTGAGAGAACACTTCTCGCCAGACGCCATTGACATTCTTCTTATACTCCATTATGCTTAGGATTTCATCCTGTTAAATAAGTTTAAGACAACCATAAACTTTCAGTATTTTATTTTTAGGGTTCCGTATCTCAGGAAGAAGAAAGCGGAACCTTATTGGATCACTTTGTTGTCCACGTCTCGGGAACGTGTGAAGTTATAGAGTTAAATATTAAAATCATGTACGCAGATCTGTAATCCCTTACATCAGTGAACAGATTAAACTTCTCAGTTATCATAAAAAAAAGTTATAGCCGTTTATGTCACAAAAAACGTACATTTTGAAACTCACAAGGGAATAAAAACCTATGGGGTATTTCCCGTTGAGCTGAAACTATGCAATTTGGTAAGAAGCATTGTCTTATACACATAAAGCAAAAAATCCGAAAACCACATTTTTAATTTAATCACAAAAAATAGGGCATTTATGCTACAATTTGTCATACCTTCTATTTTGTACGGAACCCTCGGTGGGCGTGTTTGATTTGCATTTTTATTTTGCACAAATCGATCTATGCGATTGTTAGTTTTTTGTTGATTTTTCAAAAGTTTTCACTTAAGGATTGTCACCGTGTTGAATATTGTAATTTTAGGCCTGTCGTGGACTATCAATTACCACTACAAAACACAAATACACGTCCCAACACATCACACGTACTTGTACTTGCCTGCAGCGTGTACCAGAAGCCGAACACGAGGTTGGATCTTGTCTCGTGTATGGGGTAATGTCCGGGGGTGGACTGCGCTTGTAGCAGCACTTGTAACATGCGGCGAGCCGGTCCCGTGATCTCTGCTTGTCCGTATCTTTCAATGAACTCTACCATGGAGCGAGCGTGAGTGCTTCCGAGTGCTACGCAACATGTTATTATGGCAGAAAGAAGCTCCTGTAAAACAATAATAAACTGTAGAAAACAAGATACATGATATACTTAAAATCAAATTTATGATTCTATGATTTTTGAAAAAAACAGTAGATTATGCTAATATTTTTTTTTCATGCCATTGTTATTTACCGCAAATAAAGACCAAAATAAATGCCATTAGCTGTGATTTCACTGTAAAATTATGCTCCATTTGTCCATAAATGGCAACAATTTATTTATATGGAAATCGAACCATCTTAAAGCGCAAAAAACCTCGTTTTCAAACGATTTGTCATTAACGCATTAGGAACTTATTGAGTGCGAGACATTACCTCGTTAGCTGAATTGGGTACATCGTCTCTAGCCATGATAGGCGCGGCAAGGTCTGCCACAGCGCCTAGGAGCTCAAGCGCTGCATTAGGATAACTAGTAGAGTCGCCAGAGCCGCCCGCGGCGCGAGTCGCCGCCAGGCAGGATTCACATGTGTCGAGTGCCGTGTCTGATACCATCTCATTACATCTGTAGATAACATTCGTCGTCGTTACCTATACGTATATTGCTGGGGGGACTCATCATGGTAAAACGGTACTTTTTATGGATGACATCACAGGCTAAGTGTTTGACCACAGCTAACCTGATATAATGATATTGTGGTCTTAGATGGTAAATTACGTCTTACGTTACGATTTACGTGATTTTTTGACACCCCCGTCATAGTCACGGCTGGTCACATATTTATGTGAGCCCACCCCCACCTAATTTTACATTTAGAAAATTATGAAAGTAAATATAAAATATTAAAATATGTATTTTGAAAAAATGTGATGTCACAAAATTTGGGACCCCTCTCTACCCCTTGTCACACAATGTCACACTTCGTGGACAACACTCCCTACCCGTTAACGTGTGACATAATTTATGGATGGCCCTAGCCAGGAATGGAACTAGCTACTTTTTAACGAGAAGAGTGGTGACTAGCCAGCCCAGTACATACTAGAAAGTTATTTGAAACTGGCAACATCGTGTATTTGACTCACCAAAATATAGGATACGGTTAGTTTGGGCCCAATGTATTACACTGTACAAATTGTAATAACTAAAACTGTATGTCCTTTATAATAATTACTACAACTATTTGTATTATTGTTTTAACATGTGTCTATCAAATAATTTTTATCTTATCCACTAGCCTATGGTTTCCTGACGATTTATCCCTTTACCGGCAGCTCAAGCTCATTATTAGGATTTAAATCCACATCATTCGTCGTCTAAACCAATCGCGCTAACCACTAAGTTATATCGCAACAAATTTATCCTTGCTTTAGTTTATAACTCACGTGTAGAGAACATGCACTGTCGTGAGCAGCGCCCGGCACAGGGGCAGCCGCTCCGGCAACGTAGGCCCATAGCTACCGGAGTCCTCACCATCTATGCTCATCCAGCTGCATGCACACGACGCGGCGCGGTTCCATGATGCCACTACCTCTTCAGACGGAGGCTCTTTACTGTAATCCCTTGGGGAAGACAAAACATAGATATAAATGTTGTTTAAGTTAGTAAATGAAATACTCTCTTCTTGACGACGTGAAATATAATGTATGTAAACGGTAATAGTTTGTATGTAGATTAAATTCAACCAATATTTAAAAGTATAAATTTCTACTGTAGGAGTTTTTACACAGTGATTTTTAACAATAAGGCTGTGTAACTGGTTTCAGATTTCAAGGCAACTGTAGCTAGGAAAATAGTAATGATGGTTTGAAGTCTGAAACTAATGAGCAAAATGATTCCTTGGGACTCTTCAAAGTCCAAATAGTAGTTACGATGGAGTATGGTACTTGTAACGCTGATAACCATAGTATAATCTGACAGCTGAACCCATCTCTAAGTTATTCTGTAGAATCCATTCTATATTGAGGTTGCCGGAAAGTGATCACTATTAGCGATAAGACATCTAATTGTTTCACTTGTTTTAGGTTTTTTACCAATAATTTAAATTTGTGTAAACATTATACATAGTTACTGTCATGATTAAAAAAACATGATACTCAAAATCAAATGGTTATCAAGTTGAAACAGCTTTAATAGTTTGAATATATAATACATATATGGTTCGGCTATTTAAAGATACATGCTAAAATTAACCTATCACGAAAAAAAAAAATTATTTCAACCAATGTGATAGGTACATTATGATTTCCTGAGTAGCAACAAATCCTAATTAAAATAAAAATTGTTTTTTTACTAACTAATTGGTTAGTTACTTTGCTATTTTTATTCATAAACTTGTTTTACTTACTTGTAAACTGATTGTAGGTATCTCAGCATATCATCTAAAACAGCCGTGCATGCTCCACGCAGTGCTGCACGGTTTTTGGATCGAAGTGATGAACCCATTGTCATACTATTGTACTGAAAAATGTTCAAACATTAAATGATATCTGAGTTATATTCACAGATGTGATACTTCAAACAGAATTCAAGTTGGATTATATGACAAAAGAGAAGTCTAAGAAATAAAGCTAGTAGCCTTAAAGATCATACCACTTCTTTCTTTATGTAAAATGAGTCTATCTTAGACTATTAACCTCACTGATAGAAAGTGATATTGCAGCTGAAGGTGCTCTATCTTATACAGGCATTGCAAATATTTAAGTTAGTAAAGCATACCAATTTTGCTAAGTTTGATAAGCAATAACATTAAAAGAATGGGGCATGGTTTATTTATTTGATTTACATTAAAAATCAACAGATGAAACTATTTGTAGCACAAAGCTATTGGGTTATAAATGTTACAACATCTAAAAAATTACTTCTTCAGGTATCACCGTCAGGACTTCCAAGAGTAGTGATGTATTTTCCTCACTCGATAGTGGTCTCAATATTGCTGCTAAGTCCACTGTTCCTTGCTGAAGGATAAACGCTGCCAGCTGTAATCATAAAATTGTACATATTAGTTTTCATACTTGGCTAAATATATTACCAGTTTTTGTCATAGAAAGCCAAATACTGTAACACTTAGAATGTAATTTTATTTTTGGTAGGCACTTACACTGATACATAATCTATTTGTAACAATCTTGGGTCCCTGAGAATATGCAAAGACAGCCTGAATCAGTTTTTCCTGCAAGTGGTCATAGCTTTCTGGGGGTACTTCATTCCAGCACCTTAGTATCTTTGTATGCAATGTTGTTGCTGCATAGAATTGTACTTCTGTACCCTAAAAATAAAACTACATTATTTAGACTGTATTTAATAATGATAGGAGAATTTAGAACTTATGATTCAATAAAGATGACGGAGTTTTCTCCGGTAGAAGGCTAATGTAGATTGCTAAGCTTTTTCCATTATTTACTTTAGTGGGTTGAAGTAGCTCCCAAACAAAATTCCAAGCATCAGGTACTCTCTGGGCACTTGTGAGCCAAGTGTGTGCTCTTGCCTGGTCTGTAGGCTCACCATTGTAGAAAACAGACACTGCGTATTCTACATTTTGAGCCGTAAACTCCATTTCTTCAGAAGTTTTAGTAAGTACTCTTTCACAACTAAAGTGGTTTTCAACACATAGTTCAGGAGTTGAAATGGGCTGAAAAATTAGAGCTCGCTGCGCTGGAAAGAATGAAATATCAAAGAACACCGTTTTTGCAAGCAGATCCTATGGTGAAATGATAAAATATTATTTTTTCGGCTTGCAAAAAATCAACAGGAACGACACATATGTTCGCTGACCGACTTCGAATGTGTGGAATGGAAAACGAGAACGAGATAGACATAGATAACAAGACATGGAATTATTTTCTTTGGATAGAGCAAGACAAAAAAATTCAGACTTGACTTTTTTTTATCTAAGGGCTTGACATTCATGAAGAAAAATAAAAGTTTCAGCGGAAACACGGGAAAAAATCATTAGATAGCTTATTTAGCCTAGGTATTTTTTTAAATCAAATACTTGAAAACTCGGATCTTGAAAACATCGAACTACTTTATAACGGAAAAATGCACAGAGTGTGACCTTAAAATAAAATAGAAATTGAATTATTATTGCATCACAATCTATGCAATCAACCAGTGTCAAATAATTCATGTCATAAATAAATCATGATCAAGTCAAGTTCTTACCCTAGTAAAACATTAGTGACTTTATGGAAACTAGTGGCTACTTTCCGAGAATTTTGTAAAAAACATCATCATGAGGCAACTCGATTTCACCACTATATCACTTTTTCACACTCGCCCACAAAACTCAGTACTTTATGATGAAATTTCTATTATTTGTTATTTGTATAAATGCCTAAAAAAAAACATAAATTTGGAAAATAATATAAAACCCAATCCGTAGTTTTCTCTTAATTATGTTATTCAGCGTCGGATAATAAGATATAGTCTGTGGATAATAAGATATAGTCTGTGGATAGAGTGAGTTTGAGTGAGTGAAGTAAACAGTTTCAGTGTCCAGATTTTACAGTTTGTTGTTGTGCGCGCGGTGGTTCAGTAAAATAATTGTATAATTTACAGTGATAGATATCCTGCAGAGCCATGAAAATTGAAGAAGTAAAAAGCACTGCGAAAACGCAAAGAATATCAGCCCATACTCATATAAAAGGATTAGGACTTGATGAAAATGGGGTTCCAATACAGATGGCAGCCGGGCTCGTGGGACAGGAATCTGCGAGAGAGGTAACATTTAAGCTTACAAAAGCTCAAGAGTGCTTTGTCGTATAGTAAACCATAGGGATCAGTTTTAAATAAAAGTATTGAAACAATTCGCTATTGATTTTACTTTGAGGTTATAAATAATTAGTATCCATGGATACCATACTGAAATTAAGATTATTTCCAATATAACCGCTGAATACATTTGTGTGCATATAAAAAAAAATATCGTAGGACATTACACACAGCGCCATCTGACCCCAAACTAAGCAAAGCTTATACTATGGAAGTCACATAACTGATAGAATACTTGAGTAGTTTTTTTTTTAAATACTTTTTTTTTTTTTATTCAAAAATAGGTTCGCGTTTGACCACACTCTGCCTGATGTTAAACAGTAGTGTGGTCTAAGATGGAGCACGCTTACCTAGAAGAAACGCTTACCTGTTCTGTCTGGGTGAACTTACAGTACACCCAGACAGAACAGACATTTGTTTGTACTACAAAGTTTGTCCTGGGCGAGTATCGAACCCACGTCCTTTAGCTCTACCAATGAACCAACAGGGCTGTAGTTTCCATATTGTTTGGAATTGTAGTATAAAAGTTTTCACCCAGTTTGTAGCATATTTATATATATGTGGCTCAATTTAGATTTCCCACTAAACCAGTTTGATGCATGTTACTTGTATTTTACTGTTTATCGTCATAGTTACTTGATGTTAGTTGCAACAAAAATCTATGGTTTCCAGTTACTTCACTCTCGGGTATTGTATAAGTAGGTACAAGTAGTTTTTATTATTATTAATTTAACTAGCGACCCGCTCTGGCTTCGCACGGGTGCAATGTAGATACTAATGTTGTGTATATGCAAGTATTATACTTATAAACCTTCCTCTTGAATCACTCTATCTATTAAAAAAAAACTGCATCAAAATCCGTTGTGTAGTTTTAAATATCTAAGCATACATAGGGACAGAGGAGAGCGACTTTGTTTTATACTATGTAGTGATATCCTACATAACTGAACTGCTAAGTTCATTTTACCTTAAATAACATTACTAAAGCCAAGTGTTTTATTACAGGCTGCTGGTATTGTCGTAGACATGATCAGAAGTAAGAAAATGGCTGGGCGAGCTCTTCTGTTAGCTGGACCACCTGGGACAGGCAAGACAGCCATTGCTCTAGCTATTGCACAAGAATTGGGAAATAAAGTAAGAATATTGTCACCATACCTGTTTTCTATTTACTTATTGTCATAACAACTACTTATGATCAAATAAAGATGTACCACATAAAACAATAGCAAAAGCACTGGATTACAGGAATGCAGGAAGTCTCAGTCCAGAGAAGCATTGTGTAATAAATTCTTTTGTACATGTGAACCTTGAGTGTACACATATGTGTTACTTTTTATTTAATGTAGCGATGATAGCTCAGTGGTTAGTGCGGTAGGTTCGCATGCCGAAGGGCGTGGGTTCAAACCCCAACAATGAGCTTGAGCTGCCGGTGAAGGAAAACATTGTGAGGAAACCATAGCATGGTGGTAGGGTACTTTCTAGTACTCGGCTGGCTAGCTACCACCCTCAAGTTGAAAATCTGCCGCAAAAGCATCTAACGGTGTGTTCCGGCAGCCTCACTTGAGAGCCAGTTCTATTCCAGGCTAGGTGTGCTTTACCATCTTCGACCACACCTTCACTTAACATCAGGTGAGCTGTGGTCAAACAACTAGCCTGTCAATCATAAAAAAAAAAAAAAAAAACACATATCTACTACAGTTGAATTAGGTTTTTTTTTTATTGAATTTATTTTTATTTAACTGCCTACTAACTTCACCTATAAATATTATGCCATTAATAAAGTTTTTTCTTTTTTCGGTTCCATATCCAAAAGGTAAAACGTGACCCTATTACTAAGACTTCTCTGTCCGTCACCAGGCTGTCTCTTGAACCATGTTCAAGAGATCATTAGACAATTTAAAATGTGATTTTTTGCCGTTTTTATCTATAATGGTACAGAACCCATCGGGCGCGAATCCGATTTGCACTTGGCCGGTTTTTTACTTTACTGTGTCTAAACTATCGGAATAAAACATGTAATGTTAGTGTTTAGGCAGAGTTATAACTTGGGATGTACTAAGCTAAAAGGGAGCCATTGTATTCAACATTTTAATAACTTTTAACTAGGGACAGAAATCATGAAAAATGATGAAATTTGCCATTTCTTATAAAAAGTTTAGTGACACTTGACCAAATGTAAGGTTTGGCGAATTTTAGAATTGTGCCTATTGTAAAAGTTATTCAATAAGGACTAACTAGATAAGAACTAGTCACGCCGGTACCATGCACCAGAGACCCACTGGAGGCCTTTGGAGAAGGCACACTCACCAAGTAATGAAGAAAATGACCCCATTACATTTTTTTAATGTGTGAAAGTAGCAAATTATGCACTTGTTAAGGATTCTTCATAATATATGGAAAATACAGTAAACACCCTTGTTGGCCATTGAATAAAATTGTGTATCTTTGTAGGTGCCATTTTGCCCTATGGTTGGCAGCGAAGTATACAGCACAGAGATAAAGAAAACAGAAGTATTAATGGAGAATTTCCGCCGGGCCATTGGTCTCCGTATCCGTGAGACAAAAGAAGTGTATGAAGGAGAAGTCACTGAGCTAACCCCTGTTGAGACAGAAAATCCTGGAGGTGGTTAGTAACTATTTCAGAATAATAAGTTTGCTTCACCTTGCAATTTGACATTGAAGAAATCATTACTCTAGAAATAAGTAACCAAATACATATCATCATCAGCCTTTTGTAGTCCACTGCTGGACATAGGCCTCTCCCAAGACACGCCACTCAACCCGATCCTCGGCTTTTCGCTTCCATCCACCGCCAGCTGTCCTACGTATCGTCACTTCATCGAGTCTCAGGGCGTCCTACGCTACGTTTGGCAATTCGCGGTCTCCACTCTAGAACACGTCTACCCCAGCGGTTGTCGGTTCTGCGACAAATATGTCCAGCCCATTGCCACTTCAGCTTGACAAATACATATATTTTGTATTTATTTATTTCATTTACTTAGTATAGTGTATAAGTAGAATTAACATGTCACAGTGAACCAAAGATCCAATTACAACTAGACACAACTTATTTATGTATTAACTGACAGTATATAAGTTAGTAAATGGTGGTCAAACATAAGCCTGTTACTTAGAAAAAAATTTAGTAATTTGTATTAGTAACCAATGTTATTTCCATGTATCTATATGAAATGAGCTTATAACTGACACTGATCTATCATGTTCTATGCACTACAGCTTACACCTAGGTTTCGATTGATTGCCACTAAATTGTCACCCACAGATGGAAAGTAGTATCGCTAGTTTAGTTTGATTATTATTCTTTGTACATACATATATACTGTTTAACAGTGAGGTTGAGTATCACATGATCTGCTGTGTGTGTTCATGGATTAGATGATATTTGGTGCCGGTTGGTCCTGGTTGTTTGTTGAATATTTCTATGACAACAACTGTTGTGCTTTCAAGTGGCATATTATCTTTGACACTTGAGCTGGCCAGCCAGCCGATATAAACTTGTTTACTTACTCTAGTGTGATGTATTTTTCAGGTTATGGGAAGACAGTATCTCACGTTATAATAGGCCTAAAGACAGCTAAAGGAACCAAGCAGTTGAAGCTCGATCCTACGATTTATGAATCATTGCAGAAAGAGAAAGTAGAAGTTGGAGATGTTATCTACATCGAAGCAAATTCAGGAGCTGTGAAACGCCAAGGCAGAAGTGACACTTTTGCAACAGAGTTTGATCTTGAGGTAACCAATCAATAGAATCAGTTTTTGTGTAAAAAAAATTCAAGTTTCATCATAATCAGTCAAATTTAGAAGTAATGATGCTCTCTTCTCTATCTTCTTCGATCTTGATAATACCTGCCCATGACTACTAATGTTTAATATGAATAAAGCGTTTAATTTTAATTTATTAAAAATCCTCATGGAATTTACTGTGTAATTTCATATATATGTACTTTATAATATGTGTAGTCGTGTGTATTGTTATTAGCCGCGCCGAAAACTCATTTGTCAAAGTGCAATTAAACTGCTAACATTACAGTTAACTTTACTTTCTTCTCAGTTAACAAAAATGTTTGTTCTGTTCTGAGTGTTCTGTATTTATTGAAGGGATGTATTTAAAAAAAAAGGTTGTTAGGCATTACATCAGTTATCTGACTTTTATAGTTCAGGCATTGCGGTGCTTAGTTTAGGGTCAGATGGCGCTGTGTTTTATTTATTTGCATAGTCATGTGAAAATAATTGATGCGTGATGTGCCAACAACATGTTTGGTTATGCTATAAAGTCTTGAATTTTTGGCAATTTCAGGCTGAAGAATATGTCCCACTGCCGAAAGGAGACGTCCACAAAAAGAAGGAAGTTGTCCAAGATGTGACATTACATGACTTAGACTGTGCCAATGCCCGGCCTCAGGGCGGACATGACATTATGTCCATGATGGGGCAGCTCATGAAACCAAAGAAGACCGAAATTACTGGTAACTAGTACTCACCTGAAATGACTTTATTGTAATTCTTAAAAATTACTTTCTATGATTGGTACCAACTTACGTACCCTTACGTAAGTTATTTAAATGTCAAATCGTGAGAAAAAAGTCAGCTATTCCGTTAAAAAATATATTAAACTACAATGAAATGAATGGAATAGCTATTTTTTGGTAGATTAGTTCTCCAGTAGACCTGAACCAATCTACCAAAAATCTCCAGTAGTCAGGCTCATAGTAAAAAAGATTCCGACCAATTGTGAACCTCCTCCTTTTTTGCAGCCGGTTCAAATGGAGGGTATGAGCTCAAAAGCGGCAGAATTAAAATATGACTTTTTTTGCATTACATTTTTTGACACCTGCTTGCTTCATTTTACTTTCAGACAAACTGAGAAAGGAAATCAACAAAGTAGTCAACAAATACATAGACCAAGGAATAGCGGAACTGGTTCCGGGAGTTCTGTTCATAGACGAAGTTCATATGCTGGACATCGAAACATTTACGTACCTGCATCGCGCGCTTGAGTCTGCTATCGCGCCTATCGTTATTTTCGCCACCAATCGAGGGAAATGCTTAATTAGGTAAGCGAAGCTATTCCTAAGCCTGGCGACTAATTCTATACTTGTTGCGACTGATTTTTGTATTTTTTTTTATGGCTGACAGTTTAGGTGACCACAGCTCACCTGATGTTAAGTGGCGGTGTGGTCGACAATGGTAAACATACCTAGCCTGGAAGTGGCTCTCAAAAGAGCCTGCCGGAACAACATTTAGATTCTTGACGGTAGATTTTCAACTTGAAGGTGGTGGCCGAGTACTAGAAAGTACCCTACCCTATGGTTTCCTCATGATGTTTTCCTTTACCGGTAGCTCAAGCTTATTATTGGGGTTTGAACCCACGCCCTTCGGCGCGCGAATCTACCGTGCTAACACAGCTATCATAGCTACAAACAGTATGAACAGAAATACAAAACAAGGACGCAGTCTATTTTAACCTATTATTCCTTTTAACCTCAAAACAAATAGATAAAAATAATTCAATTAGAAATTTATTATTGTAAAATAGACATTGTTCTTTTCACATGTTCTTTTACTATCTCAAATCTAAAAATTAGACAAATAAATTATAATTTTATTCAAAAATTAAAAAAATAACATGAAATTAATTTTTGTGCGAAATTACTCACGATTACTTTTATCAGAAACTCCGACTTAAGTTTCGGTCAAATCACCGAATTCGGTGGCTTTTTTCATGGAGACAAAAACACCCTGCACCCGCGCATCAACCGCTATTCTCACGTGCGGGGCGCGCAGCAGCCCGCAGTGCAAACTGCGAAGCAAGACGAGGCCGTGTGCAGCTTTGTTTCCATGATGAAGGCCACGGGATTTGCCCGAAAGTCGGGAGTTTCCGATAAAATTAAACCTGGGTAATCCCACATAAGTAAAACAAAAATATGTCAAAACCACGTCATTTTCTATAGTATATTATTGTAATTTTTTATTTAATTTCAGGGGAACAGAGGACATTATTTCGCCGCACGGGATTCCACTGGACCTTTTGGATAGATTGCTTATCATCCGCACGCTGCCATACAATAAAGCTGAACTATTACAGGTCAGTTCAAGCTACAAGTTGGTGTAGATTCAAGAGGACTTAAAAAAAATAACCTGTGGCTTTTTAGTGATGGAACACTGAAGAAATTTAGTTAAGATATTCTCTGCGTTTAAGTAATTTTATTTTGCTTTTACTAAAATGTTAATTTACGTCATGTTTTCGTTAAACTTTTAGTGAAAATATGAAATTGTTTTTAATTGCAGATATTGAAGTTACGAGCGGTTACAGAAAGCATTTTAATTGACGACGACGGCCTGGCAGCGTTGGCTGAAGTAGGCGCTAATAGCACTTTGAGGTATATGACAAACTTCTAATTTAATATTGATCTTTCTTCTAATTCAATATCGTCGATTCTAATTTAATAAAAAATTACTGAAATTACTGAAAATTACTGGGCTGTTGAGACTAACCATCTAGTCTCAAAGTAATGAGTGCCAAAGTAGCGATGCCCTGGACTTTGTTTTGTTACTCAAAGTTCTGTGTATCGCTGCAATGGTCATGGACAGGCGTTATCTCTTACCATCAGGAGAGCGTCTCGATCTTCTCATTACTTTTACATAAAAAAAAAAAAATATATCGACAGCCCTGTTGGCTCATTGGTAGCATGTCTGCTTCAAGAGCTGTAGGGCGTGGGTTCGATTCCCACCCAGGACAAGCATTTTGTGATATAAAACAAATGTTTGTTCTGTGTCTGGGTGTACTGTATGTATTATAAGTATGTATTTACAAAAAAAAGTATTTAAGTATTTTATCAGTTATCTGATTCCCATAGTACAAGCTTTGCTTAGTTTGGGGTCAGATGGCGCTGTGTGGAATGTCCTACGATATTTATTTATTTATTTATTATTAATATTTATTATAAATAACACACACACACCCTCACGCACACACACCCTCACGCACACACACCCTCCCCCACACACACACACACATAATGATGATAGGGAACACGAGGACGAGGAACAGAGCTTCCACCCAGGTACACAATACTAGGTATTGTTTGTAATATATATATATTTGCGTGTAATAATACTTTAATAATACTTGTTATTTAAGGGGAAAAAAGTATTAACAATTTAATGCTTTATCCATTATGAATTAAGTAAAATCGATGAAATAGTACGTCTAACAAAGGCTTAATGTAGTGACAATTGAATTTTTAGCTAAGCGTAATTTTTTAATTATGATATACTGACTATAGCCACTGTAACAAAGACGACAATCCACGAAGAATTATACAATTATTTTCCAAAGATCGTTCCAAAGATTATAGCGTCGGTTACTTTTTGGGACCACGCTGTCGGACCACGTGTTCATAGGAGTTGTAGTAGTCATCATTTACTGTTAGGAGAATGTCTCGTTTAATTAATTCTCACCTAATACGGATATAAAAAAATTGCAGGTACGCTGCCCAGTTGCTAACGCCGGCGTCGCTAGCGGCGCGTGCGGATGGATCTCAGCGCATCACTCCGGCACAAATAACATCTGTCCACACTTTATTCCTAGACGCGAAGGCATCTGCACGCATCCTCACTCAGCATTCCGATAAGTACATGAAGTAAACTTATCTTCTTTGGAGATGTGAACCGATCCTATATGCCCAATCCGTGAAATATCATTTCTAGTTTAGCTTTTTGTGTCTAGTCTATTCACATAAGAATGTCGATGATAGTAGCGAGTAGTTTGCAATGTCATAAACATTACAGAATACAAATATATCGAAAATCATACAATATGGAACTAGTTTTGCATAAACTATTGACAGCCCTGTTGGCTCATTGGTAGCAAGTCTGCTTCAAGAGCTGTGGGGCGTGGGTTCGATTCCCACCCAGGACAAGCATTTTGTGATATAAACCAAATGTTTGTTCTGTGTCTGGGTGTACTGTATGTATTATAAGTATATATTTACAAAAAAAAATAATTAAGTATTCTATCAGTTATCTGACTCCCATAGTACAAGCTTTGCTTAGTTTGGGATCAGATGGCGCTGTGTGTAATGTCCTACGATATTTATTTATTTATTTTATTTATAAATCAACAATCATCGTGAAAAAATATATATTGGGTAAATAAAGAAAAACTTGTGGTAACACTGTAGTTATTTTGTCTAAATAGCACTAGATCATCATCATCATCATCCACAACCTTCTTTATCCCACTGCTGGGTATAGGCTTCTCTCTTTTCACGCCATCTGCCTCAGTCCTGTGCCAATCTGGTCCAGGTTCGTCCCGCGACGGTGACAATATCGTCGACCCATCTTGCGGCTGGACACGACCAACGCTCCGCTTACGTTGCCTAGGCCACCACTAGAGTATTGATGTTAAAATATTATTTACATACCTACTAATAGAAAAGTAGCAAAAGTGTTTCTTTAATTTTTTTGTAATGATATTGCAGCTATCACCGGCATTCTCGATTTACAGTTTACAAGTAATACCATGGACACAGTGTACGGTGATGAAAATGTATGAAAATAATATAATGTTTGACATTGTACTGACACTACAGTAGTGCTGTTTTCATGGTATTTTGTATCGATCAAGTTTTCATGTTTATGTTTGTTGCCACTTTTAAATGTGTACTTGGAAAAATATCTCGTTTATGTATATTATATTAGGATTCGGTGACAAGCTTTTACACGATTGATTTTCTAATGCCACCTATTACACTGGTGTGTTTGAATTGCCCTTATTATGTGATTTCGAATTAAGTTAGTAGGTAACGCTTGGCGGATTCATCTGATTTTAATGCGTAACAGAACCTCTTATTTGAAAATGTACGGATCCCTTCTTGCTTAGAGAGCGGGTGAAACTCCTTAGCTCTACAATTTAGTTTTTTTAGTTTAGTTTGCAGTACATTGCCTCCGATAACATGCGTTTCGTATTATGAAATGATTTAAAAACTACATAAGTAAACGTAATAAATCAAATTATATATACTGACCATGAGATTACTGGTGAAAGCTTAATTTCGTTTGTTTTTACAACTTAAAATAGAGAGCGAAAGCGATATACAACTGCTGGTGTAATTTGTTTTTGTAGGGAAATTTGCCTATTTAATAAGAAAAATAATTATACATTTTATTTTGTTGCCATTAAAAATAATAAGGCGTAATCAGTTAAAAAAATTGTCGTTAGGTAAACCTCAATGAGAATTGAGCACCGATACTTAAACCCAGGAAAGGTTTAAGTATCGGGGAAAAGTTAATATTTTATCTCACAACACTAAAAAAGTGCATAAATATAATCGACTGATAGATTAGTATCTACTTATTATCCATGACCAAGAATAAATTAAAAAAAATATTAATAAAATAAAAAATATTAAATGGGCGGGTAGGTTATGATTTCCAGTCTTTCATCCATGATAAGGCAAGAAGGGATCTGTACTATTTTCTTCTAATCTAAGACATTTACATAAATTCATATTTTACCATATGTACAACATAGTCTTGTTGATTATAAATAAGTGAATTTGTAATCTTATCCCAGTTTCCGAGAAGGATTTTTTGTTTTCAATTCATGCAGGGCTCTTTAATTTTGCTAGTATTACTGAACAATTAATGTAATGAAGTCAAGAAGAATGTTCGATAATAAATAAGATTTATTATAAAATTCGTGTCTTATTCTATTTACATCTAATTTTATTTACACAACATTTCGTTCCAATTGTAACAACAGTAGATGAACTAACATAAATACTTAACGGCATACAAAATGTACAAAAACGAGCTGTACAAAATCTCATGCGACTAAAGTTGATATTTACACTCTGAACTAATCTCATAACATATACATCAGTCGATCACAATCACGTCTTATTGAGTTCTATTTTTTCTGAGGGGAAGAATGGAATGAATCTCGAATCGGTTTTCGGAGATGTAGGGATGGGCGCGAGCGTGCTAGTAGGCGGTGTGAAAGTTGGCAAGTCTACTCGAACATCAGCAGGCGCCGCCGTGTGCTGGTATAACGCTTCGAACTGCATTTCTTCAGGATACGAGTGGGACTTGATCTTGCGTTCGTCACGCGCATTGCTCGGATAAACTATCACTATTTTCTCATTGCCGTCGCTGTGAAGTGCGACCGGCGGTAGAGCCGTGCTACTGGCTAGCAGCTCTGACGGCGCTGCAAATATTTCCACAGTCGTAGTAGAAGGTGTTGTGGTGGACGAAGTCGTGGTTGATACAGGGATCTCTGGCTCGTCAGGTGATTCCACGTCGCGTTTCTCACCCGGCGGGCCGACATTGCGCAGCGACTCTATCTTCATTTCTAGAGTAGGAGTCGGAACAGGGACTGAACTTGTGACGTTGTCATCCATGGGTATGTATCGAGCCGTAGGCTTTGCCAGCTCCCGAGATCCGAAAATAGGAAGACGTGGCGCATACGCAGAGACTAGAGGCAGAAGTGTGTCCCTTGCGTAACGCTCTGCTCTCGAAATAAAAGACGCGAGTCTAGCTGGTAAAAATTGTACAGCGAAACTGGTTTCCTCCTTCTCCGCTCGGTCGTCCCACGGCATGGCATTTTCATAAGTGGGAGTTGTTGATATGTCGTAGTTTTTAGCTTTTCGTATCGGCGGCTGTGTCGTCGGTTTTGGAGCTTGTGTGGCTCGTAGTAGAGGTTCAGATATTTCTTGTTCTACTGGGCTATCTGATCTTTGGCGGGGAGCTTTTCTCAGGCGAGGTCTGAGGACCGGTTCGGCGATTTCGACGAGGCCACTCGGAGCAGTTTTGGTGTTGGTCATGCCAAATGCTCGACCCGATTCTGCGCCACCGGTCCACTCGAATGTGTCGACAAGTGCAAACGGCCGCTGTGGAGAGTCTTCAGGAAGCTCATTGTCGATGGGGTCTATCACAGGTCCTTCGCTTTTTGTCGAGTTATCTGGAATGTTGCTGGTAGCGTTGGAAGGCTCATCATTCTAAAACAAATTGTTTGAAAGTTTAAGTAACCAACGTAAAATTCGATGAACTTTCTATAAAATCGTCTGTGGTTTATAGCTACAGCAAATATAGGATATAGTACAAAGGTATCAACAAAAGTTACCTACCTCCGGTATTTGACAGTCTCCGGGATATAATGGTAGTTCTACGGATTCTTCAGATAACAGTTGTAGCCCCTTTTTGCAGAAGGATGATCTGAAAAACAAACGAAATCATATCACAAACCTATCAAAATTGCTTCGTATTAAAGTTTGTATTAAAGATGTTAAAGTAAAACAAGGACCGATACTGGTTCTAAAGGTGATCTACCTTATTGGTACTACCTTATTGGTACTACCTTATTGGTACTACCTTATTGGTACTACCTTATTGGTACTACCTTATTGGTACTACCTTATTGGTACTACCTTATTACTTGACTCAATGTAATTATTATTTTAGTTTAAAAGTGCTTTCAACTGTAAGTTATAATCAGCGTCATCGTAATATGTTTAGTTTAATAATTTGACCCAAAATTAATGCGGTATAATAAGCCCACTAGTAAAGATTATTATTGAGCTGGAATTATTCCGACTTGGAAAAAATAAACTGCTAGTTCATAAATCATTCCTGTCCCTTTAGAGTTAAGATTTCATAAACTCTGTTGATAATTATCTTGCCCACGATGGACTCTTATTTTTAATTCTGTGAAACTGTTTAAAATTCTCTTAACCTGATTCCGAACAACTTTTTCAGTTATTATAGTGTATACTTCGACCAAAATAACATGAATGATTGTACGTTTAATTTCTCTGTAAAAATTAGTCCAAACTATCCAACTTGTTGCACTTCCAATGGCTAGAGGACGAATAAGACGTATTGTGTGCTGACGCTCATTTTACAGTCTTCAGACGTGCGTAACCTCAGGACTGACCCTTTTATTTTAAATCGGTTGAAGGTGAATGATAAAATAATGTTGCTCACGTCTTAGCGAAGCTGTCGGCTATGAGCAGCTTGTCGACGTGTATGGACTTAGCCCCGGCGGTCAGCCAGCCTGAGTATGCGGCGTAGTGAATGGTCGCGCGCAGCGGCACGCCCAGTGCCGGGTGCGGCACGATCACGCGCGTGAACCGCGCGCTGCCGTTGCTCGTGTCTTCGCGTCTGGAAACATATACATTTTCAACTTTATCGAAAGCAACTAAAAGCCTACTGTAAGAACACAGAAATAACTTTAATTTAATTTATTTATAAATTCAATCTGGATATCTCGCATGTCTCAAGAGAATCGGTTTCTTTTAACTTAATATCGATCGGCTCAAAATGTAAGTCTAAACAATGACAAAAAATTGAGGTATTGGTAGGTCGTGGACATAGCAGTGTGCACGGGAATACGTGGACATTTTTAACACTACGAAATTCTTCGGATTTCCATGTTTCAACTCCTCACTCAACGTAACGAGTTCTTTGTTTATTTAGACTATCGAGCGGTGTAACAAAGTTCTGGATATAGAAACTAGAATGTAGACATTTTTAAAATTAAGTAGGTACTTAAATATTTATTGAGTTTGACTTTGGAAACGTTTGTCTCGTTTTCACGAGTGAAATGACTTATCTCGGCTTGCATGATAAGTTGCACTTGCATTCCAGGCGGGCATTTATTATTGTGTACATACCTATATAAAAAAATGGGTAGCAACAAAAGCTTACTTAGTCATTGGAAAGGACTCGTTGAGGCCGGAGTCGCCTTGCAGTGTCAGCGTCACTCGGCCGAAATTTACTTTCTCACCAGCGTCGCTTCCAGCCCAGATCGAAATGTGGTATTGATGTGCTGAAAAATCGCCGTGACTAATTATATAGGTATTGTCTAGATATATTGGTAGAATTTCTTGATATTCTAATATTTCGCTTAAAATTCTGTGATATTATGTTATTTAGATTAACTTCATTAGAGCAATGACGCAAAAGCATTTACCACCACGTATTTGCGAAAAATACATACATCATAGATGAATGTTGATAGACGACAAATAGAATAGCTCTTGGAAACAAATGGAACTAGTTAGGTATTTCACAATATTTTTTCTAGAATTCTTCTAGTAGAATAAATATTGATGGTACGCACGTTTTTATAGAATAGGATATCGTACACACTATGTTTTATTAAGCATTTTTTCTGACGATTAGACAGCGATTAGTGTAAAAAGGTAACGATAATCTTATATCATCCTAAAATTGTAATTATGATGAGCCTTCTCTGACGTTATGTAGTTAGAGGCCAATAAAATATTCTATTCTATCCTTACCGCAGAACGGTTCTTCCTCCCTGGTCAGCAGATAGAGTTGCCCTCTACCAAGCGACCGGTCCGCGTAATAACCCATGTTCCCGCATCGTCGCTGACTGTCGCATGGAAAACAGCGGCCCTGGACACAAAAACATATTTTAAACCTAGCTACTTTTATGCTAGTTGCTGTTCATCGAAGCCTAGGGCCTGACTAGACCTCTTGACGAAATCGTTATAACGCTTAATGACTTACGTTGCAGTTTTTGGTGTGCATTTCTTATGTGCAAATGAAACAATAGTATGGGTACCGTAGCACAGTCTCGCTTGCGCACGCAAGCAGTGCCCATCTTTTGGATCTTACACGTATTATTCTTTTACTAGGTTACTGATGTCACTAGACCACAAAACCTATGAAATTAAATTTTTGTTTATTTGTATATTTGTAGGATCATAGGCCAAAATTATTAGTACTCACTTCTAAAAAGGTGTCGTAGCCAGTACACGGGAATGCGGGAAAGTGACATTTGGGAGAAACGGAATCCGTAAAGAATTTGTAGGCTCTCCGATGGTTGCAGAGCGATCTGCCTTCAGCTGACGTCGCGGCCCACGGGAGTAGGTCCGATACTGCTCCCACGAACCTGGAATATTTTTTATTAAAACTAGCTTTTGTTAGATGAGATTGTTTGTTTCTATATTCATAGCCGCAACTTAATATTCTTTTTTAAAGTGATAGCGATAACACTTGCACCGAGGTTCCGCTTGGGGTGTTTTGTGCATTACCTCCAACCAGCCAAGCCAACCCAGCTCCTCGAAGTATCTGAACGAGGCTCTGGGCCACTGACATAGTAGCTCCAGTGAGCGTGAGCGATACCTTATTTATTTATTTAGGATATTGCGGTTAAATTAACACAAATGTACTATCAATATTACTGACTATATTGCAGTAGGTCGATATGAAAATTAATTAACAGAAATTTGGACACACATCTAAAAAAATAAAGAGTAACTAGATCGCAAATCAAACTATAATTCAAAAGCATAAAAGGCTTTTTCCTAAACGATCAATTGCGAAAGATGCATAAAAAGATTGCTGTCATACGTACAAGTTAGAACAACCATGCTGCACTCTGCCACCATTCGGATAGAAGTCTACATGTCCCAACGGCTGTGCCGCACCTAATCCTCCTAGAATGAGGGTCTCTCCATTAGAATGGATAACATCCACAAACTTGGCGTCTGAACGGTCTAGCCTTGCGCGAATATCTTGAAACTCGAAAAGGGGGCCGGCCGGGTCTAGTCCTGGAATATACAGTAAATAAATTAAGCAAGAATCATGATAATAATGTGTGTATAACAAAAGAAATAAGTACAGTTTTTAAATTAATTTATGAGCCATCTTTGAAGCTAGGTACCTACTACCTGTATCTGTTCACATGAATGGCATAATATGAGCAATTAAAATTATCGATTTCAGTTTTGATAACACCAGAATATTATGGTTTTAACAGACTTCAAAAAGGAGTAGGGTTTCTCAATTCCGTCGTATTTTTTAATATGGTCCTTTTGTGTTTGTTACTTCAGAACTCCGTCATTTATAACCGATTTGGAAAATATGTTCTTTATTTGAAAGAATATACTTTTCGATTGGCCCCATAAAAATGATACCAAAATCGGTTCAGTAGTCTGTTTTTTTTTTAAATTGCTAGGAAGAATATGTCGTCCAAGTAAATGAAATTGCATATTTGGCCAATACTAAATACATTTGCTTTTGCTAATAATAATTAAAAAAATAATAACTAATCCTTACCAGTAATTCTGCTGATATTTTTCAGTTCAGACCCCGCAAATCCGGCAACGTGCGCACCTAAACTGAATCCGATCAGATGAACGTCTTCGTATCGCAGATTTATGTGATTAGCGAACCCTAAAAATAAAATGAATAATTAGATTTGTACGTAATTCTCGTCTTTTTGTTTTGTCATTTAGGAATCTCACCATGGCAGTTATCTGCCCATAATTATTATAGTTAAACTTATTTTGTAGCCACCTAATACGTCCAATAGTATGTACGTATTTATCTATACTACGTTATCTTTGTTTCACCCCCGTACTCTAAGCGTATAGATATAACGATTCCCGCCAGGTTCTGAGAACAAAGCTACGCGACTTTATATCGTAGCGCAGTAAGGTTTGTAGTCGTGTAGCTTTCTCGTGAGCACTGCAAACACTGGTCTGCAAAACGGAATAGGTACTAGGTATAGGTGTAGATCAGTACAAGACTAGAGTAAAAAAAGAAAACGAAATATGAACCATCTTATTTTTAGTCAGTATTTAAAAAGTTTTAGGTTATGAAAATTACCTAGCGGAAATAAAATAAAAAAACAATTTCAACAGAACTTCAGAACAGAATTAACCCTCACAATGGTAAGGACAATTTAGCACTACTGAAATCAGCGTAATTATCCTGATAATAATGATTTATTTCTAAGCATGCTACACACTTCACATTATATCAGGTGAGATGGCGATCAAACGCAAGCCTATCATCGGAAAAAAAAAACACTTGACAGTTTTTTTTTATTTGTAATGCACTGTTGGTATAGATATTTTCTAACAAGCATAACATTACAAAATATCAAAGGGACAAAGGGCTTTGAAAGTTGGTCGAGTAGAGAAATCTTTGTGATGCAAGAATCCCGTACGTGAATTTGTAATGAGTTCTAGCGCATCAACGCTCCTTCTAATCACCAGTTTAAACTTAGTAGCTATTGTTGTATCTGTGCTCTAGAAAGCAAATTGATTTGAAAGGCAACTATATTATATAAATCAGTATATTTTTTAAATGGCTCTCCTAGCTTACAAAACTTTTTATTGTTAGGATAACTTACAACTTACGGTAATATCAACACAGTAATATTTATATTGTTATTGGAAAATATATATTTTGTATATTAAATAAATATAAAA
The DNA here is from genome assembly GCA_905404145.2 of Biston betularia. Classification (NCBI taxonomy): domain Eukaryota; kingdom Metazoa; phylum Arthropoda; class Insecta; order Lepidoptera; family Geometridae; genus Biston; species Biston betularia. Next base: position 4,641,810 of record FR989868.1, read on the forward strand.
TGCAAATCAGTCAGGTGTCATCCCAACATAAGGAGTCTTGTTCGTCTCAATATTATTAACTATAAAAAAAGTATCTTGCCTTGAAGCAGCATTGCGAGCTGCTTTCCTACTAGCCTAGTATTTGCAGCGGCTCGAAGATAGTTCGGCATAGAAGCTCCTCCTTCCCAGTCTACACAAACCACGTTGCATTCTTCCTGTAAAAAAAAAAATGTATCAAAAACCCCTGCAAAACTAACAAATTTTATTGGCTTTAGACATTAATCTCTAAGTACCTATTTAAACTATAGTCAAAAGTTTAAAAAAGCGGTTTCCATGCGCTGTCCTACTTTCCAAATATCTTTATATCGTGTGCGTAGGACATAAATCTTGCAAATTGATATGATCTCCCATTAGGTCATTCTAAAGTTAATATTTCCTCGTTGCTGATGAAAATGGGTACCACCGCTAATCCACCAGGAACCACAACCTACCTACTTCCCAATACCACATTTACCTACTCTTATGTATCATCACAAATTAATTCCATGCCACCATATAGGTACATTTCTTTTTATGGTATGAGCTATATAAAATCTTATCAGCAGACTTATCTCTCTCGGTAATTATTATTTATTAGTGTAATTAACTTTACCTGCCCAACATTTTTCTGCTTTTAGTAACATAATTAACGAGGTCCTTGAGGTCAAATATAATATAAGCAAAATGGTTCCTGCTTGTGACAAATGCTAAATTTCTTAATGAACTTCGTACAATAGGTACAACACACTAACAATTAGTGGTAGGTAACAAAAAATTTCAAAGTAATAAAAACAATGAAAATTTACATACGTTTCCTAATATCATATTGTTAGGTACGTTTTGAGGATTCCAGTTTGATTTGATACATTTAAATTCTTGAATGGACTCTTTGTTCTTAAAAATAACATTTGATTGTGTTGTGATAAATTAGAGTGGAACAAAGACCAGAGTTATAAAGTTAGATGCTAATAACACACTTTGCCCATAAAATACTGACGGAAAGATTGTCTATCGTTAAAAGCGATTTCTTCATACCATACCAAGATGTTCAAGATAAAAAAGATGGACAAGATATACCTAGGTACATATTTTAATGAGTTTTATTGCCTATTGGAATCTGATAAAGAATTTCTGGCATATTCGCAGAAAATTGAGAAAACTAGTTGGAGAAAATGTATGCAAAAGCAGTTTCCATTCACGCCCGCCAGGGGTTCTGTCACAGTTTCCAGACATTTTTCGGTTGATTGACATAATATTATCTACTATGTGATAGGGCCGCCTTACACGTTCAATCATGATCACGATCCGCGATCCGCGATCATGATTTCAAAATTTCTAGATATTATGCGATCCGGAGCATCAGTCCGTCAATCCGCTTCGTACACGATCAGTCTGGATCGCGATCATTGATCGCGGATCGCGGATCGCGGATCGCGCGCTACGTGTACGGGCTGCCATACTCGCCAATTTCTATGTTAGAGCTTTAAAATTTATAGAAGTTTTACTAACGACAGCCATCAAAGCGGAGCGCATCTCGTACACCCAGACGTTGTCGCAGTTGGAGCCGAATCCGTGAACGATCACTCTGGTAGGTCGGTCAGGGTCGAAGGCGCGTGCTGCCCATTGCCACGCCGCTGACATATTGCCGGCAGCCACAGCTAGGAGAGGCTGGTCACCTCTGCGAAGGGAAAAGAGATAACAAAAAGAAAGATATCCGAAACTCGAGCTTTTCAATTTGTGTGTGAGTGTGTTTTGCACACTCACACACAAATTGTCGTCGAATTGAATTGTGTTCATAATTTTTTTTCTGAGAGAGAGTGGAAACTATTTTCAGTTGTTGCCATGATATACATAAGTACTTAATGCCGATCAGTGGAAGTAGGTAAACATCGACAAGAAATGCCACTACTAAATTCAATCGTGGGTTCAAGATTGGTTCTAGAATCCACATCGACGCGGTGAATGTTCTTTTAACAATGATATTTTATTGAAGAGCGAAAAATATGTACCTACTTATCTACAAAAGGAATTCTAGCTTTCTAATTTTGAAGCTATACAACTATATAGATTCTTACTAGATATATTTTTGTAGGAACTTTCAAATTACCTGTTGACTGTGGAATACAAAAGAAACTGCGTCCCAACTTCCTGTGGTGTACTTGGGAGTGTCTCCAGGTACGCGAATGGGCCAGCATCTTCGAAGCATCCGAACTCTCCGTAGCACACGCTGCCTTGAGATCTCTTACTCCTGATAATGACAGAATGGTTGCTCTAAAGTATGTCAATATCGTGCTGGGATGTAGAAAATACCGAGTAGGTATCAGTCATCTACACTTTCTTATACATTTTGTTCATTTCTTTGGCGTCTTGTGAAGGAGGGAGCGTATATTCTCACAATTTATTTCAAGAAAGTGTAAGTTGGATCGTTAGAGTGACTGTGATAAATAACTATGACAATGTTAGCATTTCAGTATTGTGGTAGGTAAGTAGACAATTCAAAAAAGGGCATTAGTGTCGGATGTTTTTGTGAATAATTTCACTATGTTCCAGAAAAATTACATACGTGCTTACAAGCCTTTATAGAAATTATAGGTGTTCGTGAGTACAAACAATTATTGATACCTATTAGTTTACCGTGCTCTTTTACCTCCTACAGCGCGTAATAACCATAGTAGATATATAAGGTTATAAGCTTGGTATGTAGTAAAACGAAAGGGTGTTATTGTACTTATCATTATTATGAACAAGTTTTACAACTTTGAAGTCGTAAAACAAAGTCAGCGACTCTAGCTTGAGCTTGCATTAAACATTTAACAAACATTTTCTATTAGGCAGTTAATTTTTTTTCACGATTTAAAATTGTGCCCGTTGTAAAAGTTGTGTAGTAGGTATCTAAGTGCAATGACCCCCTTTCAGCTTAGTACACCTTAAGCTTATAATCCTGTAGAAACCGGTTACAACGACTTTGATGTTTCATAAAGACATGTTACGTAAAATTTAAGTTTTGCCAGGAAAACTAAGGCGCTATAGAACTCTACCAATTCTGCCAGCAAGATGGAAGTAAGCACTGACTATTCATACAGACAAATAAAAAAACAAAACTAATTCATGAGCGATTTCACGAATTGATTCAGCAGCCTCTATGCCATTGCCATTCTATTTGAACTGTCGCGAAATTAATGAATTTGCACGATAGAAAGTTTAAGAGAAACCGATGGTGAAAGCCGTGTTTACTCTTATTATTTCACGTTGTCTAAAGTACTAAAATAATGCATAATTGCAAAGTAAAATTTTGATTATATTAACTTAATTGCGCTGTGAAATATGCATGCGCGTATGTCATCATTCGACTTATATTATCTCATACATAATATCATTAAATTGCACATTAAACATTAGTGTAATGTTTTTATGGACAAACGAAAATGCTCGCCTCTGACACATGAGTATAATAAACAGTGGGACAGTATGTAGGTATATTTGTCTCTTAGTTTATTACGGAAAACCGTGTAAAATCAAATTCGTAATTTGTCACAGGAGACAAAATAAAGTTTAGTCTGATCTTATATTTAAATTTTTCCTGAAGAATGTTTTTCAAATAATGGACACATTACGGCCATGTTTGAAAAAATTATATTAGGCAAGTGATCTATTTATAAAACAAAGTTAGGCTGTCGAGTATCGTTGTATGACGATAAAGCGACTAATTTCCTAGTAGGCATTGTCTTTGTCTATTAAAACCATGTAAAATATAAGTATCCCCTTAGCAAGAGGTAGTCTAGGTAAATACCACCGCGGTACCAGATACTCTACCGCCAAGCAGTAGTGTTTAAACTTTACTGTGTTCCGGTTTGAAGGGAAAATACAGGGCTGCAATTAACCACAAAAAGGTTTTACTACAAAAAGTTTTTGTAGCGCTGCAATGGTCATGGACAGACGTTATCTCTTACCATCAGGAGAGGGACTCATTCGTCTCATTATTTATTCCTTAAAAAAAGTAATTTAACTTTGATACCTACTTATTGTGATATCATAACTACCTATATACTTAGGATAAGGACGATATGTGAATGTGTTATAACGTTCCTTTTTAACATAGTGACTACTGCATACTATTACAACCTACCTATCTATCATCAGGCAAAGACTTGCCAGGTACATCTCAAGGCGTGCATTGAAGCAAAGTTGTTAAAATATTAAAATCAGATAGTAGTTGTTTACATTTCTCTACGGAAAAGAAAAAGTAATTCACCTGTAAATCTGCCGCATTATGAATTCACATACAATCACGCGATGTGTATGTAATATGTACCTATACACTATTATTTATTTTAGGAAAAACTGTCCACGTGCTCTATAATGACAGGCGTACTGAGAGCATGCCAAGTATGTAGGTATGTCTACAGGAAGAGTTAACTAGCTATCACCGTTCTTGAGATACAGGCTGGTGACAGACGGACGGACGGACGGACAGCGAAGTCTCAGTAATAGAGTCCCGTTTTTACCCTTTCAGTACGGAACCCTAAAAAGTAAGAATTATATTGGCTCAATAACACGACTAGAAAGAAATCACTTTTGTTCGATATAATAGAAATGTAATTTAAAAAAGGTATAAAATAAACTTAGCTTTGCCGAATGGTATATACCTAGGTATACTCGTATTGTACGTTACAATATCATGGCGAAAGTAACCATTTGTCTGTCTGCTTTCTTATACTATTAAGCGATACGATTTTGTTAAAACTTGTCTAGAAAATTATAGTAAGCATTTGGAGGTGAAGCATGTGACTGATTCAAGCGTTACTTTGTGGAAGGTATTCTGATTTTATCCTTAGTGTATATTACTCATAAGTCGTTTTGGTAACAACAATGTCGATGATTCAAGAGTAGTGTGCGTTACCTCGTCCGTTGCTTCTTCTGCTCCCATTGCGCCATGGAGGCCCGCACGGCAGCAAGAAGCTCAGCATCATGGCGCTCATCCTCCGCCTCTTGCGCGAGGGTCGCCGGCCGCCCCGCGCCGTGCCATGCCTCTAGCTCTGCATCTGGAGAGAGCATCTTTTATGATAAATAACTAACCAGATCAACCTCACCAGAGTTTAACTAAGATTCGTAAGTCGTAAGTGAGCGAAAATAAGCCTTATCTTATTTGAGGTTAGCTGGGCAAGGCAGGTTATAACAGAAGTAGTAATAGGGAATGTTTTCAATAATTTAAGTAACGTGGTAATGGTTTTTCGAAAGAGATAAACAATATATAAAATTGTACCATCATTACTGTATGAGCACTGAATGCTGATTCAAGCAAAACTACATAATAATACATGACACAGATTAAATAATAGTTAAATCTATAATTACAAGCTGTTCTTTGTATGCACATAGGCCCATACTTACTATAATCAATTCACATGTACAATGACACTAAAAGTGAAGTGCAATAAACCAATACTGTCCATGAACATGCAAACCGAACAGAGCGCTCGAATGTTTGTAAATGCAATATTGGGCAAGTGGAATGGCCTCTGATGGCATTTTGTGCGCACTGCATTTTAAAGAGCTGCGAAAGGTGCGCTAGATAGATCGCACCTTTCTGGTAACCTGAATGCTGCCGGTCTCCGGGTGTTTAGCTTACTGTCTCCACTTTTTGCCTCACGCGGCCTGGATATGTCTGCCGTTGTAGGGCAGTATGCGACTCGAGACCTACTACAGTTGAAAGCAGGCCGCTCCCAGAGAACTATGAGAAACTCAACCAACCCAGTTCAATAACAAAGCTCATACCTTAAGAGGCGGGCGGAAGAAAATCGCTGACGACCGTTAAATTATTATGGTTGATAAACTGACTCATTTCTAGGACGGCACATGTTATTTTAATGAAGCGGTTTGATATTCGAGCCACGCTTGATGGCGTGATAAGGTGTTTTGATTTTTGAGACAATAAGGTACGCCATGTATTTTTCGCCTGTTGGCACCAAGTTGCGGCAACATTTTGTAGCTTTTTTATTTTCTCACTTACGTAACAATGACTTGTATGAAGATGGTCCTCGCTAAAGTGGGATTTGTCAACGCTAAATAAAAGAATTACGTAACAAATGCACATACGAGCACAATGTGCTTTGTTTATGTACTTACTATGTTACTGAGAGACTCTTAAAGGCACAAGCCCCAATGGCTTTGAATTATGCAAGAGGCGCTGCCTAAATTGTCAAGAGACTTATATGGAAGACGCTAAATATGTGTAGAGCTATTACATAATCTTATAATGCAACAACTTTCTTCATAAACTATCCAAAAATATTCTTAGATAGATAAACTCTTAGCAAGGACAAAATTATATCAAAATATAAATTATAACATGGTTGTAGGGTCATGGTTTAGGGACGACTGGCTAGGTATTACGTTCATGTTGAAAGTTTACGGAAAAGCACCTAACGGTGTATTCCAGCAGCCACACTTGGGAGCCAGTTGCCATTCTAAGCTAGATCCGTTTAACATCTTCGACCTAGACAGTCACTAATAATAAAATTGGCAATCGCATACTTTTTGGGAAACGTACATTGCTCATTTTCAATAAAACGGCCAGGAACAAGAATAAGCGTCATTGTTTCATGATTTATATTCTACAAGCCTGCACGAATGGTTTTAATATATTGCGCGATAGTTTGCCTATGCACTGCCGAGCAGGTGTTTCCTGATAGTCACAATCTAGGTGTATATGCTGGTCACAAGATAACACGGAATCGTCATCTCAAAAGCGTGCTTTATTTAGACTGCATTATCATTTAACGTCAGGCGAGATTGGTGGTCAAGTACGGTTCCTTAGCAACAAAGTTAATTTATCGATAGGCTTTCCTATAGATTAGCCAAAAGAGACGGTTATCGACAAAACAACAAGGACGTAGGTATTGATCTATCAACCAGAAGCTTAAATAACTTTTAGATGAGGTTCGCGGTTTACGTTAATTTTCAATTTTCCAAGTAATAGATACTATCAAGTCGTTAGATAGTGACAGCTGTTTAGTCAGGAAGTAACTTTTTTTGGTGGTTAAAATGATAGAAAAATTTGATCGTCTTAATTCACGAAGTATTTATTAATATCATTTTATAGAGACAAATAAGGATTACAGTATTATGGAGCACGTATGTCTGATTGTAACTTTGAACCAACCGATTTGTTTTGGTTCAAAAGGTCTTGCGTCTTGGAGGTCGAGATCAATTTTGGGTCGCTTCGCTTCTAGAATAATAAGTGTTGAGAGATGGGGAAAGGTAACCGAGCTATGCACTATGGTGCAACTTTTGTCACAATAATACTTATTGGTATTTTTATAGCACAAATAATGTATGTATTTGCTACGTGTATGATCACACTAAAAATATTATAAAGGCGAAAGATGTTTGTATGTTTATTACTTCTTTACGCTCAAACGGCTGAACCAATTTTGATGAAATTTGGTATAGAGGTAACAAGTATAAATTAAAAAATAATTTGTTTTGATACCCATATTGAGGGAGTTGTGCAAGAATATATAATCCGCCGTTTTGTGGTGGTGGCCATCTTGGACTGATTTTCATAAAACATAGCTAAGAACACTCCCGACTAATCCACCATTCAAACAAAAAAAAAACAAATTCAAAATCGGTGCATCCGTTCGATAGCTATGATGCTCCATACACACACACACACACAGAAACACAGACACGTCAAACTTATAACAGCCCGTCGTTTTTGCGTCAGGGGTTAGTAAAAATGTCTCGGGTGCAGACCTCCGCGCATTCTGATCGTGTTGGTTATGTTCAAACTTTAAGCTTTTTATGTCCGCTTTACTTTTATAATTAGATTTATACTTACATTTAGCTACGGCAAGCGACAGAGTAGCGAGCAGGAACGCAAGATGACGCCAGCCGTGCGGCCCCATCCATGCGGCCCGGCATTCACGACAGCCTGCGGAGAATACGTTGCTAGTTTACGTTGTTCCAAAAATGTGTGATATTTTCGATTTGTTATTTAGTCTTCTGAGTTATTTTTTTCTATTTAAATACTTCACGGATTCTAAGAATATCTTTGTAAGCTCGTTATGGCATTTGATAATTTATTCTGATCTTGTCTTAAACATAACTACAGTATAATTATATTAATACACAATAAGTACCCACTTAGATATTGGTACGCTTAGGTAAGTTTATGTAATATTAAAACTCAATTAAAATTAAATCTTATCTCCCGGGTTAGCATCCAATTGTAAATTGCGACGGACTTGACAAAATATTAATTTGATAAAATAAGCAGAAAACAGTACCTACAACTGCTAATTTTTTTTCGATTGCAAAACAATAGTTAGTGCTTCGCTGCAGATGACGTAATGACGTGATTTATTATAAGAGTATCCTGGTCCCTCTCCCCAAGAGGCGTTCCTAGAGACTCTCACAGATGCTTTGTTGTAGGATGATCATACGAATACTAATTAATTAAAATACAATCAATAATTAAATCGATTGACAAAAATCCAATAGGTACTTCTAAACGTGTAATCGTACACATTAATAATGTTTGTTATTTGATAATCTTCGAAACGTGTTTGAATTTAAAATTAAACAGTGTTTTCGCGGAACTGACTAGTTGTCTTATAGAGAACAAAGATACTTCAAAATTCTTGGGTCAAAAAAGTCAATCCTCACATATGGCAGCACAATGATATGTAAGTATCCGACCATAACTGTGATTTACGAGTTCCCCTTTGTACTGGTAAAATAATATTATGTTTTAAACCACATTACCACTAATAAGTCAGTGTAGTGTATCTTGGTGTGAAAAATAAAAGTTATCTATCTATGTATATGTAGACGTGAGTACTTCGAAAGTACATTTGAACTATCTATAAGAAATCCGAATTGTACATATACTATGCCTAGTTTTCAAAATTCTCTGTGGAATAACCACAAAAAATAAAACATCGTCATTAATCGTCAACATCGTTTCTATTTAAAAAAGTAACCCGATATTACCCACAAAGTAGTAAAGTATACTTGGTGGTAGATCTCCTTAGCTGGAGGTCGTCTAGGTAGGTATCACCGCAGTAGGTACCAGATATTCTGCCGCCAAGCAGTTAGGGAAATTACAGGGCTGTTGAGACTAACACTCGAAAGTCTCAAAGTAATGAGCACCAAAGCAGCGATGCCCTGGATTTTGTCTTGCTATTTCAAAGTTCTGCGTATTGCTGCAATGGTCGTGAACAATGCACATGCGTTATCTCGTACCATCAGGAGAGCGTCTACGCAGACTATAATCAGTAGATTTATTCGACTTCATTTGAACTAATCATGATTTCAATTTGGTTACAATCAATCCAATTCACTACACAACAATCGCCTTGCCTAACGAATCCACAAAGCACGACAATAGAATAAAATCAGCACATAGTACAGTGATCCGTGAACAACGTATAAATTGTCGTGAAATGTCATCGACAAAATCTACAAGCCTATACCACATTCCAAACAACATAAAAATAACACGCACTGTTAAGTACTATGTGATTCATTGCAGTAATTTTTGCGTTAACTCTTTAAGGTAGAACCATAAAGTTTATATAGCAAGCTGCGGTAGACCATGCAAATCATATACACCATTAAAAATTGCGATATAAGCATGCGGGTACCGTGTAATTATTACGTAATTAGCCCTACAATCCGTACGGATTTACCGCACAAAAACGTTGTGCCTACCACCAAAATGACGAGGTCAACTCCACCTATCAGTATGCAATCACAAATTCGCATTCGTTGCAAAGGAGTGATAAACTTGGCGGCCTCGAGACAATGAAAATATTCACAAAGCTAACTTAATTCATTTTTCTTTGCAGCGAGAACGGATTGGCAATAAATGTCTGTGCTAATGCAATTAAATACATCTGAATTTAACAATTATGCTGTTACTTTCTTTATTTCGTAGATAAAGCAATAAATGTGTAGATGAGTTTATATACCATGTAGATTGTAGATACGCTACCGGGTGATCGTGACCTACACAGTTAATTTCGATGCCGGTCGTACCAGCTGACCCGAAAAGCTATAACAATATCGCCCTAATTCCACACTTGGCTGCATATTTGGAATCGAAAGCAAGCAAAATTACAAATCAATGCATATCATATTTTTACACTCTGATGATATTATTTCTATTAATTTGACTGATTTCACTTCACAGCATGATTGAAAATTAGTATATATGCTGCATTTGTAATTTTTTAACTTTTATCTTTACCACAGAGACAAACCACGCCGTGGTTATAAGTACCGTGGTCAGCTCGTGACCACGGCCATTGTAACATGTCTAGAACGTCAAGGTAAATAAAAAAATCTGATGAATAGTATTTTGTGCGCGATTTATTCCCAGCGATAAATATTATTAGATACGTTTTTATTATTTCAATTTGCTATCTGTTTGAAGAATATCTAAAATTGTCTAGTGCACTTTATGTGATGAAACACTTTGTTATTTAAATAGATGTAAACTATTAAAACATATCCAGTGTAAACATCAAATGACGCAAATGACGGGAATACCACAAAAGTATTCTTAAAATGGTAAGGTTGGCCGCTAGTTTGGTTTTTGATGGCAGTGTCTGTGTTAGACATCCCAAATGAGCAAAGAATGGAGTAAAAATTCTTACAATTTCATATTTCTTTTAGTTTTTTTTTTAATTTAGCTAGGTATAGTTCCACACACACTGGGGTGTGACCTTTGTGCCATCTTTTTAGTTATAACTTTTTTTTTACTTTAGGTATATACGTACAATACAGGGAGGGGGAAATTAGTTTAATTATTCTTAACCTACGGTGAAAGTACCAGTTTTCGTATAAATATTTATTTTAGATTAATATGCTCCATTCAATTCTAAAAAAACTTTTGAGAAGCAGAATCAATTTCCGATTCAAAAGGGGGGTTTCTGTCAAAAATTAGTTATTTCGTAGAAACTTCCTTACATAATAGGACACCGAAACGTTTTGTTGACCTCCCTGAGTAACTCAGACTATGTTGCGAACAATCTAGGTAGGTCAAGTTCCACCGACCTATTCTTCATCGAGGTCATTGTCATATACGTCGAGCGAGAGGTAACAATTAAAATGTTATTAAGCCCGGACCACAATACAACAGCTTAACATGTAGTTAGATTGAATGAATTGGCAATATTTAGAATCTATTCAACTGAATTGATCACAAAAATGTATAGGTTTGTAAATTGTAAATAAATAAATTATTTCGTAACACAACCCAATACGAATTTAATTGATTATTTATCATATTATTTGAAATTGAAATAAGTTTCAAACATTAGTATCTAAATTGAAACGTATTATAGAACAACAATAATCTTGATCATTTAGTCTTAGATAAATTAGATTTATTTTCTTTATCTTCTGTATTTTATGATTTTTGGTGTGGACGATAAAGAGTTAATCAATCAACCAAGCTTTTATTTTTATAGTTTGATAGTTTTGTAGCTATCAGACTGATTGGCCGTTTTGCACACTTATTTGTTAAGAAGTTCTCTGCTAGGTACACGATTTGTTGGTTGTCTAAATCAAAATATTGCATTACGTTATGAAAGAGTTACAGAACGTGTTTCAGTCGAGGTTCAATTTGCGACGGTGTCCACAAACCGGTACTGGTATTATGTAAATGGCGCTCAGCTGAGACTTTCTTTTGTTAGCCGTGACAATTAGCACACGGTATCGTATTCGAAACAAAGTCGATGGTCGTGAAACCGAAACCTGAGGTATTCGGCGAGTTACACCGACTGACATCGTTATATCGGTTATCGGAACATGTAATTTTTTTTATAGTTACTAATCAAACAAACAACTTTTTTATACTAAACATGCCACGCTGTTTCACCCGCGTAGTTACCGTTCCCGTAGGAATACAGGGATAAAAAGTAGCCTATGTCACCCGGGGATAGTGTGGACGGTGAAAGAATTATTATAATCGGTTCACTAGTTTTTGAGTTTATTCGTTTATGTTTGTAACATACAAAAATACAAATCTTTCCTCTTTATAATATTAGTATAAAAGTATAGATAGTATAGATGTACAGTTTATAATAAAGTTTGGTAATTGAAATAGTTTTCAAAGAAACTAGTAAACTTTCACGATTATAAATTTAAACTTTAAATGAGTAGTTCCAGACATAACTCCACTGCGGCAATATTATACTTTCACTTGATTCTTATTTGACCTCAAAGAGTTCAGATTGCTCTACCAAAATCTAATAAAGCGTGAAAATTGAATATACTCGATCACCATTGCTTTTTACGTACGCCCGAGGGTCGATGTAATTGATACTTGCGCAGCGATGTGTTTAGAAAACGGAACAGGAAGGGGTATAATCGTATGATATAAGTCGATGATGTGTAAGAAGTGAAAGCGAGCGCTGCCTATACAAACAGTGTTACGCTATGCACTTTGACACCTCGTCTAATTTATAAAACAGCATACGTAACCCTTACAATAAATTAGTTATAAGCAACTATGCGCGACTACCAATTTCATGTTCGTATGTTCCTATAGGTGGTGAGTAAAGTATAGGTACTTAAAAGATCGCTTGATATTTTATTATAAACTAGCTGTTGCCCGCAAATTTTCTCGAGTAGTTCAGTAAATTGCGGAATCTAAATTAAATAGCTAGTACCATTACCATTGTAAGTGGAACCATGTGCACTATGGGCGCCTCTATATTCTGGGGTTCGACTTATAGCGGACATTACATTTTTTCTCTTATTTCCGTCATAAGTCACTTTTCCTGGACCAATTTTGATAAAAAAGGACTAAATATATATTTTAAAAAAATCATGTAAATCCGTCGAGTGGTTTATGAGTTTATCGTGAACAAAGACATAGACAGAAATCTTAAAAACTGTAATTTTGTCTTCTATTGCTTATGAATGATCTAAAAATATTGTCAAAATGATCTTTAATGTACAGTAATTGACTGTTTTGTTTGATATAGATTATTTATCGTTGTGATAAATTTAATCGGCGATAACAAGAGTAACTTTGATCCAATTAGACGAACTGTAAAGCGACTGTAGGTAGGGTTTAGTAAATTGCTCTTCTTAGTTGTAAAAAATTAATTTCAGTTAAATAAATCTGTAACCTACTATTAAATCGTTTTTTTTTATTTCTCAGATTATTCTCATTATAGACAAACGAAATATCAAATAGATTCTTTAGTTCTTACTATGAAGATTTACTACTAAGATTTTTTTATTCCGATAAAAAAGCATAACCTAGCAGGGAGTGAGCATGTGAAATGGCATCATTTTAAATTAACAATCGTTATGCCGGTCAGCGGAGCATACAAAATTATAATTTACCGTACGCATTCACGGGAAAAAGGTAATTTAAATGTACATAGATCAAAGCAACGATAGATGGGTGGGTATAATAATAGGTACAGTACAATCACGAATCTCGTAAATAAACGCTCTTCCTACATGCAACTGTGACAATGATATTTAAAAATAAAATAAAATCACGCAAAAAGTATAGCAACATATTTTAGTAGCCTCTTTTTTCGACCTCCTTCGACACCGACTATTTTATCGACAGAATAGTGCTAACGTAGACATAAATATATTTCTTTGTAGCATTAGAATTAAGATCGATCAAGAAACAGTTACGCAACCGGTTTTTGTTAAATATGTGTTGAATTCGTAATATTGAACTCATTATTTATTTATTGTTAATAAGTGGAAAATATCTTATATTCTTTATTTTTAACTTGATTCCAATTATTTACCTAATTATTCTCATCGTCCAATAAAATATATTTTAGTTCGTATCAGTAGAAAGTTATAACTAGCTTTCCTGTTCCATATTAAGATAGTAAATAGGTATGTTCTTTAAGGCTGCTAGTTTCGCTAAAAGCAATATTTTTTTTTCGATTTCTTTTTTTAATTTCTGGTGAACACAATAAAGAGATATCTGTAACTTGCAACATTATAATTAGGCCAAAGCTTATAATTACAAAAACTTATTGCTCTTAATTTAAATAAAATTCGTGTGAACGGCCACCACGCGCTTTCATGCATTAGGAGTGCTGGGCGTATATCGCGGCACGCCAGCTTAAACGACGTCATCCGTTGGGCTTTTGTCAGTGCCGGCGTCCCATCAGTTTTAGAACCAAACGGACTGATGCGTGACGACGGCAAGAGACCCGACGGGATGACACTTATCCCTTGGAAGATGGGACGGCCTCTTGTGTGGGACGCCACTTGTGTCGACACCTTGGCGCCGTCTCATCTTCCTGTGACTTCGGGACAAGCTGGTGCTGCCGCATCTAAAGCTGAAAACCTCAAACGGCACAAATATAGTTATTTGGATAGAATGTATCTTTTTGTGCCGTTTGGGGTTGAAACTTTAGGTCCGTGGGGGCCGGCCGCTCTCGAACTGTATCGGGACCTGGCCAAACGTCTAGAGGAGGCTTCAGGTGACCAGAATGCTGGTATCTACTTTGGTCAAAAGCTAAGCATCCAGCCATCCAGCGTGGCAATGTTGCCAGCATTTTGGCCACATATCCCTCCTCTGACGGTTTTTTAGACTAAGTTTTTTGTATACATTTTGTAAAGAGTATAAATTAAGGTATTTTTTAGTTTTTAAATAAAAACTTTAAATCCGTGTTAAACACAATGACATCAATTTATTTACATTTCGAACAGAATTTTATAAAAGAAGTACTCCTCATAGAAAAGACATCAACGCGCTCACTCTCCTTTCTATCGTCCAAGTATACCAATTATGTAGACGGATTCTTTCCAATTATGATTTAACTAATTTGCATAAAAATTTTGTTTCTTCAGTTCTACTTATGTTCATAAAGTAAATATTGATTATTCACATACTGATGTTATTTCGAATACGCAAATAGAAAAAACAATAAACAAATTTACTATATTTTAATGTATGTTATTTTATTAAACTTGTCGCTTCTTGTTTACAATTAGTATTATAAGGAGAGCGAGTTAATAAACATAAGGATGCTTATTATTATGATATTTTATATTTTTATGCACGAGGTAGAAAGTCGGTGGTAAATCTCAACCACGAAATCAAACAGTTGCGTAATATTATCGAACTTGTAGTCTAGATAGAGTTTCGAGTTAAAGGTGTCATGTGTAAATACCACAGTGACAAGCGTTTAATGTATTTTTGATCTTTATTTAGTTTTAAAAGTTATTACTGCACGTCAAACATTTTCAGAATAATTCTTAAAATATCAATTTATAATGGTTTTACAAAATTTCTATACTAAATTATATTAGTCTTCATTGCGTTCATTTAAAAACATTGTAAGGAAATATCTGTCATGTCTAAGAGTTCTTAAAAAAAAATCTCTATAAAATGTGAAATCTGCCAACCCGCACTTGGCCAGCGTGGTGGAGTATTCTGGCGTTATCCTTCTCACAATGAGAAAAGACACGCGCCTAAATAATAGTATTTATTTATTCAAGTACCTAAATCATGAAGCACTCTAGAATATTATGGAAAAAGAAAATAAAACGATAAAGACTTTTTCTACGTCAGAAAAATGAAACAAAACTGCCCCACCTCCTAATTAATTCGTAAATTTAGAATAATACGCAGAAAATTTTGCCATGAAAGAAGACTAACAATTTTTACGAGTTGAATGTTTGTAAGACACTAATTAGATCAATTTTTTTTTATTTTAAGAGTTCATTATTTGTGGTTGGTAATCTATCTGTGCGTTGGTATTAATTGTATTCTTCACAACGCATAGATCTAACTAGAATTATTATAACCACAATTAATTTATTTTTATACTGACGATAATAATAAATAATTAACACTACGGTGATAGCAAGGAGCTCTCACTGCTCAAGTATCAAAACACTTTGTAATACTTTAAATGGAGTGTTACGTATAATCGTCTAGAAATCATTTCCATAGTGGCGTAATTGGCAACTTAATTTCGTGTCTTTTTCCAAGATATACCAGCTTCTACCGGCCGTTTCACTTGCGTAGGTCATATCACTAGTTATAATTTATTTTACTATTAGTATTAATCAGAAGGAAAACGTAATTTTATTCCATGTCTCTCATGATGATAATGTTTCGACTTCAAAAGGCTATAAAAATAAATAAATATTCAAGGTCATCAGGAATTTTAAAGTTTTCTAGGGACTTGTCTGGGTTCCCAGCATGCCTTATTCTGCGTTTTAGGAGAACTCTTGCTATCTTCTAATTTAAGTTTAAACCTGACATATTGAGGTACAATCACATCTATATACTTATGTACAACGAGCCTTTATTGATGGCTAGTGAATCTTTTATCAACATACAATAGACCCATTATCACTAATAGGAAAATAAAATTATTGTACGCATAGCTATTAATAACTATATTATTGGCCAATCAAAAATAGAATACACTTGCTGGATTGTGGTTATATAGAGTAACCATACCATAAGTAAACTATATAGACTGTTATATTTATGTTACGTTACCGTGTCTATGCTGGACTTTCGTAAATCCTGATTGTTAACTATATCACGTATTCGTATTCGTAGGCAGTTTCAACAACATGGCATTCGGAGAACAATGGCATAGTCTACGCAGTGATTTTTGTATATAACTGTTTCTATGTTTAAAAATTAAATAACCGATAACGGTGTGAGTAAATCATTATTTATTTTCTATGGTGTATGTATACAACGCTGTTGCTTTAGCAGATTATATTTCGTTATTGTATAAATTATAGTCGTGATTGAAAATGAAATGTTTATCAAATTTAAATTTAATGAAGTCTGCTTCAAATAAATACGCGTCTGCGGTTACAGCCAAAGATTTGGTCTATTGAAACACTGGCTAGTGCTGCGGTTTGTAGCAGTTAATACAGTTGCAAACAGCAAAGCATTCCCGGCATATGTGCATGTTAAATGCTATAGCATAATATAACCATAATTGTTACTAACCACAGTCGGCGTCAGTGTGGGGTAGGCTTTATAAAAAGCCATAGATCCAATATTGTTGGACATTTTGTTTCAGACAACGCCATTTATATGCCGCTACTACTGTGTGTAAACATTACTGTGTTCCGGTTTGAAGGGTACTGCAATTAGTGAAATTATAGGGCTGTTGAGACTAACCATCGAAAGTCTCAAAGTAATGAGCGCCAAAGCAGCGATGCCCTGGACTTTGTTTTACTACTCATAGTTCTGTGAATCGCTACAATGGTCATGAACAGAGTGTCACGTTCGTCTCATAACTAAGCTATGTTTGTAATTTGGGGACCAGATAACTTGATAGAATACTTAGATCCTAATTTGTCAATACATAGGTAGGTACTTATATTTACATATATGTATAACAGACATTTAGAAACACTCAGACACATAGCAAACATGCGCATAATAGGTGGAAATCTAACTCACGAAATAGCTCTACTACTACATGAGGTAACAGGGCAAATATAAATTAACATTTATCGAAAAATAACAGTAACCATATACCTATAACCTGTGTTCGGGCTAAGAGTCATTTTTGTGTCTATAACCGTAGCCATAGGTAAAAAAAATTGCACTTCGTTGCAGTAAGACTAGACCAAGTTTAGTAGGATCATTGTTAAGAGATTACTTAACTGCAGTATTTTTACTGTAACATACATAGTTCTTATCGAATAGATTGTCTATTGTCTGACTATTTATATTTTGTGGCGCATGTTCATTCGAATGTGCAGCCTACTTTAGCAGGACTATTGTATTACCTTTGCAAGAAATACATCAATAGACTTTAAAGTACCTACTTATAGAATATCACATGACATTTTAGAGCATTAACAACTATGAGAATTACCTTCACTTAGCTAATTGTTAAGTGAAGGGTCCTTAAAAGTACATTTAATGAGAGCATAGGATATGTTGACCTCGTAGGTACAAAAAGGTTTGTGGAAATTTCGCCAAGTGCACGAGAAAATATATTTGAAAGTGAATAAGGAGCCAATTCAGAAAACTGATGATAATAAAATCGGGCGATACAGTTTGCAGCTACAAATCAATCATCTACATCCAAAATTATTGAATAATAATTTTATTCACATTTAAATATTACAAAATGTCTTATGTATTGTTTGATCACTATTATCCGGTTTGTTAAAAAATAACTTTTCTTTACAACTTAATTACACCATTCGATAGCTAAAGGCTCAAAGAATTAGTAACTTTGAGTCAGGACTTAAAACAATGCAGTCCGAAGTACTTCTTAGTGTTCAAAATAGGACACATGGACGCACGGCCTTGAACACGACAGTTTCAAGCTCCGATTTTTTGCTGATTATTTCGTATTTTTTTGTTGTATAGGTAGCTATGCAGTATAATTCGAAAGTATCCTTTGAAAGTACAAATACACTTTGTCTGACTACACTATTCAAGGCAAAAAGATTTATATAGATACTTATAATATGAACATTGTCCAAGATGGCTTCCATGTTTCTTGAGGGATATAACCTGAACATTCTCAAGGTAAGATTAATCCGCGTAAAAAAATATTACAAGAGATAATATTATAGACAACACTTTATTTGTGTCATAAAACAAACAAATTTAAATTACATAAACATACATATACAAAAAGAAATAACAAACATACATAAAAAAATTGAACACAAAGAACGAAAAGAAAGATATAAATTACATGTTTATTAAGTACGTTAGCACTGTATGGTCCATGGAAGGTTCTGAATCATAGTTTGACTATGGGCCGCCTTACACGTTCAATCATGATCACGATCCGCGATCCGCGATCATGATTTCAAAATTTCTAGATATTATGCGATCCGGAGCATCAGTCCGTCAATCCGCTTCGTACACGATCAGTCTGGATCGCGATCATTGATCGCGGATCGCGGATCGCGGATCGCGCGCTACGTGTACGGGCTGCCTATAGATAATACGCGGAAAGTACATCTTGGCTGATTTCTACACGCGATAGTTAATTAAACTATTCAGCAATGACATTTCCAGTAGCAGTTTTCATTGAAATGATGTAATTAGACTCCAGATGGCCGTGGTTAACTGGTTTGTAATGATATCGTGCTTGGTATCTAAGTTATTGATTATTAGCTTGTAGTAAACTTAGATACTTTTAATTTGTTGTTACCTTCCTTTTCCTTTTAAACTAGTTTGCATTGCGATGTATATATATGGCTGTTGACTTTGACAAATTTTAACAAGGTAAATTACTTAACCCTTCTGGGGCCCTCACGGCTTACGAACCAGGTAGATATTAAATGCTTGTAGAGGCCTGTAGTAGATGACATCGATTCCAAGATATTTACATTGTCAACTATGTTCTGTTATTAAAATTAACTTTCATCGATAAAGTTATAATTTTGTTAATCATGGATTTCAAGCCTTGTTTTAATAACTAATTCTGTAATATCCGTCCTCTATAAAATATTAACCGCAGAAATACTTTGAGAATCTGTGTAAAAACCACGAGTACGAGCGATTTGTGTCGTGGGAGTACCTAGTCGGCGATAATTCCTGGCCCGACAATGGTCACGAACATATTCAAGTAAAAGCCTCTTTGTCTGCGTCTTTCGTCGAGAGTGGTTTCTCTAACCCTGATTTCATGTGAATCTGCAGATTTGGATTTAATTTCTAAACATTCATTTTTGTTTTACTTATGCGGGATTACGTGTAATTGTATTGGATACTCCGAATATAGTTTCGGCCTCATCCGGTGGAAGAAGACATACATATAGAATATCTTAACACAGAACAAACATCTATGTTTGTCATATTTATAAATGTTTGTCCTAGTTGGGAATCAGACCCACCATACAGCTTATGAAGCAGAGCTACCATTAAATGAGCTAACAAGGGATTTGTACTTATTGAAAATAGTAATTCAATTAAATTTACGAAAAACATAAAAATATTTTTATGGAAAGAATAATTTGTCATTCTTTTGATTTATTAATACTAAAACTTTTTGAATCTTTTATTAGAATAGATCGAATGCACATTACAAACATAGATATAATAATAATGATTTTATAAACACTGGAAGAATCCAGAATAATTTTGACTAAAGATACAAGATATACGAATTATGATTGTTACAGCGATTCATCATCATCATCATCATAATTTCAGCCGTAGGACGTCCACTGCTGGACATAGGCCTCCCCCATTGACTTCCATAAAGACCGGTTGGAAGCGGCTCGCATCCAGCGCGTTCCTGCGGTCTTTACTAGGTCGTCTGTCCACCTTGTGGGTGGACGTCCTACGCTGCGCTTGCCGGTCCGTGGTCTCCACTCCAGAACTTTGCAGCCCCATCGGCCATCAGTTCTGCGTGCTATGTGCCCTGCCCACTGCCACTTCAACTTGCTAATCCGTTGGGCTATGTCGGTAACTTTGGTTCGTCTACGGATCTCCTCATTCCTGATCCGATCTCGTAGGGAAACTCCGAGCATAGCCCTCTCCATAACGCGTTGTGCTACTTTGAGCTTACCAAGAAGGCACACAGTCAGAGACCACGTTTCAGCGCCATAAGTCATCACTGGTAACACACTGGTTACAGCGATTGACAAGGTTTATTTAAAATTCAAAATTATGGCGCTTATAAAGAAATAATGGAATGGAAAACCTATGGAATCATGTGATTTTCCATGATTCCATAGGTAATCAGCAGTTGATATTAACTATTAAGAAACTATAGATATCATAATTATGTATAGAAACGAATGCGTCTTTATGTAATAATATGACAGATCAGCAGATAGGGTAAAAAAAAAATTATGACAAAAAAAAAGAGAGAAAGACTAGAATTATCCAGAATATGCCAGCCACGGTTACTCTACCTATGTCAGCTATACCTTCTTTGTAGTTACTTACAGACCGTTATGTTGCTTAAGTTTTACTACTTGGTAGTACCTAGTTACTAACAGGAAATAACAAAATATGTGTAGTAACACTTATTTTGTTCCGGTCGTAAGGAGTTAATTATGTAACTTGGTAAGTGGCACGATTTGTATTTGGGTTAATTTTTTTAATAACATTGTATTGCTATAGATACATTGTAGAGATAATTATGTAGGTACAGGAAATAAGCTTAATGCTGCTGCTATTGAATGCTAATCTATGAGCCTAGCTGTACTTTTTTATATGTTCGACAGGCTAGGTTTTTGACCACAGCTCACCTGATGTTAAGAGACGAAGATGGTAAACACACCTAGTCTGGAATGGAACTGGCTCTTAACCGTTAGGTACTTGGCGGCAGATTTTCAAATTGCGGGTGGTACCAGCTGAGTATTAGAAAATAGTCTACCACCACGTTTTCTCACGATGTTTTCCTTAACTAGGACAAGGTCATTGTTGGGGTTGGAATCCACGCCCTTCGGCATGCGAATCAACTACCGAGCTATCATCGTTACATCGCTGTCCTCTCCAGATATAAAAGATATTTTTTAACTATTCGGGCAATCGGGCATAGCTGCTAGCTGCGGCGGGCTGGTTAAAAATGATGAATTGTGTTCAATTAAAAATCGTTTAACATCGGTAAACGTATAAATAATCGGTGTTTGTGATAGTAACTGCAGACATTGAAATATATAGCGATGTTATGTATCTGTAGCTATACAAGTGTTATCGATGCGTCTCACGCTAACTCAGGTGATGTAAGAATAACTTTCGCGTCTTGTATTTACATACATAACAAGCTTAATTAAGAAAATTAATAAAAAACACGAAAGCCGACTATATATTTACCGAAATATATATTTTTCTTTTTTTAATTATACCCAGTGTCTCTCGGATTTGTGATTTTATTTTTTAAGGATTTTTGAAATTTAATTTAAAAGGATTTTAACACCCAACTCTGCCAGATATTTAAAAGTTATGTAATAAAGAATCTCGCATACATGAACCCTGAAAATACTAACCTCCTTTTTAGGACAGTCGTGTAACTAGCAGGCACTTTCCACCTCCTTAGTTCGGTAAAGGAGTTAAGTATATCACACTGAACAATGTGCAAGACAGTTTTTTTTCATATTGAATCTGTTTTTTAATTATAAAAACAATGAAGGACCAGTCCGAAATTAAGAGTACTTTTAAAAAATATTTAAAAATGGTAATAACTGG
This sequence comes from Biston betularia, assembly GCA_905404145.2. Classification (NCBI taxonomy): domain Eukaryota; kingdom Metazoa; phylum Arthropoda; class Insecta; order Lepidoptera; family Geometridae; genus Biston; species Biston betularia. Next base: position 4,663,984 of record FR989868.1, read on the forward strand.
CCTTTTGGTTAAAAAGTTCGAGTAAAAAGATTTTGTTATTTTTTCTATTCATGCAAACAAAATATTATAACTAGACTTTTCTAATTTTTTGCTGGACCAGACATAGTATTCTGGTTCCCATAGTACAAGCTTTGCTTAGTTAGAGGCTAGATGTCGCTATGTGATATATCGGACGATATTTGTTTACTTTCTGAAGAAAACTCAAACACTTTGTAGGTACCTACTTACTTGTAGAGCTTGACAGGAACCATAAGTTTCTGGAAATAATATCCAAGTCAGCATTGGTAGGATTATATCAAATTTGGTCAGGCCAAATTATCTATACGTATATAGGTACGTATATACCTACATAGCTATATAGAACTCGGTTAGGAAGGTGAGCGTTGATGCGTATCTATCTAAAGCGAACTAATTAACTAGAGTGCACTTTCCACCTCCTTAGTTCGGTAATGTATATCACACAGAACAATGTGCAATACAATTTTTTAAATTTACCACCCCGTAACTATCTCACCCTCATCATACAGTAAATAATAATATGATATCAGTTATTTACGACACTTTTGTACCTACAATAATAATAGTATTTTAGCTTTATCAAAAATTTGGGATGATAAAATTCTGCATTAACAGGTATACTTTATTTTTAGGCGGTAGTTTAACAAAATTGTCTACATATATAATTAACATACATAAATAGAGAGGGGCCAATGATCATGAATTAAAAAAAAACTAATCTAGAAGGCTATAACAATGGGAATAGTTCCTGAAACGGTTAAGTGCACTTAGGTCTGTAAGTACCTAAGTACTATAATATGTTTTTATAGTTTCCTTGATATTTACCACAACATCTTGAAGCGACGACGCAATGTACAAAAGCGCGTTCTCTCGAATTGGTAAAATATAATATTTTGAATTGCACTGAATTGTTATTGGAAAACATAACGCTTACTATCGATCAAGTAACTTGATCGGCTTGTCAATCGATTGCATAAGAAAAATTATACAAAACATGGGTTATAGAACGGTTATAAAAAAATCTCGCTTGTTGTAAATCCAACTTAGTAAATTTTTAACATTTTATAAGTTGAAATTACCTCACGTAAAAAATAATAATTAATTGTTCAAATTTCTATTGAATTTGATAAGATTCATTATAGTTTTATCAGTTTACGTTATACATACCTTACAGTTAGAGCAACTCTGCCGGTTCGAAACTTGCAAAAATGCGCTTTTTATACGTTGGTTCACTGGCAACAACTTTCTAACTTAACTGCACAGCACAAATCGAAAGAAATAGTTTCGCACGAAATTCTAATTTTCTGATCCTACGATTTTGATCACAGAGATGTGTGGAACTGTGGATCGGTAACGCGTGGTTGAAGTGTCTAATATAACAAACGAGACGCGCGCGTTTTCCAGTGGCGAAGCTGAGACTGCGCGCGCGCCGCTCCAAGAGAAACTCAGAGAAAAGTGGCGTCCCCCAGTCGTAGAAGCAGCGGTTACATCAATGTTGATGGTTTCTGCTTGGTTTCTGCCGAGTCAGTTTTTGTTAAATTACAAATGAGGCATTATCTTAACAATGGCGTCACTTCCGCTCTCCGGTTTGTAACAATTTTTTTTCGGGTAATTCTTATTATATTATATTTCCTGGTCGGACGGTAAATAAGTAGGTTTGCTCTAGATTAGAAATAATTGTAGTAGCCTAGACATTAAATTTATTTTTAATCTTTAAAGCATATGTTAGACCGCAACTTGTTTGATATTAAGTAATGAAATTATTTAATAAGTAGCTAGTATATCTAGATGGAACCTATTTACTCTGGATTCAAAGAGATTAATTATTTAATATTTCGGTTCACAAATTAAAAACACAATTCAAGAGAGGCCTCTACCCGCAGTAGAGTATATAAGTTTGTGGAACACACGCTGGTAATTATTTTTGTCATACATCACTTTTTTTATTGGTGTCAAGCTATATACACGTTTGACCACAGATCACCAGATGTTCAGCGACGTGATTGAAGATGGTTAATCTGGAATGAAGCTGGCTCTCAAGTGAGGGTGCACCATAGAGTCTGGTATGGCTCTATTGGGTGCACACACCATGTTTGCCGACAAAATTTAACTTGAGGGTGGAAGCTAGCCATGCTATGGTTTCCTCACGATGTTTTCTTTTACTGGCTCGAGCTAATTGTTGGGATTTGAACCCACACTCTTCTAGCCTGTATGCTTCTGACCTGCCTTCGAGTTTGCGAATAAGTCAAGAGGTTTTAAAGCCACAAACTACCTAGACAGAAAACCTTTTTTGTTGGTTAAATCCGAGTGATTTGCGCTGATTGTTGCTCATTTAATATCATGACGAGAAGAGATTCTATGCGGTCTGACCTCAGAAATCTTTTTATTATATTTCGAGGTCAACACTGTTAGAGGATCTATAAAACAAAATGACATGGTTTTTCAAATTTGAATCTAGGGGACAATATTTCGCATTTAGTTGTATCGCTGTGAGGGTACCGGATCAGTTGTTTTACAGTGACTAATGAGTTTTCGACTCCGAGTTATATGAGAAAAACCTAAAACATCAAAGTTGGGAACGAACTACCATAAAAACATGTTCGAAACGTCAAAACATTTACAAATTTATATGGACATGTTGCATACATTGACATTATATCGTTGCAATTTTAGAAGATGACAGCAGTTTTCTTTTCTTTTTTTTTATATGTTCACAGAATATATCTTCAGTTATATACAAGGTTGTAAGTTTGGTGTGCACTGAGCCGAAAGGGGTGTACTCGCCATTATCACCAACTTTAACTATGGGCAAATTTCTGAAATTGTGAGAATAAAATCAGCTTCTCCATATATTTGATCAAGGTTTATAGAACTTTGGGTTATAGAATATGTTAGTCCTTCTACAATAGCTCTATACCGTTACCATGCCTTTTTAATGTTCTTACGAATAGAGTTGGTTCGCGCAAGAAGTTTGTATTATTTAACCTGTGTAGGAAAGTAGGTTGAATAGACGGGTAATTTATTACAAATTGTTTTAAGTATTTATGGTTTTCGCTGCGAACAATACATGGCAGTGTTATATTTTAGATATAAAATGCGGTCAGCGTTATGTAAGAACGCTATGTTAATTTGAATAAGTAACTAATGACGCATAGTAAGTACCACCGTTACGGGTAACCCGTATGTGTTACCCGAAGCATACTAAGACGAAAGATACATAGCTGTCAATCATTATGATTAACTATTACTAAAACTATGGATTATAATTAACTATGGAACCAATTGAAAAAAGAGAGAGAGAGAGAGAGGCCTGCACCCTGGGGATGAAGTGTGTGATAAAGAAGGCTGTGGATGATGAGGATGGAACCAAATGAAAAAAGTGTGTGTTAATTGTATCCGAAAAGAAATTTTCTATTGAATACCTAATTAGGAGTTTTGACGGGGAACGCGGAAAAGTCACTGCATTATGTTATTTTACAAAACTTGAGTTTTTTCGAGTGCTTATGTATAAAAATAGCGGTGTTTTAATGATAAAGTGCGTATTATGTGCGTGAGTGTAGAAAATTGATACCTGTAATGTAATGAGACATTACCTTGTTGTTACCAAAACTCCATCGAAGCTTGAAAGTTCCCAGTCCCGTCGAAACACTGGGATAAAAAGTAGCTTATGTCACCCGAGGATAGTGTACAGGCTACCTAACGGTGAAAGAACTATCCGCTGTTTAACGTTCACTCAATTCATCAGAGGTATTCACATTGATGAAATATTCAGCTTTGCAGATGCCTTTGAGACTTTGACGTTACGTTCGCCATTTGATTGTAGATTCGGCCTATACCTATTCACCACTATTGTTGTTTGCCCTGCATTAAACATCGCAAGTACCTACATGTTAATTATCCTTTCGAAACCTATTTACGGTCATTGAGTTGTATTGCAATTCAACTTGTTTTGTAATGCAACAATCGCGATTGGTTTAGTACTTAGGTAATCATTTATCGGCGTCGTTCTAGAAAATTTTAAAGAAATGCGCGCTGTAAATATTAAAGTTTTCAACCATTCATTCTTTTTGCGTATTCGTAATCTGTGGAATATTTTCCTCGTATTATTTCTTACCACCAAAATACTGAGGCATTAGCTAATGTAAATGAAATTTGTGTTAGCGGGCAACACCAACCAACTACCTAGGAGATAGAAGATCCATAGACACTGTTAGCGGGCAACACTGATGAAGAATAGAGGAGGTTGATTGTCGTTGACCCGCTGACAGCTGGGTAGATTTATTATATAATTTGGTTTTCTTGGGACGGACTCGCATTTGGAAATCGACATTAAGAAGTAATAAACGGTCCCGCCCTGCAACCGTGTGTGATTTTACCCACCTAATTACACTTCAGAAGTGGGATACGCCACAATGTCGGGCCCTTATAAAGCCGGTCTCGGAAAAAGGAGAAGAACATCCAGTGAATCGTCAAAAACTGCTACCGAGGACGAAAAATCAGATAATTTTTTCTTAGAAGAGCCCTCTAATACGCCTGTGTTACCGAAAAGAAGACGTATTACGCAAATGGACGCCGAAGTGATACCAAAATTTCGGCCTGACGAAAAAAATAGTAATGTCATTAATTGGCTGCATAAAATCGATCAGCTTGGAGATGTCTACGGCTGGGACAACAGAGATCGTCAATTTGTTATGCAAATTCGACTTAGAGGATCCGCCAGAGACTGGTATGATGATTTGGAGACTTATGACCTTACTTGGGATGATTGGAAACTTGCATTACGAACTGCTTTCCCACGATCAACTGACTTTGTTGACCGCTTGGAGGAGATGTTATCCAGAACTAAGACCGAGCACGAAACCATGACGAAATATTTTCACACGAAAATGTCACTATTGAAGAAATGCAATATAGAAGGAGAAGATGCTATTTCCTGTATCATCAAGGGCTTGCCTTCAGAAATACGAGCAAATGCTAAAGCTTTTAGGTGCGATACACCACAAGAACTTTATTTCGGCTACCTGTCGTCATTAGAGAACTACAGAAGCGTTGAGGCAGCCTCAAGGAGATCAACCTGGAGACGCGGTAACCTTGGAAGTACGGTCAGCACGAGTACTACAGTTGCTGGAAGCTCAGCTATAATGCGGCCGCCGCCCATGGCAAAAGTCTGCTATGCCTGCCGGCGCCCGGGACATACGGCACGCGACTGCAGATCCCAACTTAGATGCGAAAACTGCCAGCGGATGGGGCACACAACTGCCAGTTGCTGGTTTGGATCGACATCTACGAATCAACAGACACAAAAGGTTAGTAGTATTTTATATGTAACTTATAATGTATTTCAAGACATGTACAAAAAATTAGTGTATGTAAATGGTTTGAAATTGACTGCATATATAGATACCGGTAGTCAATTGAATATCATCACACTGGCGTTATCCGATAACTTAAAGCTAAAGCTGAACCCATCAGACACGATTATGGCGGGGTTCGGGGGTACTTCTACTCGATCGTTAGGCAAGGCAAATATCGACGTCGAGGTTGATAATGTAGTGGTCAACGGTGATGTTGAAATTACGGATTGTAATCTGTCCGATATAGATTTAATTATGGGGCAGCCGATGATCAATCAAGAAAATGTTAGTTTAATTACAACAAAAAGCTCTGTGAATTTTACGCATACTTCAAACTTGCATAGTACCCTCAGCGCAATACAATTAAGCGATGTTGATTATGTCCGTAAATTTCCGGTGCTTCTGAAACATAATGTTGACATACCGCAACAGAGTGAGGCATGTTTGGAAGTTTACGTGAGTGATACTACCGACTATAACCAATTATCCTTTTTAAGCCATGCTGTGTATTATGAACTAGGAAATACCGCATATATAATACCACAGGCTGTTATTGATATGAATAAATCTCATATAAAGGTTATAAACGTTGGACAAAACGATATCCAATGGCCAGCGAATAAATTGGTAGCGAGGGCAGACATTTTAGTTGAAGAGGATTATAATAAATACAACGTATTAACTGTCAAGTGTTTGGACCAACGAACTGACCAAGCGACAGTACCTGACATAAATGTGTCAGACATTGATGTTGGTGAACTGGATGATGCTGATGTAAAGCGCTTATTGAGACTACTTAACAAATACTCACACTCTTTTGCCAGGAATACGAAAGATTTAGGATGCACTGATCTTGTAGAGATGCGTATTCATACTACTACAGAGCAACCTGTTTTTTTCAAGCCTTATAGACTTTCGCACAAAGAAAATCAGATTGTCAATGATAAAATTCAGGACCTGATCCTCGCAGGTGTAGTTCAGGAATCGGTATCAGATTACGCAAGTCCCGTAGTATTAATAAAGAAAAAAAGTGGCGACTATAGGCTTTGCATAGATTATAGAGCGTTAAACGCACGCACCATTAAAGACCGCTTCCCTTTGCCGAATATTGAAGACCAGGTATCAAAGCTAAGTGGTAAAGCTTATTTTACTACCCTAGACCTTGCACAAGGGTACCACCAAGTGCCCATGGCAAAAGATTCTGTCAGCAAAACCGCATTTGTGACTCCATCAGGCCAATATGAATATATTAAAATGCCATTTGGGTTAGCGAATGCCCCAGCAGTATTTTCTCGACTTATAAAAATGGTGTTAGGATCGGTGACTAATGATATCGCTTTGTATTTGGATGACGTCATGCTGCCAACGGGTTCAGTAGATTTAGGACTGGAACTATTAGAGCGAATTTTAAATCTACTATCTGACGCAAACTTAAAATTAAATCTCAGCAAATGTTCCTTCTTAAAAAAAAGTGCTAACTATTTGGGCCACGAGATTACCGCCGGTACAATACAACCAGGACAAGCTAAAATAAACTGTGTCACAGAATATAAACGGCCGAGTAACGTCCACGAAGTGCGCCAGTTTGTAGGGTTGACATCATATTTTAGGAAATTTGTTCGCGGGTTTGCTGAAATTGCACGTCCTATAACACAATTGACCAAAAAGGATGCGCTTTGGATTTGGGGAGATGAGCAGGAAAATGCTTTTCTAGAACTAAAGCGAAAACTGACAGAACGACCTGTTTTGGGTATTTACAACAAAGATGCGATAACAGAGCTTCATACTGATGCCAGCCGGTTAGGACTCGGAGGGATTTTGATGCAGTATCAGGATGATGGTAGTTTGAAACCTATCGCTTATTTTAGTCGAGTTACTAGTAGAGAAGAAGGTTTTTACCACAGCTACGAATTGGAAACTCTAGCTGTTGTAGAGTCACTAAAGCGGTTCCGCATATACCTCACAGGAATTCCTGTCAAAGTTATAACTGACTGCGCGGCACTACGAACAACACTGACAAAAAAAGACCTAGTGCCACGAATTGCGCGCTGGTGGTTGACGATACAAGATTTTGACCTGCAAATTGAGTACAGGCCAGGAGAAAGGATGAAACATGTGGATGCTTTAAGCCGAAACCCTGTGTCTAATAACGTGCTCATGATAGACAAATCTGATTGGTTGCTGACTTTGCAGCTACAGGATGATAATATCCAGAATATTCTTACGCAACTCCATGCAGGTACAACAAATCCTGATATCGTGTCTAATTATTGTGTTACAGCAGGAATTTTGTACAGGAAAACCGTAGCTGGAGACCGTTTTGTCATCCCAAAATTAGGGAAATATAGCGTATTACAGAAATTTCATGACCAAATAGGGCATCCCGGATTTGACCGATGTGAAAAGGCCATCAAAGAGCAGTTATGGTTTCCTGGAATGACGCGTTTTATACGCAAATATATAGGGTCTTGTTTACCTTGTGCTTATGCAAAAGGTAACTACGGTAAGACTGAAGGTGAACTTCACCCTATCACTAAAGAAGCTATTCCTATGCATACATTGCATGCAGATCATTTGGGTCCTTTTGTCAAAACACGATCGGGAAACTCCTATGTGCTGGTAGTTATTGACTCCTTCACAAAATTTGTCTTCGCTAGATCGGCAAAAGGCTGTAGTTCAATAGAAACTATAAAAATATTAAAGGAAATTATCAACCAGTTTGGAAACCCTAAACGAGTAATTACAGATAGAGGTAAGGCATTCACAAGCCGATATTTTAAGCAGTTCGCGGAAGAATCTCAGTTTAAACATGTCATGAATGCCATAGCCAGCCCTCGTTCTAACGGTCAAGTCGAACGTGTAAACCGTACGCTACTGAATGGATTGAACACAATGTCTGATAGCGAATGTTCTTGGGATCAGAAGTTATCAGATGTGGTTTGGGGTATCAACAACACGGTCAACGCTACCACTGGCTTTGCACCATTTAAACTTATGTTCGGTCACAGCAATTCTCTATTACCGGCATATCCTAACAACGAAATTAATAACTTTGATACCCAACAAGAGGAATTAGCCGCACGACAGGCAACAGCTAAAATACGCATTGATAAGAACATGACGGTGATGAAAAATAGGTTTGATGGGAAGCATAAGAGATGTAGAAAGTATTCATTGGGTCAGCTAGTCTTGTGGAAAGGTGGAATTGCTAGAGACAATAGTGCTAAAGTGACTAGAAAACTAATTGGAGCTTACACTGGTCCTTACAAGGTTTTTAAAGCTGACCACACATTGGATCGTTACACAATAACGAGTATCAAGGGTATGAAGGGTTACAGGAAGTTTCACGCAGTAGTACCAGGTGAAAGCCTCAGACCATACAACGCCACCGTGTCTGATGAATCTAGCTCAAGCAGTGATCGCGAAATTGATAGAGATGACTTAATTGATTTACTAGAAAGTTAAAAATGAGTCGTAATGGGTATAGCTAAACAAAGATAATTTTGTAAGTAGATTCAAATTAATGATTAGATGTATAGTGCAAAAATAAACTTATTAATTTGAATATATGTACCTACCGGAAAAATAGATAACTATTCAACTTAATTTAAATGAATTAGATAAATCGATAAAAATTGGTAGAATAAGTCTAATTATAAACACTTTGTGTATAATAAATTTATGTATTTAAGACACAATTAAACCCATCGGTACATAATTATGTATTATCCATTTAATTTTGATCCAAATTACAAACTGCTATGAAATAATACTTGAATAAATAAATCTAAAAATATCTGCTACAAATAAATAAATAATAATAATGTTAAAAAAATTGTGTTACATGATATTATGCTGTGTGATACTAGTATTTTGTAACATAATATGCTCCGCTAAATTATGTAACCTATGTGGAAAGACGATAATAATACTTAATTACATTAAATCAATAACAATAAAAATCCTACAATCAAAGCCAACATACATTTATTGTGTTACATAACATTATGCTGTGTGAATATAGTCCTATGTAACATAATATGCTACCCCAAATAAAATACTGTGTGATCTGTGTGACGAAACGAGAATAAGTACCATGATATTGTGGTGCGGTATGCTGTGTGACACTGATGTAATGGAACATGACATTCTGCATGAAACTAAAAACTGTGTGATCTGTGTGACAAGAGCGACTAACTACTACGATATTTTAGGAAGATACATAATATTGTACTGTGTGATACTGATATTATGCGACATGACATACTGCGAGAAACCTATAAACAAAACTATGTGATCTATGTGGTAGAACGATGATAATTATCGCGACTATAGTTAAACTGTGTGATACTCGTGTGTTGCAGTATGCCTGCAATAACATATGACCATATTACACAGTAATCAATAAAAATAGAATAAGATTTATGAGACAAAACCAAAATAATTACTTTCCTGATTATAATGTATGGTGGGGTACAATATTATGCTGAGTGATACAGTTAGTGACGTCGTGTAACTTAATATGTTATAAGAATAAAATATAAATACCGGGAGTTCTGTGCAACAAAACAGGACCGGTTACTAGTCTTAGCATTTGCAAAAATATAACAATATGTGGGAACAAATTTTATGAACTACATATTTATGCCCATTCCTCTGTAGTTCTGTGCCTTGCACAATGTAACATAATACTGCTGTGATTTTCTTTTGTCTTACAGAAATGGGACACTGCGGAGAGAAACACATACCGAACTTCGCGGGACGCGAATGTAGGTGCAGGATGGCCGAGTGTTAGCGGGCAACACCAACCAACTACCTAGGAGATAGAAGATCCATAGACACTGTTAGCGGGCAACACTGATGAAGAATAGAGGAGGTTGATTGTCGTTGACCCGCTGACAGCTGGGTAGATTTATTATATAATTTGGTTTTCTTGGGACGGACTCGCATTTGGAAATCGACATTAAGAAGTAATAAACGGTCCCGCCCTGCAACCGTGTGTGATTTTACCCACCTAATTACATTTGCTTATTTCAATAAAATTTTCTACCATTTATTTTTTAATGAAAATACTTATTTTACCGATATTTAATTAAAATTATAATTAATTCTTTTTGATTATTATTGATAGCTTATTTTTGATGGATATAGAAATTTTAATGCAGAACTTATACTCTAGATTCAAAATATAGTTTTTAATTTAAAGTAGGTTTAGGATTAGGATTAAGACATTGTGGGTTACTGTTAAATGCCGAAAAAAGCGAGTAAATCAGCGGGTCTTAGCTAGTCATATACAAAAAATAGGTAGGTAGGTACTGTGCTGCATCCTTAAAAACTGGAAATTTGCATTAAAGGGGTTTTCAAACTAACTTAATCCTTATTAACACTTTTTTGAAGTGAAAACTTCTTTAGCTTGTTAGTTTAGCTTCGTTGAGCGATTTTTGGTAGAGGCAAAACTTGCGCGTTCGCGTCATCGACATACCTACTAATGAGAATTGTTTTAAGTTTTCACTCCTGTCGGCAGTCCCCATGCCTGCTTATTTATTATATATAGGCCTGCGTTTGACCGTTGTCTCGGCCACTTTGATTTCATATTCTAAATTTGCAATAGTAAACTTTCTTCCTAATTTTTTTTTCTTTTGTTTTGGCGTCACATTTTGAACATTTGCCAGTGTTTTATATTTTCAAGTTTCAAAAGTTAAATAAGTTGCCTCGAAGCTATAGTTATAGTCAAAGTCCAGTCTTGGTCAAGTACAGTCCGTATCAAGGCCAGTCATGCTTTAGTAAAGTAGGTATTTTACTATAAAGTTTTGATGGAGTTTTGGAAGCAACCCAAAAAGTCATGTTTCACCACATTATATAATTTTCCCACACACGTGCTTGTGATTCGGCACTTTTTGAATAAAACACCACCATTTTTATGCATAAACACTCGACAAAAGACTAGTTTTGGAAAAATATAGAACGGGGTGACTCGACTCTTTCCGCGTTCCCCTTTCCTAATGTTGTAAGTTGCAGATGCAGGTATAGGCTGCAGCGTTGTTCCATTGCGCAACGACTTTCACCGTCCCTAGTGACGCTAGCACGCGAGCCCCGTCTACCCCGCTTGAGCGGTCGGCAATGTACCCACTATGACAGTACATAAGAGCCGGCAACAGTTGTACATGGCGTTATGTGACGAGAGGCTCTAGCGTTGTTGCTTTCTATCAAGTGTCAGGCAGGGTATGGTCAAATGGTATACAATCTTTTGTATAACAATTTTATTTTAATTTTATGATGTAATTTTTTTAAATCTATTGTTTGTTTTGTTTTTTATAGTGATGTAATTTTTTGTTTTAAATTCTGTTATTATTTCATATTGTTGTTTTAAATACTGTACTTATCTGTAATTATGTAATGTTGACATATAACTTGTATTGGTTTTCAAATAAAAAACTTAAGTAATGTTATCGAGTTAGAATAAAAAAGCAAGTTGATGTTTTTACTTATACAGAAAATATTACAGGCAAATCAACTTTAGTTAGAGTTACTTGTATAATATGAAGATTGAAAATAAAACAAAAAACAAAGAAACAAGGACAGCACCACTGGCATAATAAATGGCCAGTGGTGCTGTCCTTGTTTCATACGTTTTTCTGTCGTTTACGTTGATAAGATTGTTTTTTATCACATTCAAGACGAGAAAAATAAAAGAAACACGAATACCTACATAATTTTATTTTTTCGAAAAAATATTATTGGTAGTGACACTCGGGAAGATGTAAGGATTCTAATGATACCTCATCCATGTCTGAACATAATATCCATATCGGATGAAGTTTCAAAAATAATGGCGGAATTAAGAAATTCACATAAATAATAATATGTATGTGACTTGAGGCCTATTAGGGGTCTGTTATGTTTTTAGGGTTCATGTAATTACATAATATGTATGAAAGTTTCTTTATTATGTACATAGGTACATATTATGTACATAGGTACATATTATGTACATACATCAACCCTAAAATCATGACTTTAGTGGTGTAAAATGAGCAAGATATGATCAGTCAAAATACTATTCATTAATAAAATTTATGTTTATTTTCACTACGTTAGATAAAATCTATACATAACTAATACAAATGTAACTTGCATAAATGTATGTAAACATGCAAGTGCATATAATCCCTACCTTTGATAGGTACTGTTTATTTCGTAGTCCATTGTGACCAGCATCGTAGTGTAGTGACGCACCAGCGTTTCGTTGCCGGCTATCGATGTTTTGTGTATTTTGTCCGGAATGAGGAAGTTAATAGTCGGGTTATGCTGTATTATTATTTGACGTAAGTAGATATGTATGTACTTATATAGGTATATTAATTCTTCGTTCTGATATTAAGTATAGCTATAAAACCTTTGATAGACATAAATGTAGATTTTTCATTTTTCTATAAGCAATGTTTTTCAAATTATAACAATATGACAATTATTTAGTCCTTTTCATGATATAGGATAACTTAGGCGACCAACTGTAAGTTCTTGTGAGTCGCCGTGAGCTCTTAACGACAAGCCAATAAGTTATGCTACTGTGAACCTTATTGCTCGTGACTCGTGCGTATATTATGCATTCACATAGCTTTTTCGTGAGCGGCTTTTTTTAAATAGCAATAAGAGCTCATGATAACCCCCTGATCGTTCGTATAGTAGACAATAAAACAAACCAATATCTTTTAATGCGCACCAAAATCTTACAGATAAAAGTAAAACTTACATGATGTGTTTAGGTATATATCTAAAGTGACCATACGTTCCGTTTTGGACGGGACTTTCCCATTTCCGCTGCTCTGTCCCTATGCCCCTAAAAACAACTTTGGGATGCTAAATTGGTTGCCAAATTTTCAGTTACAGAAAACTAACTACTAAATAAGATACTAATAACAAAATACATATATAGGTATCTAATAGGTATATAAAAGACAAGTTTACTGTAAACTTATAAGAAATTTTAGCGAAAAGTGACAGATTGGAAATATCTAAACATTTCGTAAGAAACTCGTCAGATGGAAGTGTACTTATTCAACACTTCCTAACTTCACTAGCAATCTAAAAACTTGTGCTTAGCATTTTGATATTTATTGTTTGCTTGAAACAAACGCACTTGTAGGAAAAAATATAAAAAACTCAGTTGCAGATTTCAAAGCCATATTGATAACGAAAGAGAAAATTATTACAGTGTCGCACAATTTTAAGTGTCCCGTTTTGAGCATACATTTAAAGGTCACGTTAGTATAAATATCAGAATTAATTATTAAGTAGAAATAAATAAAAAAGTAATAGGTAAAGAAAGATAAAGACATCTCCAAAAAGGTAGATTACCATATTAATTATTATTATCGTCTAAATGATTTATCCAATAAGTCTATAAATCCATATACCTAAGTATAAAATTAATTAGTGGTGTACAGAAATTAAAATTATTTTGACAATGAACTAGAAGTGTACAGTTCATACTTCCATTACCTAATTCAGGCTGAAGACAATGAAAAGTAAAAGGATGGTTGCAGTGACGTCAACCGGATTTCGGCTACTTCTTTCATAACGCAATAAGACCCAATTTACAATCTCCGGTATGCTCGCACCTACTCGATCCATGTTGCGGTTTATAGTATTATTATCCTTATTTATCGACTCGGGAAGTTTCTTATTGCCCTGGTTATCTTTTTATTGGTATGCGAAATGAGTGCATGACACATCTCGTCACGTATTTAGGTAAAGGGCGTGGGTTCAAATCCCAACACTGAGCTTGAGCTGCTGGTGAAGGAAACCATAGCACAAGTTAAAAATCTACCGCCACGCACCTAACGGTGTGTTTCAGCAGCCTCGCTTGTGAGGGTTTTAAATCTTCGACCACACTGTCACTTAACATCAGCTGGTAAACCAGCTACCATAAAAAAAATTAGGATATTGACATATACGTAATGCCATGCCCACTCCCAGCGAATTCAACCAGGATGCTGCCACGTTACGGAAATACGAACGAGCCCATAGGAAATAAGGCCCCAGAATAAGTGCACCGCTGAAGAAATTCGCGAGAAATACATAATGAACTACGTAAACGATAAAATGATAGGTATATAAAACCTAGGACATTGCCTCTGTCGGGCGATAGTTGTAAATACCAATATTTTTCTATCGGTCGCTGATTACAAAGTATAGATAAGTATGTAGGTAGGTATCTACTAGATACAGGATTATTTTTCGAATTTTTCGAGTTCAAATCAATATGCAAAAAAACAATTTTGACTCCGATTTCCCACACGTGCGGACAATGAGAGTCAGCCCATGGGATAGACTATACCTAATCGGAGTAAAACTTCTGAATCATGAGATTGTTAAAAAAAAAGCAAAAATTATCTCTGTAAGTACCTAGTAGGTAAATACATTTTCTTGTTCTATCCAAGCTCGCTATACTACTGAAGGGCTAGCATATTAATTTGCAATGTTTTTATATCTATACCTACTAAGTAGATAAACAATAGAAATGTGATTAAAAAGAAAACTAAGTTTTTGTTTTCTTCTAAGTAGGTAGGTATATACTTACTTTTAACACATAACGCTATACTTAGATATAAAACTTTATTACATAGGTAGATTGCACCATGATAGAGCCGTCAATGACGACAGATTCCACTTCGTTTTAGATAAATAAAATAAACAAATATCATAGGACATTATACCTACACAGCGCCATCTGACTAAGCAAAGGTATGGTAGATGATAGGTATGATATAGGTATAGGTATTGTAGGTATTGGTGGTAGGAAAGGGCTTCGGGTTTATTATGGTCCATTTTCTGATTAGGTAAGTAGGTACCTACCAGTTCACGAGGCGTGAACCTTGCGTACTGCGGTCACACAGTGACTACTGGTCTTACTCAGCTGCAGTGTTCACAACCTGAAGGCAGACAGTTATAGTAGGTACCTACCAGGGCCGTAAAATTGTCGTCTTTGGTTCAAAATTATCGTATCCATCAGGACGATGACTATAATTACTAAGTACATTAAAAAATTTATTAAAACGTCACAATAAAATTTATGTTGCAAATGCTTTATAACTAATCCAGTAAACATCTGTTTTTTTAATCAAAAAAAGTGTACTGTTCGACGTATGGCACTTTTATGTAACAAAATTCTCCAAGAGGCCAAGAGCCAAGAGGTAATGTGTCTCGAAGAGGGCACATTACCGAAATGTAGATATCGAAATTATCGAACGACGATATTGATGTCGATCGCTGATTGGCAGGAGCCAGTAACCAATGAAATGATTGAGACATGAAGCGGTAATATGTGTTCCTCAGAAAGAAATGATCCAACAGATGGCGCTGACAGCAAAAAATAATCTTATTTGTTTTATTGGCTGTCAGTGTAATTCTCAAATTTTGCATACTGATGAAAATTATCGTACAATCTGCGTACGATAGTTGTGTACCAAAGTACATCGTACGCTGTCATGAAATTATCATACATGTACTATATTATTATCGTACGGTTCCGGACGCTGCCCGGCTGACGATTGCGCATTGCGCCAAGTGCCATCCGCATTCCGCATTCGCCTAGTCGCCTACGGAACAAAAATATACTAAACGCTACTTACATTTATTATTTTTAAGTTCGATTAGCACCATCTGTTGAGTAGTAGCTAAAACATATTTTTGGACAACGAACGCGCCATCTAGTAAAAAGTTTTCGGCTTTTACAGTTTAAGATAGATGTCGCTACGTGCTCGGCTTAAAACTTTCTTTGTATTTTCTAAAAATAACACCAGAGTTCGTTCCAAGCGCTATATTTAGTTTTTAGACATTTGACAAAAAAGATGGCAGCGATTGCCGATTGCTGTCCTTCGGATTTATTGCGAAAATGGCGCATTATGTGATATTTTCACATAAAAATATAATTATAAGTGAAAATTTGTGCAGTGCTGCATTGTGATGGTGTGTTGTTTTATATGAATGACAGTGTACTCGTGTGTAAATAGGACTACAACTTTCTTGGATATTGGATTACACATAAAATAAAGGTATTTATACCTCCTACGCATGAATTGTTACATTTATAAAATATTTTCTGTAAAGAATAACGTGTACAATATCGTTATCTACATCCAAGTGCATAATAAGACTCGAATATTACATAAGAATGCCAAGATATTCAAGTGTGTTGGTACTCCAATGATTTGATGGTTAGTTTGTTGGTCTTTTTTTAAGGGCTTATTCTAATATATAGTTCTTGGAAGTGTACCAGTATGTGCGCAAATTTCAGTTTGTTTGTAGCCAGTGCACGAGTTGCGTACACTCGCTAATAGCGACGTATGTTAGGTGGTTGCATGACATCAGCTCGATCCACCAACTGCCTGCTATAAACTTTAGCTTTGTATGATTCATGTAGAATGCCGCTCTGTAGTTGCTTTAAAAGGTTCGATGCATTCAAAAATTGTTTTTGAAATAAAGCAAAGATGTAAACATTGAAACTATAGACCTTTGATTAGGTAGGTGGCACCAATGAAAATTAATCTCTTGCTTACCTCACAGTTTCGACACACAAATAGGGCTCAGGCTACATGAAACTACCTGTTGAACCTGCAGATAACAAAAAGTACCTTATTTTTCATGCTAAAATCTTGAATAAATATCTCTGTTTCTTTAAAATTGTGGAAATAATTCACGACTTAGGCAAATATATGTACTGCACATACTGCATCATTGATGCCTAGTTTTTAATGTAAATGTAATGAGACGAATGAGATACTCCTGATGTTAAGAGGTAATAATACCTGTCCAAGACTATCACAGATACACATAAATTTGAGAAACAAAACAAAGTCCAGGGCATTTCTGCATTTAGAGCTTTAGTAGTTTGATATTGGCAACAACTCTATAACCAAATTAATATAAAATCCTCATTCCACTATTCAATTGCTTCTATCTATATGATTTCTTGTTAATAAGATGTCAAAAAAATAATTGCAGTTGTATATTCTATAAAGATGAAAAAGCCAGATAGTCTTCAAACAGCTGTGCAGATTCCTATTACATATTAGTAATGTTAATGATAGTGAAACAGATTCTTTCATAAACAATAAAACAATATATTTAACATTTAATTTTTCTGCTAAACATATTAGGCTTCAAAGTCGGCAAGTTACGGAGTGCAAATTGCATTGTAGACTTGAAAATAAAGTGTCTTCCCTAAAGTTATAGATGTATCTATACTTGTGTTGATTAGGCTTCGTAACTACTGGACGGATTTCAAAAATTCTTTCACCGATGGGAAGCTACACTATCCCCGGGTAACATAGGCTACTTTTATCCCTGTATTTCCACAGGAAAGGAAGCTTTGCAGGTGAAACCGCGAGGCGTCTGCTAATATATAAATATTAAGTTTCAAAGTGTATATTTTATTTTACACTACACAATATTTTAACTCTACTTACCTTTCTAAGTTACCTACTTTTCTGCAACATATAAAACCTATAAATGTTTACTAAGTATATCATTTGTGTTTCCAGTTTTTTGGTTCATAATTATTAATAATTATACTTAGCTCGGAAAGGAGCAAAATTATAAACTCACATTAATGTTTATTTGTTTTTATTAATCCAGTATTTTTTATAATGTTATTTATTGATTTGCAAATACTCCCTCAATCAAAGTAACCTTCATATCAAGATATAGTCTTAAACATCATCATGGGGTTGGTAGTTTGTCGGTTTTTTATCGTATTAATTTTGGAGAGTGTGCTTCGAATCTGCATGCTCTAATTCCTCTTCTAGGCAAACATGCCATCGTAGATTGAATCTTCACTTAACATCAGTTGAGATTGCGATGAAATGCAAGCCTATAATTTATAAAAAAAAAGTTGTAGTATATCACATAAGTACATTTTATTTGACACAATATTAAAGGATACATAGTCAAATGTTCAGCAGCATACAAGGTGATTCAAATCTCATTAAAGAATACAATATAATAACTGTATTGACACCACACAAAGTAAAAAATACAATTAGACACTAAGAGCTCTGTCCACTCATTTTTACATAACAAATTGTAAGTAAGCCAAGCTCTCAAACTTACTTTGCTAATTAAGGTCATGAGGTGATCTCAATAAGTTATGAGTGTGTAGGTACGTGTGTACCTACGTGTGTGTATGTAGGTGTGTGTGTACTGATGATGATGATAGATGAGTGACTGAGTGTGAATAGTCCATATGAGTTGCCATAGCAGCAATTTGCTTTATACTGGATTAGAATAGGTAGAATTTGGTGATTAGTAGACACTGGCATAAAAATATACCTCTTTGTTTCACTTTCTGAAATATGTTTGTATATTTGTTTTTCATTTCGATGAAAAGGCTTATTTTTGTCACATATATATATTCTTAGTAATATACTGTATAGTAACCAAACCAATTGTCATAGTTCAATGGTTCATAATATTTGCATATTTGCTTAGCTTCAACTTCAACTTTTTCTTCTTGGCTTCTGCGGTGTTGCCACAATTTTGCCAGTGTCTGGTAGCAGTATATTTTTCATCTGGCGCATATTGTCCGTGTTTGCAGTTACTTTTTTTTTTATTATTATTATTATTTTGTTAGTGGTTAGGTTAGTATCATTATTTTTTATCTAGACAAAGGGACAAATACAAAACGTCACGTCACATAAAGTATACACGTAAGCTATATACAAAAACCCCCAATAAAAAGCAAGATTCAAAGATTAATCTTATTAATTTTGATAAATTTACTAAGGATATACACAAAAGGAGAAAATACTAGGGGGAGGAGGTTGGAGAAGTTAATAGGGAGTGGAAGATCATTCGGGATCATGTCATACATATTTGCTTAGGTGAACATGAAGTATGGTTGTCAAGATGTCAAATTATTGAAAATGTTGTGATGTGTATCACAACATGTGTGTGTGTGTGTTACACAGTTGGTATTGAAAGTGGATTTTTACAAGATCTAAGGATCTTGGTTGTTATTGATGTGATAAATCTATCATGCTCATACTCGTACAAGACTGTATGAATTTTCAAAATAAAATGGTATACATCCTCATAGTAATATATTGTTATTTTAATTAGGTATTTTAGAAACTTGACTTATTTCCTCTTTAAAATGCAACGTTTTCCTGTCTACAATAAATATTATAATAATCTTCAACATTTACCTACATTATTGTTACCAACATGGATACACACTTTGTTTGAATTAATATTATGCATCTGCAACTGAATATATAATTACTGTAGACTTCAATAAGGTCAAAACAGTGGTCATAAGTTATGAAGAAAGAAAGAAAATTATTTTTATTTTGTAACACAGAACACACAAAAATAACAACAAACAGAGACAAACAGTTACAAAATAGGGTCTCGCCTCAGCATAAAACTAGTCTATGACCAGCGCTGGTCTTCCTGTGAGCCCTTGTCGGTCAAACATAACAAATTACCAACAACAAATATATTATCTAATTACTCGTATTCGTTAGTGTGGATAATGTCTGATCGTGAGTCGGAACTGGGTTAATTTTAATTATTAACCCTGTACATATGATTTACACCATTACAGCAGAGAGCTTGGCGTTGAGTCAGCACTATGGAATTATGTTCTATTTTAGTTACGTTCAATGGTGCAAACTTTCGACTCCTTGCCAAATTATAAAGTTTACGACAAAAATATATTACATAGAACTGCGTCATATGACTGCTTTGTTTATCTTACTGGTAGATGGACGATCCTCTTTCCGCCTCTCAGAGCCGTCTCGCTGATAACTTCTACTAAATACGATTCCTGCGAGGCATTTTCAGCGATTCTTTGTATCGTAGCTTCTTCGCTAACTTTATTCGGAGATTCTTGATAGCTTGTCGGTGTTTTATTGGTTACAATTTGGAGAGTGCACTTGAACTGCACAATTTGGTTTCCCCTGCACCTTTTTCGCGCACTTCGTCGCGCACAAAACGCGACTAAAACATCATCTGTACGTCGTGGATATTCCCCATGTACGCACGAAGCGTTTTGATTCGACGTTTTATTCGCACAGCGAGGTTGTGGAACTCTGTCGGAGTCTGTGCTCCCTTACAATATGAGTGTTTTCAAATCTAGAGCAAGTAGGGTTTTTCTAGGTAAGCGTGCTCTATCTTAAATCGCACTACTGCTTAACATCAGGCAGGGTGTGGTAAAACGTGAATATATTTAGAATAAAAAAATATCAAAGAATCATGAGATTAGTTTTGTGCAAAATCGTGTAAAAGTAACTTTATCCTTATTTTGAAATTGTGATTTGCTGCCTTCTTACAAGACAAATGTAATTTCGGCTATCGACTTGGAGCTGATAGGTAGAATAGAGACAACTTTTTGTACAGGCTTCCTGATAAAAACTACAGCAGACACGCTTTATGTTTTTGTTGACAGAAAAAAATACGTGCCTAACAAAATACAAGTCAATGCACTCTTCTTTGCAAACAAATCGATATGTTTGCAGTTGGCAGCCAATTTTGCATAAATTATGGTCCGAGTCCTTAGAATCTATCGTCTACGTGTGTAGCTATGTAAATATTGTTGCAACCACGCTTCGGAACAAATTGTTATGCTTGCAGTTCGTGCTCAAAAGATTCTTTCCTAGATCGCCTTCGTTTCTCGTTTAGGGAACGTACGTACTATTATACTTCCATACTAGCATGGACCAAGTCTAGTGTTCTTTAAATAGAAACGGATCACTTCTAAAAATCGGCGCCCAAATGTTAGGAAAAAAAAACAAAAATATGGTCATGATTGAGTGGCGTTGAGCTGTACATAGATGGATCGTAGGCAAGTGCGAATAGTTGATTGGAGGTTATTCAACTAGTGTATGGACAGAAATAGAGCGTTCGCTGCGTGGTCTGCGTCCGCGCCTGCCATGTCCGCTCGATGACGCCGCAGCACGCCAAGCCGCCCCGGGCCCGCGGCGTACCGTCGTCGCCTTACTTCCGGGATACACTCCGAATTGGCCCAACGTCAACCATCAACTCGGGAACGACGAGCTTCTATATGAATGTAAACCATAGGCTACTCTTTTATCTTCTCAGCGTATAACTTATTTTATCGATTCGTGTGTCTGAATTGTTCGTATTATTGGCGATCGTAGGAACCCAAAGGTCGTTTCGGCAATAAAGGATGTCTCCCGTTTTCTTGAATTATAATTCAATGATTGTATTTTTATTACTTACCGTTGTTGTGAGTCAGCTTTTTGCTTTCGTGATCGTTACTAATGCTTTGCGAAACCGAACTTTCGGCAATAAAATCGAACGTGGGTCGAACCATCAACATGGTGTGACGTCAAGATTTTGATGTTGAGATTTATGTTTTGTCTTTATGTTATTGCGGTCGGGATATCGGTTCAATGGCGATGCCGCTGTCGGTGCCGGCCGGAGATGGCGGAGACGCTGCGGCTGCGGTGGCGCATGGCGGCGGCACGCGGCAGGGGTGCCGAGGGGTGGTGGGGGCGCGATATTTATAGAGGCGCCGAGACGCCGGCCCCACATGTTAATTGGCTACTTGCGCCACATTTTTGTGGACGTGACCGTTCACGCTCACGGCGTCAATGCCATCGGGACGGCCACGGCTTTTCCGACACACAAACATTGACACCTATGTAACTGGCCTAGATACTGTATCGGTTAACAACGGCAAGGACGATGTCCGTCGGCGTCGGCCGGCGCACGCTCGCCTTACCTACGTCGTAGAAATAAATCACGATGACAGGCCAAGACTTTTCTAATAACATTAATAATGGGTGGACACTGGACGTACATTCTAAGATTTGTTCATTAAAGCCGTCAAGCTGAGCTGATCACTCCTTAAAGACTTGTCATTTTGATATGTTGTCTTGTCTCGTTTGTAAGTAGGTGTACACATAAAATCAATATCTGCCTTATTAATGCGACGAGTGTTGACTCACATTCACATAGACATCGATAGTAAAGTACGTTGAAATCGATTGCTAATTAAATATTCTTTGATCATCTGTTCGATTTTGTTTGAAAAAAAAACTATGAAATGTTCAATTGAGGTTAACGTGCGGATGACTAAATAATTAAATCGCTAAGATACGAAATATAAAAAGACTGGAAATCTATAATTATTGAGTTTTGTCAAGGTGGACGAAAATAGAAAAAATGTCCGAGAAGTGTAACGATGAGTCAAAGCCAAATAGTTTCAGATTAAAATTGTTTCTCGTTCGCTTAAGTTTTGCAGAAAAATATTCCTTACTCACCTTGTAATGAATTGTTGTATTTTTGAGTAGAAACATTATCCGTGCCGTGTCGTTAAAATACAAAGTACCTAGGTGTAAGGAACACATTAAGTTAATTAATCATTTTGCTAATGAACACCTTTAGTCAGGTGGGGCGTAAGCTACCCTGTCAAACATTCGAAATAAATGTGTTAATTCTATTAGCTCACCGTCCAGCGTAAACATACAATCGTTCTAATTGAAATGTTTTCTACGTGAAATAATTTAAACGGCGGGGTCGAAACAGTAACTACCTAAGTTTGTATAGATTGTCACATGAGAGTTGCATAGTGATTGTCATACTCGAATTCTGGGTCGATCTCCACCCACTTGGTACTTGGACCAATTTTTCGAGAGTCC
Organism: Biston betularia; assembly: GCA_905404145.2. Taxonomy (NCBI): domain Eukaryota; kingdom Metazoa; phylum Arthropoda; class Insecta; order Lepidoptera; family Geometridae; genus Biston; species Biston betularia. The sequence continues at coordinate 4,687,025 of FR989868.1, forward strand.
ATTGGCTTGAAGTCTATTCACAATGCGTCAAGCTGACGTATGATGGCGGGATGCTACTCTGCCATGTAGGTCGAACGTTTACTCAACGCCACTCTGCTTCTTGAGTGTTAGGTTGTAAAATCACACTGAAATGCATCATTTCAATCGTCCCATTTTTAGACGGATTTGAACTGTTTAAGTTTGAAAATGTCTCTTAAAAGAATAAGGACATTTTGGATAAGCACATGATGTGGTGGTGAAACTTTTTATAATATATGTATAGTTATAGAATACTTAATTGTAACTGTAAAATGATAGGCCAGGTGTTCTCGCTCAGTAATGTACCCATACATTAATAATAAACATAAACGATATGGTAATGCGTTGATAACATTGTAAAACTAATGAAAATGTATTTTGGAAGTATTTTCTAAAATACCTACCCATATATAAGCGAGTAAAGTTGTAGGTTTAGTTTTTACTATTCAAATACTGTATGAAAAATCTTATATCGTCGACATGGGTACTTAGCGATGGGCGGTTACGTGCTGAAGATAATGATGATGAAGAAAAACCTTAAAAATTGGAAGTTTGACAGTTACCGTCACCGCCATATTTTTGATCGGCTTAAATGTGACCTTATCTGACACAGTATTAAACTGGCGATCGATTGCAGTAAGAAACGTGATTAAAATAACGAAGTAAAAGGCCTTCAAGAGAAATATAAAGAAGAATGTTGTCATTCAAATCTTTTCTACAAGTACCTACCTATTGCATCTTTTCGGTATTATTTTTTTAATGTGCAGAGTCGTGTGCTCTCCTTTTTTCGGTTTCAAATTATTCGACTAGGTATATATATCAGTACTTCTGACAGGCAAAAACAAACTACTACTTTACTTGCTGGTAGGCCTCCTTAGCAGGAGGTCGTCTAGGTAGGTACCACTGCAGTATCATGTTCTGAAGAATTCCGTATTCCCGCGGAGTTACAACATTGGGTTCTTCAAAAGGCATGTTAATAGAATCTTAAAAGGTCGGCAACGTATTTGTAGTACCCCTGGTATTGCAGATATCTATAGGCGACGGTGATTGCTTAACATCAGACAACCCGTCAGCTTGATTGCCACCTGTAGCATAAAAAAAAAAACAGATATTCTGCCGCTAAGCAGTAGTGTGTAAACATTACTGTGTTCCGGTTCGAAGGGTACTGTAGCTAGCGAAATTACATGGCTGTTGACACTAACCATAGAAAGTCTCAAAGTAACGAGCGCCAATGCAGTGATGCCCTGGACTTTGATTTGCTACTCAAAGTTCTATGTATCGCTGCAATCGTCATGGGTAGGCGTTATATCTTACTATCAGGAGAGCGTCTTGTTCGTCTCATAACGTTTACATAAAAAAAGTGTGTAAACATTACTGTGTTCCGGTTTGAAGGGTACTGCAGCTAGCGAAATTACAGGGCTGTTGAGACTAATAATTAATCGAAAGTTTCAAAGTGACGAGCGCCAATGCAGCGTCTCGTTCGTCTCATAACGTTTACATAAAAAAAAACTAGCTTCACTACTCTACATACTAAGTTTTTCTTTGTATCTTTTTATAGTAGGTTTTTTAATCCTTATTCAATTATTCAAAATAATGTTCTACTTTCACCCCGCTGTACAACTCATTAGTTGATCACGAAGGGAAATTAAACCCTAAAACGGCATTGGAAATATTCTCAGAAGTCGAGAAGGCATTTCAAACATAAGGAGAACGATTCCGGTAGGTTACTACAGCGGTGCTACGTGTCCGGGTATTTTCGTCAACATCTTGGTGTAGGTAGTTTTACGACACGCGTTTATCATGTTTTTGTACGAGTAAAAATGAGTTTATCCTGTAATGACTTTATTAATATCGTAATCTCTCGATGACGCTGTATTCGAAAGTTTGAAAGACAATACCGAAACTGTCGACATAATTCATATGAATCTTCTTTTGGTTGTGGCTATGTAAATTACTTATTGCATTGGGAATTTCTTACAAACGGTCAATTTATTACAAAAGATACAAAGATACAATACAGTTACAATACAGTTACAAAAGATACAAAGATACAAAAGAATTTACAATACAGTTAGATACAGTTACAAAAGATACAAAGATACAAAAGAATTTATTTCATAAAATTAGTTATTTATAGATGTCATCGTTGCTTGTAGTTGTAGCCACAAAAAGGATATTTTTATAGAGATTTCAGTAGACTTAGGTCTGATTCAGTCTTTTATAGTGAAGCACAATCAAATTTTTTAACGCACATAATTATGTATCTTATAAGGGTTTTAAGTAACACTTCTATGTGATCTACTTAGTTGTATTTTTTTTCTCTGCCATAAATAAACTTTTATTATTATTTTATTGTTTTATTCAGGCACAAAATGACGAATTCGATATTAAAAATAATGTAGGTACCTAACAAGTGATTTGCATATGCATGCCTTACGTTCACAAAAGCTTTTTAAAAAAAATTTAATGTAAAAATGGAGGTTGACGAACGAGACGCTCTCGTGATGGAAAGAGATAACGCGTGTCCAAGACCACTGCAACCTGTAACGATACACAGAACTTTGATTACCACAAAAGTCAAATTTAACTCTTATCCGATGTGACATATGACCAAGGTATTTTAAGAAAAAAAATCCTATAAAGTGTCCGCTTGAAAAAAAGCACTCACACAATATACAAAAAAAAAAACAAGCCAAACTCCAAGAAGGAACTCTGCTATGAATTGCGACTCAGGTTTAAGTTCAAATAAAACTACAAACAACTACCTACTTCAATTAGTGACTCTTGATTTTACGAGATTATACGCTTACCTGCATACAGTTGACTTAAGTGCAAAGTCTCTAAACATCTCTATAGTATGTCGTTTCTATGCTTACGGCGACTTATCACAGTCTCACCTATTCAGATTGCCTGCCAGCCGCCAGCTCGCTAATTGAGCGATTCTTGTTCCGGATGCCCGCGTGACAGTGAGGTGTTCCCCCGCATGCAGAAAGATATGTCGCTATGGATTCATACATTCAAGTATAAAAGTATACTATAATGAGAATCTAGGAACTTTTCAAAGGACTTTGGAAGCCATAACGTGGGCCTCGTATTGTCATATTAAGATGAATTTATCCCATCAAAAACCTAAGCGACCGCATATCGTATGCCCGCGATGTAAGGTTCGCAGTTGCGTAGATTTTTGCATGATCGCGTTACATGAATGGTAATCAGAAGCTCATAGTGCCCTCGCTGCTTATTTTGTCCATTCTACATTGGCAGTGGGTTGAATCAAAATAGCAAAAATCGAGCTGAGCGTCTGTGGAGTCTTGTGCCCAACTGTGGACTTTGATAGGCTGGTTGTGAGGATGATGATGATGATGATCATAATTGCAATAATGGATATATAGTAACTTTCCCCAAGACATTTGAGGCCTACTTATTTTTTCTCAACGAATTCATCATATATCCAAGTTGTGTATCAAATTATGTATAACTTCGCTCCGTTATAGTAAACGTACTGTACGTGTCACCCACATTGGTAATGATTGGCTGTTGAGGATATGAGTATTGAAGTACCGTTCGTTTGTTCCAGCCACAATGGTCGTGGGCGATAAGCGACCCGCCAACATCATGGACGGCATTGAAAACACCGGAGACGTGCGAATGCACGACCACCGGCTGCGGCTCAAACAAAGGTATACTTACGAAGTAATATTTATTTACTCATTTAATAAAATAGTTGCAGATGTAATAGGACATCCTAGCATATGTAAAACATTCAGTTTTGTGACATGGCCTACTTTATTGAATAATGCAATTAGGTTTAAATAATAACTCGTATGGGCTCTTCCAACAATCGTCTTTTTCCCATTACTACATTTATACCTACTCTTACAGTGCCGGTGGCAGTTGAATTCAACGTTTCACAATGTAAAACCAAGGCAAACATCGGCATTCTTAGTATAGTTACAATATAATATTATCCGCCATTATCTTTCACTTCCAATGTAAAACCTCAGACGGCATCCACATTAAACGGTAAAAGAGGATTTACTTAACAACAATTACCACGTTATTATATACGTATCATTCTCGACATGTTACTTAACTTAACATCAGGTGAGCTGTGGTCAAACAACTAGCCTGTCAACCGTAAAAAAAAAAAATGTTAGTTTGGTTTGATGCTAGAAGTATTTTGATATCTTAGGAATAAGGTCGCTCAAAGCGTTCTAGTTCAGCCCAAATATACGAAATCTGTAGGCGGGGCTGTTTCTAGCTTGAACTACAAAGTGAAAATAGAGCAAAGAACAACACACCTGTTTTTTTTTATCAACTAAGTGACGAAAGAGAATTAGGTCGTTTGCCTGACAACAACTTTTGGTGTCAGAGTTTCCTTCGTAGCGGATAGGACTTTAAATATATGTTGTAGAGATAATAGACCAGTGTGTAGTTAGGAGCTGAGAGTTGGAGCTGCCGATGATCCGGCGAATAAAAGTAACGTGAGGAAACAATGACATGGTAACAGTCTAGTACATTGCTGCCTGACTACCACTCTCAAGTTGAAAATCTATCGCTGTTTTGTTGTGGACGACTTTTTCATCATTCAGGATTCTTCCTCGGGAGATCGGAAATCGGTCTCGAGGCGTTTCGCTTGACAGCCTGTTCCCATTCTAGCCTACGTGTGTATCACCTTCGATCACACCGTCACTTAACATTAGGCTAGCTGTCTTCAAACACGTGTTAGTTATAAAAATAGTGTGCAGCGTATTTTGCAACGGTTCGGCGCTACTTTCTTGATGCGCATGGCCCAAGAATGGAACTGACTGCTGGCTTCTTTGTTTTCTGTAAACAAAGTCTGGACGTTTTAAGTCTAGAATGGATAAGACTCTTTTAGATCGTCGTGCTTCATCCTGGGCCACAACGGTGGTCAACTATAATAATACAAAAAGTTCAAAGGCGAAAAATGCTAGAACCAGCACAATGAGATACAAAAACGCAATGATAAAATATCGTTATTTATAATCTACGAGAATAGAATAGCTAGGCGTAATATTTGTCCTGCCTCTCCGTCTCTTCGGACTCCTCATTATAAATAGAAAATACCATTCACTACGATGTCAGTGCGTGTTTTTGTGTAAATGATTTGCTTTTGCGAAGATAAAACATTTGGCAATGTCATCAGTACTTATTGGAAGCTTTTAAGTAAAATAAATTCAATAACACCATTCTATTATGTCTATTTAATTTCGTATTACTTTTACTTTTATGTGGCGTATGAGTCCCAGAGTTTCGCCCATACTTTGTAGGCGTTTTCTGGGGGCGCACTCCCCAAGGCGGAGCGTCTAATTTTTTCGTGATACCGTAAACTCTATTATTCGTTAAAAGTAGAAAAGAAAACATAAAAACGGGTATAGGGTACAGAATGACTTTTTGCACACTGATATTTAATTACAGTTCTGTACTTTCACATTTATAATACTAGTTTGTACGAAACGATAAGAATATCTTTTGAGCCAATTTTTACATTTTTTTAATGTGATATAGTTATTTTGTAGTGTCAATGAAGTGTTATTATATTGTATTACTCCTATTTCTATTAGATGGGAATTGCAAAGGAGATGTCAGAAACATTTTTCCTATTCCATTTTCTGACTCATTAACGCCAGAATACTACCGAATATTTATAGTGAAGTTGCCTATGATTGATCAGTTTTAGGGAATTCGCCTACGATATGAACATCGGAAGTTGTAGGCGTAAAGGTTGTTTCTGTTACATCATTTCAACGTCATAAAATGTAAATTGGACAGAACGCTTAAAATTAATGCTTGAATTAGCATATCGACGTCATAATGCAAATTAAGAACTGTTATTTAGCTGAATTAAGGCGGTAATACGTTCCAAATGCATATTAAAATATGATATTTCATTTTAACTAGGTGATTGTAAAGGCGTCGACAATCTAAACATACTGAAAAAGTTGCAGTCCTTGTCTAATAGGATGTAGGTAATTAAAAAGAACTATATTTTTTGATAAGTTTAAAACTGTAAACTAAAGCTAAAGATTTGCTCCTACCGAGGCCAATCCCGTTAAAGTAGGTGGACAGGTGAGTTGTGGTCGAACGTTAACATATCAACCATAAAATCAATTATACCACATAAACAGTTTATTAGGATTGATTCTTTTTACCCGACTACGGCAGAACCAAAAGAAAGGGTATGTTTGTATTAACTTACGTGTTTTCCACCGTAATCCGAAAGTATTCATCCGATTGAACGCACCTTGGTACATAAGAAACGTCGACCTCCATCGGGACCTCAAAGTGGACATGGTCGCAAACATCATTAAAAAATACGCTGAAGCTCATGAAAATAGACTTCACCAACATGTAAATGTCGAGGCTATCCAGCTCCTCGACAACACGGATATAGTAAGAAGACTAAAAAGGACAAAACCTTTTGAGTTAGTGTATTAGTAATGTCAGTGCAGTGAGTGAGTGTGCTTATTATAGAACACATGAACAAAGTGTCTTCCCCTTAATAGAGACAGTAAGAAAAGTGTCGATGGACGCATTCTTAGAATATACTCTACTTAGCAATTTAAGTTATATTAAAATTACTTATTAGTCTCAACTAGGCTAGATTGTAATAACAATGAGGTATCTATCAACAGAAAGCTATACATCATTAGAAGGAAAAAAAAAAAAAAAAAAATCCGATTTGATGAATGATGTGTCAAACCTTTTTTTTAATACGATGTCACCAACTTGCCCGATGGTAAGCGACGATGTGGTCGAAGATGAAGTACGCAGAGTTAAAAGATACCTATTCACTCTGATCTTGAAAAGATCTAGACTATATCTATCACAGGAAACAAGAAAGCCAGCAGCTTCTTCCATTCATTGGTCGTACGGATGAGAAACGTAGAGTCAAAACATTTGGTACGTACCCAAGGAAATTCCACTATGCATTGGTGGTAGTAGGCCGTCTTTCTACTTGTCCTGTAGTAAAATGGGGATGAAAGTACAAGGTCGTATAGTAGCACATTCAACAAAATGAATCATGTATAAAATTGATATTCCAGCGATGTTCAATGCTTAAAAAAATATTTTTTTCTTGCAACTTTCATCACCAATAAGTCGAACAGCACGCCGTTCTACCGAATCAAGAGCTTGAAGTTGGTACTTGGGAGAACCGTCCCAAAGGTGGCAGTAATGTTCCACACACGGACTTGTGCTTGATACAATGCAAGCAGCTGCCCCGGTGTGAAATATCGCCTAACCTTACGCAAGACGCCCAGTTTTTCCCCAGCTAATTTAGCTCTTGTAGATCCCAAAGTTACGTGTTGGGTGTTTAGCGTTGTTATCTATTCGTTATTAATCCAGGTGACTTAGGCTACATTTTTTTCCCTTATAGTTGTTGTTTTTTTAACTTTTTAGCTTGTTCGAACAAAGGGTTAGCAGCGAAATATAACCCTTACCGCTTCTAATAAGTAGTATCTGATTAGTATCCGATTCGAACAAATCCGGCGGTCTCTACGGTGTCCCCGCATTAGTTTCCGGATGACGCATCGATTTGGTAAGAGAGCTCGTAATGGACGTCGGTTTCCTTTTAGGATGACGTCACTTCGAATTCGGGTTGAATATAAATATACATTTTATGCAAAGAACTGCTAATGAAATAGTTTTTCTATTGAGAGAATCTGACGCACCGAAACAGAAATGAGGCTATTTTGCAATTTAGGAAACATTTACGAGTAATTAATCTTAATGATTAGGTACAAAAAAAAGATTGAAGACTTTTTTAATCGCGTGAAACGAATGCCTAAATGGATGAATATACATATACTTGCTTAAATAAAAACAAGGTGAGCAGTCGGTGCATGTTTGTATGAATTATTCGACGATACTTATAAGTAAAGCTAACATAATAAATAAATAAATATTGGAGAACATTTCACACAGTGCCAACTAGCTCCAAACTAAGCAAAGCGTGTACTATGGGAACCAGACAGCTGACAGAATAGTTTAATACTTTTTTTTGTTAATACATACAAACACCCAGGCACAGAACAAACATCTATGTTAGTCATAAAAATGTAAGTCCTGAATGGGAATCGAACCCTAACAATATTCATAAAACACGAGCAAAAACATTCAACGGGTGGTTAAGATGTAAAAATCGCGATATCAGAGTTCGTGAACACATTTCAGATGTGATTGAATATCGAATTCCAAAACCGCAGCTCGAGTCTGCGAGCATGAGACAGATGCAAACGGGTGAATGTATCCGCCAAGGAGAAGCCGATTCATTTGAATGCCCGTAGTCCGTTGTAGCAAATGTGACACAGTAATGAAGATTTTAGAAAAAAAATACACTTCGGATCATGCAAACTGGCATGCATGTTTACACATCTGCAACATTTACAAGCGCCCACGCAAATAAGATGACGATGTTTGTATTACCTATTTTCTACTGAATTATAAACGTTTTACAGAACTATACGGTATGTATATGAAAATGCACTACCACGACAATTACTCTACTCTTTTTGTCAGCCCATATTCTGTAATTTTTTTTAGTAATTATTATTGACATGTAATTTATATTTTAACATCTTTAATGATATTTTTTTTTAATTTAATTTCATAATCATTAACTTAATCCATTTATAATATATATTTTGTAATTTAAGTGACATTAAATCAGGTGACAAGCAATTTTTTACCACGATCGCTATCTCTTAGCACTTTACTAACGTGGTCTCTTAGTTTGCAGACTAGACCATCCACCAAAAATAGTACTTATTTGTAAACATAAAGATTATACCACACCGGCTGCCTCTCATGCGTTATTGTCCTAGATATAAGAATGTATATCTTTGCAATACTTATTTGTCTTGTTCACCTAGTATTAAAATCATGAGCTTTCTCTTTATGTCTATAACAGCCGATATTTAATACTGTAAATCATAATTAATTATTATTAGGTCATTAAATATTTTATTACTGGCTCTCTAGGTTATTGTTTGGTGCTAGTGAACTAACGTGCAACATTGCGTGCATTGGCCACTGGGTTGCGCGTGGGCAGCGATTGGTGCTCGTAGTGTGGTGCAAGTGATAAAAAATAAGTTCAAAAACTAAACCCCGATTTCTGAAAAAGTAAGAAGTATGTAACAAGAAAATATTCCCACCTAAAATTGTTATGTACTATCCGATATGTACTTATTGTGTATTAAATAAACAACTTACATGTAATAAATATCTTATTGTATTTTACACATATTCATAGCGGTGTTTAGAGGATAACCGTGGTCTTACCACGTAACGTAACAAAACAAAACATTCTGCAAAGTAGCATACAACCTCCAGACGACACCCTTCGCCGTAGTCGGGTAAAAGAGATAAAGTACGAGAGAACTTAATAATGTAATTAATGTAAGTCTTAAGAGCTACCGTTGTTCATTTTCATGTTTGATATTATTTTATCGCTACACACATTTAATTATTTTGATCTAGTATCTATGACAATTTCATAGAAATTCTGTGCTACTGGTATATCGGACTTAAATCTTTTTCTATAAGCTCTTGTATTATCTGTTTACAAGTTTTGTAAGTTGTATGAACCAGTATAGAAAAACACTTTTTCGTTCACTATCCCTTTCCAGGCACTTATACCACGAAAAATATTTATCAAACGGTGTCATGGTCGTAAATACTTTCATAAAACGCGTCATCCTATGACTTGGCTTGCACTGGTGAATGTGTGAATGCGATACCGTGACGCATTGATTTGCTTTATGGTTTTGAACCTCGACGCTAAACAATCCCGCGACTTGATCAGCACAAACTACATTGACTTTTAAAAGTTAGCGTTTAAATTGAGCTTCATTGAATGTGTCTCCCTATTATTCTATCACATTATCATCTCATATTCAGCATATGGTTCTCACTGACGCCTAAAGATAAACAGATTAGTCAGTCGTTAAATGGAAGGAATGCACATTTGCCACATTTCTTTGTGAAGTAGACAGTTTTTTTTATCGCTGTGAAAGATATAATAATGTGCGGAGTTTGCTTTCTTGCGGAACCCGTTTACAACTCACTGGCACGAATTCTGTATTGACGCGACCTATAAAATAGGACAATTTATTACTTAACTATCTTGACAATAAACGTAAACATTATTCGTTTTTGGATAATAATAAAGGATGAGCTGTTTTACAATAAGATAAGTCTAATGTCGCCGTTTATCAACAATAACCAAGAAATAAAACGAGTATCGCCTCTATTTACTTTCGTAGTTAAAATGTGAAATTCGTATTTATCCATATTGTTAGTTAGAACACAAAATCAACAACAATGGTAGTTAGAATTCTGAATAAAATAATGAGCAACGTTTTTTCACTGCAAGTTTATGAATACCGTCAGTAAATGGATATACCAAGGTCACTGAAATTTGACTTTCGTTTCAGATTCGACATAGTAAGAAAACTAGGTCAAGGCACGTACGGCAAGGTACAGCTGGGAATCAACAAGAAGACAGGCCAGGAAGTGGCCATCAAAACCATTAAGAAATGCAAGATCGAATCCGAGGCGGATTTGATCCGCATCCGGCGCGAAGTTCAGATCATGTCGTCGGTCAGACATCCTAATATTGTACATATTTATGAAGGTGACTGTACTTTACTCTACATATTTTGTAAAGATTTAAACAAGTTTTTAGCGGAAATGGAACGAGTGCAAGGCCTTTATCCATGTATGTGTGTCGCAAAGTTTAGAATAGAAAAGTAACGACTGGGAAATTCACTTTGCGGTATGTGCTTCAATGCTTTATTCCTCAGTTGCCACGAATAGTTGCATTGCCCGCAAAAAAGTTTTTTTTTAAAGATAGGTACCAATTTGTAATGAGAAGGACGACACGCTCTTCTGATGGTAAGAGATAACGCATGTCCAAATTGCTTTTGGCGCTCATTACTTTGAGCCATTTTATGGTTACTATCAACAGCCCTTGGCGACAGAATATCTGATACTGCGGTGGTATATAGACGACCTCCCGTCACAAGACTTCAGACCGGGCTTAAAAAAATCCTGGGATTTTAGCAATATCTAGTCAACCTACGCCGTATATCAATATATAGTTAAATGAGAGTTAGTACCTCTTAGATTTTCCACTAGTGTTGCTATTGATATACCTTTAATTACTACGGTAAAATAAAATGGTTTATTTGGTGGTAGATCTCCTTTGCAGGAGGTCGTCTAGGTAGGTACCACCGCAGTGCCAAATATTCTGCCGTCAAACAGTAGTATGTAAACATTACTGTGTTCCGGTTTGAAGGGCACTGGAGCTAGCAAAATTACAGGGCTGTTGAGACTAACCATCCAAATTCTCGAAGTAATAAACGCCAAAGCAGTGATGCCCTGGAATTTGTTTTGCGACTCAAAAGTTCTGTGTATCGCTGCAATAATCATGGACAGGCGTTATCTCATACCATCAGGATAGCGTCTCGTTCATCTCATTACTTATAGGCATAACTTACTTCACCTTAAATATGTTACCTTACTTTTTTCTTTCTATTTTTGGTGTGCACAATAAAGAGTTTCTATCTATCTACAGTTGGTCGTCTTATTGCAAGAGAAACTGTGACTTGTAGGAAGCTACTTGTATGAAAATATGGTGTGAACTTTTAGCGGCGGATACGACATTGCTATAGTGCTATTCCAGAATGATTTGACCTTTGCCAGTGAATAGGATGATATGTTCGTTCACCTTTACTAAATTGAGTCGTTTCACCTCTTTTGATCTCCCCTCATATGTTATGAAAAGGAAAATTAATGTTTACCTACGGATGATTTACTTCTGACACTAGGTACTTAACTCCGTTTTACAACAACTTACTTATTTCCAGTATTTGAAAACAGTGAAAAAATGATACTTGTGATGGAATATTGCTCTGGCGGTGAACTCTACGATTACCTCAGCCAAAAGAAAGTATTACAGGAAGAAGAAGCAAGAAGGTTTGTTTTTTTTATTTTCATTCTAAAAAGCCTAAATGCTAAAACGTATTGATTACCTCATCTCTACTTCTCACACAGAAGATGCATTAAAATCAAGAAATCAGGCTATCGTTTCGTATTTCTGTTTTACGGCGTTCGATATAAGATTGGTTTGTTTTTTGGAGCTTAAACCTCTATCTATGTTTAAATGCACGTCAACTCATTTTTCTTTGAACTGAACTAATTTGTGCAAGAGTTATTGTTGCTGTACCTTATAACAGTTATATATTATTTATTTTCAGATTATTCCGTCAAATAGCAACCGCTGTGTATTATTGCCATATCCATAAAATATGCCATAGAGATTTAAAATTGGAAAATGTATTATTAGATGATACTGGTAGTGCTAAGGTAAGAATTATTTATTAATGATTAAAAAAATAATTAAATTAATTACATTTATAAAACTGTCTTATAGCTTAGTAATAAGTCTTCTTTGAGACCTGTAGGGTGTAGGTCCGATTCCAGCCAGCCATTAACGCTATATTTATTAATGTTAAGAACATACTGCCGTCATAAGGAAAAAAAACGTATCTGTTGCTGCTACGTCTTTTTCAGCAGATATACGTCTTTTTCCCTTATGACGGCAGCACACATAATTATGTATAATTATGTTTGTTCCGAGTCCGAAAATTCTAGTTATTTTGTTGTTATAAAGAAAAAGTATTTAGATATTCTGTCGGTTATTTGCCTGCCACAATGGTCTGTATGTGTAAAATATCCGATATCGATGAAATGTATTAAACATTTTTGTTATTTGTTCTTCAGATCGCAGATTTCGGTTTATCAAACGTATTCAAAGAAACTTCGTTGCTGTCAACGTTTTGCGGATCACCTCTTTACGCGTCTCCAGAAATCGTTAAAGGAACCCCTTATATTGGACCCGAAGTAAGTTCTTAGCGACGACGACGTAATCAATACATCTAAATCATGCGATTGCATTTAGTTTTTTTTTGGTTGTCTATGTTTATATTTCGGTCTAAAATAAAGGTTTTATAATACTCTACCTTAATGGGTGATATGGTACTTATATTTCAGGTTAGTAGCAATTAGAAATTATGATACATTCACACAGTGAAAAGTGGCTCTATATTGATATGAATCACAATTTTGCTTAGAAATTGTACCAATAGAAATGTAATAAGTATCTAATCTTCATATTTGTAGATTTCTATTTTTTAATTGTGAATAATTTATATACGATACGACGATTTTGTGCATAATATCTAAGTAGCTAGTAATAAAGTTTATAATTAGCTAGACAACTCCTTGCACAATGATTATAGAATAGCATGCAACGACTTTCAGGTGGATTGTTGGTCGCTGGGCGTTCTACTGTACACTTTAGTCTACGGTGCTATGCCGTTCGACGGCTCTAACTTCAAGCGGCTCGTGCGCCAAATCAGCAATGGGGACTATTACGAACCTAGAAACCCTTCCAGTGAGTTTATGTACAATGATACATCCCGTCAAGGAAACATCCCAGTTCTATTTCCTTCATTTTGCAAGACAGTATGAATTTTGGCAATATAACTAAGATGCTGATCAATATTTCTAATATTAAATTTCAATATAGTGCTTGTTTTAACAATCAGTTCTATGTAATCTCTGGAATATTTAAATGTATTCAGAAGTATACATTAAAAAAATCTATTTAATTACGGGGCTTTTGTCCATCAGACATCAGACAGTCCCATCGTATTTTCTACAATGTTTTCTTACAACTAAAATAAAATAATGTGTACCTACCTACACACAATACATGTATACACACTTTCTTATACACACATGCACTCCGCCGCATACACACTAATTATAATAAAGGTGGGTCACTTGAGGTGATTTACACAACTGAACAGCTCCCTGGCTGCGTCAGAATAGGGCTCGGACAGCAGCCTGTTGTATCTACCATCGTCCAGTCTGTTCAAATGGTAAGTCACCTCAAGCCCTCGTCTCTTTCAGTAATATACGTATTTTATGTGCATAGTTGAAACAATTGCAATGAGAAGCTTTATTAATAGCCATACGCAGCAATAAGCTCTGTTGCTAGGCTGGCAATAAACATAATATAATTATGTATACTAGCTAAAGTTAGTCTAAAAGATCTCAGCCTGACCCTATGCTGTGTAGCAATGAAAAATAAGTACGGTGGAATAGGCTTAGTGGTTAGTCCTAGATGTCTGTGAGAATTAATGTGCCCTTCGAAAGCCTCTGATATGGCTTGACGGTTATAGAGATATAGAACAATCAACCGGGACCTACAATTTAAATTGCCATCCGACCCTCGGCAGCAATAAATGCCACTTACGGTCAACCATTCAAAGACTGACTTGATCACATACCACATATTCAAGGTACGAAGATGGAAAATGTAGGATAATCACACTATTTCTTTGATCTATTTTTTGGTGCAGTTAGTTTGGAGAAAAAACATACAGATATTACAGAAAACAATAAGCTCGAATATTGCATAATTAGAAACGACCTTATAACTCACGATAAAGTATCTATTGATCGATTTGAGCGATGTCAGTGGCGTAACCGGCTTAGCGGAAGGTTGTGAGGAATTAACACAAAACTTTTAAATTGAAATGTTTGTGTAATATGTTATTGTTTGTTCCATTCACGGTCTCTTGAAATGTGGTTTGTTTACTTTGGAACGCAATGTTATGTTTACTACGAGTAGTGTCGGTTAGCAACAACTTAATGCATGTGTTATTTCGTTATCATTTGTTTTTTTTTTTTGTAAAAGCCATTAAAGTTTCAGTCGGTTGAAAAATAAGCTATGAAACGATGTCACATGACAAATTTTGATAGAGGCACAAATATGTTATGATTAGAGGATGAATGGCAGGTTCATGTTTTATAGTGATTATTACGTCCGCCGAAGTAATTGTAGAGTATAAAGGGTTTGAAACCTTTTCTCATATATCAAATAAAAATTATGTTTCATTTTGCCCTTTAGCCGCGTCGCCGTTGATTCGCGACATGCTCACCGTAGATCCGCTGAAGCGTGCGGACATAGCGTACATCTGCGACCATCCGTAAGTGATATATTTAACGAAAGTAAATACCTCTAACTCAACAATTCAACTAATGACTTTGCTCTAGCAGAGCGGGAAATTCTTACGCGCCTATTGACTTATAGGCAAACATTAAACACGCCATTGTACAAACTGTAGAATTTAAACTATTAAATTTACTTCTCACGGTTGTTACTGTGAAGTCTATAAAATACTTTGACTTGCGTCACTAAAAAGCGTTTAGTATGAGTAAATTAATTTAGAATGGTATTTTAGCATTCCTTTGTTATGATAAGAATTTATTTTAACATTACGTAGGTAACTTAACAATCCAATTAAAATTTGATGTTATTGTTAGCTGAATTCCGCGGACATAACGTGACTTTAAAAGGTAAAATAGCCTGTCGTAATGCTTTATACAACCATAGCTCATGGTTTTATGTATTTTTCTTTAACATAGGGTATATTTGGTGGCAGGGCTCCCTTGCAGTAGGCCCACTAGGTAAGCACCGAAGTATCAGATATTAAATGTCGAATTTAATTATATTGGCAACAAACCTCCACAATCGTCATGAGGAGGCAAATCATTTTAATAATTACATAACTTTAGAATAAAAATCTGATTTTCAAATGTTACAGGTCTCTGTTTAAAAACCAATCACGTTTTCGCATATGAATAAGTTCGAATGTCATACGATATCGTTAAGAAGTAGACCAGATTTGTATACGAAAACCATAATTATAAGAAAAAAAGCCATTGGTCTTTATTTAGTGCTGAGGTTGATGTATTTCATTCACGGTGTTTCATACTTGAGCAGATGGGTGAACACTGGGTGCGAGACGTCCTGCCTGGAAATGGCCGAGGCCCTGGCAGCGGAGACGCCAGTGCGGCTTGACCTGCTTCTCTCTCTCGCTCCCGCAGCGCCTTCCAACTCCAACTCGGTGGTCGTTCCACCTGAGGTGTGTGTGATTTTACATAGTGCTTTCACTATTCGTTGTAGTGTAATATGTATTTGAGTGGGTGTACCCTGATAGAAAGAAAATGTCGCTTTTAGCTATGAGGCCGACAATTGTTACACTACATTGTAAGTTTATATTTTTCTATTGGATTAGATTAGGTGTTATCAATAAAGAGTTTATCTATCTATAGATACAATATGGGTGCCTTCTAGTTACGAGTGAACTGTTTTTTCGAAGCAAGCGTGTTCAAATTATTTTCTTTCTTTCTTTCTTTCAATCGTAGCGATGATAGCTCAGTGGTTAGCGCGGTGGACTCACACCGAAAGGTGTGGGTTGAAACCCCAACAATGAGATTGATCTACCGGTAAAGCAAAACTTCGTGAGGAAACCATAGCATGGTGGTAGGGTACCCTCTAGTACCCTCGGCTGGCTAGCTACCACCCTAAAGTTGAAAATCTGCCGCCCAGCACCTAGCGGTGTAGGCTAGGTGTGCTTTACCATCTTCGACC
The DNA here is from genome assembly GCA_905404145.2 of Biston betularia. Classification (NCBI taxonomy): domain Eukaryota; kingdom Metazoa; phylum Arthropoda; class Insecta; order Lepidoptera; family Geometridae; genus Biston; species Biston betularia. Next base: position 4,703,574 of record FR989868.1, read on the forward strand.
ACAACGTCACCTAACATCAAGTGAGCTGTGGTCAAACACCTAGCTTGTCAAACATAAAAAAGTAAATGTCTTCGCGTAACATTAGGCGAAATAGCGGTCAATCGCACGCCTAATATTTATAAATAAAAGAAAATGTTTGTTTTCATAGGCCGACGTAGGAGGTCCAGAGGAAAGCGGTACAGACTTAACTAGTTCTATGTCCATACCGGTGGAACCGAGCAACTCTGCCGAGAAAAGGATCTTGGATCTAGTCGCTGGTAAACACATTTTGTTTGTACTAATTATATTCGTGCATTTCCTTTTATCTATAAGAATCAGAATTTTATTAAAATAAACAACGTTTTTGAAAAATTGGTAGTATATGCGATAAATCGGGTTCCATTAGCTATTTTCTAGTGGCAAGCGGGGGTTTGGTTGGAGGCATTCCCTTTTGTAATGCATTAAATCAAAAGTCAGCATTTTGTGAGTAAATTTTAATTTCGATATTATGAAACCTCGTGTAAATTGTGCAGAGGGCGGTGAGGATGCTATCAAACCGTCTCCGACGCGCACTATCGTGACCGCTGGAGAGAATAAACGCAAGCTTGAGCTCGCCATGTCCGCCAGTGGACTGCAGAGGAAGAAGGACAAACTTGCCAGGTAACATGTAGTACCTAAAACAACACGAATGATAACCATACATGCTTAAAATAGACTGCCATGATTGCTAATGAGGCAGGGGAAAAAGTGCTATACGATTATCAAAAGGTTTCAAATCATTAAGCATATAGATAAAAAGTAATCATCGGATATAAGTTGATATTCTGGTATGGAGGGTAATTTTAGCTAGCGATGTTACAGGGTTAATTTTGAGTGACAGTGATGCCCTGAACTTGGTTATGTAATTTAAAAGTTCTGGTATGTAAAAAGTATAAGTTGAGATTTTGCTATGTACTAAGACGTAATTTGAAAGTTCTTCTAAATCAATCAATCAATTAATTATAAATGAGAAAGTTTGTTTGTATGTTTGTTGTCATATTGTTAATTCTTCACGCTGAAACGGCCGAACAAATTTAAGTGAAATTTGGAAACCGTATTTCCGTGTTTCACGGTTCACAGGCGCAGCTAGTAAAAAAAATAAGGGAGATGGAGTTATAAATGATAACGTAGGGGTATCTAGAACATTGCAAAACTTATAAAGAAGCTTTTATATGAACTTCATGTTCATATGGACTCAAATCCAACACTTCCAGAAATTCACCACTTTACGTTATTCTTGTTAACCAGTTCGGCAAGTCTCGCACAAGCGTCGCTGCCTGAAGAAGCGACGTCCGAGTCACCACCGGCGGACGAACAGTTTGATGACTCGGTAAGTCACGATTTTAAAAGATAAATATTAAATATGTATTTAAAGTAAGAATAATTACATCTTTATACATACTCATAAAAAGGGTTTCATGTAATCGCAGACGGAAAGTGGCCGCGCCTTCCATTCTTGCGATCGAATGCCTGTGGGAGTAAAAACTCTACGTTTTAAGAGTTGTCTCTTCCTAACTAGCCGTTATCACAAGGATGAAAGCACTGTTAAAAAATACTTCATAACTCGACTAAATTTAAAAATATATTACGACTACATGTAACATTGTAAGTGCAATGCTTTTTATATTGATCACGTATTGTTTTTGTCAGAATTGTACAAAGTACGTTCCCGATTCTCAAATTGCGTTGTTTGAAGTATCGTGATTAATTTTGAAGGCCATCTCTAAGATTGCAGTCTATTAGACAAGGGCAGCAACATTTTTAGTAAGTGAGGTCTGTCAACGAATATGCCTTCAAAATTGCTCTTCCATCCTATAGCGTAGCAAAAGAAAGTAGACCGTGATACGCAGGCTAACTAGCCGTGAATGTCTGCATAGGTATCCAACGAATAACGATATGAAATGATATCAAAATATAATCTTCTAAAATTTGAATACTCATTGAATTCACACACGTACAAGTACATACTCTACTCTGTAATATATATTAATATATGATAATTTATAGTGAAGAGTATAATAGAATGAATTGTTATCTACACTAATTATAAAGAGAAATATTTTGTTTGTTTGTATTGAATAAGCTCCAAAACTACTGGACCGATTTGAATAATTCCTTCATCATTAGAATGCTACATAATCACTGAGTAACTTAGGCCGAGTTTTGTTTACCCATGCAAAACCAGGACGGACTGCTAGTATAATATCAATAATCATTCAATGACATAATTTACACTTACACCTTTATTTACCTTCACATTTATGATATAAATTTGATGTTGTTTTTTTAGATCCAACCGTCTCTTAAATCGTCAGCTACAATGACAATCTCTCCGTCACCTGTACCGCAGCCCGTGGAACTCTCTAAAGACCTCACGAAAGAGATTGTAAAAGAACCGCCAAAAGATGAAGATCGGGAAAAGACCGGTGCCAGGCCTAGAGTGGGCGTGAAGAAAAAGACCTCTCCCACCAAAACTGTGGAGGAAAAAATAGCTGTTGAAAAACCAGAGGAACAAAAGGTTAGTACTTATAACTTTGATTAAGGGCTTACGTCTCTCACATATCTACAAATCTATATAACATAACCATGCGATAGTTAGACAGGTGGTACTCGCGAAGAAAAATCCCAAGCAAAATCAATTAAATATTCCTAATTTTTTATTTTATTTAATTATATTTTTCCAAGTTCCTCTAGGTCGGATGTGTCATAACATTTATAATACTTAAAACCTTATTCCAACTTTTACGCAGGTCAAACATTTATGTGACAATACATGTTTGTTCTGTGCCTGGGTGTTCTGTATGTATCATAAATATGTATAGGTATATATAAAATATTGGCAGCCCCGTTGGCTCATTGGTAGTATGTCTGCCTTGAGAACTGTAGGGCGTGGGTTCGATTCCCACTCAGGGCAAACATTTTGTGAATAAACAAATTTTTGTTCTGTGTCTGGGTGTTCTGTATGTATTATAAGTACCTATGTATTTACAAAAAATAATAATTATGTATTCTATCAGTTATCTGACTTCCATAGCACAATCTCTGCTTAGTTTGGTGTCAGATGGCGCTGTGTGTAATGTCCTACGATATTTATTTATTTATATAAAAGGGTAATTAAGTACTTTATCAGTTATCTGGCTCACATAGTACAGCTTTGCTTAGTTTGGGGCTGTGTGAAATACCCTACGGTATTTATTTATATCTATAACTCCCGTATAGTAGAATTTTAATTGAAAAAACTACCAGTTCATTAAGCTTTTTAATTTCAACAAGAAAAAGCATCATGGCTAGTCATTGTAAATAACTACATACTATACATATACATTATGTATATTACTGGGTTGTTGAGACTAACCATCGAAAGTCTCAAAGTAATGAGCGCCAAAGCAGTGATGCCCTGGACTTTGTTTTGTTACTCGAAGTTCTGTATATCGCTGCAATTGTCATGAGCAGGCGTTATCTCTTACCATCAGGAGAGCGTCTCGTTCGTCTCATCTCTTCATCACTTTTTACATAAAATATATATATAAATATCTGTTGTTACATCTTGAAATAAGTCATCTGTTAGTTTGCCTGAAGTTATTTAGACCGTTTGACGTTTTAATATTTGCAGCAACCAGAAGAGGTCAAGAATAACGCAGTAACCGCGGCGGCCGATAAGCTGACGTCCTTGTCCATAACCCAGCCTGCGCCTGAAAAGCCCAAACCTAAAAAGTTCTCTATACCAGGTATGTGTGGCGACAACATCAACTACTTCTATAACTAAGGTCAGTTAGTTATTTGCCCTTTTAAGATATTTTTATATACCCTTCGCCGCGGTCGTGTGCAAAGCGGATCAAGTTCTACTCACGGTAACATTCATAGAAACGTTTTGACTCTACTTTTATTGTGCAAACTGTCAAATTCTTTCTAGTCTATTCGTCTTCTTTGCCATACCTTGACAGAATTAGGACATAAAGACAAATTTTCTCCGTCCAGCAGCAGATAGATAGATAGGATATGAATGGAAAAATGACCTGTAACTTTGGTGTTATTACTAAAAGATTTTTTAGTATGTATAAATTCGCAAAAAATAATAATTAAAAAGAAAGGAAAATACTACAAAAAAACTATTTAACAGCCCTGTTGGTTCATTGGTAGTATGTCTGCTTTAAGATCTAAAGGGCGTGGTTTCCCACCCAGGACAAACTTTGTTATACAAACAAATGTTTGTTCTGGGTGTGCTGCGTGTATTTACAAAAAAAAAAGTATTTAAGTATTCTATCAGCTATTTGACTTCCATAGTACAAGCTCTGCTTAGTTTGGGGTCAGATGGCGCTGTTTGTAATGTCTTACGATATTTAATTTTCTTTTATTGACTAAAGACTAAAAAAAACTAGAAACTAGAATTACTTCGCGTCTTTGTATGTAACTACGTATATAGTCAGTCACGAGTCAGAAATTTATTGTAGTATTTTATAATTTATATTTTTTTGTAGGAGGCAACGTCGGCAGTTTCAAAGATCAGTTTGAGAGACGCGCTTCCCTTACAACCTCACCTGAAGTGAAACGAAACTTCTCTAAACCAGGTATGTTTGAAAAAAAGTTAAATTTAAAAAAATATATAATACTTCCTTCACATAAAAGTCGGTCAAAGCTTCAGCTTATGCACTCGTCATATCGAGTAGCGTTGCTCTTGGGTCATTGGTTATTAGATCGCTAGAAATATAAAAAAAAAACAAAATCGTATAAGGTATTTTAATTACATCCTACATCAAAATTCATTAAAGCCGTTTTAGAGTTATACATACATATATATATTAACGAGGAAGTCACTAAACCTCACGACACAGGAGGAGTCCTGTGTCGTGAGGTTCAGTGACTTTAGACTTTAGTTCCTAGTGTGAGGTCCAGGGTAACCACTGAGTACATTGTTATTTTAGTCTATAATTAGTTTTATGGTATTATAAGTATGCAAAAAAAAAAGTATATAATTATGCATATCAATTATATCTGACTTCCATCACACAAGTTCTGCTTAGTTTGGAGTCAGATGGCGCTGTGTGTAATGTCCTACGATATTTATTTAATACAATAAAAAAATATTATTAATAAAAAAAAACATACTTTGATAATAGAAATATGACTCGCATAGCTTGATAATAGTGACTATTTTTCCATGTTTTGTAACAGCTGTCTCGAAGATTGCCAAACCTAAAGCTCAGAGCGAGGACCGTGATATGCCGTCCAAGGCTCCGCAAGACAACGGCACTGTCCGCCTGCAACAAATCGGCATCGAGCCGTCTCCAGTAAGTATAGTTTACAGAAAAAAAAACGTTGTATTTATGGTTGACAAGCTAGATGTTTGACCACAGCTCACCTAAAGTTAAGTGACGGTGTGGTTGAAGATGGTAAAACACTCCTAGCCTGGAATGGAACTGGCTCTCAAGGTTGCACAAACACACCGTTAGGCTGTTCGTGAGTTCGATTCCCACAGGACAATCATTTTGTGGTATTAAAAAAGTATTTAAGTTTTTTTATATGGTTGACAGGCTAGGTGTTTGACCACAGCTCATCTGATGTTAAGTGAAGCTGTGGTCGAAGATGGTAAAGCACACCTAGCCTGGAATTCTATCAGTTGCCTTCCATCATACAAGCTTTGATTAGTTTGAGCTCAGATGGCGCTGTATAAAAAATAAGATAGCTACAAATGAGCCAACAGATATACTAGAAGCTCAGCAGATATACTACCAATGAGCCAACAAAGCTGTCATACATTCTGAACACAAATAAAACAAAACATTTTTGTCACATATGTTTTCGTCTTGAGTGGGAGGGAATACGCTCTACAGCTCATAAAGCACAGTCAAGAAGTCCGTCAGTCAAGAATCTTAATGAAAAACATGAACTGTGAAGCGTTAATCATTTGAATATATCATTTCAGACGCCGCCACCTCCAGAAATCGAGCCTAACCGTGGAGGAGTAAAGAAAACGGAAAGCGAACCAAACCACGGCGCCACACCTGTCGATCCCTCGGTGCTACTGCAAGACGCTAGGAGGTTAGTCTATATGTATAAACGTACAAATAAATAAGAGAATATTTCAGATTGACGACTTTCCAACAAATTAATCACTAACAAATGTAACTTTCAAGCTTTGGCGTGCTCAACACCACAGCGATAACAACAAGGCCAAAACGTCCAGAAAAATAAATTTAATTTTATTATTAACTAACTTAACATTACCTGCTACGTGTTTTCAGGATAATAAGTAGCCTATGTGTGAATCCAGAATCTTAGCTACCTCCATACCAAATTTCATCCAAATCCGTTCAGTAGTTTTTGCGTGAAATAGTAACAAATATCCATCCATCCATCCAAACTTTTCACATTTATAATATTAGTGCGATTAGGTACTATTCTCAGAGAAATCGGTAAAACATCTAAAAAAAATCCAAACGGTTAATGCACAATAAAAACATGTCAATCACACTGATATTATTATAAATGCGAAAGCTTGTATTGTACTCAAAGGATTATTATTAACACAACCTACTTTTTATCGCAGAAAACTTGTGTGAAACCGCGATGCGTAACCAGTAATCAATATTATACTAATAATTGTTAGCATAATCTACTGTTTTATTCAAGCAATTTTTATTTACGTACCGCAAATGAAGACCAAAATAAATGCCAGGAGCTGTGATTTCACTGTACAATTTTGCTCCATTTGTCCGTAAATGGAAAAAAATTGTTTGTGTGGAAATCTAACCACCTTAATGTAAAATACTGAATTTATGTTCTGTTAAACATTATATAGTATGATTAGATATTCAGATGATAATATGAGTATTAGATAATTTTAACAACAAAAAACAAAAAAAAAAGCTATTTAAATAACACAAGGTGTATTGTGGGAACTAATCCGCGTTTAAATTGGTTCTACAGCTAATTTGCAGTTGGTTAATCTTTAGTCATTGCGAGCGGGTTTTTGTATGACCGCTATTTTGTTAATGTTTTGTCTAAATGTACTTACATTTTATATTGCAGAAGTCTCCAGAACTCTATGGCGAAGCTTGTGGAGGAGAAGGCTTCGCAAGGCGACGAGGGCCGCCGCCGCGCCGCGCGCGATATCATATCCACTGCTATCAGAACCGGTAACGTTCAAATTTTCAAAAACAAATCAAATCAAAATCAGTTTACTTGTCAGAATATTGTCTTACATTGTATTCTACCTTCGTGGGTGTACAAATATTGTTAGTTGTATTTAATTTAGATTAGATTAATTACAACTAATTAATTTACTAATTCTTGATTAGTTTGAGAATGCGGTGTATTTGTTTGAAATGGGTGAATATAGCTCAATGATGTAGTAGTCGCAGGCATAGATATAAACAGAGAAGGACCAGAAAATGAAGTGCCGTTATCGTGACCGCTGTTCAGTTTTTCGAGATCACGATAAAAAAACATCAAAATGGGAAGCAAATAAATATCGTAGGACATTACACACAGCGCCATCTGACCCCAAACTAAGCAAAGCTTGTACTATAGGAGTCAGATAACTGAGAATACTTATCCAGCGTTTTTTTTGTAAATAATTATAATACACCCAAGTAACATCGAATATCCTGTATAACGCCTGCTTAATACTAGCGCGGCCTACGGTAGTTGCTGCGATGACCGCAAATCTAATCGCGGTTTTAGCTGTCCACATTTCAGACCGTCCACCAGGTCATCTGTCTAAGGCAGGCTTTTCTTTAAAACTTCCTTGTGTTATAAAATAAAAACACCATTGAAAAATAGACATAAAATTCAGTGTATAAATACAAAAACTTGTTTAGATTGTTGAATTAACAGTAATGTGTTTGCAGGCAAGCCACCAGTGCCGTACGGACGTTCGTCGTCCGCGGGCGTGGCTTCTCTGGCGTCCCCGCCGGGCTCGCCGGCCGCCGGCGCCGCGACCACGCCGCGCCTCTTCCGCACCGAGGCGCACCACCGGGTCGAAGACCATCGTCCCGCCCCTAACACCAGGTATACTTTTTTTTTAAAACATACGAGGCATGCGTTTGCTCACAATTTCACCTGATGGGAAGCGACGATGTGGCCAAAGATGGCGCACGCTTTTCTAGAAAGTACCTATTCATTTTTTTCTTGAAATCTCTTACCAACGGGAGAGCGTCTCGTTCGTCTCATAACTTTTACATAAAAACGTAATATATAAATTTATATTTTTTTTAAACCGACTCCATGACCCTTAGGCTAACTAAACGCACTGCTCTAATGAATCCGCTAGGTTTCGGAGTAAGCGAAAACATCATCGATTATATATTTTAGATTATTGTTGCTTTTTTAAAAACTGCTCGATCGATTTCGATAAAATTTATACGGGACTACCTCTCAAAAATCATCAAAATCGATTCATAATTGGCGGAATGATCGCGTAACATATGTACATACAAAAAATAAATAAACATATAGTCGAATTGAGAACCTCTTCCTTTTTGAGTCGGTTAAAAATAACAAACAAATTAGTCACATTTTATATTATATCACTATGTTATGTTGTGTATTACAGAGGAGTATCAGTGGAGCGTATTATCCCTATCCACGTGGCAGAGGAATCCCCGACTTCCCCGCCCCCCGCGTCCGTACACAAGCCCGTCGCTCCGCCCACACCTGCGCCTGCGCCTGCGCCGGCTCGCGCACCTCTCGCTACCCCGCTAAGGTAAGACTTAATTTCCTTGCTGGTCTTGACTGCAGGTACTCAAATAGATTTTTGATCCTAAAGGGGTTATAGGTTTAACGTGTGTCTGTGATTGGCATCGTAGCCCCCGAAACGGAAGCACCGATTGTGTATTTGTTTGTTTTTAAGGTGTCTTGATCTTAGCTGTGATTCAAAAGTCTGTTTAGCTGTTTGAAGATCGTCTTTAGCGCTTGTTTAGTTCAAGAAGGGTTGCGAGCAATTTCCAGGTGTGATTGATTTGAAATTTGCCAAGGTGCCCAACTTCTCACCAACTTATAACAGAGGTATGGTGTTTGGGCTCATGGGAATGGCTTCAATGAATAGGTTATGGATCACCTGAGCTAAAGTGATCAGGGTCTGATGGCAGGAAGTATGCACCATTAAGGAGGAGAAATTAAGAGTAATGATGAGAAAATAGTAAGGATGATAGGGAACTGTTGATGATTGGATATTGGCGTGTTGGGGGTTTTAAATATTTTTTTTAATGTTTGATAGGCTAGGTGTTTGACCACAGCTCGTCTAATGCTAAGTAACGATGTGGTCGAAAATGGTAATCTATCCTCTCTTATAGTCTAGTCTGGAATGGTACTGGTTCTCGATTGAGGCCGCCGAACACACCATTCGATGCTTAGCGGCAGATTTTCAACTTGAGGGTGGTGGCTAGCCAGCCGAGTTTTAGAAAGAGCCCTATCGTGAGGAAACTATACTATGGTTTCCTCACGATATTTTTCTTCACCAAGCGCAAGCTCGCAAGTATATTCGAGTATAAGTAGACAAAGGTCCAACTTTTACCAGTATATTGTGGATTTTCTTGGAGGTATCAAGCATTTTGATTATACTATTTTAATCCGTACAGTCAAGGAATGGAACAAGCTGATCCCGAGAGATATAATCTATGTCTTTCAAAGTCAGATTGAATAGGTATCTTATAAGTCTGTGTGATACATTTAGATAGTGATACAAACATCAAAATCGACTGTAGTTTTTAGAAAATCGCGGCAATACAAAGATAAATAGAGATCGAATACAGAATCTTTTTGAAGTCAGGTGGAGATTTATTACGTAAGTAATCGTCGATGTCGTTTATACGTAGGCGTCTGGTATCATCGGAGTCGGCTGCATCTGAAACATGCTCCAGTCCGAGTGGCGAACCAATCAAGAAGTCGGCGCGCGAGTTCATAATCCCGATCGCAGTGGAAGGCAAGGGATACGTGACGCCGCGACAACGCAGCCTGGAGCCGGAAGCAACCGCCGCCGCGCCCACGCGACTCAGGAGCAAGCCGCGACGTATCAGGTACGCGATCTTATTCATAGAGTAGATAATTGAGTTAAACTGTTTTCTTAGCCTCGCAAAAACTATTAACTATTTTTATTTTATTGTGTGTATCTGAGTGAGTTACTAGATGGATTAGAATTGGACCCGTTAGGTGACGCTGCAATCGTATACCGGGAATGAAGTATTAGACAACTAGTCCCACTATATATACGACTAATCCCACTAATATTATAAATGTGAAAGTTTGGATGAATGGATGGATGTTTGTTAATATTTCAAAAACTACTTAACGGATTTGGACGAAATTTGGTATGGAGCTACCTCCATACCATGACACCCCGGTTTAACACATAGTCTGCTTTTTACCCCGAAAACATGTAAATAATAAATAAATATCGCGTAGCGGGTAACACTGTGGGCGCAGCTAATTAAGAATAAATAAACAATTTATCTAAATAGTTGGCACTGGCAATATGGAGTCATTCAAGTATTACGTAAGCATCAGGTCAGAGGTCTTCTTTGCGTTGCCCTTTTTTGTGGCATGGAGAGATCTGAATATTTGTAATTAATTAAAGACGATGCGACGCTAAAATCCTTTCAGAAGTAAAGAAGATATAAACGGCATGTAATGTTTTGTTATATTATTATGTTAGCAGCCTTGTGTCGGGCGGCGAGTCAGAAGAAGAAGACGACGGTCACATGCACCGGCTGCGGCCCTCGAGACTGGCGCGCGCAGACTCCGCCTCCTCCGGCGAGGAGGACGAAGAGGACGAAGGCTTCCATCTGCTCACCGCCGAGAACCTCTTCTCTACGCTGCTGCACAGGGTATAAACAATACTTATTCTCTCTCTGATTTTCTAGCTCGTCTTCGTAAAAGTAAGTTCGCATAGGTTGTATAGCTATATAATATTCAATCCTAATAAGCACTTACTTATTTACTTGGTGGTAGATTTTCTTAGCAGGAAGTCGTGTAGGTAGGCACCCACCGCAGTACCAGATATTCTGCAGCCAAGCAGTAGTGTGTAATCATTACTGTGTTCCGGTTTAAAGAGTATTGCAGCTAGCGAAATTACTGGGCTGTTGAGACTAACCAACGAAAGTCTCAAAGTAACAAAGCAGTGATGCCTTGAACTTTATTTTCACTTTATTATTTAAAAAAAAACAATAATAGTATGTCACTGAAAACGGACTTAACATCTCAGACATAAGGTACAATTTTATATCCAGGTTCGTGCGCTCACCAACCGCCTCAACGGCGAGGAAGGGCCGGGTTTCCCGCAACACCCACACTCGCTATTCAACAATCTTCAGTCGCCGTTCTTTAATAGGTGAGCTAACTCGCACTACACTAACGTTAGGCTTTGTCATAACTTGTAATTCGGTATGTAAAGAAAAAAAAATTCTGCAGTGATTCTAAAACCTAAAAAAAATTATCAAAATATTACGTTCCTGTACATTATTTTTACATTTAAAACTCTTTAAACTATGAGATGGGGCTTATTTTAATAAAATACATTAAATAAATTTGACTTTCAGTTGACTTCTTATGACGTCACATAGTAGGCTAGTTTCAGTGTCTAAAAAAGCAATGACAAGCCAAAACAAAATCTGTCAATGTAGAGTCAACGGCAGCCATTATAACCTCCATACACGTACGTACCTAGAATTGTTTTTCGCTTTATTGATACAAATAGCTGGATTATTTTACTTTAAACGTTACTTCGACTCTGATATCGCTTTTATGAGGCTATGATATAAGATTTGTTTACTTCATGTCAATTGTCAAAGTCAATCAAATGTGTCAAATACGTTTTTGTTTTACAAATGCAAGGGTTTACACATTCAGCCTATTTTGTGACGTCATGGCTATAAAAAGTTTGAAAACGTATTAAAAAACAACTACCGCGCAGAAAGCCAAAATATTCAAACTAGTTTCGTAAAATGAAGAAAATATGCAACAAAAATAAAACTTTACATACCGAATTCTATCTTTCAAGGCTCTAAAATGTTTGAATAAGTTGTAGTTAGCGATTTTTTGCTTTTGAAGTAGAATAATAGACCCTTTACGTCTTTCGTCGGCATCATATTTTGGTACCGATAGTAATAGATAGTAAAAGGTCTATGAAATGAACTAAGCTAAAGATTTTAATTTTTATTTATTTTTTTGGGTGTAATTGGTTTTATTCGTACTTACTTAAATTATAATTATATCATAAATTAATCATAATGAATTTGGGATTTAAAATTACATGACCTACAATGAAAACTGGCATACCATGTCACAAAACTATCAATACTGAAAAGTTCGTGGGAAGCCTTTGCTCAGTGGGATTCGACAACTAATAGCTATGTACTACATCACTACTAAAATCTAAAATAGCTATACTCCGTTCAGGAATCTTAAATATTTTATACAAACAAAGAAATGTCACGAAACGTCATTGTCTTGTCAAAGTGATATGTCAGTTGCCCACAACATTTTCACTTGTGAAACATATCGTTGTTTCTATTTCCCCCAGCTGTGCTCGCGCGTGACACAATAATAACAAGTTAAATAAATCCAAAAAACACGGTCTGTTTGTGATCAATATAGGCCTCAGGCCACTTCTTGTTTGTCTCTTTGTACACATTCGTTATCTTGAGTTTTTTCGTGGCACTCATAGCCGCAGCCGCTTTTTGAATGGCGACAGATTTTTCTATTGTTCAAAAAGTGCCTTCAGGTCGAGGGACCAGGCTGTGTATATTTTGCGAGCACATTTCCGAAAGAAATTGTAACAACAACTTATATTGTAAACACTTATAACATTAAACTACAAGTCGAGTTCCAGAAAACAAAAATGTTTAGAAAAAAATATTATTGTTTAAAACCTCTACAGTATTACCATTGTAATAAAATATTTACTATAAAAAATTGATTTTCTTTATCATAGCATTGTATAACAGATATTACATTAAAATAAATGTTACAAAACGATTTTTGTTTGATCAGATTACGACTAGAAAAAAATAATTTAATACTAGTGTTTTCAAATATAGTAAACTAGCATTATAAAATATATTTTATGCACTGTTACCCCTTTTGTTTACATACAATATCTAAGATTCCTGAAAAGAGTATAAAGTGATACTGTGTGATCTTTTTATCTCAAGTTTTATTCATTCAAGTTCAGAATTTTCATTTACAATTTTCAATCATGCGTCAATTTTTTAACAGATTTTCTCCATTTAAGCTTGTGTTTTATATGATCATAAACTAATAATTTGATTTTATGCATGCAGCCCACATTTACCGAGGCGGCATCTCTTGTAAGTATTGCTACTTTTTAACCTTTTTATCATGCTGAGAATTTCATAATTGATATTTTACCGGAACAGAATTTTAAAAAGTAATACAGATTTAACGTTTATACGAACGTTAACTACTCACGTATTTGTGTTCGTGTAGTTATTAGTCAAGCGAAATTGTAAGACCAAGAAGGTTTTATCCATTTTCTACGCAACTTTATATCTGTACTATTTTTTTATAATCTGTGAATATTTAAAAGTACCTACAATCTTTACTGTCACTACAGAAGAATATAAACTTTTGGCCACATAATCATTACTCACTTAATTCAGTAACAATATGTTTAACCTGTACTACTGTTGGTAATGGAATAGACTCTTTGTTCATTACATGCAGCACTCATAGATATATGGAAAGTAAAAGAAGTGTCTCAGAAACGTAAGTTGTCCTCTATACAATATTATTTTTATGCTATGAAGGTTTTATTTAACAGTAGAGTATTTTTATTTTAATTATTTTTTTAATGAGGCTGTAAGTGGTTTCCCTATGTATAGCTTTGTCCGAATTACCTAAATATCAGATGAACCGAAACAATGTTTTAAAATATAATATACTTCACGGGTCTTTGCATTCCGTTAAGGGAAATAAAAAGTTGGATATACCTACTATCGGTTACTGTAGTTAAAAATGGGCGAAAAATTAAAAACGGACAATTTTCTTAGCCTTAAATTGTACATTTTAGACTGCCCTGTTAGTTCATTTCGTAGAATATCTGCTTCAAGAGCTGTAGGGCGTGGGTACGATTCCCACCAGGGTAAGCAATTTTTGCGACCCTTAGTTTGCGACGCTTTTACATAATGTCCTACGATATTTATATTTGTTTATTTTATTTAGAATGGCCTCGCTAAAAGGCTGGCTAAAAGAATGTACAAGTAGTTTATGAGATCCGAGGAAACACATGAAAATAATTAGATTGTGTAAAATGAATTCCCTTTTTCTTGTATTCGGGTGAAAGCTGACACAGTATAAGATTACAGAGAATGTTAGAAAGGAACGGCAAAGGCATGGCTCAGTTCTAATTTATCCATTGGCTTTTTCCTCAAAACCCAAACTAAATGGTTTTACGCTGTTTCCACAGGCGCGAAGGTTGGGGCTCGCGCGACCTGCACGCTGATTTCGACTCTATGTTCAACAAGTCCCGCCAGTCGATGCCGCGAGGTAAGTCCGCAGGCTTGCGCACTCGCTTCACGCACGGGGAAAACGTTGCCAGTACCACGCGGCCGCCACGCAGTTAGACTCACTATGTTGTATGCACACGTACGATACACCCACTCGATGTCCATTCAACTTATTTGTTTAAATAACTTCTTTATTTACATTGACAATACAGTTATAAACAAAATCTAATCTATTAAACCTAAGGAACTAGACCGAATCTATAAACGAAACTTTATTACCTAATATAATCTTTTTATTATGACTACAGTTTACGAAAAATCTTATTCAGTTATAGGAATTGTAAACGTCAATTATAGTTGTTATTTAATAGAATATCACAGAAGTAGGTATTAATAAAATGCGGAATTGAAAATGTTAAATTGTCAATTATAATAATAAGATACGTTTCAATATCTGATCGAAGAATGTCATTGAAAAAGTATTAAAAAATGAAATTCAATCTCGCACTTTTATAAAAACCCTAGTTGTTTTGTAAACATTTGGGACCGCAATTTTGTAACTCCTATTTAATTTTTTCCAGTCATGAATTTTCTATTTTCGCGATATATAAATTAAGAATTAAGTTCTACATTCACGAGATTTAAAAGATTTGATACATAGCTGGTAACTCAGCCTACGCAAAATATGCTCCTAATTTTTTTTTAGAGAAAGTTATATGAACCCAAAATTCAAAATTTCTTAATGCGACACCGCAATATTTGGCTTTTGATCTTTGCATTTGAATGCAGCATGAGAAACATAGAACGCAAAAATTAACTCCTTTATTCACAATCGTTCGATACGCTAATCTACGCTATAGTGCTTTGTCAATTTCTCACTAATAAGTAGTATCACGTGTCAGAACGAGATAAAGCGTATTTTATCAAAGACATGCTATTGGGCGTTTCTGAACAAAACGTTCATTTCGGTACGGTTCCGTCGACGCTAATACCGGTAACCTAATAAAGCTATTTATGCGATTTCAGCTGAATTGACCATTTCAATGCTTTGGCAAACATTTTAGTGATATAATCGGGATTAAGGTATTTTACACATTAGTTTTAATTTAATATCGATTTACTCCTAAGTAATGACGGATATACATAATTATGCATATACGACGACTTTAGAAGCACAGTGCTTTTTACACTTATATTTTATTTCATGCTTTTTATTATTTATGTAATAACAATTAGGAAAATCTCGTAAAACAGGTGACAATTATTTAAAAAAAAAATTAAGTTTACCAGCGGATTTCCCAATTCAATTCTATTGAGAAATGCAGTTTTGATTCAACATCAAATTAAGCTATGCCAACAGACAACAGAACATTTGCCACGGCCATTGTATGGATCATAGCACATGTAATCGCATACTGGCTGATTGATTCGCTGCATCATTGTCGTTAGCGTCTCCTTCATAACACACGTAGTTAGAATTGCAGCACGGGCCGAAAATCTCACAAGCTTCAACTAAAACAAATCAATTAACTATCAACACATCCCATGAGACGGCAAAAGTATACCATTCTCGACGATGCCGCCAATGCCTCGGATATTAGCGACGTTTTCCCCCGTACATAGTTTTCATTTAACATCTCCATTTATAATAGACTACCAGAAACAATATTATTACTGTAGTCTGTTATACTGTGTGTATTGTGTTAGATTTCATTAACATTGTTTTTTATTAATGATCTTAACCAGTTTTTTTTGCATTTGTAGTTTTATATTTGTATTCAATTTGCATTCTTTGTGCAGGTGTTGACTTTCTTCTACCCGCTAACACTAGCAGGAAAATGTTGCGATGCTCTCAGTTATAAAATCACTTTGATTATGTAGATTCGACTTGCATGAATGATATTTGATGTACAAAG
This sequence comes from Biston betularia, assembly GCA_905404145.2. Classification (NCBI taxonomy): domain Eukaryota; kingdom Metazoa; phylum Arthropoda; class Insecta; order Lepidoptera; family Geometridae; genus Biston; species Biston betularia. The sequence goes on from FR989868.1 coordinate 4,719,970, forward strand.
GCATTTCGCATATCGTTTGGCAATGCAGTTCTATTACATTAAAATTATACCATCGAAAATATTACTTTCAAAATTATCCATTGATTTGTAACCGCTCAGCAACAAGTATTTACAGATAGACACAGTTAATTAATTTGTTTAGAAAGCGATCATGGCATAGATGTGTAGCGTAGTGGATGTGGTAGCACTCGAACTCGATGTATCCGCATAGAGGACGTCGGGGCACGCCGCCGTGTGTAGAGTACCGACACGAGTCCTCGGCTCGGCCCGAGCGACGCTCGCTGCAGCCAGACTGGACAAGGCTTGGAGTAGAGGGGTGCGGGCGGTGGTTCGGTGTTGGCACGCGGGACCAGCCAGACAGCAGTAGTGAGGTTGTGTTGGTGTGGTTGCAGTTGGGTTGCGCGTTACACTGCATGCTCCGACCAAATCTTCACTTCACAGCGGCACCAGCGCCAACCACAAACCCGCTACAAACGACACGCAGGAATAGGTACTAAACTATATTATATTATTTTAATTCATGTGTTATTTTTGTGTTCCGCACGGTGCGCCGCGGCTGTTGTCTGAATAGAGATGCCTCTATTGTGAAATATTCGATACCGCTGATGCCATTTTAGTGATATTCGCATTATGATAATTTATAGTATCGAAGCAACATTTTAATGCATTCTTTGTGATTTGGTTTGGCGTATTTATAGCTTACAGTTTGCTCTAATACAGTCGTCGTAGATTCCATTAACTTCTAACCGACCGCATCGACGTCTAGCATTAATTGGAATTTTGCGGGGAGTCGGCTCTCGGACCCGCCCGGCCGACTCCCCTCTTACCACTGTAAATATTCCATCCCAGCGAGCGTTCTGCATGATCGAACGTGTGTTTTTCGATTACTTCACAGGTAGTAGTAAGAAATCGAGCAAGCACCGGACGAAGAGCCGCCCGACCGAAACGGGAGAGAAGGAAGAGAGCGGACTCGACCTGTCGGACCTCGACCTCAGTTCCATAGAGTTCTCGGAGCGCGAGATGCGCGCGCTCTCGGGGCTGACGCCGGCGCTGTCGCGAAGGCTGCAGCGGCAGTTGCTAGCGCATCTGCCGCCGGCGGCCGCGCGCGACTTGCGCCGCACGCTCTCGCTGCATGCAACACCCGCCCGCGACACGCCGCCCGCCCGCGCTGCGCGCTCGCATTCCGCCTCCACGAGCTTCGACGCGCCTCGAGCGCGTTCGTCCTCTCCGCCGCCGCCTTCTGCGCCTGACGACACGCTCGCTCCCGCAGCCCGTAACCCCAGCGTTGCTGACGAACCCTCACCAGACGATCACGATGCCAGCCCGCAATACTCTACGTTGCCACGACTGCGACGCCGATCCAGCCCACATGAGACGACTCCGCCTATTGTCGCGTCGGACACGGAGTCGGTTCCATCGAGGCGCGCATCCGCCGACCGTCCGCTGCTGAGCAAGTACTTAACTGAACGGCACCAATCGCTGGACGAGCCTTACCCGCCCGAGAGCAGTTCCATTCTATCGGAGCCAAGCTACATCGCGGCGTACGGTGGCGGCGCGCCTGCCCTCGGCCTGCGAAGACACTCGTTACGACTCACTGGTGAAGCTCCCAGAAAACGCGTCTCGAGATTCCTGCGCTCGGACTTTTTTGACTCGCCAGCAGACGAAACTCTATATGCGAAACACAAGAAAGAGAAGGAGCTCGAGACGCAAAAAATACTCCGCGAAATCAGGGAGAAGCGTAATAGGGCAGTGGAGGCGACGGCGAAAAGCCCGGACGCGGACGACGGCGCCGCGCGCAAATGCGTTTCGCCGATAGGTTTGACCGGGAAAGAGCGCAGTCGCTCAAACACACCGTTTTTCCCGAGCCTCGACAACATCAAAGAGACAGCGATCGATGCCGCCATGCTTTCAGATTCGAAATACGCTGCGTCGACTGATTCGAAGCAAAAAATGCGATTCGATGACGACGCTACCAAAGATTCTCGGTTGATTAGGCCGAAAAGTTACCCGGTCAAGACGCTTGACTCTATCGATGAACCGAGTGAGCATGCTGAGTTCGAAGCAGTCTCAGCAAAAGAGGCCGATAATAGGGACAAGCGGGAATCGAAACTGATACGTCCAAAAAGCTACCCGACGAGCAGCCCCTCTCCTGAAAAGGTTTACATCAGTCGTACCATTAATAATGATGAAAATAAAAGTCCCCCTCCGAAAACAATTGAAGTCCCTAACTCTGAAATTAAAACAGATGTAGAAGTGAGCTTCAGTATTACTTTACCCAGGAAAAAATCAGAAGCCTTACCTAAACCAGACGTAATAAAAAATGTTGAATCAGAAGATCGCAGCGTTGCTAAACAAGAAAGCGATAAAAAATCTACAAGCAGTACTTTAACTTTAAAAAAGTATCAAATAAGCAATAGTACAGACACTGATAATACAGAATTAAAGGATCACAAATTCAAAAACGGCAACGCTATCGCAAACGGTATCAATGAAACCACTGAAAAAACAGTTATCAACGATAGCTCTAAAACAAAAATATTGAATAGTGCGCCCAAAAAAGAAGAAGCTAAGAAAGCTAACGAATCTGAATCGAACGAAAAGAAAGGCACGATCAAGAAAAAGATCATCAGAAAAGTATCCTCAAAGTCAAAAACTGATACTGAAAGCAACCAAGATGCTAAAACTACTACGGAAAAGAAAAAAGTAACTAAGAAAGTTAAGGAAAAAACTGACGATGAAACTGCAAAATCTACCACTGTCACAAAAAAGAAATCAATGTTGCAGTCGATTGGTCATAAGTTAGAAAAGTTTGCGTCTAGTAAATCTAGTTCCCCCGAAAAACTAGCCGAAGGTTCCGTAGCTAGTGAGTGTAAAAAAGATCTCGCCAAATTGAAACGAACGCAACGGGAGCATTCAGTCCCAGTAAATGTAGAACCTCCAACGGAATCTAACCTCATTAAAAGAGCTGTCACACTAACTGATGTCGCCGCTCTAGAGGTTCAGCCTCCAAATAATAATAAAACAACAGTATCTAAAGTATTAGGGCTCTTTAAAAAATTTGAACCAAAAGAAAAATCTAAACCAATAATGGAAAAGTCGCAAAGTATAGATACTTCTGAAATTAGTAATAAAAGTGATGTGGATTCCGAATCTGCTATCGAAGGTCTCGAGAAAGATAAACCTCGACGACCTACGTCATTACTTCTGAACGGTTTAGGGCGCAAAAACAAATACAGTCGGACGACAAGTGACAGCGTTTCCAATTTAACCACCGAAAATGACGATAATATAGTACTTAAAAAAGAAAACGATTTCACCTCCAGAAACAAAAACAGTTTAAAACTAGATTTCTCCAGATTGCCAAGAGTTAAAAAAATAGTTCCTACTAATCCTGTGATAGAACCGCAAATCATGAATACTTCTTCAGTCGACGATGAGACTGAAAAAAAAGACGTCTCAGAGAAAAATGTTACGTTAGATAGCATTATTAATAACAATACATATAGTCGCAGTCGCTCGAGGAGCCGGTCGACCGTGTCTAATTCCGAAGTGAAGTCGGACGTGAGTGCCGAGGCTAATAAATATTCGGACAAGAATCCCATATCCCCTTCTGATAACGGTATCGCTCATCCGCTACGTAATCACGAAGCAACGTCACCAGAAAGGGAAGATATTGTAGACAGAATACGAAGGAAAAGCTTCTATTCGAGGTTCAACGAAAAGAAACAGAGACGGAAGAGCAATTTGGTAGGCCCAGGCGCGGCCGAATACGATCCTCTGGCGCGAATACACGCCCCGCCTACGGAACCTAAGTTCGATGTTTCCCCTACTTCCCCCGGGGCTTACGACCTGTCGCCTGGACTATCTGCCTCGTCCGATATATCGCCGTCCACGGAACGTTATAGATCTCTATTGAGTGATCCAATAAGTGCAAGGAATAATCAAAGATACGACAACTACGGAGTGAATGATAAAATTGACACATACCGGTCCCTTGACCGGAACGATTTCAGGAAATACTCAGGAAACAGAAGTTATTTGGATTATGACCAGCCGTTGTCGTATGGCACTCAAAGATACTCTCGTACTAAATCTCTCCTGGATAGTTCGGACGGAACAGAAGAAAACCTCGCGCACTCTCTCAGAGATCCGCTCAAATACAATAGAACCATTTCCATGTACTCTCCCGGCAACTACGCCACTTACAGGCCGAAGAGAACTCACAACCCCGCCATTATATTAAAGGAGAGCGAAAAGGAACCGAGTCCCGAAAATATCCTAGACAAAATAAGACAAAGGAAAAACTTTTCCATCAGCGTGACAAGGAAACCGGATCCTGTAAAGGACCCGCTGCCAAGGTGTGTATGTTTTAATACCTACATGTCACGTAAATAATTATTAATAACTCCCCGAACATAAATATAATTCTGTGCACGCTTCATGCTTTTTGAATTAAATTTTTCAACACTAATGCTTAAAGTTTTAAAATCCTATAGATATAGATGAGAAAACTATGACACATGTATATTGTAATACATACAATGCATACCATTTTGTAGATAGCTGACAATAACATTTATAAAAAAAAAATCATGTAAAATATACGTTCGTCATTTCTTAATAAAACTTTAAATATTTGAAATGTAAACCAATGTATGAAGGTGTAATGAAGCGCTCTCACTGATCACATCAGTCACGGCAGGCTCGGTTTATTGTTCGGAGAGGAGCATTGCATCCACAGTCATGATGTGGTTTTATTTTCAGATCCCCTGTCCCATCTAAAGGCGAAAGCGACAGTACAGAATGCTCTGAGAAAGTTGACTGAGAAGAACTACTGATTACCGACGGATATCATTTGATTTTGTGCATTTGTTGACACCTCGTGAAATGTTTCAATGCCGCAAACTTATTTATTAGCTTCACTCGTTATATCACACAGTTCGTTTCAACCGATGTTATAGCTATGATTCGATTGAGGCCGTACTAGTTATTCTTGCCAAAACAATCCTAATCGCCTTTATGAATTAAGATTGTTATGTTACGTAGAATCTCAGTGACAGATGCTTATTGTAAGACTGTTTTAGTGGCAAATGTAGGTGAAGCACTTCTATTGAATCTCTGGTGATAAGTATTTAAATGAAATTGTTGAAAGTAGAATCACGGAATCATGACAAGATATCAATATAAAATTCGGATTGTCTAAGAGCTATATTAAAAGAATAGTGATTAGAATTTAGTGAAAATCATAAAAAAATTAATAAAATATTTGATTTCACGTCAATGTTAGTAAAACCACTTCGCAAGCAGTTTCACTGCATGATTTCAGGTATTTAAAAGTATTTGATTATTTATCAGCTTCTCAAGCTGTTGTTTTTTTATATTTTTTATTAAAAGTGCATACAAAGTAATATTTTGCAGTGTGTGTACTTTCGTTTTAACTGTGTAAATTATTCTTATGTGCCTTTAAAAATGCAAATGACTGGATTTGATATAATAGTCCTTTTATTGAAAAATGAAATGACACAATTTAGCGTGTGTTTGCACAATTACGTTTTACTCAATATTAATTTTAACTTTTCATAGTTGTTACATTTTGTATGGTGACCCTAAGTCAATTTTAAGTTTAAATGTTTATCATAATCGAATAGTATTGAGAGCTAAGTCACGTTGTAACTGTAATCGAATAGAATGGTGCTTAGAAGATTTCTTTAGGTATAACTATTTATAGATCATTATGGACTCACATAGTTATGTGTACGTTTATACCTATCAAAGCAATAGGATGATTTTTCGGTTTTGTAAGTTTTACAAAACATATATTCAACTGACGACTTCGTTTACCAATTGTATGCGTATGAATAAACAAGTGACAAATGCTGTTTTGCTATGAAAAAATCTCACGCAAAATGCGGCTAGTATTAATATAATTGCAATATTATTCAAAAGCAATAATTTTATACAAAATCATTATCGTCATCGTCGTCCTTATTTATTTTATTAGAGTTGAGATTATTTATTTGTGTGTGGTAACTTATAATGTTTCTCATGTGTTTCATAGTTTACTGGCATGATGGACGATGAAATTGTGATGTTCCGATTAATATTAAAGTTTCTATCACACACGTTTTGTATTGAATGTGAATAAATTATATAGTTGGAATTTGTTTATTTTCACTATTATAATTCTTTATCCCAATTTTAACAGATTAGTGCTGAACCATTTGAGCATTGCCGATATCGATGCGCCTAAATTATTTTTGTTTGTCAAAATTTCTGTTGCGAAATTTTGCAACAAAATGCTTGATGTGGCTTGTTCATAGAATACCCCTTAGATTATAGAAAGAACGATTACCCATTGCCGTACGCGTGCGATGGAAATCGAAAAGACGCGAGGAGTTCAGTTCCACTAAAAAATTGCGAATAAAGTTACATGACACTACAAAACTTATTTGGCCAAAATTATGTTTTCAATGGTTTTTTTTATGGTGGTGTTTGACCACAGCTCATCTGATGTTAAGTGACGATGTGGTCAAAGATTGTAAACACACCTAATCTGAAATGGAACTGGCTCTCATGTGGAACACAACGTTAGGTTCTTGCTTATGATTAAAAAAAAGTAAGAAAATCCTAAACAGAACAATCACGCAGAATGGATGGCCGTTTTGCGTTCGTATTGATACGATAACTAACTATATATTTTCGTATGGTGTCGTACTGCTACGTTTGTCTTTCGTAGGACCACGAGGTATTACTTCTAAGTTCAGGTTTTAGTTAATTTAAACGTAGCACGAAATCAGTTTCAAAATGCATTTATTATAGTTTTAAAAATTTCAATGTATAGGTATACTGTAAGTAAATGTTGCGCAAGAACTATTCTTTGAATAGGCCCTGCAAATCGCTAAAGTGGTCAGCGTCTGCCTCAGCTAGATGGTCGAGAATGTCTGCGATGCCGCTGTTAGGGAATCTATCGACCCATGATGCGATCATGCCCTCGGCGGTGGCTGGGTACCGCTTCAGTTCTACAGTGTCACCTGAAACAGAAATACGTAAATGTGTACGATTCAAAGAAACGATGTTTCAATAAATTTGAATTATAAGTAATTTTGTCTCGACTTCCTTCTCCCTCTAGACATTTTATGGTACACAACCAACATTGCCACTACTATTTTTAAGTAGTTCCCAGCGATGCCACCCTATATAAAACGCGAGCACGCCAGTCGTGCTCTCCAGCACTGCAGGATGAAATTACATGGGCACGATGAAATTACGTGTTCACTGGTAAAAGTGAAATCACGAAATACGGGGTTTTAACCCGTATTTCGGCTGCAGATAGAAAATATACCCAATTTCATAAAAAATCGAGAGCACGTCTGGCGAGCTCGCGGCATCGCGATAGGAATTCGTGAGGACACGCTAGGCATGTCGGCGGCATTGAATGTGTTGACTATATCCGTATAATTAATAATTGTTAACCTCTGTTGTTATTGCGTAAAAGAGGAAAATACGCAATTATGCATTTGTAAAACTTAAGTATTAGCGGGTATGACAGCTGTCAGATCAATTTATATTTAATATAGGCATGTATCTTATGTGTTTTTTTTTATGGTGGACACTGAAGAGGCAAGGTGTTTGATCAAAGCTCACCTAATGTTAAGTGACGGTCTGGTCAAAGATGGTAAAGCATAGCAAGCCTGGAATGGAACTGGCTCTCAAGTGAGGCTGCCGGAACATCACTGAGACCATTAGACACCATGTTTAAAAACACGTCTTTCCGTTGCTATTTAAAAGAGTAATAAACACTGCTTTAGATAGATAGATATAACTCTTTATTGTGCACATCATATATAGTAAAGAGTACAGAGAACAAAAAACCTTATTAACTAGTGCCACAAGTAGTGTACAAGTACAAGTAGTAGTAGTGCCTTTATTTGGACATTTTTATAATAGGTAGGGATATAGAAATACCAGCTGTCCTAATTATTTCTATAGGTAGTTTATCCTAGTATATCCTAACAGTGGGCCAAGTAAGATGACGGTTGATGATAGATGAGATAGGGCCATACCTTTGAGGACAGTGTTGGGTTGCACGAAGATGTTGCGCGGCTGTTTGTGCAGCATGACAATGTCGCGCCAGCGCGACCACGGCTCGTCGAGTCGGCTGTATTTGTCGAACAGTTGCTCGCCCGCAGCGACGTCGCCGCGCGCCTTTATGCTCTGCAGCGTTACCAGGAAGTTGCCTGTCGAATTAACGATAGTATCAAAACAGAAAAAAATTTGAAGCACGTTTCCCTAATGCTTCATTGAGGAGAATGAGTCATTCTATTACACTCATTATACCAATCGTTTTAACAATAGCTTTGACATTTGAGCTTTTGACATCATGACTTCACTATATGCCTTTAACGGGCAAGTCTTGTGAAATAAGGCAATCGATGTGTTTTTGTCAACATTTTTGTGCCGTTATACATCATGTGGAAGTTTGAAATTAATGAATACTATAGTACATATCCTGAATTATTATGCTTGGAGAAAAAATAGTTTCAAACGCTTTTCGTTTCTTGAAATTATGAAATAGAATATGGCCAAATTATTTTTAATCCGTAATCTTGACATCAAAATAATTATAGGAAAGACGCAATTTTATAGATGCTAACTTTGATGCAGATACATTTAAGGCTTAGACCTTTTATTGTACGTTTTGTTTATTCTATTAGCAGATAAGTACGGATAGTTTGATGAAAATTTCTGATAGTGCCTGCTGAAAATCTCTTTTCTGCGTTACGTCTGTTGCTGTTTTATTTTGGTAGGCGCTACAAACCATCGAGAATCTCTGAATCTGACAATCTAACGTCACGAGTCTCGTGGTCGTGTATAGCACGTCACGAGAGGGCGCGCGGTGGCGGCGGTACCGAGCACCGCGCGCATGCTTCCCGCCCGTTTTGTATTTGACACTTGACACTGGCAAATATTCAAAACGCGATGCCAAAACAAAAAAAAAAACTTCTGTCATAATGTAACAGATAATCAATGTAAAATCCGCTTCCGGCAATAGGAATAAACATTCTGTCTCCTTCTTGCTCGTGGCTATAGTAATTTAACTCTCCTTATCTATTTTAGCGTGACGTCAATGTATTCAAATCTAACGTCAGACGTATGTACGTCTGTGTGAGTGGAAAATATCAATGTAGGTGTTCAAGCAGAAGTTCCCACGGTCGAGGACTTGGCCCTTAATGGAGTAGGTACTTAATTTATTTAGATGTGTTATTTCTGTTTAAATGATACTCGGTTTAAGTGATATAAGCAAATATATACACACACAGACAATATACATAAACACAGAGCTGACTATTACCACTTTTCCATGATGACGTGCGTAATTCAGCACTTTATGAATAAAACGATCACATTTTTTAAACAATGTGAAAAACATGTGTTTTTCGGGTATAGATATATATAAGTCGACATAATTTTTCTACGTTCTCGCCAAAACTTCCAAACGTTCACCGCAAAGATCGTTTAAAGTACAGTAGATCACATACATATGTGGCGAGTCGTTTTTTGTCTAGTAGTAAAACGCCTACCAATGGCTAGCTACCACCCTCAAGTTAAAAATCTGCCGCGAAGCATCTAACGGTGTTTTCCGGCAGCCTCACTTGACAGCCAGTTCCATTCCAGGTTAGGTGTGTTTACCATCTTCGACTACACCGCAATTAACATCAGGTGAGCTGTGGCCAACACCTAGCTTGTCAAACATAAAAAAACACCACTAAGAATTTTCGTAAACAACACTATGTTAGTTAATAACTCACCGATGATTTTCTTTCCATCGGTAGCGAGACGGTCCTTCTGCAGAGTGAGCAGTAAGTTCTTTCCAGGCTCCACTTCCGTGACCTTCAACAGTCCGTCGCCTTCCAACTCTAACAGGCGCATTAGGACGAAGCGGGCTCTCGCATGCGCCTGTTCACATATCAGAAGTTCAACTTAACATGGCCACAAGCAAAAAGATTTCGATACTGAAATATGACAGCGTTTCACGTTAACTTTAGTTTCCGCTTACTGACGCGGCGTAAACGCCAGGAGCGCAGAAACATGAACGAATCATCATATTTACAATTAGTATTGAGTACGTTTTTAATTAATAAGTTTGTTGTCGCCACTTGTATTTGCCGCCTTGCCGAACGCAAAACAATCAAAGTCTATACCGGAAACTACGTGCCAGCTGTTGATGGCTATCACCGTAACGAAAACCGAGGCGCTTTCGCTTCTCTTCGTCCGTGACGGTCCGACTGCTTGCAGTCACTTGGCTCCTAGTCGTCTTCGAGAACACACTTGCCTGAGCTTGGCTGTCTGGTGTTATTAAGTGTGAATTATACATAGGTGTAATATAGTGTCCAAATGTATGTCTGTCTATATAAACAGTGTCTTGCATCTAGCAATGAATGTATATACATTTGACCCTAACCTGTGTCGCTTTTAAGTTGTTATCAAATTAACCAAATTTAAGTCCTCATCACTGTTGTAACTGGAACGACGGTTAAGCGGAAATAAACTAAATATATTACCTTGAATATTCAATAAAGTTTGCGTTGTTTAACCTAACAAGAACCAAAGAGCGTGGGTCCAAATCTCAACAACGAAGTTGAGCTACCAGTCAAAAGAAACCATAGTAAGGTAGCATACTTTAGGGTATCCGAGTCTCACATACCTGTAACCAAGTTTTAGTTGATGGCTGATACATCTCGGTGGCTTTGGCCGCTCCGTTCCACAATAAACTCAGCCAGTTTACATAAGTCACGTTTTCAGCTTCTTTACCTTCGTAGCCAAAAATCCTGGACATCATAAAATCAATCTTATAGTTTATATTATTTGTAATCATAATGTGCAATTTAAAATAAATTTGTGATAATTTTACGTACAAAATCCAATAGCCAAAACTTATTTTAAAAAAAAAGTGGCATAAACAAAATGTTCGTTCTGTGTCTGGGTGTTCTGTATTTATTATAAGTATGTATTTAGAAAAAAAAAATGATTTAAGTATTCTTTTTTTTTTTTTATGAAAAAAGTAATGAGACGAACGAGACGCTCTCCTGATGGTAAGAGATAACGCCTGTCCATGACTATCGCAGCGATACACAGAACTTTAAACAACAAAACAAAGTCCAGGGCAGGCACTGCTTCATTCTATCAGCTATCTGACTTCCATAGTACAAGCTTTGCTTGGTTTGGGGTCAGACGGCGCTGTGTGTAATGTCCTACGATATTTATTTGTTTTTCTCAAATTCCCCAATTAATTATTTATCTAGGCAAATTTCCCAAATTAAGTTTCTTCAATTTATTTCTTTATGTATAAAAATATATTTAGCCAAATAAGTTTTGCCGAGCAAGTGATGTGATTATTAACGAAAACGAATCATGCAGTCATACATTTCTCTTACTTCTTGTATTTTTCTTAATAGTGATGTACTCACTTTAAAATCTCAGGTACCAATGAAAGATACAATCCCACAGCTTCCGCGCGGCACTCTTCGAATGCCGAGCCAAGTGTCGTGAATTTACTGTCGTAAGTCTCGCCTTCCGTGTACCACGACTCGATCGGATTGCCTGGAAAATGGACCAAATTGGAAGAATTAGCGAGATATTTTCTAATCTCAAAGAAACACATACATTTATGGCGACTGACTAGTAGGTTGAAGGGATAGACTGATGCCATTTAATTCAAATTATTCCATAAAATGTACCATTACAAAGTAATAATTTTAATCAATCTTACCTTAGTAACAACCAATTCTATAAACAAGTAAAATTAGTTTGTATTTTCATTGCCAGCTATACTAGGTAACCACAATTACGTTACAGCTGATTACTTGACTTATTGCATTTGGATTGTGATTTTCCTGATATTATGAGTGCATATATTTTCAAACCAGACAGTGTTCAATATATATAATAGATATTAGTACATATAATATTGTATTGACATAATTATGTTATGATTTTGATACTTTTAAATATGAATAGAAAAATTACATGTAACTTTGGTGTTTTCAATAAAAGATTTGTATTTGTAATAAAATACAACTAACTATTATCTATTTTTGTAGCGATGATAGCTCAGTGGTTAGCGCGGTCGGTTCGCATGCTGAAGGGCGTGGGTTCAAACCCCAACAACAAGCTTGAGCTGCCGGTGAAAGAAAACATCGTGAGGAAACCATAGCATGGTGGTAGGGTACTTTCTAGTACTCGGCTGGCTAGCTACCCTAAACTTAAAAATCTGCCGCCAAGCATCTAACGGTTTGTTTCGGCGGCCTCACTTGAGAGCCAGTTCCATTCCAGGCTAGGTGTGCTTTACCATCTTCGACCACACCGTCACTTAACATCAGGTGAGCTGTGGTCAAACACCTAGCCTGTCAAGCAAAAAAAAAATCTTCTAATGACTTACCGGTAAGAGGGTCTTTGACTGTATCCTTATCAAAGTTGAAGGTTCCATCAGCATTTTGACGTAAGAGTTTGCCGCTTCCGTGTCCAAGCAATTCATGCAGACCAACTTGCACCTGTAGCAAATTCACATCGTAAGAGTTTAGATCGACTTGAAAGTTACGTAGACTTACATTAATGATGGTCATGGACTTTCGCTATAGAGCCGAGCCTACATAATTATCTGAGGATATCAAACTCTTCAAATGGTCCTAATTGCCTCACATGAGAGCCAGTTCTATTCCAGGCTAGGTGTGCTTTACCTTCGACCACACCGTCCCTTAACATCAGATGAGCTGTGGTCAAACACCTAGCTAGTCAATCATAATAATTTACTAATTTACAATTTAAAAAACCATCTCCATGACCTTCAGGCCAACTAAACGCACTGCTCCAATGAAAAAGCGAGATTTCGAATTAAACGAAAATATCATCGATGTATACAACTTTTAGATTTTTTGAAAAATCGCTCGATCGATTTCTTTAAAATTTATATGGAACCACCCCTCTGAAGTATGATCTCCCAAGTAAAAAAAGAATCATCAAAATCAATTCACAATTGGCGGAATACACTATATATAGGCACAATCGCTTAAAAATAAAAAATAATAATGTTTGGTGTTCCATCTGCTCTGGACTTGTACACCCAAGGGAGTTTGTACAACCCCCAGCAACGAGCTGTCGGCGAAGGAAAACATCGTGATGGAACCATAACATTGTGGTAGGGTACTTTCTTGTACTCGACTGGCTAGCTAACTAATTAACGATGGAAATACAACGTATATTGTACGCACACGTTAGAAAACGATTTCAAATACGTCACGCCATATCTCGGAGAAGCCGTTTTATATAATTGTGTAGGTGCCAATGTTTTACAGATTGGGTTTCAAAGTCTGATCAACCTCAGAATCTTGGGTTTCAAAGTCTGATCAACCTCAGAATCAATCTAGATGAAGGTGTGTGACGAGCTGAACTATCAAGAAAGGTCCCACAACTGTACTCACCTCAAAGGAAGCCACCCTATATTTCTCCAACAGTTGTTTGTCATCATCTGATAGGAATGGTATGACAGATTCCTTGTACGCAGCCGGAATCACATTACCCAGGGAAACGTTTTTGAAACCTTCATTTTGGCGAATTTCATCATCTGGGAACAAAATAATCTTCAGTAACATTTACAATTAAGGTGATCTACACTCTGTTTATTTTTTTATAAAAATAAAAGGAGGAAAAAAGGTTTTGGATGAGTGCGACCACAAACACTGCGACACGAGATTTGTATATAGATAGTAATAACATATTGAGTATTGAAGGCTTACAGTTAGGAATGTTAATGCCAGCTGGTATCCCACTGCCTGAGAAAGTGAGCACGTCCAGGCTGGTGAAGTCAGGCCGGAGGAAGGAGTCCTTCTCCAGGTCTTTTCCCCAGGGCAGCAGTTTGATGAATCTGTAGAAATAGGGACTGTACTCATGTCGTATATAGGTAATATACTAAGTGATGTCTACTTCCTGATATTGAATTAATTATTCCTAATTCTTCAATTCATCATGTAATATGTCTATGATTGAGTTGCCAACCATCCTGTTTTCCCACGAGTGTCCTGGGATGTCTTGGATAGTTTTTAAGCCTGAGTTTTCAAAGCGCCCTTAAAAAATACATGACCTTATATGGTCATGTATTTTAAAATTCGCGCGCCACTTTGTAACCCTATTACTGCGTCCTGTTTTTAAATTGAATTGTTCTGGTTTTTCCAACTTCAAATACTAGTTTTTTAAATTTTGGGTTGGCAACCCTTGTCTATGAGCATGAATGGAAAGTTGAAAGCTATCCTACCGCTTACCGTGCATCCAGCGCTGGATGACACCAACCAGGCATTTTCATGCCTTAAACATTTCTTTGTCTATCGTGGATACTTATACACTCCTAGCCAAATTCTAACAAGATGTGTTCAGTCTAAATAAGTAAAAAACTGAAAAAAAAAACACTTTCGCATTTGTGGTGTAGTATCCTAATTTTTTAATAATGGTTTGCTATTTAAATTATGATTACTACACATTTTATTTTGAAAATAATAATTACATAACGGAAATAAAGAATACCTTAAATTATACTATTTACAAAATGTATACAAAAAACTTAAACAACTAAAAACCCGTCAGAGGAGGGATATGTGGCCAGAATGCTGGCAACATTGCCACGCTGGATGGCAATGCTTAGCGTTTGACCAAAGTAGATACCGGCATTCTGGTCACCTGAAACCTCCTCTAGACGTTTGGCCAGGTCCCGATACAGTTCGAGAGCGGCCGGCCCCCACGGACCTAAAGTTTCAACCCCAAACGGCACAAAAAGATACATTCTATCCAAATAACTATATTTGTGCCGTTTGAGGTTTTCAGCTTTAGATGCGGCAGCACCAGCTTGTCCCGAAGTCACAGGAAGATGAGACGGCGCCAAGGTGTCGACACAAGTGGCGTCCCACACAAGAGGCCGTCCCATCTTCCAAGGGATAAGGGTCATCCCGTCGGGTCTCTTGCCGTCGTCACGCATCAGTCCGTTTGGTTCTAAAACTGATGGGACGCCGGCACTGACAAAAGCCCGACGGATGACGTCGTTTAAGCTGGCGTGCCGCGATATACGCCCAGCACTCCTACTGCATGAAAGCGCGTGGTGGCCGAGGCGATCCGCTATTTCCCTGCACGAACAGCGATGAGGGACCTGGCATACTGCTCCTAATCTTAAAGACGGCCACCCGGAAAGTGTTGTCATCTAATAGGTTACCAACGTTTTTTGAAGGAAGTGCATGTAACCAAAGCCCTGACTCCCAACGGGAGACTGCAAGTAGGCGAGCACGCTCCGAAGAAGAAGTCGCAGAGTCAACTAAATCTTGACTTTCTAACTAACAAAGCGGCTCGTCCCACTGCCTTTGAGAATTCGGAGCTTTGGGTACGGACTGGCTTGGACAAGCAGCTTTCCAGCTTTCTAAAGCCTCAGCCAGACAGCTTATATTAAAATTGTGAATTGACGGATTAAGAATAGATTTTACCAAATTTTGAGTACTGAAAACCGAGGACAGGAAAGCTGGTAAAGATACACTGGAAATTTTACGTACACCGAGACCTCCAAACCTCACAGGTAGAGAAGCCTGGCGCCAAGTGCGATCGTCAAAAACTGTATTAAAAATGGTGGTGAGTGTATTTCTCTGAATGTTGTCAAGCTGTTGTATAGCTAAAGGATTATTCCAAAGCTGACAACATCGGAGAGAATACATAAATTTTGGCACAAAAAGGCAATATCTAATAATAAAATAAGCCATATGTATGTTTATTTTTTGAAGGCGATCTGAAACTGTATTAAAATTTTGAATTTTCTCGTCAACGAAATCTTGAATTGATTCATCCAAGATCGGGGACCCTAAAAGACGGAGTGAACGATTGTCTAAAAGTTTAATACCGGGGGAAATTTGTTCAAAAAGGTTAGTTATTTCAATTTTTGGAGTTGTGGTACAATTTGGGATAAAAAGTTCGCATTTGGAAAAATTCAGAGAAAGGCCTATGGATTGAAACTCTGCTGTTAAATTTTTCAAATCATTCACAACAGTGAACATTCATGATTACTTAAAATACTAGTATTTTAAGTAATCATAATTTAAATAGCAGTTGCAACCACTTTACAAACCATTATTAAAAAATTAGGATACTACACCACAAATGCGAAAGTGTTTTTTTTGCATTAGTTAATGCAAACATGAAAAAAACATGGTGGTTCAACAGCAAACACAGCATGCTAATGAAATCAACATTAAGCATAGAAAAAGTATTTTTACACATTTAGTATTGCATAGAAAATGGATAAAGACTCATCATATTAATATGATGTACAAATGTGATATTATTGTACAGACCTTTCCGCGCCTTCAACGAGGTTGCCGAACTTTTTAGACATCTCCTTGTTGACCATCGCGACGAATCCTTCGAACTCACCGCGCTGACCGCTTGGGTCACGGTAAGTCTCGATGAAGCCTTGGTACCTGAAAACGAGTTTTTGGCTGAGGAATCCTAATCCTGAGGAATATGAACCATGATAACCATCTAATCTCAAAGTAATGAGTGCCATAACAGCGATGCCCTGGACTTTGTTTGGTTACTCAAAGTTCTGTGTATTGCTGCAATAATCATGGACAGGCGTTATCTTTTACCATCAGGAGAGCGTCTCGTTCGTCTCATTACTTATAACATTTAATGCTTTCTAATTTATGATAGTATAATGCTTCATTTATATCGGTCGTGTGACTTGTTTTTAAAGCCTTACATTACATGAAGAGATAAAACTGTTAATATAATAATAGGTAATCAAAATACTTACGTCTCAATAATTGGTCCCTTATCTTTAATCCAATATCTGCTTCCTTCTTTATGTTCTTCCAGATCGCCTTCATTAAAACTGTTAATATAGTGCTTGATCATGTTCTTTTCGTTATCATTAGCAGCATATTCTTGCGCCTTCCTGAGGTTGTCCACAACAATTTTTAAGAGTGGGTAGTAATCACCCCGGGTCACTTGGAAGTAGGCGTTTTTATACATTTCTTTTTCCATTGTTATGATGCGAGGTTGGTTCTTATGAGGTCCTTTTTGCACACTTGCTAAGCGGATTGTATAGAGTGGTACTGAAATATTTGTGAAAAATTAGTATCCAACCATTAAAGTAACCAATCAAATGCACCAAGTGTTCTATATTGTAAAAAAGCAATAAAATCTAAACCTACAATCATTATATTAAATTCTGGTATTCACAATACAGAGTTTTGACCTATATATTACTAAAGATTGACATATTAGTTCAAGTTATAACAAAAGTAACTTACTACCACCCTCCTCAATAGTTTTAAATGTTCGACAAATGTATGCTTCCATGCGCTTTGATTTCATCCATTCATTCACTAAATTTGAGTCTTCTTCGGTGCAGTTACTTGAAAAATATGTTGTAATCCCCTAAAAGTAAGAAAATAACAATATTTACAAATTTGGGATTTGTTTTTGGTCAAGAACAGAAACAACTATCAACTTCAGTTGAGCATGCCAATTTTGTGTAGGTGATTTCTGATTCTGACTTTAATTTCTGTTTTTTGTTATGCAGATTTGTTCCATGGTTGCTCTGCCTTAAAAAGGTTGTGAAAAGAGTTGCATCAAATGTATAAAAGAAAGTTCACTACCATGTCGGTGTAAAGAAGACTTAGACAAAAAAATTTAAAAAAGATTAACCATTGGATTCATACACAAATTCTAAAATTAATTCTATGATCTGTCTCACATAACATATAATTTACTTATACTATTATAACTTGCCTTATCAGCCAGTCCGAGACTGGTCAATCTCGGAGAAAGACTAAATATTGCAGCTTGTGTATCTAGCCACAGATGAACCATTGTTCGTGCATTGTTTTCATAGGCTTTAGATGCGGATAAAACTTTTCCAAATGAAGTCTTGCATAGATTTGGTACGAATTTTGTGTCGCCAAAACCTTTGTAGTTTCCGCTATTGGCAAAGATACCACCTGCGTACACTAGGAATGCCTGAAAACCACAAAAGTGATAAAAACACAACATTTGGAAACTATGAGAATAGTAAAAGATAGTGATCATGTGATAGGATGTGGTAAATTATAGTGTGAATAAATTCTTTATCTATGACAATAGTTTATCAGGAACCATGAGGTCCCTACTAATGCATAACTTTATAAAATACAGTTTATATCATAGCCAAAATAATACAGCTATAATGAATTCACTGAATTTAATTATTATTACATATTAATACTTACTAAAAATTAAACAATTAACATTTTTTTATTCAAATTTAAATTAAATAAAAATGGAAACAGGACATAAATTAAATAAGACATTTCACATATTTTTTTTAACAATTAATAAATAAACATCGTAGGACTATACACACAGCGCCATCTGGCCCCAAACTAGCAGAGCTTGTGTGATGGAAGTCAGATAACTGATTGCTAATACATATATATTTTTTTTGTAAATACACACTTATAATAAACACAGAACAAACATTTGTTTATTCACAAAATGTTTGACCTGAGTGGGAATTGAACCCACACCAATACTACCAATGAGCCAACAGGGCTGTCAGTCAATTACTGTCAATTACTGAACTCAAACTGTTTAGAAAACATATTTTATATCATAATCATATCACCTTAGATCCCTGCTCAGAATACACTTCTTCCAATGCATATTGTTTATGTCATACATAAATTTGTTTGGTGAATCTCAACAGCCTCATTGGGAAACAGTTTGTCTCCCAATCTGGAGGTCTAGGACTTGAATGCTCTGTTGGTCACCTTCGTCTTTTCTAAGTAATGCGCACCAGAGAACTTCAAACTATCAAGGAAAACATTGTGAGGAAACTTACATGCCCCTCTCCAAATTAAAAAGGCAGTCCTCATTTAGGATTTAGGCAGTTTATGATCTGGTTTTTGGTAAAAAAAAGGTTTAATCCTGTAGCTCACAAGGGTTATATATTCAAAATTATCTGTACGACTATACTATTACACTAGAAAAAAACCAGAGAAGTGGAAAGCCCTAATGAAAATATAAAAATAACAGTAATGTAAATATGTATTTTAGCTAAATGAGTAATGTGCAATAAATGCTGTTGTACATCCTAAGATTACATGGAAGATTTTAGTAATAAGTTGTTACACTATTTTGTTTATTAGTTTCTATTTCATAAGTAATATCTAAGTTATAGTGTAAATAAATACTATTTTATCTAAAACTACAAATACAAATTTGTTTATCAGTACCTCTCTAATATAACCCAATCATGATGGTCAACATACATTCTTACTACATAAATTATAAGACACACCTGAAATTCATCTTCAGTAACTCCAGCAGCAAAAGCATACTTCTTAAGACTGTACAGTGTCTGCCCACTGAAAATTCGAAACAGGAGGGAGAATATCTTTGGAGACTCTGGACTTGTTTGCAGCAGCACAATGAGACCTCCATTCCAAGCAGCCTAGGGAGAAGAATAATGAGCTGCTTACTATAAAGTGATCAAGACCTGGGAGTTACAATCTGCTAGTATGGAGTAGCTACTTGCACTGTCAGTAATATGACACATACATGTATTAATTGGTATAAGGTGGTCCTACCCAATCTATAGAATACTATAGTTCTCAGAATACAGCCCAGTAGAGAGTAGTGGACTCACCTGGCTAAGATAATGGGCATAAAGCTTCTCCCGTTTGGTCAAGTTGTTAAAAGCAGTTGTGCTGTCCAGCTCCACAAACCGCTGATTGTTTGGCAGTAAGAAGTTTGATTTGTCAACAGCCATGGCTAAAAAATTAAAATAATGTGAACTCTTATCTCAATGACTTAGAAAACGAGCTACGGAACATAATTACTGACCCTTAGTAAATTTTGACAGCTGTGCACTTTTCGGTATTCCAGACGAGAGTCTACAGCAGTATTTAATAATAAGTGAATCAGCAACATTAAGGCGCCGGCATTTTATAGCAGTGGTAGTCAGTGTTCGCAACATTGGAACTAGGAATACGAAGACAAAGAAATGTATGTGGGGCTATAATATAGTTATACTTACTGTTAATACTATTATTAACTTTTACGAAATTTGTAGTTTTTATTAATAAAACAGATCCCAAAATCTCAAGAAAACCCAGAATCCGTACATACAAGTAATTTAATTTTTGATTAGTAATGACTACTAACTAATGACAAGAATTGATTTTTTTTTTCTTTTTTTATTTATTAATTTGCCCCTTCGGGCAAGCTAAAGCTATAAAGCCATACTGCCTGTCTTAAGTGTTATTTCTGCTGTCTCTTAGCTATAGTTATCGTCAAAGTCCAGTCTTAGTCAAGTCCAGTCCGTGTCAGTTAAGTCCAGCCATGTTTAGTAAAGTAGTGGCGACTTTACTATAAAGCTTCGATAGAGTTTTGGAAGCAACACAAAAAGTCATGTTTAACCACATTATATCATTTTCCCACACTCGCGCTTGTGATTCGGCACATTATGAATAAAACATCACCATTTTTATGCATAAACACTCGACAAAACACTAGTTTTGGAAAAAAATGCAACGGAACGACACGACTCTTTCCGCGTTCCCGCCAAAACTCCTGACAATGGCAACGGACTGACACAACTGTTTTTTTTTAAATAATTTGCCCCATCGGGCAGGCAATAGCTGTGAAGCCATACTGCCTTGACACTACTGAACATATTACGTTACAACTGTTTTATTATTTTTTGTTGTGTTTAACTTTCTTTTTTTTTTTTTTTTAATGACTAATGCTGTTGGCCGCAGATGGCCTCTACAGCGTCACCGGACTGTGTGTTGTGTTTAACGTCGCATTTTGTGTATTTATCAGTCTCAAATAATTTGAATTTTTTGAGCATTTGATGAAAAATTAATTTAAATAAGTCGTATTAATCACTATTCTATCTAACTTTCCCAAGGTCTCAAACGTTATAAATAAAACTATTATTTTATACTAACCACAAGTTTTGTAAAATAAATTTATCACAGCAACACGACTTTCCCTTGTTCCCGCTAAAAGTTCTAACAAGCAAGTTAACGATGTGATATGGCAAAATATAAAATAACTTCATTTTTTATTTGAGGCTTCAGGTTTTTATACACACGGTTAAGCGTGCAGTAAATAAGCCCGTCATGGGGTGGCAGCCTCTATAACGGTGGCATCAAGTTATAAGGCTATAACCACAGCTCAGCATATTAAAACTACTGCAGTTTTTGGTGACTGACGCGTTAACAAACAATAAACCTTACGAGATAATAATGACCTGCAGTATAAGCTAAACTCGAGGCCATCAGCACGGCCACAAGCCGGATCATAGTGAGGCAGGCTAAAATCTAAATTAACTCTCTAAATGGCTAAATAAACATCGTGCAAATTGCAAAAATAATATTTTAGAAGTTTGTTCTGTCATTGTGACATTTGTCATGGTGGCATTACTTAAATGAGTAAAAAAGTTTTTTTTAAAAAGAAAATGAAGTAAACATCAAACATGGATGATTTCCGATTGTTCTCATCCGTATTTTAGGTCAAATAAATTCGATTAAGATGCTTGTGTTTTGATAAACGTAGGGTGGCGATAATTAGTGAAAATGTCGTCGGAAAGGTAATACGACAGCTTAAGAGATTTTTAATACAATGTTTACAAATTGCTTCCGATATCGGTGGTCGAAAGTTGCAAAATCAATAAAGTACGCGGAAATCGCTAATGTCACGCCCTGAATTCGTAGTGAGCTTGTTGGTGTGCGACAAAAAAGCCGGGACGAGGTTGAGACGTGTATAATGTTTTATTCTAGGGTGGAATGGGTGGAGATAATCGAGCCGAAGACAAAGGAGCATATGTATGCTAACCTCACCACTGGCGAGTGCGTTTGGGACCCTCCCGAGGTATTGTCAGCACTAGAAAAACGTCTATCTATGCCGTGAAGGAAGTCTTCAACTTCCTGTGGGGCAACTTGATGCTAATATTATTCTTGCACTGCTAATTTTTTAGATTATTCTCACAAAGTTTTAGTAATTTTACACGAAATAATGAATGAAAATTCTAAATCAATGCTTTGATCAGCTGGTTACCACATTATATAGATAGTAGTGGTTAGTTTGCATACACCGAAAAAGTTAGTTACAGCTTTAGTTTTTACTAAAATCTAGTATTGTTAATAATTGAAAAAAAAATTGAGGAGCAGATTCTAGACAAATTTCAGACACTATTAGTACTCCGGAATTTATTGGAATGTGCAGAGCTTGCTCTGATTGAAATAGCAACTAGTACGAGAGACATTTACCTAATGTGAAATTGAATACAATATCCTCTGGCACATACTAAAATAAAAATGTGATTTTATTAATTATCAAGAAATTAATATGACAAATGAGTACTCAAGACTGAGAAATACTTGAATTTGTTGAAGTTTTGATTTAATCTAATAACACTAAGAAACAACAATTTAAATTCTTTATTCTATTATAGGTACAATTATTATTATAAATAACATACATATGAATTTCAAGGTATAAATAAAAAAGTAACTAAGACATTTAAATTCTTAGGTATGATTATAACAAGGTTTCTAACATGATTGGGATAACTCAATCTAAATTCTATGTACAAAATTGCAGTAAAGCTATATTAAGTTATAAATACATAATCTCAATTTCTAATAAAGACCTTTCATGACTTATGAAAATTATTATAATGACTACATAGCTATACATATGGTGCATGCAAGAGAATTAAACTAGAGCTTGTGATGTGGCATTACAAAGGCACAGATGAAAATAGGATTGCAACAAGTGACAGTGTTAAAATTGGCTTAACTTAATTTTTTGCTTAACATCAGGTGGGATGGCGGTCAAATGCAAGCCTATCTATTATAAGAAAAAAAAGGGTCATCCTTATCCATGTCACCAGAACAGTCCAACTGCTATTAACCATCACCATCATTCAAACTTTTATATTACCTACTGTAGCCTCACCCCCTTATTTCTAGTTTTCAAACACATTGTTAGGGGGAAATCAGTGCAGGACTTATGACCCATATTCCAATAAATAATATGAATACCTACATGTATCAATATCAGTAATACATCATGTATACTCAAATTATCAAGTTACTCATAGTTATAAATATCTATTGCAGGGAGTTAAAGTTAAGCGTACTGATTCATCACAATGGTGGGAACTATTTGATATCAACACTCACAGATTCTACTATTACAATGCTTCAACTCAGGTTGGTACTTATTGTATTGTTTGTTTTTCCATTTCAATGGTAATGAGTTGTATGTAACATAATGTAAAATTTAAATCTCAAGTACATCACTAGTATAAAATGAATTTAAATAAATTTGCATGCCCTTTTATGCATAGTTCTTTTAAACCATGCAACAGATTTTGATATGGTTTTCTACTATCATTTAGAGAATTTATTCTAAAAGATTTATACATGCCCGTGTAATGCTGGGGGTACTTAGCATTATTATACTATTTAACACGCTATTGATTAATTTATTTTTATTTAAAAGTTATGAGACGAACAAGACATATCTGATGGTAAGAGATAATGCCTGCCCATGACCATTGCAGCGATATACAGAACTTAGAGTAGTAAAACAAAGTCCAAATTCATATTAGCTAGTGACACAGGAGAATGGCTGTAGGGAAGCAGGTAAAGAAAACTGGAAGTAATTGGCTACATATGAGAGCTAGTAAAAGCTTTATACAATATTCCATCAAACTAATCCTGTATAGATTCTCAGATTCATTTTTGCCATTAAACTTTATTCTCCAGGCATGCAAGTTTCTTATATTTTTTTAATTCTAAGTGTAAAGTAGTATCTGGTTAACAAGTTTGCAAATATTGTATGTGAATCTAAGGAATAGTCTAGCAAGTCTGTATGGATTCCAGACTTAATGTCTCTATTTCATATCAAATATGTACTTAAAAGCTGAGACATATTAGAGGTTGTAATTCAATCCCGATAGACATTGAGTTTATTCATTTAAGCTGCAACTGACACAAAGCAGAGTACAGACTCAGGCTTTTTTTTCTTTTCAATATTATTTCAGTAATCATAGTGATGTGTTTACAGACCACTGTGTGGCATCGGCCCACTGATTGTGACATCATACCACTCGCCAAACTGCAGACTTTGAAACAGAATACGGACCCACAGAAGAGAAGAGAAACATCTACACAGACCAATCAGGCTGCTCCACAGGTAAATTTTGTATTGTTTTTTACTTATATAGTTTGAATACTACCCAAAATTAACTTTTTTGTAAGGTTTTTATTAGCAGTGTTTTAAAAACAAATGGTTAAATTTAATTAATATGGATCCTCTAAGAAGTTAGCTTCCCTGCCAAATTATTCCTTAATATATTGCCAAAAGTTAACTACCAAAACTGTTTTCCAAGTTTGTATAATTTTTTTGTTGCTATATTATGTAAGTGCAAGATTCTGCTACTAAATATCGCCTAAGCCTTAAATATAGATCATTTTTAGCACCTTGACATCAAATAAACGGTGATCTTTATAAAAGTCTCTTTTTTAGGTGCCACCAATCATAGATCCAGTGAGCAGCAATGGTAACAGCACAGCAGCCAGTGTTAGCAAACTGTCTCCGGGCAATGCCAAGAATTTACCTCTCACCCAGACCAGCCCTGTGCGGACTAGGAGATCTCATTACCATCATAGGTGAGATTATGCTTATTACAGTTTCAGAGCGTTTTTAAGCGTCAAACTTACAGTCTTTAGTGTGTGAGCCCACGAGAATCCGCATATTTTTCATACATAACATTGCACTTAATTCATGTGCACCAATCGGCACAGTTACCACGCACTTCCGCGTCTTTTTCTATGTTGATAAAAATATGTGCATTATTAATAATTAGAAAAAGAGAACAGGTTACAGGTTATACACAGGTTTGGACTGTAACTGTATTTCACTTCCACTCGTCAGGATCAGTGCATCAGTGGGGACACACAGTCTTTGACTAGTTCGGGAGCCTATAGTAAATGTATCTGTACACTATGTTTTATGTCGAATAATAAAAAAAAAACTTGTAATTCCATTATAATTGAGCACAAAGTTTATTTAGCGTCCGTAATATTATTGCGATTTAAAATATAATATTTACAATAATTTTATCTCCAAGAATAAAAAAATATCAATAATTATGTCACATTGTCATAAAATAGATTATGTAGGTAGGTCATAAAATAGATTATGTAGGTAGATCAATGTAATACAATATATTACACCTACCTAGCTCAGTCATGCAACCAGCTCACAAAATACCACACGTATTCCGACATGATCTTCCAGATTTCGATACCTATAGACGTTTATCTATAAAAGTTCTTTCAGGGGCATGTAAGTAAAACCACCTCCAAGACATCAAGTTCAGTTTGGAGAAAGTCGCAAAGTTCCATAAAGTTTGCCGTCATTAATTTGCGCGAGATCGTATTATAAGTCTCAAAGGAACGACAACTTTCTTTTATCTCTTCCTTATTCTGTTAAAAGAATACTTCTTGTCTTTATCAGGTTTCCTGTCAAGTTTGAGTGGTAGGGACACCGAAATATTAGTAGTCGTAATTTAAAAAAATAAGGTACATCATTATCATACGTATATTGGCGGACGCCTCGCGGTTTCACCCGCGTAGTTCCCGTTCCCGTGGGAATACAGGGATAAAAGGTAGCCTATGTCATCCGGGGATAATGTAGCTTCCTAACGGTGATAGAATTTTTGTAATCGGTCCAGTAGTTTCGGAGCCTATTCAATACAAACAAACAATGAAATCTTTCCTCTTTATAATAGTATAGACTAACACATTTTTACTTACGACTATATTGTCCAGAGGTTGTTAACTAATCCAATAAAATGCAAATAAACGCATGTGCACGAATACTCGAATTGTGTTTTTGTAGACAAAAATAATTAGTAATTAATACATAAAAGAGAAAGTACTATTCTCTCCGGGCGCCATAGCAATTTAGTTATCTGACAATAAAAAAAATGGTTCCACTCAGGCGATTGCCGAGAAATAAATCTGTCACTTTTCTTTTCGCGACTACAATGATGAACTGCTTTGACAAGGAAGTCGTTTTCTAGCATCGTCACGCAAGACACGGCAATACAAGTATTCTATGCAAATTGATTGTATAAAACCCTGGAAACCCACCAAAAATCTACCGACTAAATCTTTACTATCATAATTAAAATGCGATAGCGATACACAATGCAGTTATAAATCCTTACAGGGATATCACGACGCGTCTACAGTAATTGTCTAGCCAAATTAGTATACATGATTCATGAATACATTCTTAATTGCAAATGTTGACTTAAACAGCATAATTGATGGCAAAGACCACACAACGGGAACTCACGGAAAGAAAGCTGTTTCAGTATTTAATTTTCCGGCATGTTGCATAGACTCGAGTCCAATCGTTTTCCCGGGTATTTTTTTTAGTTTTGGCGTCGCGTTTTAGCATTTGCCAGTGTCAAGTATTTATATATTTTCAAGTTTCTAAAATTAAACAAGCGTCCTCGTAGCTAGTTATAGTCAAAGTCCAGTCTTAGTCAAGTCCAGTCTGTGTCAGTCAAGTCCAGTCATGCTTTAGTAAAGTAGTGGCGACTTTACTATAAAGCTTCGATGGAGTTTTGGAAACAACACGAAAAGTCATGTTTCACCCCATTATATCATTTTCCCACACTCGCGCTTGTAATTCGGCACTTTATGAATAAAACACCACCATTTTTATGCATAAACACTCGACAAAACACTAGTTTTGGAAAAAATACAACGGAGCAACACGACTCTTCCCGCGTTCCCGCCAAAACTCAAAAAGATTCCGGGTATTTATCCAATGCGTAAGTCTGACGGCCACAATATCGATACTTTTATCTTGTTCTCGCATAATAAAAAGAGTGAATATAATTTTTATTACCGCTCGTACGCCAAGTCTACTGTACAAAGACAAATACAAAATATCTTTATTTCTTACTTGTTGTAATTTTCATGGGTTTGACCTCGCCTGTGAATTATTAGGAGACAGGGGCGTAGCTACCGCCATATCAGCTGTATCAATGATACGGGCCCGCGGGCTACAGAGGCCCCTAACGTGTGTAAGCAAAAACTCGTAAAATGTTATTCACAATGTCACTTAATCTCGTGCTTCCCGGGGATTTTTTTTTTTTTAATGTAAAAAGTACTGATACGAACTAGACGCGCTCCTGATGGTAAGAGGTAACGCCTGTCCACGACCATCGCAGCGACACACAGAACCTTGAGCGACAAAACAAAGTCCAGGGCATCGCTGCTTTGGCGCTCATTACTTTGAGACTTGACTCGATGGTTAGTCTCAACAGCCCAGTAAAATCGCTAGCTGCAGTACCCTTCAAACCGGAACACAGTAATGTTTACACACTACTGCTTAGCGGCAGAATAACTGGTACTGCGGTGGTACCTACCTAGACGACCTCCTGCTAAGGAGATCTACCACCAAGTAGGAAATAAACATAGAAAAAAACTGTCATACGAACTGTCCATATAATCAATAAACATTTATTTTAATTTAATTCAAGCATTTTTGTTTTTGTGAGAAATATTTAACCTTCATTTGGACCCCCCCAACTAATTTTGATACAGGGTTTCTCCAAGGCACGCTACGCCACTGTTAGGAGACACTGCTTCTTTAAATATTACACTTAAAAAAGAAGTTTTAAATACATAATATTAACATATTCTTAAATTCAAGGAATATGTCCCAAATTGCGTGGCGTGTATGATGCCAGTTACTTGTGTATATTAAATTTACGAATAATGACTTCGGCATAGTTGTCTGACCTTAAAAATAATTATGTTTTCTCGTATCATTGACCGTTAGAAATCTCGCGTGACTCAACATGTTCAAAGAGGTGTTAAATTCTGACGCGTGATTGAATCTGAAAACGTATGTTTTTTTAAGCAGTAATTTTTTTTGGGCTCAGACTGCAAGTCTACGATGGTTCTATCGTGAACTATGATATAATTAGGCAACTAGGTAAATTAATCGTTGGGCTGGAATGATTTCTGCCCTCCAGGAAAGACTCCGCTAGTTCAAAAAATAATCATTACAGCCCCTTTAGAGGATTACATAAAATGTCCTAAATCCCGCTTATTGATTTACAACTCAAGTGCAAAATCGTTCCGGACACATTCTCATCAGTACATCGAAATCTTTGAGCATATTTTCACAATTGGGTGACATTTTATTTTCTATCATGAATTCGAAAACAAAGCATAGTATTCCAAGAAATGTGTTCGAAACGTAAGTAATCTGTTCGTGGTAACAACTAGTTTTAGTCTGGACCGGATCAACAAACCTTGATTTTTGTACCTGATTTTATTTATTTTAGAACGTTCATCTAAGTACTCTTTCCAACTATCATAAAATAAAAAAAATATTGTAGGACATTACGTACAGAACCATCTGACCCCAAACTAAGCAGAACTTGTGTGATGGAAGTCAGATAGTTGATAGTATACTTAAATCATTTGGAAATAATATGTACTACATACCAAATACTCCGACAGAACAAACATTTATTTATACCACAAAATGTTTGTCTTATTTAGTTTTGTTTAGGGGCAAACCCACGTCCCCAGCTCTTTTTTGAATGTAAAATTAATGAGACGAACGGGACGCTCTCCTGATGGCCAGCCAACGCCTGTCCATTGCAGCGATACACAGAACTTTGAGCAACAAAACAATGTCTTAAAGCAGATTACCAACAGGTAACAACAAATGAGCCAACAGGGCTGTCATAGCAGAGCTTTTTGTGTTTAAACAGTTATTTTATCATACAGACTTTTATTTGGTATTTCAGCAGGCTTGTCACGGAAACAAATGCCATTACTACCACACCCTTATAATGTTTCATTACATCACTCGCTAGGCGACCTTTAAAACATTTTTTAAAATAATAACAACTGTTTCCTTTAGGTTCTTTTTTAAAATGTAAAATGTTTGCTTTTGAAACATTAGAAGGACTGCGTATTCGATTCTCGCAACGTATAAAATATTGACTAAAGATGTTAACTGTCCTTGTCTAAAACAGATTGTATTTAAAGTGTGGCTTGATTGGCAACGCTATTGACCCCAGTCATAGATAATACCAGTAGACAAGTGGATGTCTAGTTGCCCTCAGTTGGATAACTAGGTCGGATGTCCGTTCAGTGTGCCTAAAATGCATGTCGGATGTATACCTATCTGTTGAAATGCTGCATTGTAAATAAAACTTTGTTTAAATTAACACAGTACCTACGTACTTATTTACGACAAAGAGTAGTATTTTTAAACTATACATTATATGTATATTTTTTCATACCGTAAATTTATGTAGTAAAAGTTTTTATTAAGATTCTATGATATCGCGTTTTTGTATGAAGACAAAATTAAATTATTCTATCCAACACAGATTAAGTGAAATTCAAACTTTAACCAATTCATGACCCGTCTGTTCTTAGTCAGTAACGTGTTTTAGATTCTTGGTTGTCTGGAAGAGATCGCTTTTATCATAATAAGGTTCTTTTGTTTTCTGTACATTTTTCAATTTCTTATTTGCACAATAAAAAGTTTGTATCTATTTATCTAACAACTAGCGGACGCCTCGCGGTTTAACCCGCGTAGTTCCTGTTCCCGTGGGAATATAGGGATAAAACCTATGTCACCCGGGGATAGTTTGGCTTCCTAACGGTGCGAGAATTTTTGAAATCGGTCTAGTAGTTTCGGAGCCTATTCAATACAAACAAACATTCAAATCTTTCCTCTTTATAATTATAATATAGAATATAGATTAATCTCTTTAACTTTTGTCGTGCAGTTGCTGTCAGGTAGTGCAATATTTGAATAAAATCGTCTTCATCTCTTAAGTTACGAAACGTATCTACCTATAGGAACAGCGGCGGAGAGAACCGGCGGGGCCGGATGAGTGAGGACGGCAGCGGGTCTACGCAGCTCTGTCGGCACACTGACTCCGGCCGCTCCTCAGACAGCAGCATCAGTAGCGCACAGCAGAGGCGGAAACAGGTACTGTGAAACACTAATACTTTCCAGCACCCATAAGACAAAGGTCTATTGATGTTATTGTTCTTTTATTATTCGAGCGGCTAAAGCCAGCGTGCTCCATCGTAGATTGCGTCTTCACTTAACATCAGGTGAGATGGCGATCAAACGCAAGCCTATAAAAAAAAGCATGTTGAGATTGAGGCACACGCCCAGAAATCTACACATACAGCTTGAGGTGTCTCGAGCCGATAGGGGTCATTGTTCTACCCCCACTGATACTACCGCAGAACCTAAACGTTAGACCTGTTGTGTATAAAACAATGTACAGGGTTACAAGCTTGGACTGTACTAAATTTAAAAAAAAACACCGAACCATACTTTTGGTCGAGGGTCAATGTACTTTTTCTATAAAACAGTTTCCCGATTTCAGAGTTGTGCCAATAGTAAAAGTTGTTTACAATAATAAGTACATCAAACTTCCTATAGCTTAATGCATGTACAATTGTACATTCCTTGATTTTGTGGTTCCTCTTAACTGTATTTTACCTAAACTAGACGTCTGATTAAGTTACAATTAACAGTAAAGTCATCTCGGCTTCGTCACATCGTCGGACTTATCTCATTATACTGTTTGCAATCACGAGATAAAACCGCATCGCTCATCGTTCGCTCATAACCTGACAAACAGAAGTTACGTCACCTACGCGTTCTAACAAACAACGTTTCACGTCTAGGAGTTAAATGCAGCGGTGTGCAGTGCTCCGGTTTGTACGCCGCAGCTGAGGAAAAGGAGCAGTGCGGCTCAAGGTCACGAAAGCGAAAAGTGGTCACCGCATTCTGGTAAATACAACACATGCTACCTTATTTAACAAACTGAAAATATTAAAAAAATCTATAATAACCCGACTGCGAATAAATATAAAATATGTAGCTATAAAATTAAAGGAAAACATCTTTATAAACCAATTTATTTTTCCTAATTAAATTTAAACATATAACTTCAGTATATTTGTCATCCCCTTTTAATTTTCTTTATTTTGATACTCACCTACTTGATAGGTTTGGATATTTGTTTTGACGTATTACTATTTCGCGGCTACTTGATTTCTTTTTAAAACCACCATCTACGGACACTGGTTATTGAGACGAATTTAGACGATACCTTAATAGTCGTAATCCATTCGGCCGTTTGGAAGATACGAGATAATGAAAAAAATTACATACATACTCATACAAGACACGTGCGAAAAACATAACCCTTCCTTGGCAGTCGGGTCAAAACGTCGTTTAACTTGAAACTACGTTTATCACTATTGCGCAGTTTTATTGTATTGCGTATATTTTAAATTGTTTAATTATATTAGCGAGGGTTTATGGCCTTAATTCATCGGTAAAAAAAAATATCGTATACATATGGGAGACGCAAATAGTTGTGTATTTTCGCATTCTACCAACAAAAAATAGGTGACGAGCGTGAGGCTAAAAATAAAAATGTAAATTAGGTTATTGTTCTTTAGGAAAGTTGCCAAACTCAATGCAAAATTGCTGCGTTTTGGTGGAGTTTTAGGTCGGACACGGTTGGATGGATGGTGCCAAATTCTCTTTGGTGAAAGCCGTAAATAGATTGTTACTAATTATATTTATTCCCACTTAAAAAACTGTACTGTAACTAGAACGAAAACAATTTTAAAATATGCCTAGGAGCTTTAAGTTTAATTTCATGCAATATAGAAAATTATGGACTATGTCGAATGAAGACTTGCGTATTTTTCAGGTTTGAACCGCAGTGGAAGTTTCATATCGCCCCGGAAAGACGCATCTGATGACTCGATGCATGAAAAGTATTTCAAATCTGTCGAGAGCACTCCGCTGACAAGACGAAAGGTTCGTAATACTAAACTATAAATGGAATTACATACAACAAACAACTATATTGACAAATAAGACAAACAATCAAATTATACACACCTACGTATATATCTTCATAAGAAAAAATTCGATATTTTAATGTGAAACGTCTATTGCCGCGCCTTGGCAGTAAAACTGTCTCGTATGCCGTGACAGCAAACGGCGTGACGCAATCTTATGCCGCCAAGCCCCCTCTACGCGGCCAATTTTTTTATTAATATTTTAGCTTTGTTTTAAACGTACATCGTAGTCGTAATAGACTATATTCTTGCTTATCATCAGGCAAGGTGACGTTAAAATAAAAGCCTTTAAAAAAAGTTTTCGCCGAATTCGATTCGAGAGTAATTTCGTGCGAAGCCGCACGAACTTTGGGCTGTTTTTACTCTTTGAGAAAGATCTTGGATCTGATCTGTCCGATCAATCAACTTTAGCTGCCGGTGAAGGAACACATCGTGAGGAAACCATAGCATGGTGGTAGGGCACTTTCTAGTACTCGACTGGCTAGCTACCCTCAAGTTGAAAATCTGTCACCAAGCACCTATCGGTGTGTTCCGACAGCCTCACTTGAGAGGCAGTTCCATTCCAGGCTAGGTGTGTTTACCATCTTCGATCACACCGTCACTTA
This sequence comes from Biston betularia, assembly GCA_905404145.2. Classification (NCBI taxonomy): domain Eukaryota; kingdom Metazoa; phylum Arthropoda; class Insecta; order Lepidoptera; family Geometridae; genus Biston; species Biston betularia. Next base: position 4,752,614 of record FR989868.1, read on the forward strand.
ACATCCGGTGAGCTGTGGTCAAACACCTAGCCTGTCAACCATTAAAAAAAAAATCTGAACCACAGAGTTATAAGCTTCTGGTATACGAAGTCATTGTACTCAACTGATCATGCTAGGCGTGCAGTTTGGTATGTTGTTTGAGGAATGTTGATCTGTGAACGTTTCAGTTGAAACAGCAGTCCGCGGGCGGGTCGTCCTGCGAGTCCGCTTCGCCGCAGAGCCCCAGCAGCCCGCTGCAGAAACCTCAACCTACCTCCTTCTTACAGGCAAGATATAACAAATAATTTTTACTATAGTTTTCGAAAAAAATTCACACAAAAAAAGCGCAATTTTTCGAACTTTTTTTTTTAACTTTCGTATAGCATGATAATAATAATAAAGTTTTAGGTAAAAAAAAAATGAAATTGGGTGCTCGTGTGTAACTGTATTATACACTGTTAATATCCCGTACATATATTTTACTATGAAAACAGACGTTGTTTTGACACATTTCTGTTTTACTCGCGTTTAATTCAGATTCATTATAGTCGTAGTATATAAAATAATTAAACGTTAGCAGCCGCGCATAAGTAAAATAATAATCCCTAAATATATTATTACTAGTTGCGCCCTGCGGTGTTACCCGCTACATGTTTTCGGGATATAAAGTAGCCTATGTCTTAATCCAGGGTCTCAGCTACCTCTATACCAAATTTCATCCAAATCCGTTTTGTAGTTTTTGCGTGAAAGAGTAACAAACATCCATCCATCCAAACTTTCACATTTATACCTAATATTAGTGGGATTATGTAGGTAACTACATCTCAATTCATGTACATGTTATTTTGTAAGTGTGCAATGAAGTATTAAATAAATAAATAAATTAAAATAAGTTAATATCGTAATATCGTAGGACATTACACACAGCGCCATCTGACTCCAAACTAAGCAAAGCTTGTACTATGGGAGTCAGATAACTGATAGAATACTTAAATATATATTTTTTTTGTAAATACATACTTATAATACATACAGTACATTAGTTAATAGCACAAAACAGAGAGGCGTGGAAGGGGGGGAGAGAGGCCTTTGCCCAGCACTGGGACAAAATGGGCTAAATAATAATAATAATAAGTTAATTTCAACCTTAATTTGTAGACGAGTTCCGCGCGTCCGTCGCTAGTTTCTTCCATATCGCTGGCAACGGACGCGGCGAGCGGGGCCAGAGTCATGCACAGCCTGGAGCGTCCGCATCAACTGTCCAGACACGCGCGGGAGCGGTACTCAGATAGGTGATTTTGTAGCGATGATAGCCCAGTGGTTAGCGCGGTCGGTTCGCATGCCGAAGGGCGTGGGTTCAAACCCCAACAATGAGCTTGAGCTGCCGGTGAAGGAAAACATCGTGAGGAAACCATAGCATGGTGGTAGCGTACTCTCTAGTACTCGGCTGGCTAGCTACCACCCTCAAGTTGAAAATCTGACGCCAAGCATCTAACGGTGTGTTCCGGCAGCCTCACTTGAGAGCCAGTTCCATTCCAGACTAGGTGTGCTTTACCATCTTCGACCACACCTTCACTTTACATCAGGTGAGCTGTGGTCAAACACCTAGCCTGTCTACCATTAAAAAAAAAAAAAAAAAAAAAAAGGTGAGTATCATACAATATTTTATTGATAACACAAGTTACAGCCAGAGAACTAAAGTCACAGACATAGCTTAGCGTATTAACAAGCTGAAGTGGCAATGGGCTGGACACATCTGTCGCAGAACCGATAACCGCCGGGGTAGACGTGTTCTGGAGTGGAAACCGCGAATTGGCAAACGTAACGGACGCCCTGAGACTCGATGGAGTGACGATATACGTAGGACAGCTGGCGGTGGATGGAAGCGAAAAGCCGAAGATTGGGCTGAGTGGCGTGTCTTGGGAGAGGCCTATGTCTAACAGTGGACTTCGATAGGCTGATGATGGTGATGATGAACGCAAGTTGCAAGCTTCCATTTCATGTTCATTTCGCTCTAGCCGCTTCAACTCTACATTTTTTATTCCCAAAGCGAGGATGTGGTATTCTTTGCCGGAGTCTGTATTACTATGTAAGGATGTGGTTTTAAATCATACTTCAAATTCGTAAAATACTGTAAAACATACAAATTATAGACAACCGCTTAAAGGTAGCACGGATTTATAGTACTAGAACCGTTAGTTTGAACTGTCGAATAAATTGCTTAAAATAATACATTTCTGTAGACATTTGGACAAGGATCGCATAGCTGAACTGGAGCGAATGGACAGGTATCCGGAGAAGCAAGCCGTGTACAGTGTCGACAAACCGTTCCGGCAAACCAGTCTCGATCTCCGGCATAACGCGCCCAACTGGCAGCCAACTAGGGACTTCACTAGGTAAGCAAGTTACGCCGCTATGACCAGATAATTATTTTCTCAAATGGTGGCTATGGCATTTGAGAAAATAATTCTCTTGAAGAAAATTAATTTTTTGCAAGTTTTCGATACCAACGTGTATGACATTACGTTAAAGTTTCCATTTACGCCCGGGGCGCTGAGCCATTAATAAATAAATAATAAATAAATATCGTAGGACAAACAGCGCCATCTGACTCCAAACAAAGCTTGTACTATAGGAGTCAGATGACTGATAGGCAGCCCGTACACGTAGCGCGCGACCCGCGATCCGCGATCCGCGATCAATGATCGCGATTCAGACTGATCGTGTACGAAGCGGATTGACGGACTGATGCTCCGGATCGCATAATATCTAGAAATTTTGAAATCATGATCGCGGATCGTGATCATGATTGAACGTGTAAGGCGGCCCATAGAATACTTAAATACATGTTTGTAAATACATACTTATAATAAATACAGAACAAACATTTTGTTTATACCTCAAAATGTTTACCCCGGGTGGGAATCGAACCCACGCCCTTCAGCTCTTGGAGCAGACATACTACCAATGAACCAACAGGGCTGTCAATTGTCATTATCATTATTCATAAATTTTGGTGTCGAAAACACGAAGAAAGATTTTTTTGCAAAATAACAAGGGGGAGAGAGGAGGTAATGATTATTACCTAAAATCTGCTAACGTAATACTTGAAAGCCCCCTTAGTACTAGCGATACGTGTAACCGTGTATTATAATTTCAGTGAGCTCGTCTTCGTTTTAGTAACACCTGCGTAGTATTTCCAGACGGCAACAAGCGGAGCCCGAACGCTACACATCGAGCAAGACGTCGTCGGTATCGTCCGGCAGCAGCAAGCCGCGGTCGCACGAGCCGCACAACTACCTGCGGCTGTCCTCCGCCAACGACCAAGACAACATCGCTGCTGGTAGGTACTAGCATATCGTGACGTCACCACACATCCTACCATAGAGAAAGTAATACGGGATATAGGACCCTTTTTTTTTTTTTTTTTTTTTTTTTTTTTTTTTTTTATGTAAAAAAGTAATGAGACGAACGAGACGCTCTCCTGATGGTAAGAGATAACGCCTGTCCATGACCATTGCAGCGATACACAGAACTTTGAGCAACAAAACAAAGTCCAGGGCATCGCTGCTTTGGCGCTCATTACTTTGAGACTTTCGATGGTTAGTCTCAACAGCCCAGTAATTTCGCTAGCTGCAGTACCCTTCAAACCGGAACACAGTAATGTTTACACACTACTGCTTAGCGGCAGAATAACTGATACTGCGGTGGTACCTACCTAGACAACCTCCTGCCAAGGAGATCTTCTCTCTTTCTGCTCTTTCTATAGAATATGGGACCCGTATACTAGAAAGGGATGGATGGAAGTATGGAGTAGACAAGCTGCGGCCGCGGTGTTACGCGCTATGTTTTTTCAGGAGTTTACATGCTAATCCAGGGTGTCAGCTACCTCCATACCAGATATCATTAAAATTGGTTCAGCCGTTTGAGCGTGATGAACTAACAAACATACAAACTTTCACCTTAATAATATTAGTGTGTTTCTCATTCTACGCATCCTATAAAACAGTGAATCTTCTAGCGCACTCCAATGTTTGTAAGAGATGCTATATCCATTAAAATTTTACTACTTTAACCATGCTATACATTTGTTTTCCTTTTATATTCATCGCACAAATTTGAATGCGGCGTTGCCATGCCCGTGCTAGCACAGATTAGATGCGGTCGAAGAAGTATGTAAGATAACGACTGATATGGCGGACGGCACAATTATTGAAAAATTTATGCTTGTTTTCGAACTTTAATGAAACACTTGTAAAAGCTGTGTCCGCGAGTCAGATTTTTATTCTGATAAGGGTAATTACATACTGCATACGGTAATAATGTAGACTCTGGCGACCGGGCGTTCCCGCCTGAAATTGAGTGCAAAGTGTCATATTATTATCTCTATGTCCGACACGCGGAAACTTGAAAAATCTAGGATATGAATTGAATACGTCCGTTACATTTTTACAAGTAAATTGGCTTATCACGGGTCGCGTTCTAAGCGGGCAGCAAAGAGTGAGTGAAGTATTAATTTTGTCTTAATATTTTGGATAGTTTATTCAATCTTTTATAAAATTAACCACGCCCCGCAGTTTCCGGGATAAATAGTTGCCAGTGTTAACTATAAGATGTAACTTTTTTTTTTTTTTATATAATAGATAGGCTTGCGTTTGACCGCCATCCCGCCTATGTTAAGTGAAGATGCGGTCTACGGTGGAGCACGCTTGCCTAGAAGAAACCGATTCACACGCGACTTGAAGGAACCCAGACTATATTCAGACTAGTAACTGCTAGATTTAATGTGTAACAAATATTAATGTAGCCATTTACGCTTTTCGTCACGGTTCTACGCAAATGCAATGCAAATTCTTCGACAAAACAATCCCATATACATAACAATACACCATTGCGATACGACGTTACGTTTGTGCTCGTGAGATATCGATGTATGTTTAGAGCACAGTGGCTTATGGCTCTTGCAATACAGTTGAAGTGTAATTTTGTTTGCAGTGAACTATAAGATGAAATGTGTCAATTTGGAGCCGCCTTTGACGGAGCCCAACGTGCAGAAACATAACCAGCGTTTGGAGAGAAACACCACCGCTCCTAGAGATCGAACTAAATCCAGACGTAAGTTTTTACTGCATATAGGCTTAAAGAATTTATTCTCAATAAAACAATTGTCACATACTCGAGAATAATGGATTAACTTAAATATGAAATTTACAACATTCATCGATGATTTATAAACAAAATTTATTTACTACTCACATAACGCGTTCATTTGTCCAAAAGATAATGATTTGCTATTATGCCGCCAAGCATCTAACGGTGTGTTCCGGTAGCCTCACTTGAGAGCAAGTTCCATTCCAGGCTAGGTGTGCTTTACCATCTTTGACCACACCGTCACTTAACATCAGGTGAGCTGTGGTCAAACACCTAACCTGTCAACCATAAAAAAAATAATCTATTGAGCTAGTTGAGATATGAACAGGTGAGCTGTGGTCAAACACCTAGTCTGTAAAATATTAAAAAAAAAACCAGAACAGACAGTGTATGTTCGGCGCATAAATTTATCTTGGGTGGGCCCAGAATATACTGAACCCAGATATATGGCTCAAGATGCAAAGTTACATTATATCTGTAGGTCACAAGCGGCCCGTAGAAGTGGAAGAGTCCGGCATGGAAGGTGCTGAAGACGACGAGGAAGGCTCGCCGCTGTATTGCAACTGGGACCTGCGAGGAATGCAGCATCTACTACCGCTTCAGGACTACATCATACAGCAGGCCAAGCGAACCAGTGAGTGTCAATTGTATCACAAAAACATAAAGGATGTTTTTGCAGACACCTTCATCATCAGCTTCTTCATAAAAACTTTTTCAAAAGGGCGTGTTTTTGTCCGTATCCGTCATCCTGATAACTTCACCATGTTTACTTGGTAGTAGATCTCCTTAGCAGGAGGTCGTCTAGGTAGGTACCACCGCAGTACCAGTTATTCTGTCGCAGTTATATTGCAGCTAGCGAAATTACTGGGCTGTTGAGACTAACCATCGAAAGTCTCAAAGTAATGAGCGCCAAAGCAGTGATGCCCTGATCTTTGTTTTGTTACTCAAAGTTCTGTGTATCGCTGCAATGGTCATGTACAGGCCGTTATCTCTTACCATCGGGAGAGCGTCACGTTAGTCTCATTACTTTTTACACGACACTTGTGAATGAGATCTTGTTGTTGCTTTGTTAATGTTTATTCAGAAGGTTTCTTGTGAAAAATCGGGTTGACTGGCTTGCATTGGAAGAGGACTATGTCCAGCAGTGGGATAAAGAAGGCTGTCGATGATAATGATAGGTTGATAACCTTCATCCTTTTCTAACCCTATTAAAAGCGGGCTATATTTTTAGTACAGTGATGTTTGTGGATGGAGTACGAAAACTCAACGAATTTCACTTTGGTTTCCGCGATTTTTTTTCATTGACTCACCCGTAAACCATGAGAACAATTGTTTTTTGCCTCATTGAAAAGGTAGGGTGCACATATTTTTTATTAGGGTGCTGTACCCAAAGGATAAAAACGGGACCCTATTACTGAGACTTCGCTGTCCGTCCGTCTGTCACCAGGCTGTATCTCAAGAACGGCGATAGCTAGACAGTTGACATTTTTACAGATGATGTATTTCTATTGCCGCTATAACAACAAATACTAAAAATGAAATAAATATTTAAGGGGGGCTCCCATACAACAAACTTGATTTTTTTTTATAGATAATGATACGGAACCCTTCCTGTGCGACTCGCACTTAGCAGGTTTTATTTACCTACATACTACGCACTGTTCCACAGGTCGCAACCGCTACGGTACCGCTTCCGGGTCAGACAACGATTCCGGTTCGTCCCGCTCCCACTCCCGTTCCGGGTCGGAATCCCGCTCCCTTTCCGGCCATGAACCGGACAATGAGTCCTCGGACGGCGGAGCAAGAACTCCAGACGATGACGACGGCTCGGGAGTGTACCTACCTCACGTTTACGCTCATCGGCCGCAAGATGTAGAATATATGAACCATGGAGTTTCCTATTATAACACGTTTGTTGGGATCGATAGGGAGCGTCAGTCTTCGCCTGGGATACATAGAGTGAGTTTGAGAGTAATATTAACAAAAAAAAAATTGTTTAAATGTTTCTATCGAATAAGACAGGCATCGCATCCATGTCAATTATGTTTACAGGTGTCCATTCTATAGGTGAATCGTCTGTTTGTTTAAAAATAGATATATCCAGTTAAAATATAGTTTGATTTCGCAAGTTTACCATGTTCATTTATTTGAGGTGTCAGTGTAAGAAGACATATCGGTGAAAATCTTTACTAAAAAAATTTACAATTTTTTTATCATTGTATTTTCGCAAGAAAGTGGCGTATAGACATATCTCTTGCTTTTATTTGCGTCGTGTACAGTAGCATTATAAATATTATTCTATTTATTCTCCCACAGACGTCGTCGCTGGGAGGTGGGGGCGGCGGACCGAGGGTGGAATCCCCGCCGCCAGCAGGCGCTCCGTCGCTGTACAGCCCGGTGCGCGGCCTGCCGCTGGCGCCGCGGCCGCAGCCCGAGCAAGACATCGAGATATTCGCCAAGGACAACCTCAACTTCAATAAAGGCATCTTTAGGAGAAAGGTCAGTAAGCATGTTTAACTCTGTTACATGTACACTGTCTTCTGAATCGGTTTTTTTGTAAGCATGCTCCATCACAGGCTATATCTTCGCTTATAATTTAGAGGTAAACGCGAACATAATAAATAAATTAAAATTAAAAATATATTTCTTTTTAAAAAGCTATCATATGCATGTTTCAGGCGTCCGTTCGTGACATGTTATCATGGACGTCGTCGTCGATCTCCGCTCCGATGGTGGGCGCGGACTGGGACAAGGCGCACAAGAAAGCGGCCACGGATCTATTCCGGCTCGTGCAGATATACATGGGCGACCGTAAGGCGCGCCCCGGGATGACGCTCAACTCCGTCGCACAGGACATACTGCACGCCACCTACACTAATGATAAGTAAGTTTTCTTGATCTGGCCATGGCTGGTCTGGATGGCTCTTCTCATTGTGAGTAGCTTAAGGCTAGCCACGACTCCTTGCAAAGGTAACTCTTTATTGTTTACACCAATTACAAACATTATATAATAATAGCCTTTATTTAACAATCTTAACATTTTTACTTAATATCTAAGAAAATCATTGACACGGGAAACATAAAAGATTGTCTTGCTTTTCAGCATAGGCCTCCCCTAAAGCTTGCCACAATTTACGATCTTGGGTCTTCCTTCTCCAAGTAATGCCTGCTATTTTTTTAATATCGTCTTCCCATCTCCGGTATTGCCTTCCTTTTCTTCTTTTGAATTCTCGTGGACACCATTCTGTCACCGTCTTGGTCCATTTATTTTTATTGCACCTCATCATATGACCAGCCCAACGCCATTTAAGTTTTTTAATACAGTATGTCACATCTGTAAGTTTTGTTTCATTTCTTATTGCATTAAGTGTTATTTTGTCTTTTAGTTTTAAGTTTAGCATGCTTCGCTCCATACTATGTTGACAAGTTTCTAATTTGTGTAAGTTATGTTTTGTTAGACTCCATGTTTGGCATCCATAAGTCATAATGGGGAGAACGCAAGAGTCGAATATTTGTTTCTTAGCTTTTAGTGGTATTTGAGGATTTTTCACGATTTCCTTAAGTGACCAGTATCTTTTCCATGATAGATTTATTCTATTTTCTATCTCTTTTGTGGTTAGGTCTTTTGGAGATATTATTTGTCCAAGATATGTATATTCGTCTACGTATTCTATTATGTCACCATTGACTGTGATTGGAATTTTGTCGAAGTTGGTCATTACTTTAGTTTTTGCAGTATTCATTGACAGTCCGACTCCATTACTTTCTTGCACAAGCTGTTCCAGCATTACTTGTAAGCTTATTGGATCTTCAGAAATGAGTATTAAATCGTCTGCAAACCTCAAGTGGTTTAATTGTCTTCCATTCACTTTTATTCCGTATTTACTCCACTCTAGACGTCTAAATATGTGTTCGAGCACAGCTGAGAAAATTTTCGGTGACAATGGATCTCCCTGTCTTACTCCTCTTTTAATCGGAAAATATTCCCCTACTCTCTCTGTCCGTATTTTTGCTTTCATGTTCTTATATATATTATTGATCAAGCATACGTATTTTTTATCTACTCCTTGTTTTGTGAGGGCTTCCCATATTTTTACGTGTTTCAAAGAGTCGAAAGCTTTATTGTAATCTACGAACGCTAGATAGTATTTGATACCATACTCGTTGCTTATCTGTATGAGTTGCTTTATCGTATGTATGTGATCTATCGTTGAAAAGTCACTTCTAAAACCAGCTTGTTCTACGGGTTGGTTTTCATCAAAAACCTTTGTTAGACGGTTTAATAATACTTTAGAAAACACTTTATATAAATTGGACATCAAACTGATAGGTCGATAGTTAGCTATATTGTCTTTTCTTCCTTTTTTATGTAGTAGTATTATGGTCGATAAAGCCCATTGCTGAGGTATAGTCTCTGTGTCTAGAATTTCGTTGAAGAGGTCTATAATAAAATTTATTGTTACTTCAGATGTTCCTATCAAAAGTTCATTAGAAATTAAATCTTCTCCTGATGCTTTTCCTCTTTTTTGTGAATTGATTGCTTTGATAACTTCCACTTTTAGTATATTTGGAACATTGTCTTCGATATTTCTGTTTAACCCATATATTACATCGGGATCGAATGATGATTCGGAATCGTCATACAACTCTCGGTAATAGTCTGTTGCTACTTTTAATATTTCAATTCTATTTGTGTTGTTTTTACTATTTCTATGATGTAACATATTGTCAATCCATTCTGAGCTTTCTCTTAGTTCAATCCATGCTTTCTTTACACCACCTGATTTTTCTATGTGATAATTTATAGTATTTGTTCTTTGCTTTTTCCTATGTTTCCTTATTTGCAGATTTATTTCTTTACTTATCTTTTCTATATTATGCTTCTCATTTTTCCTGTCCTTAAATAGATTTTTTCTTAACTTAATTAAGTTTCTTGCTTCTGTTCCTAATTTATCTTTTGTACTGTTATTTTTGTTAGCATTGATTTCGACTTTCCTTAGTTCATTTTCTAGAATATCATATTTTTCTTGAACTCCTTTGGCTCTATTCATTGTCTTTAAGTTTCTGTCAAGAGATTCTAAAATTTGTTGATCTATTGGCAGGAATAACGGTCTTTTATTATTCTGAATGTGTTTTCTTGATGTTTTTGGTTGTGTCGTAAGTAGTTGTCCTCGAAGCATTCTGTGGTCTGTACTGAAGTTAAACTGATTTACCACATCGATATTTGTAAACATTCTTGGTTTGTTTGTAAGGATATAATCTATCTCATTTTTTGTTATCCCATTGGGTGATATCCATGTCCATTTTCTATTAGGTTTTTTGTTGTAGTAACTGCTCATGATGATTAAATTATTTTCTAATACAAAATTAATCAATCTTTGTCCATTATCGTTCCTTTTTCCATTTGTATATGGTCCCAGTATTTTGTCCTCGTTTCTTTTCCTTTTTCCAATTTGGCTGTTGAAATCTCCCATTATAATTATTGTTTTGAATAAATGTGTCATGATACTTTGGAGTTTATTATAAAATTCATTTTTTACTTCTTCTTTAGCAATCTCAGTTGGTGCATATATTTGAACGATTGAAATTGGTTGACTAAAGCCGGGAAGTTTAATGTTTAAAATAGCAATTCTGTCAGATATTCCTTTGAATTCAATTATTTCGTTTTTAAGATACTTTTTGACGATAAACCCTATTCCGTATAGCCCTACTGTCTCGTTTTTATAGTATAATATGTATTTTTCATGTTCTTCTATTTTCTCTTCGGCTCTTCTTACGTCGCTTAGCCCAATAATATCCCAGTTTACGTTTTCCAGCGCATATTCAAGTTCTAATAGAGATTCTTGTGTCTTTAGTGATCTTGCGTTCAGTGTGGCTATATTTAATTTGTTTGAATTTAGTATCTTGTTTCCAGAATTGTGTCTTTTTGATAGTTTTTTGTTGGACTTGTTTACTGTAAGCTTTTTGGGGGTGTGGTCTATCTCCCCACGGTGACCAGCCGTGTTGGGGATTTTATATTTTTTTGTTACTATTGTTTTTATGCTATTTATTGCTTTTACGTATCCGGTGTCTATTAATTCCTATGCGTTAGATTGTTGAGTGTGTTTTTCTGATAGTGAATGTGATCTGGCTCTCATATAAGCAAAAGCATCGGTTTTTAGCATCTTTGGTGGAGCTAAAATAGTCTTTATTCCTTCTGTGTGTCGCGGTGGTGTTTGTATATTTATGGGTGACATAGAAGATTCTCTTTTTCTCTTTTCAATATCTGGTTTTCCTTTCACAATGAGTTTGTTATTCTTAATGAACGCTTCGTTTCCATTTTCTCTTTCTTGACGTAGTTTTTGTTGTAGGTCTCTACGTAATTCCAATGTTTCTTTAGAAAAGTCTTCGGTAAGGTACGATTGATCTGGCATTTTTCCTTTATTTTTTAATATTTCCATTTTCTTTTCATATGATAGGAATACTATTAATAAAGGTCTGATTTTTTCTTCCTGTTTACGACCTAATCTATGAAATTTGTTTATTTCAGATTTTTCAATATTAATATCCAATTTTTCCAGGGTACATTTTATTAAATTAAATAATTCTTCATAATTTTTTTCCGTTTCTTTGATACCATGTAGTATTATATTATTTTTTCTATTCGCCTCGTCTAGATATTTGACTTTTATGTTCAATGACTGTACTTCGGCTTTCAGGTATTTATTTTCTTCTATAATAGGATTAATTTTGTCATCTATAGTACGCATCAAAGTTTCTGTTATATTTTGCGTTATTGTCGTAGTTTGTTTCTCTAGTTCTATTTTCATCATTTGAAATAATTTCAACATGTCTTCTGACATTCCCCTGGTATCCATTGTGAAGTTGACAAAAATTGGTAGGTAAGTGTAATTCGGACCAAATATTTATTACCTTGGTGAAAAAATATAATTCCTATCAACAGGTAACCCCAACTTTTAGTTTTGAGTGAAACGGAACGTAATTTTATTTGCTCGGTTCTATAGCGGATGTAATGTGAAGTCAAACGCACTAACTTCGTACTTGTTTATCTTTGAACTTTGAATTAAATAACGAAATCTCTAACCTTTTCACTGGATTATATCTTTATTTATTCTTCTTTATATGTTTTTGTGATGAATCCAAGTTGTGTTCTTGTTTTTTGTTCTTGAATATACAAAGTTCGAGGCAGAAGTTAATGATTTATCACGAGTATTTGGATTAAATCGGGAACACCTGAACAGCACTTTTCGTAAGGTAAAATCTTTGTTTATTCTTCTATAGGTGTTTTTGTGATGAATCCAAGTTATATTCCTGTCTTCTGTTGCAGAATATACACAGTTTAACGTAAATAGTTGTAGTTTTTCGCGAGTAATTGAATTAAAATCGGGAGCACTTGAATAACACTGTGACTACTTTGACAACCGGAAACCATCAGATATGTTGAAGCCTTTAAGCAATCATATTATGGTAAAAATAAATAATGTCAAATATGTCAAGAAAATAATTACAAACATTGATGAACATTAAATATTTAACAGTTGAAACATCTGGCGGCTTTATCTCTGGGAACGATCTCTTTAGCAGCCAACCGTAGCAAAGTAAACTCAAAGTGCGGAATGACACTTTTTGATAAATTCAATGCAATGGTCACCATATAATAAAATCAATGTTGAAATTATAAGATTGAAATAAATTGTCAACTTACCTTCGGCATATTTCAAATCTGCCAGTGTTTTTACACGAACGGCGCTGTTTGTAAAAAGCGGCATGTAAAGATTCTTTTTTGTAATTATTTTATATTTTTAATTGATAGCAAACTTTTTATTTTATGAAACTAATTTGAATATTTTAGCTTTCTATGCGGTAGTTTATTTTTAATACGTTATTAAACTTTTTATAGCGATGACGTCATGAAGTAGGCTGAATATATAAATGCAAAACAAAAAAGTATACATAGCTATTTTGACACATTTGATTAACTTTGACATAAAGTTTTTATTATTTAATTTGGCCCATCGGGCAGGCTAAAGTTGTAAAACCATATTGCCACGTCTTCGGTTTTAGCAATTCATGGCATGAAGTAAACAAATCTTATATCTAATCTATTTATTTATTTATTTATTTATCTTATCCTTATATAAGCGATATCACAATCCGAGTAACGTTAAAATAATGTACAGGAATACACTATTTCGAAATGGTTTTGGAATCAGTAAAGTATTACCGAATTGCTTGCGACATATATACATTAATATGCTATTGAGTTGAACGACATAAGTGTTCGGAGTTTGGACACGTCATGTAATACATTTATAGAAAATCTAGGTGTTGAAAAATGATAATAATTGTAGGTTGCGGGACGAGCTCTACGTCCAGCTTTGCAGACAAACGACAGAAAATCCACTGCGAGACTCGTTGCTTCGCGGCTGGGAACTGCTAGCAGTGTGCTTAGCATTTGTACCGCCTTCGTCTGCTTTCCAGCCAGCGCTCACCAATTACGTCAATAGGCATCGCGATCCGGCCTTCGCGGACGCGTTCCCTGAGGTAACGGGGTTTAAAAATAAAATGATAGGTTTTAGTAGTGGTGGGTAAGGGACTCAGTAGCGATGATGGCTTAGTGGTTAGTGCAGTCGGATCAAATGCGGTCGTGGACTACGATCCGAATAATGAGTTTTATCTGCAGATGGAGGAAAACATCTTATGGTCCTTATTTTAGGGTCCTTAAAGGTAGGTAACACAATGATAATGCCAGGGGTATTGTAAGTGTCCATAGGCGGCGGTGACCACTTACCATCAGCTTGTTTGCAATTTTTTTACATAAAAAAATCTTAAGGAAATTATATGGTGGCAGTGGTTATCTACCTCCAAGCTATGTTAGCATAGTAGGTACTTCAATCACACACTTGCTAGGTGAGCTATGGTCTAGCATCTAGCCTGTCAACCATACAAAATCTAATTTGTGTATCCTAGTTCAACAAACTAAAACACATTACTTATGTTTTCATACATATTTCATGTTGTAAACATTTCGTAGTTAAGAAAGCAATTAATACAAATTGGCATTTATAGAAAACAAAAATCCAATGATTTCAGGTGGGAAAATGGCCAATTCACGTTCAGGTGTCTCATTACGCGGGCGTCGCTTGCAAAAGATTAGAAAGGATCGGTTTTGGAGGCAAACGGCAGCCGAGGAAACCTACCACTGAAGATATCGATCAAGCTAGGGTGAGTCATACTGGCAATATGATTAAGTAGATTATAAAATTTCAATGATAAAAGTAACCGACGAATAGTTCTAACAATCGGAATGTGGGTGCGTAGATTGATACCTTCATTATTAATATAAAAATTGCAAAAAATTATTAACATATTTAACTTAAACCGCAGATGCTTTTTAAACTATTCCAATAAAACAATTTGAATTAACTCAATGTGATTTGCTTTACTTATTGAAGCATTAGTGTTTTTCTTGTCTTTTGGCTAATTCAAAATCTTGTAGTTTGTAATAAAGTGCTAAATTTTATCAATGTTCACTGATAACTCAATCTATGTCAATCTTTTCCAAACTTCACCATTTCAATCGGTTTGAATCACATTGCGATAACACTATTTTGTGTATGAAAACGGGTCATTGTATCGATAATTATTGATACCTTTTTTTATGGACTGGACAATTCAAAAAACGCGAAAGAAAACGTTCTGCTGCTACATTTGACTCGGGATAAACGAACTTTTTCTATGGAACAGGTAAACTATGGATTTTTCGTGTTAATAGATAAATTGTGTCCATAGTAAAAATTGTTCATAATTATTTTATTCAATGGTGAAATTTGAAGAAGATTGAAATGACGCCCGACGTTGAACATCGACTTTTTACCACTTATATAAACAGATTTTGATTGAAGTACAATGATCCCTTGTCGGCTTTGTACACCTAAAGCTTACAACGCCGTGTTGTTACTTTCCTAAAGAGTTCACGAAATATGTATCTCGTTATTGCAGATACAAATCTTCCGTCAATCTATGTTCGGTAATACGCTATCCGAAGTGATGACACTGCAAAAAGAACGATTCCCGAACCGACAACTGCCCTGGGTCCAAGTGGCGCTATCTCAACAAGTGCTGGCACTGAATGGAAGAGAAACTGAAGGCATATTCAGAGTGTCGGCCGATGTGGATGAAGTTAACGCTCTCAAAGCGAAAATCGACTGTTGGGAACTGCCAGATGCTTCCACTCTTACCGGTAAGTGCTTTAGTTTTGAATGACTTCCAAATAAATTTTAGCGGTATAAAAATAATATAATCCACTGACTGTTGGACCATACCCAACCAAAAAAACATCTTAATCATAGTTCAGCGTTATCCAGCAGTTAATCTTGTGTTTGACCACGTTCAATTGTCGTTATGTAATGACCAACAATCGCTTACCATACATTTTCAATATTAAATAACTACAATAGTTAAATCATGTCTTACAAAATGATTGTCAGCAAACTTCTTTAATTTTAAAAGATGAAAATGTAGAAGGATTTTGTCTATACCAAACCATATTGTATGCAGAACAGCACACAAAGAAATCTATTTATTACAATTTGATTGTTTTTTTAAAAATTATAATGGTGTTCAGGCAGCTCCAATCCAAATTAGATTTATTAACGTCTTCAACTACACTTAGGATCAAGTGACGATTTGATTCCACTTTCATTGTTCGAACGGGTAAAGCGTGAAATACGTTACCCGAGTGGGTGTTCCCCGAGACATACAATCTGGGTATCTTCTGGGCAAGCATGCTCCATCGCAGGTCTCATCTTCACCTAACATCAGGCGAGGTAGCATCAAACGCAAGTCTATCTACACTAATATTATAAAGAGGAAAGATTTGTATTTTTGGATATGTTTGTAACGAATACACTCAAAAACTACTGGACCGATTTCAAAAATTCTTTCACCATTAGAATGCTACATTATCGCTGAGTAACATAGGCTATATTAAGTACTAGAATTTATTTTTAAAAAAAATGTCCGCCCTTGCAAAGCCGGGACGGATACAACTTATTTACATAATAAAAAAAGTTGTGTCAAACAACAATATTTTTGAATACAAACAAATAATAGCTGTTCTCGTATGTAGATGCGCACGCGCCGGCGAGCTTGCTGAAACTCTGGTACCGTGAGCTATACGAGCCTCTCATTCCGGACGCGCTGTACGGCGCGTGCGTCGCCGCCGGCACAGACTTCGCTGCGTGCACGCGCGCCCTGCACCGCCTGCCGCCCATTAACAGACTCGTAAGATTAAACATTTATGTAATACCATTAGTGTCATTCCACAGAGATAAGATCGGCCACATTTCCTCACCGTGAGGCAAATGGCATTTAGGTTGCCGCTTGCCAGAACGCGCGTTTTTAACACATATTTGTTTTGATACTATTTTTTAATTACTGGAATAAAATAATGGCGTGTTCTACCGTTATAACTGTATATGACGTTGCAATAGTAAATCTAATATGGCGAATTTTGAAACATAAAAATATTTTTTAAGAGATATATGATGTGTTTGATATCAAATGAAAAACCTTAATGGGTATATTCCACATGTGTGTGCATAATTTGTAAAACTAAAGTATGTCGTGATGTAAAGGTGTGGGCGAATTTAAGTTTTCCAACCTATATCTATGATGTTTTATAGTAGCTCACGAAAAACAAAATCAGAGTCATCTTTAATTACCTATCTATCTATCTGTACTATTATAAAGAGGAAAGATTTGATTGTTTGTTGTTTGTATTGAATACGCTCCGAAACCACTGGACCGATTTCAAAAATTCTTTCACCGTTGGGAAGCTACACTATCTCCGGGTGACATAGGCTACTTTTTATCCCTGTATTCCCACGGGAACAGGAACTACGCGGGTGAAACCGCGAGGCGTCCGCTGGTTACCTATATCTTGTTCATTAAACATTTTGTACCGATCTTTATCATCACCACCATCGTCATGTATTCGTATGACAAAGCGTTCACAATGTGCTCAAATTCGTGTTTCTGATTTAACTTGCAGGTGCTGACGTATTTAATAAGCTTCTTACAACAATTCACCGCACCGGAAGTGGTAAGTCAAACCAAAATGGATTCCGCGAATCTCGCCATGGTGTTCGCGCCGAACTGTCTGCGATGTACGTCGCAGGACCCGCGCGTCATTCTAGAGAACGCCAGACGAGAGATGACCTTCCTGAAAACGCTCATCACAAACCTGGACACATCTCATGTTCAAGATCTACTGTGACCGAATCTCAGTTACCGTAACAACAACGTCGCTAGAAAGTATACAGACTTCTAACCACGCGACGCAAATTAAAAACTGTAGTTGTATGTGAGTTGAATAGTGCAATCTGACTTGTATTATTATTATATACAGTACTTTGCATTCAATTATATCGAGCCGTCTAGTCTTCACTAATATCACGAGAGTATGGAGCGACCGAATTATACGTCTTATATTATGGTACCGGCGACTTCTTATCTTGTAGACGTTGCATCATGCCATGCATCTTAAATTTAGGTTGCTTGGTAAATATGCACGCGGGTAGTCCGTGGTATGTATTGACGTATTGTTGAATTTTAATAAACGTCGTTTATGCTAATGTGCTAACTGACACTGTGGCCAATATTTTTGTCTATAGGATAAGAAGTCGCGTTAAGGTACATACGATTCCATATCTTCCTCAATTATTATGACGTTCTTGTGTATTTTTTGTATTTTTGTACGCTATTTTTTAGTTTTGGTTGTATCCAAAGATATTTAATATGTGATTTTAATTATATTTAAGCTTTACAAAAGTGTATTGCTATGTTGGGAGGATGGTTTGTTGCGAGTGATTGTTTGTTAATTATGTTGCGGATAATGTATGCATGAGTGTAGAGATGTTTAGTTCGGACTTATTGATTGGTATATTTATGAATGTGAACATGATTGAGTTTTTTTAATCAAATATTAATAAAAAAGTGTTTTCACGAAAATGTATACAACTATAAATTTATCTATGACGTGTGTTCCCTTATCAACCTTCTCCTAGAATCGAGTAATAATGCTCATTGTTTCCCTTCAACTATTTTATTGATGTTGATGGATGCAGACAATTTTACTACATTATATATATCATGAAATGGAAGTGAAACTTTAGTAAGTAGCATAAAACTTAAACGGTATAGCTTTATCGTTGTTATATCACTTACAAAACGAACACACGGAATTTTTACGAAAATTATTACAAAATTGATTACGGTTTATGTACACTGTTTTAAGTTATTGAACATTTCCTCGCCTATTAGATTAAATGTTGGTACATACCAGTAATTTTACCTTCTACTTCAATTTAGCACTTATCAAGATTAATTAATTAAAGATATTGCTAGTTAAATACATCACAGCTATAATTTTAACGTTTATTTTGTAATTATTTTAACATTAGCAATATGAATATTTTACCTCACTATTATTTTTATCGAGGTATCTCTTGCATTTATAAATTTGAATTCGCATTTGAAATCGCCGTCGAAAATACTCTCAGTGAAAGTCTCAAATATACTTCGATAATAATGTATAACGGAAAATAAACATGTCTAAATAAAAAGTTACTACATAATATAGTATAGTTATAATAAACTCAGCTTTAAATTAGACACGCTTATTGAAACGTTGTTATAGAGAATCTTTCATTCTTATAGTAATTGAATTATCTTATAGAAACAATTTTCAAAGTACATTAGGCAGCATTCGTTTGACATCATGCAGTTTATAAATTATCTTAATAGAGCTGCTAGCAGTTATCAATGTATCAAACGTTAATTTATATCATTGTACTACAATTTTCGGTTATATCCGTAATTTTCTAGTTTTCCTGTATTTTTGGATGGAAAAAGAATCGGATGTCCGGTCACGTGATGCACACAACCTCTTTTCAAAAGTCCATCAAGATCGGGCACAAAACCTGGCAGACACTTACGCGTTTATGTGGAAAATAGTATTTTTCTTATTTTATCTCAACTATACAGGATACACTATGGCGACATATAAAATACGTGTAAGGCTACTGGCAAATATAAGATGCATGGAATAGCTTTTTTAATTACTTACCTACTTGGTGGTAGATCTCCTTGGCAGGAGATTATTTATTAGTCACAAGCTCTACACGTGTTTTAAATTAACGTCTCTATCTTAATAATTATTCCCCGTATTTCAATTTGTCAATCTGAATCTGAAAGTTGTTTTTGTAACAAAAATACCAGCTCTAAACTACGTATTGAAATATCTCGCATGTGTGTATTGTTAAACAGTTTCAGATGTTGTGCAAAGGCAAAATTATGAATTATCATAAAACTATCTTCAATTACAATTGATTTTGATCATGTAATTTAATTTATAACTAGACAACTAGAAAACAACTTCATGTAATAGAACGTTTATGTAGACATGCTGTAACGTTTAATATTGTTGAAATCTGGTAAAATGCGCTATATTAAATAGTTATATGTATAAACGCAACAAAAAGTAACAATGCGGTTATATTCGCAATAAGCATGGCCTTCAATTTTATCTCGTATAAAAATATATTCAGATTTGTTAAATAGAAATAATATTATGAAATTAATATAATAATACTATACGCAACGAGTTTTATATTATGATTTTATTTAGCCAATATCCTTTCAATTTAAGAAGCAGTAAAGTTAGCTTAGTTATAACAATACACTGTACTTTAATCCTGTATATATTTATACTTTTAAAATATACATGTATAGATATTATTAGGTATAACATCAATCATATTTTTTTACATTGTCACAAAACAATAAATACGTCTTTTAAAGTTTTTTCTTTCTTTGGTTCTGTATTTTTTTTATTACTTTTACTTTTTAATTATAAATGTACAGAAAATGTGACGTTATCTCACAGAATGTTTCTCATTGTATAGAATCTCTTTACTTTCTGTAAAAAGTGGCAACAAAAGATTAGAGATGATCATTTTGGAGAAGATGATGATATAGTTATGTGGATACGTCTTATTTGAGCTATCTAAATATAAACAATGTTACCGGAGATGACTCATAAAATATACATAAATAAGATACATTTGTTTGTGCCATAATTTGTATATGTACTTGTAAAAAACATTCTCGGTCAGCAAATTTTACTGTCGAAATTATTATGGCTCGTCCGCATCCACAATACCACATCTACAATATGTTTGAGGTGATTTGTATCTTATAAATGTAGCCTTTTGCGAGTGTTTTGACTTGTAACGTCATTTCTTTATTGCGTCTTATAATCTTAGTCACATAATTATACAGGTGTATCTCTAAACGACGGACACATTCAAGAAAGATATATTTTAAACATGGTACGGAAAAAATATTTATTTGAAGATAGTAATAGTACTAATAGTCTATGATTGGTTCAGGCGTCACTTTGCGGAAGTTAATTTTGAATATTCATAAATAAACGAAATATAATTATACCATATTTAGTTTATTTCCGCTTAACAGTCGTTTCAGTTACAACAGTGATGAGGAACTATCTTAAAACAAAACTTATCCGAAACTTTAATTAATATCTAAAAAACTAAAATTTGAGATAAACTTAAAAACTTAATCAAATTTCAGATACGTTTTTAATTATTAAATTGTCAAGTTAGCTAAATTTAAATCCTCACCACTGTTGTAACTGAAACGACTGTTAAACGGAAATAAACAAATTTCCTGCTGCGCTACTCAGTCGATGCGTACTATACGCACCGATTTCTTTGGTGTCTGTTTAAATTAAAGTTTGTGGGACAATTTTAAGGTATTGTTTTTTTTTTAAATATCGAAGTTCAGTATCGCATACTGGTCACCTTCTCAAAATATGACCATCTAGACATTTGAAGGGTATAAAAAGTAGTTACTAGTAACAGTCAACAGGTACAGGGCAGGTATATGTTTATATATATCACGATATCAATGCTACAAATGTGGATGGGCCAAACTTACTTTTAATTTATATTGTTTCAGAATAAATTCTAGACATAAGCAAAAAAATCTATAGTTCCATTATATATTCCCCTGTAATACCCATAAAGTTAATATTACGAATATAAGTCTAGAGCACAATTTATTTTTGGTGTACAATACTAGGTATCTATTTATAAAAATGTAAAGTATGTTTACATTAATAATATTAATATATATTGCAAATGCAGCTCTTACCTATTCATTCTTCTAGACCAAATGTTATCAACTCTGAAGGCACTAAAGGAAATTCAACGTAACAATATCCCATACTTATGTTATTTACAACATGGAATATTATTTTAAATTCTTTTTAGTGTCTTTAGGCTTAAGCTTAATTTCGGTTTAAGTTTGTATAGTGCTTATAAATATTCCAAATTTAAAATATCCCTTTGTATATAACATGGCTATTTTCTTTATTGTTAATGACAATATGCTGCCTACGATGTTCATATTGTAGATTATTATCACTGTAAACGTGAACGTTCAGAGAAAATAAATTACTGATTATCCGGTGGATAACTGCGAATACCACAATTTTGTTTCATTTACTAATAGAAGTTTAATTTAATAATCACTTAAAGCGCTTGGCCTAGCAATTTGACACACTTAACGTGATAAAGTTCAACACAAGTAAATTAGGTTTCATACATTTCAACATTAATTTACTAAACGTCGTAGCAAACGCAAGTCGATTTTAAAAAAATGATAAAAACAACTTTGAAAAATCTTTTTATAAGACCAGCAAAACTTCGCAAGTATAACAATGTTGTAGAAGCTGCCCATTGGGCGAGGGTTATGTTAAAGCTATCTGGAACCACTGTTCACGAACTGATAAGCTTGCCGGGAAACCAAATCACCTCTCGTTTCACACTTATTGGGTTAACATTTTATGTTATTTGGTTCTCTGTATACTTGTACTGCACTTTTGTAACTTACTATGAAGATCAAACTATTGTTCGAATGTTGCACAACACGAAATTGCGCAGATATGGCGACGATTTTGAGAGGTGTTCCTCTATAATGTTCGCAGTCATAACAATGATCTTGACTCCCTGGAAACTGAACGGTAATCGGGAAATGGTACGGAAAATCGTCGACATTGACATGATTATTGAAAAGGCTGGTCATATAATCGATTATGACAAGTTAGCAAATACTGCAATCAGCGTATCCCTCGGTCAGATAATCGTGTGTTTCATTCGAATGATTTGTATTTACCTAGCTTTAAGCTCTAGTATATCCATGCCCGTAGAGAAGATGTTCCAAGTATGCATGGCCGATTCTCTCGCTGTGATAACAACTTCTCTTTATTGCTATCAACTGCTGATTCTAATAGATAGATTCAAGTGGATAAATAAAACACTGCGCGAGATAAAAGGTCGAAATTCTTGGGAGTATAAAGTGTTTATTCGCGGAAAAGTGCCAGACAACATGAATAAAGTAACGGAACTTCAAGACAGACAGATATGTGAGAAAATAAAGACCTGCGCTAAAGTATACAGTATGGTGTTTGATTCCTGCAAGTCGACCTGCCGTTCGTTCGGGTTTTCTCTGCTATTCACCCTGCTGTACTACTTTAACTATATCATACTTTATTTGTTTTACTTTATGGAAGCTAATGCTGCAGGTTTGTTTCACGACCTGAAGAGATATTTCGATTTTTTGGTGTACACTTTTTGGGAGATAACCATTGCGCTTGGAATCATCTTTCTCATCATTGTGTTCAGCGAATTGACAGTGGATCAGGTAATTATTTCAATTATAATGTGAATCTTTATGTAACCTAGTTATATGCAATTTGATGCGAGCAAAATATTTCGAAAATCTATTAAAAGATTATGGTCTGCTTAAAATAACCATTACCTACTTTATTGCTGGAAAACGTGCCCAAAGCCGCATTGGTATGAATTAATATCTAAGTATCTATATCAAATTTTGTTACGAAAGTTTTTTGTTTTGTTTGTTAATGGTCTCAAGGGCAGTGAAGGTGATCGGTGATGCATAAGAGTGTCCTTAAACCTATATACCTTAGTCTTAATAAATTGCCTAAGCATGTGAATGTAACTTCTGCTAAAGATTAATGTTCATTTTCATTTACAGGCAAAGAAGACATCGTTTATAATACACGAAATAATAAACGAAAATTTTAGCCCAGCTGTCAACGAAGAGGTGAGTTTACAACTTCTCTTACACAACGAGTGTTAAATAAAGTTTACTTTTTTAAGAGCGTTTAATTATTATTTTCTACAGGCAATGAAATTATCCATTCAATTGCTGCACGAGATGCCGAGCTTTACAGTTTGCGGATTATTTAATTTGGACTATGCGTACCTACAACAGGTTAGTTAGTCAACTTCTTTAAATTAACGAAGGCATGCGTTTGATCGCCATCTCGCCTGATGTTAAGCGAAGATGTAGTCTATGATAGAGCACACTTCCTTACTTCCTTCCTTACAAAAACCAATTCGGTAAGTAAAGAAAAGAAAAACCTTTACTGATTCCAAACCCATTTCGAAATAGTACATTTCTGTACAATATTTTTACGTTTACAACTCTGTAAACTATGACGTGGATTATTTTAATAAAATACATAAAATAAACTTGACTTTCAGTTGATGTCTAATGACGTCACCTCGTAAGGCAACTTTCATATACTAGTAAAGCAATGGCAAACCAAAACAAAATTTGTCAATGTCAAGTTAACGGCAGCCATAATATCCTCTTCCACACACGTACGTCGGGTTGTTTTTCGCTTTATTGATATAAATATCTGGATTATTTTACTTTAAATTAATTGGACGGACGGATAATTACGTTAATTGGACTCTGATATCGCTTTTATGACAAAATATTTGTTTACTTCATGTCATGAATTGTTAAAACCGAAGACGTGACAGAATAGCTTTACAGCTTTAGCCTGCCCGGTGGGGCAAATTAAAAAAAAACTTCATGTCAATTGTCAAAGTTAAACAAATGTGTCAAATGTATTTGTATACTTTTTTGTTTTATGGCATATGGCAAAGGCTTAGTATACATATTCAGCCTACGTCATGACGTCATCACTATAAAAAGTTTGAAATCGTATTAAAAATAAACTACTGCATAGAAAGCCAAAATATTCAAATCAGTTTCATAAAATAAAGTTTACTGTCAGTGAAAAATAAATAATAAAAAAAACTTTACGTACCGAATTCACTCGCGATTTAATATCACCCAGATTGTATCTTCTGTGGAAAACCCACTCGGGCAGCCAATTAAAATATTAATAATTGCCATGGGTGTAAAGATTTTTAAATTTTTAACAGAGAGTTCCGTACAAAGATTTTAAAGTCTAATCCTAATGATAAGACTTCGGGTTCGTTCTGTCAGTCCGCTATTTATGTCCTTTAGTAGGTATTTGCTACTGCAAAACACCTTGATTTTGGTAAAAGTTTTTTAATTTACTCCAAATACTTAATAACACAAAATACGTAACAGCTAAGCCGAAATGATGCTTAACTAAAATAACATTACTTACAATTTTCACAAATTCAGTGTGCTGCTTGAACTCTGAACCCTGCCGGGCCACAGAAAAAAACATAATTAGGTATTTTCAACATCAGCATTATTTTCTCACAGGTTACATAAAGTTGTACAGATATATGTTGCGTAGAAAAAGGATGAAGAGCTTTTAGTCCTACAATTTGTCTGTCAAATTTCGCAAGGCTTAATGTTATACAAACACATAAAGGTATTTGTGTGTATGTAGTTGTCTTAAGTTCCAAATTTATAGGACCTTTAAAGGAGCTTTAAATGCAACGTAATATCTGTGCTACTCTTTATAATCTGTGACACTATCTAGCTGCATTAAATAGGTTTTTGAAATTGTAAGGTTATTTAAAATTACAAGTAAGTATTTTGAATCAGTTGTGAAATATGAGTTTCGAAAATGGTCGGGAAATGTAAGAATTTGTTAAATACCTAATTAAGTGTATTTTTACTTAGCTTTTATAGATACATATTTAATTAAAATTTTATCTTCTTACAGGGTGCGCGGTCGGTCTCCACATATTTGATTATTTTACTGCAATTCGTCATGGAAAGCAAGTGAAGAATACATTTGCACATTTTCGCCATTTTGCAATGCTTTATATTTAGCTTTAAGGGGGGGAATCCATGCTTAATATAGGCTGTTTCGTTTTTAGCGAGAAGTTGACAGTATTTTACTGTTGAAGTTAATTTTATTAGTAGATAAACATATCTATTTATCTATTGGCGCTATTCTCTCGTCGCTCCACTTGCAGCGCCGAGACTCACATGTGTCATGAGCTGGAATACATGTCGTTAGTACGCCAACTGTTTTTTTTAAACTAACTTTTTTTTCTTAACAGCATGGCACAATTACTTTCGTGTATGATTATATTATCACACATAATATGTGTGATAATTTACCAATTATTATCTATGTGTGAAGTTTTGCTTTGACCTAGCTTTACGGGTTACGGATTTTTACCTTTTGCCATTTAATACCTAGCCACTATATTTAGGATATCCGGCCTTACAGAATTCGGTATGTAAAGTACTTTGTATTTTTAACTGAGAGTAAACTTTATTATTTGAAACCAATTTTAATATTTTGGGTTTCTATCCAGTAGTTAAATTGTAATACCTACGTTTTCAATCTTTTTATAGCGATAACGTTAATAATCTATATATTTGTTTCAATAAAGCGAATAACAACTCGACGTACGTCTCGTACGTGTATGGAAGAGGTTATTATGGCTGCCGTTGACTTGACAGATTGTTTTGGTTTGCCATTGCTTTTTTACACACTGAAGTAGCCCTATAGAGCCTACTATGTGACGTCATTAGAATTAAATTGAAAGTCAAATTTATTTTATGTATTTCATTAAAATAAACCCTATCTCATAGTTTATACAGTTTTGAACGTTAAAATAATGTACAAGAGAATAATATTTCAAAATAGTTTTGGAATCAGTAAAGTATTTTTTTCTTTACGTACCGAATTAGGTATAGCTATGCCTAATTATTTTTTATGTGTGTGAATGTGGACCATGTCATAACCTGTAAATAGGTACTTTTTCTACTTAGATTCTTTGTTTAATATAAATATATTTCTAATAATATCACTGCAATAATCAAAACTATGTTATTTAATAATAATATCTACAACTTTTTGTATTATTGTTTTAATTTATTTTTATCAAATAAATATTATCTTACCTTAATGGCCTTATTATAATTCAGGCTATGCACCGACTCCTGACTGATCAGTGGAGCAGGTGCAAGAGGCACGACAACTCAGGACTTGACGATATTCTTTCTGACATATAACTTATTAGAATATTTGTATTTGACATGTTATCTATTTTTAACATTTCATTTTTAATATTTGCTATTTGACATTTTATTTTGAATTTGGTTTATTTTTGTTTATAAAATTCTGTGACGTAAATGTCAATAAATAATTTGAATTTGACTCTAGGGACCGATTATAAACTATAATTACTCTCAAATTATGAACAAAGTATACCTTGGTTTTCCTGGTAAATACCGACTGCACCACAGATTAAATGCAAGTTGGTGTGGTCTTATGAGCGTGGTATTATCTCAGGTCGATTTTTATTCTTATTGACTACTAAACTACTATTTATTTTTACCCTTCACCCTATAGCAACGGTTTCATGTTTATTGGTACCTTGGGATGATCACAAGGATTCTAAAATTGCTTTTATTAAACCTACTGAAGAGCTATACCAAGAAGTCAAGGTACTCTATCAGGCAGCTGTTTATAATGCGTGCAATTGTCGTAACTCATGCAGCAGCAAGGCCGGAAGTTTAGTATATACTTCAACAGGAAAACCCGCTCAGCTTTTACTCCACTGCCAACGGTTCGGACAATATTCATGAGCCGTTTACCGCCATTCATTCATACTTTCACATACAACTTAATTTGCAAGCACTGCGACCTAAAATAAATGTTGTACAGGAAAGCTAGAGGCAAGGTGAAAGCATGGCTCCAGTCCACCATTTACAAAGCCACTGAAGAACTTGTCCTTGACATGTGTCCATGATAGCACATAAGCCCTACACACACACACACACACACACACACACACACACACACACACACAACACGACTTTCCTTGATTTCTTGACGCACTTTTACAAATGTGCTTGTGTTATTCCATACATTACATTAATAAATAAATTATATATAATTTATTACAAATACACTAGTTTTAAAAACTCATTGTAGGTCCTAGCTCCCGCAATAGAATACCCTGAGTTTGTAGGAGCTAGGTCTCTTTTGTGGTGCTTCTATTAGCGTGTGTGTGTGTGTGTGTTTGTTTGTGTGTGGGAGTACGTGTGAGTGTGAGAGAGATTACATTAAATTTTCTTTATAGAAATAAAAACGAGTGTCGGTAACGAAGCCAGTAACGTTTACAGTTGTAAACGTTACTGGCTTCGTTACCGACACTCGCACATACAAAAAAAATAAGGAACATAACGTCAAACATTAATTAAATGTCGTAAAACACAAAAAACTGCTTGTGATTCCTCTGAGCAAAAAACAGGGCAAAAACAAAAACTGCATAAAAAAATATAAACAGTGACAATCAATAGGTTTTAATAACAATTTACG
The DNA here is from genome assembly GCA_905404145.2 of Biston betularia. Lineage (NCBI taxonomy): Eukaryota > Metazoa > Arthropoda > Insecta > Lepidoptera > Geometridae > Biston > Biston betularia. Next base: position 4,780,434 of record FR989868.1, read on the forward strand.
GTTTAAAATGTCACTTGGATATCATCGGTTTATTTTTAATAGTGGAAAGACAGGCTTCCATTTCGAATTTGGTACCTATTTACACAAAAAAACAGCGTGAAGGCAAGGTTTGCCCTTCAAGTTCAAGTTAAAACGCGTTAAGTTGTGGTTACACACGCTGCCGGTGCGTGGGTATTCACGAGTTTACATAATTAGCTTGCCCGGTTTGTTGTTATTTTTGGGTCAAATTTAGTACCTAAATGAGATTTTACCCCCTTCCTGTTGACAGATTGATCTGATACTTGGTACACACCTCTAATTCTAATGATAATACAATTTAATATATTCAGTATCATTGCAAATCCAAGATGGCCGCCGCCACCAAATGGCGGTTTACATATTTTTTTACAACTCCCTCAATATGGGCATCAAATGAATGGGCTTGACTGGTAAAATACTGTACACTATGACAAATTTCAAATCTAAGATGGCTGCGGGCAATGCCAGATTTCATATTTGTTTCAATGCTTTTAAATTTTTCATATTTGTTTCAATATGGGTAATGGGTATCAAATGAAAAGGCTTTACAAGTAGAACACAGTGCATGGCGTTTCATAGAGTTTAGATAGTCTAAAATGCATTCTACGCATCTAAGCAAAACTAAGGTCATCGTCAATTTAGAATCTAGATTTTATCATGGATCTCCCACCCAAGTCAAGAGTAAAGTCTTTGGAAGGATTATGTATTGAGGAGCTTGCACCATTTTTGAGTTTTTTGTCTGGCTTAAAAGTTAAAAAAATCTATAATTCGACTGCAAATAAAATAGCTATAATTAAAGGGGAAAAATAATTAAATCAATTTATTATATTCAAAATTTTTAAAATCCCGTTTTAATTTCCTTTATTTTAATTAATAAAAAAAAATATCAAACCTATAGGTAAGGTTTGATTTTTTTTTTTATTAAGTACTATTTCGCGCTAAAACGCCATTAATACACCTACTTAATACTTATAATGTTCCTTATAACGATAACTCGATAACGATCTCGAAATCCATCCAGCCGTTTGGATGATATATGATGTACCTAATAAAGAAATTTACATATAAGCATAGATAAGAAAGACGATAAGGCCGCCACTTGTGGCACTAGTTCATCAGGTTCTTTTGTTCTCTGTACTTTGTTTTTCTGTTTATGGTGTGCACAATAAAGATTTATGTATATTTATCTATATCTCTCATACATACAAGATACGCGCAAAAAACATAAACCTTAATTGGCAGTCGTGTAATAAATGATGATATTTCACGTAAATGGCTATGTATTATTATTATCTATATACAATTCATTTCTTAATTTTCGCATTTTGCGAAACACATTTTCTAACAGACAGAGATCTTCGTCTGATGAGTGCTACATTAGATTTTTCTACAAGTAAAATCAACCCTTGCGGTTATCTGAGCAGACCAGTATCGATAAGCGCTGGTAGATCGGCGCCGCTAGCTTGCTTCCTACGTATATATACGCCCTATCACTGCAATAAACGTAACAATCGCAAGTTCCTAGTACGTGCGCGAACACACCGTGAACCCGCGACCTACGAAGCGCGAAACACGCAAAGTCGACGTTCGGAAAATTTCTATATAAAACACGACTCTCCTCATAGATGACCAGCGTTTGGCCGCAGACCGTCAACATAGTTTACGTGAGGTTGACATGTTAAATGTTAACAAATTGATTCGTAAATAAGTTAAAAAAAAGTTTCGCGATGTTGGTGTATCTGCTGATCTTAGTGCCGATAGTGTGGACGGTGGTGTTCCGATTCCGGAGGAGAAATCTGTACAAACTGGCCGAAGCAATACCATCTTTCGAAGACACGCTGCCGTTTATCGGAGTAGCGCATACGCTGTCAGGGAATACTGAAGGTAAGGGTTGTTTGTAGGAAGGATATGATACATTTTTTATTATATTTTTTTAGTTTACAGAATAAGAATTGTGTATCGTTGTGGTTCTCTATCCCCACACTAGCTATTGATTAAAGTTAAAGGATCCCACCCGCAGTCTCGATCCGTCGTCGTTTCATCTTGAATGCCGGTGAAGGCATTTCAAGACAAACACGACCTTCAGTAATGAAGAACACAAAGAAGAAAAAGGAATCTCTAGTACCTACATAAAAGTTGTTTATAATGATGATTAAAATGACTATCTTACGACTTTGTACAACCCTGTACGAAAAGTTTACAATCCTGTATGAAAAATTATTCAAGTAGGAAATTAATCGATTCGTTACCATCCCAATAACATTCCGGAATAATGTTTGGTGTGTGTCCGTGTCTTCTAAACGTAGGCAGTACTAAAGGTAAAGGGTTTTCTAATAAGAGGTTTCATTTTGATGTTTAAACGAGTATTTTTTAAAAGAAATCGATTAATGTTTATTTCATTGTAAAGAGAAAGGTATGCCAAAACGATATCAACCAAATGGCCGCCATGGCTACGCTTCCAGAACCATATCGTTTTCATGAATAAATTTATTACAAGAATTTAATTAAAAAATAAATGTTCACCCGTGCGAAGCCGAGACGGGCCTTAGTTATGTATGAAATTATGTTCTTTTCATAAAGTCCTGAGCATCTATAATTTTTAGTAGGATGGCACTGGCTGCAGCAACATAGCGAAAGCTACAGCTGCAGCCAGTATTACTGAGATACCATTGTATTTTCACACGAAACAATAAATTATATTATTTGTGTTTGTATCTATCACCTTTAGACACAATGATATTATCACATGGCTAAAACATATTAGATATATTAATTTGTTGTTTACAATATCAACGCATAAAAATATAATTTGCAAAAAAGCACCAGTTCAGTTATAAAATAAAATCGTCCTATTTTAAAATATGAAACTTGTTATTCTCGTTAATATAGCTACGATTGAGTTCATGGTTAGGTTGCTAGCCCGGTAACATCTGCAAGATATAAAAACGATGTTTAAGTATTTTTTATTTTTTTAAGACTAATTATAGCAATTATTTTTCAGATATTATGGTAGCTCTACAGAAGTTCAGCTATTCTGCTATGCAACACGACGGAATCATAAAAGGCTGGTTAAGCCACATGCTGTATTTCAGTAAGTGTAATTTTTTTTAGACAATAGACAATAGACAACACTTTATTTATGACATAAAACACATTTCAACATAATTTACAATACATACATACAAAAAAATAAATAAACAATAAACATAAAACATAGAAAAAAACTTAAAGGTATATAGTAGGTATAGTATACAATAAATAAAAAATTAAACAAAAAAACAAAAAACAAAAAGTTTGAAATATATTTTATGTCACAAACCGGCCTCGACTCAGCATAATGCCGACTGAAGCCAGCCGGCGCTGGTCTTCCGTCCGTTCCGTTGGTTCCGGTTGGTGGTTTGGTCTTTTCTTTATTCCTTATATGAGGTGAAGAAAAAACGTCGTGAGGATACCATGGCATGGTGATAAGGTACTTTCTAGTACTCGGCTGGCTAGCTACCACCCTCAAGTTGAAAATCTGCCGCCAAGCATCTAACGCTATGTTCGAACAGGCTCACTTGAGAACAGTGCCCATTCCAGGCTAGATGTATTTACCATCTTCAACCACACCGTCAATCACTATCAGATGAGCTGTGGTAAAATACCTACACTTGTCACACCTAAAAGATAAACCACGATTGCAGAGTAAGTCTCTCATTGAAAGTTGATGAATACGATGTGCTCCTTTCGGCGAAATAGGTACTTTCCGTTTCGCGTAACCCTTTGCATAAAGCTAAAAATAGCGTAGCAAACTGACGGAACGTAATAATTTAAAGTATTTTTTTGTAAAGTTGTTATAGACCCTGTCGATTTAGAAATGGTGATGAGAACATGTTTGGAGAAGGATGACCTACATCGATATATCAGAAAAGTTATAGGATACGGAGGAATCTTCGCCCCAGGTAATTTAACAATATTTTTTTATGCAAGTATTTACTTGAGTAAAAAACAATAACGATGCGCGTGAGCAATGAGCGCAATGTTTTTAGTTCGTTTTGAACAATGAAAAACAAAAAAAAAATCAGACAGGACATGGGGTGGCGTAATCGTTTGCACTTGCCCTCTTCCTTCGGTACGTTTATCTTATATATCTTAGTAGTTTCGCGTGGTCCGTCTGACCACGCTTCCACACCTTGACCTCACTAAACGACATTTATGAAAACACACATTGAATACATAAGTATTGTTGTTTCGCTGGCAAACATTAATTTGACCATTACGAAATTAGAAGTACACACTTACCTATGCGTCAGGCTTGCGATTATCATAATAAGGAAATTTAAAGTAGGTCAGTAATGACAAAAATTTAGAAAAGGCTATAAGTAAGGATAATTTATTTCTCAAGGATGCTATATGCTTACAAGACACGAGTTAACAGTTCTAGTAAAACATTCACAAAATGTTTTGGGGAATCCTTTTGAACAAGTAGATATCTGTCTCTTTTTGAGGAAATGTTTGACTACGCGTTACCTGTACCTGTACGTGTGTGACCTTACTTTTCAGTTGTAATAGGTACCTACCTAATTTAGAAGGTAATATCAGGGGTAGGTATATATGTATTGTTGCTATGCTATTTACAGAATACAATGTTTAGATTTAACATATTTGTACAATTTTATTACTAGTATCACTACCAATCGGTATTTATGGAAGTCAATGGGGGAGCCCTATGTCCAGCAGTGGACGTCCTACGGCTGAAATTATGATGATGATGATCACTAGTGCAGATATAAAAAAACTACTTAACATCAACATATTTAAATTTTTACAGAATAATTACAAAAATCGTAAAACACGAACAACATACATACAACAACGAACGAACATGCTATAAAACGAACAACTTGGTGGTAGCGTTCCTTAGCAGGAAGTCGTCTGGGTAGATAAATACCACCGTAGTACCAGATATTCTGCCGCCAAGCAGTAATATGCAAACATTACTGTGTTTCGGTTTAAATAACAAAACATTTGTGAAATTACTGGGCTGTTGAGACTAACCATCGAAAGCCTGAAAGTAATGAGTGCCAAAGCAGCGATGCCCCGTACTTTGTTTTGCTACTCGAAAGTTCGGTGTATTGCCGTCACTCGAAATGACGTAGGGATTCTAAAGATACCACATTCATCTAAATACTTTCAGGCATACATACATACATATACAAACATCAACCCAGAAAACACCACACTCCTTTTTCTGGACAGTCGTGTAAAATCAGTTTAGGAGGTACTAAGTATTGACAATCAGCTGAAAGTTGGGACAATGAATTGATCTGGTCATTAGGTTGTGGTCAGTATTTTGACTACTATCCACTCTTTTGAAGTTTTTGTTTTTAGACTAAGGCTATTTTGGGTTCTGAACAGAGATCTCATTGCTTGAAAGTGTGAAGATTGTGTGTGTGTATGAAGTGTGAAAATTTCTTGAATGTCCAATTTTTTAGTTTTCGAGATAGACGTTTTCCTTATTAATTTCGCGTTATTTATTAGCTGTATTTCAATTCGATTTCTCACTCTGTAATAATTATGTCCAAAGTAGATAGGTTAGGGCGCTAACCATCGTAATCATGCGTTGTGTATTAATTGCAACAACTGTGCTTCGTGGTTTGCCGGACTAGAAAGTAACTACGGTATTATTCCAAGGAACAAGCTAACTGCATTCCAAATTTCGTCCAAATCCGTTTAACTATTACAGCATGAAAAAGTAACAAACAACCGACAAAACTTTCACTTTTATTATATTAGTGTAATTTTACTCCATTAACATTTTACACGCGAGGATAGAGCCTATGTCCATCAATTGTGTAAAATTCGGAGGCAATTGCTGAAGCAGTGCCTATGCAGTAAATTTTATTTAATGTGCAGAGAAGATAAAATTAATATTTTTCATGACCAGTGTCAATTTGGAGGAGACGTCGAAAGATTCTCGTGCCAGCTTTCAGTCCGAAAATTGTGGAAAATTTCGTGGAAATATTCTCAGAGCAGAGCGAGAAACTCGTCCAGTTTCTAAACGGGTGTGCTGACAGAAAGAAGTTTAGCATTTGGCCGTACGTGAGCACTTACACACTGGATTCCGTTTTTGGTAAGTTTTGTAACGCTTTAAGGTCAGACAGCATAGAATCCATAATTTTTCGAATCGCAATAAAATGATGTGTGGCTGTGTCGTGTATACGACTGTAACGTACACGAATATATAAACATTTTTTAACACAAAGTAGTCCTTCGCTAATCCATGTTGGAAGACCTCACGCAACGTTACTAGTTTCTGTGATCCTTTCGATTTTTAGCTAGCGTATGGTGTAGTAAAATTTTGTATTTACATGATAGATAATTATGTAGCTGTAACACCAAACTGGATCCCCCAATTTTATTATTATCAGTTTTCTGAATTGCTTCCCACCATGACCTAATTCCACCCTGCCCATTCTACTATCGGACAGCCAGGAGCTCTAAAAAGCGACACCGCTTTATGGTTAATGTTCCAAAAGCTAAACTAAGCAGTTTGATTCCACCTTCTTCATACGTACCGCTAGACATTGAAATCTGCTGCCCGAGTGGGTGTTCCCCGATGAACATAGTCTGGGTACCTTCAAGCCGCGAGTGAATCGATTTCTTCTAGGCAAGCGTGCTCCACCGTAAACCGCATCGCGCTTAACATCAGGCGGAATGACGGTCAAATGCAAGCCTATCTATTATTAAAAAAAAACCCATGGAATAAAATTTAAAGACGTTTTAACGTCGAAACGTGAATAATAGTGCATTAGTGTGAATTTATTAGAATACTTGTGAGCTCATTATTTAATGCATGCCCAGTGCCAGTATTTAAAAAAAAAAAGAGCCAAAAATTTCGTGTTAGTGTCCTTTACCTTTAACATTTAATTTCTTTGAATATTAGTAAGTTACATCCTCTATATCTGTTTTTTTTTTTTTTTTAATTGTTGACACGCCAGGTGTTTGACCACAGCTCACCTGATGTTAAGTGAAGGTGTGGTCGAAGATGGTAAAGCACACCTAGCCTGGAATGGAACTGGCTCTCAAGTGAGGCTGCCGGAACACACCGTTAGATGCTTGGCGGCAGATTTTCAACTTGAGGGTGGTAGCTAGCCAGCCGAGTACTAGAAAGTACCCTACCACCATGCTATGGTTTCCTCACGATGTTTTCCTTCACCAGCAGCTCAAGCTCATTGTTGGGGTTTGAACCCACGCCCTTTGGCATGCGAAACTACCGCGCTAACCACTGAGCTATCATTGCTACAAATATCTCCATTATCTCAATTATAATACTCCACCAGTCAACAATTTGTATGCTCTGTACTTCCTTAAATACCTACTTTTTTGAATGTCTATAAACTCATAATTATGTTATTCTTTAGACAAATGTGTTAAAACAATAACAGTGATCATTAGATCCTATCTTGTCTAATTAGTTTGTCATAAAAACTAGTTACGCAAACAAAGTACATACGTAAGGACAATTTAAAAATTTAATGTTACTATTTCAAGAAACAGGTTAAATTGCCTATGTGTCCGTAAAGTAAGTATATTTCTTTTGACAGGTGTGTTAAATGACGATAAATTCTGTTATACATAGGGAAAATATACTATGTATAATTGTACAGGTATTGTACGAAGTAGCTCTAATTTTACCTATAAGTACTTACTTATTTTATGTATTTAAGCTTAACAATTTAACAGACGGAAGTAAAACAAAAAGTTATACTTATGCTCTCTCTTTTTTTTGTTGGCCTTGGCCGTCTAGTGTAGAAATGCAGCCTGTGATATGGACACGTTTGTACCAGACACAGTCATGAGTAGATTATGTGATAAGTTGTTAGTTAATAAAAAAATACATTGACCTTTCTCTGATATTTTTATGTATAAGTTGATATGAAAAGAAACAGTCGGCTCTCTTTATTTAAAATCTCACTGAAAGCGCCCATTAGTTAACGCACATTAAATAAATAATCTGAATCTACGTTTTATACAATAAAAACCGCAGGTACACCGAGTTTTTTAGGCGCGAGACACTAAATTCTGCATGACCTAGTTAGTGACTTGGTTAAGAGCACTCAACCAAACACACAAGTACTGCTCTTCTTTCTAAAACTACATCTATAGGAGTATTTGCACGATCTGAATATTGGACATCAGCCGTGCTACTATTTGTTTAAAAATGAATATTGGTAATTTGCATCTAATCGATGACATGTATGATAAATAGCGTAGAATAGCGTAGTAGTGTACTCATGTGGAACTCTATTATTAATTCACGCAGTGTCACGGTGTCGATGTGTAATTAAAAATAGTAAAGTACCAGGTACTAGTAGTACACTAATAGTTATTAAGATTTAAAATATCTTATTTCTTTCAGAATCAGCAATGGGCGTTAAAATCAACGCGCAAGGAAACCCTAACTCTGAGTTCCTAAAGTCGATGAATCGCATCTTGAACCTGGTTTGCGAGAGGATATTCCATTTGTGGTTGCGGCCAGACTGGCTTTACCGGATCTTCTGGCGGAAGCACTTCGAACACGAGCGATGCGTGAAGGAGTTGCACGGTTTCACTGACAATGTAAGTCCCTAGTCTTAATACATACATAAAACTCGACCTGGTTCACCCAACAAAAAACCCCCTTTATATTTGGTGCGTCAGTACATAGTAAAAGTTGTTTACATGAATAAATAAGCAACCTTCAGAATTAAAATAGTGACATAAAAATATTATTGATACTATGTAGCTAAACAGATATTTGTGTATTATTTTGTTCTGTCTCAGAGTTGAAATTTGCAATAATTAATGACGCATGCTATAATGTACCTAACATAATTTAATGACTTGCATTACATATTGAATTTAATCGTAATTGTATTTATTGAATTTTTATCGTTTTGACTTGACAATTTTTCGCGCGATATTTCTCCAATTGTGGCGATCTTCCGCATTGCGAGCACACTGCGTAGTCTTTTTGAAAAGGTCAATCGAACGATTGACCAAAGTGAATCCAATATTTTTTTAATCTGTGACATTATCTTTCATCATTATAATTATGAGTTTTGGCGGGAACGCGAGAAGAGTCGTGTCACTCCGTTGTGTTTTTTCCAAAACTAGTGTTTTGTCGAGTGTTTATGCATAAAAATGGTGGTGTTTTATTCATAAAGTGCCGAATTACAAGCACGAGTGTGGGAAAATTATATAATGTGGTGAAACATGACTTTTCGTGTTGCTTCCAAAACTCCAGCGAAGCTTGAAGTAAAGTCGCCTCTACTTTACTAAAGCATGACTGGACTTGATTGACACGGACTGGACTTGACCAATACTAGACTATAGATGTGAGACATGAATTCGTTCTTCGCAAATAATGACATGGTTCAAAGGCATTTGTAGCCAAACCATAAAATCCCAAAAAAAAAAAACATTATAATTATCTTTCAATGTATGTTTACTAACACCATCGTATTAGGGAAACCCTGTAAGGATGGTGTGAAATGTAGTAAATAAATAAATCATAATAAATAAATAGTTTCGGCAGTTTCGTGTATGGAGTACTGTTCACACCTGTGGGACGGCTCTGCCAAGTTTCAGCTTGAGGCTCTGGAGTCAGTCGAGAGGCGCGCTAAGAGGTTGATAGGCAATCACACTTTGGTCAAGTCTCGGCTGCAAAGCCTCGAGCATTGACGTAAGGTCGCCTGTCTATCGGCTTTCTACCGGATACATTTCGGAGATTGTGCCTTGGAGTTGCACGACTTGGTTCCCCCTGCCCCTTTTTACTACCGGACGGCCAGACAAACGCGACCGAGGCGACACCCGTACATGGTGGATGTTCCCCATGTGCGCACTAAACGCTTTGAGTCCACATTCTTTATTCGCACAGCGAGGATGTGGAACTCTTTGCCGGAGTCTGTGTTTCCCGAAAGGTACAATATGAGTGTCTTCAAATCAAGAGTAAACAGGTTCCTTCTAGGTAAGCGTGTTCCATCTTAGACCGCATCGATGCTTCACATCAGGCAGGATGTGGTCAAGCGCGAACCAATTCAATGTAAAAAAAAAAAAAGCCTACTTGGGAGTCCGTCTGACTTCCAATCTGGAAGTCCTGGGTTCGAATCCCGTCGCACGCACCTCGGTCTTTTCCAGGTTATTGCCGATAAATGCAAACGATGAAGAAAAACATCGTGAGGAAACCTACATGTCTGCGAGTTCTTCAAATATGTCGAGTTCTTCAGAGATTTGAAGATGGGTGAAGTGTGCCAACTCTCACTTGGCTAGCGTGGTAGACTTTACCCGCGCCCAGCAGTAGGCCAGTTTAAAAAAAAATAGGGTTGACTCGGGAAATAAATTCACAATCTTAAAATGTCTACTTACTGGTCCAGTCAGGGGGAAGACATGTACTTATCATTGACCCCAATAACGTTTCTCGAAGCTTCAACGTCGTAACTGGTTCAAAAGATTTCATTTCAAGCATAAAGACGAACTGACAGTAATTGCATCTCTGTGCAATTACTGTCAGCTCGTGCAAGCTCGTCTGTTCGCTCGCCCATGGACTTTACCGAGTTTATATTTTGCGTTAGGGTAGGGTATAGTAGGTATGTCCCATCAGTTAATAGATTTTAGGTCCATGCATTATACTGGCAAGAAGTCGTCTAGGTAGGTACCACCGCAATAACAGATATTCTGCCGCCAATCAGTAGTGTATAAACATTACTGTGTTCCAGTTTGAAGGTTACTGCAGCTAGCGAAATTACAGGTCTGTTGAGACTAACCATCGAAAGTCTCAAAGTAATGAGCGCCAAAGCAGTGATGCCTTGAATTTTGTTTTACTACACAAAGTTCTGTGTATCGCTGCAATGGTCATGAACAGGCGTTATCTCTTACCATCAGGAGAGCGTCTCGTTCGGCTCATAACAATTACATTAAAAAAAAATTATAAGACAAAATTATAATTTTTTAGCTACTTTGTTATTTACATATTTGTTGACACTATTGCACTTTCCTAAGTTATAGTACTAATTTTATGCTAGTTTAGATAGTTATAGTTTTTTTGACAGCCCCGTTGGTATATCTGCCTTAAGAGCTGTAGGGCGTGGGTTCGAGTCCCACGCAGGGCAAACATTTTGTGGTATAAACAAACGTTTGTTCTGTGTGTGGGTGGGTGTTCTGTATGTATTTACAAAAAAAAAGTATTTATGTATTCTATTAGTTATCTGACTTCCATCACACAAGCTCAGCTTAGTTTGGGGCCAGATGGCGCTGTGTGTAATCTCCTACGATATTTATTTATTTATTTTTATGTATACCTCAGTTACTTCATGTTTTATTTTTCCAGGGTCCGATCATATTTACGTCAGTCAAACAGTGAGTGTCTTTTGTTTTGGAGCAGAAGAAAACAGATTTTAATATCATAACTATTTTTCAGATAATTGCATTAAAACGTAAAGAAGTGAATGCTGATAATGGCAATAAATCTGAAGGCGATAACAAATTGGGTAAGATTAGAGAAAATAATTAAACAATACGCCGTGACATGACATTTTAGTATTTGGATACAGCTACATATAAAAGTGATTTGATTTATACATCTTTTTTAATCCTTAATAACGTAAACACTGTTTAGTTAAAAAGTAACGATGCCATCGTGGGAGAAACACATACATTTTTAGCAATTGTGGAGTTTTTACGATTAAGGTGGTACGATTTCCATACAAATAAATTTTTGCCATTTATGGACAAATGGAGCATAATTTTACAGTGTAATCACTGCTACTGGCATTTATTTTGGTCTTTATTTGCGGTAAATCACAATTGCTTGAATGAAACGGTTCACAGCTACTGGCACACACACACACACTCACTCACTCTCACACACACAAACAATTTACTAACTGCAGGCAGAATTAGCATAGATTTTTGAATTATATGTTTTTTTTCTCTTTAATATTTATTTTCGGATACACTAGAAACTTTATATAAACTCAAAATTCAAAATTATTTAACTTGATTTATTATAACATACATTCGTAAGACGTATCATGTACCTAATAGGAGAAGCCACTGGCTCCTGACACACAGTCTTTGAATATTTCGGGAGCCTATGGTAAATGTATCTGTATACTATGTTTTATGTCGAATAAAAATTATTATTATTCCCATCATCATTTAATTTTACTTATTTTTTAATTTTTTTACATTAAATATTTACAAAACATATATAATATAAAAAACTTAAAAACTAGGGTGCTGCCGGCCGCGGGGCAGGGCTCAAGCTGCCGGTGGTTAGGGCTGCAGAGTGAGGAATCTCCTTACAATGCGCGCCGTATCAAGGATCACTGCCTTTTGAAGCCTGCCTTTGACCCAACCGTCTAGCGAGAGTCTCTTAAGATGTTGGTCGAGACTCTTCGCTATAAGACCGTTTACCGTTACTACTATCGGGACAATGATCGTCGAATCAACATCCCACATGGCGGTTATCTCGTGAGCTAAGACAAGGTACTTGCTGACCTTGTCCTTCTCGGCCTTCACGAGATTCTCGTCATGTGGGATGGTGATGTCGACGTGTTATTATTATTATTATTATAGACTAAAGTTTAGAAAACTGTTTTGCGGGCAATAATGCCCATCTCCGGGAGGTATAATACCATTGTTGTACCATTGTTGTTGTTGTTGTGTCTTTAATTTATCTGAATACAAACAATTGTTTTTGGTGTTGGTGTAATAGTACCTAAATAACCTTAAACAAAGCTATAAGACTAATTTATGTACCTTTAGATCATTAGTAGGTTGTACAGTTTGTTAATGGTTTTAGATTTAGAGATGTACAAGAGGAAGACCTTTCTAGAACTTCTGATATCGTTATCGGGAGGTGAGAAAGGGTACACCAACGTGGAACTTCGAGAAGAAGTGCTGACATTAACAATAGCAGGCACAGACACCTCGGCTGTAGCTATTGGCTACACTTTAATGCTTCTTGGCAAATACCCAGATGTGCAAGAAAAAGTTTACCATGAGTAAGTACTTCGTACAAGAATTTTACACTGATTTTGCTGGAGATTCTATTTTAACGGTTTAGGTAACATAATATATGTATTATAAACTAGCGACTCGCCCCGTATATGCAAATACATATGCATGTAATATATATATGATATATTTCACTTGGTGGTAGGTCTCCTTAGCAGGAGGTCGTCTAGGCAGGTACCACCGCAGTACCAGATATTCTGCCGCCAAGCAGTAGTGTATAAACATTACTGTGTTCTGGTTTGAAAGGTATTGCAGCTATGGAAATTACAGGGCTGTCTAACTGGGACTAACCATCGAAAGACTCAAAGCAGCGATGCCCTGGAATTTCATTTGGTACTCAAACTTCTGTGTATCGCTGCTATGGTCATGGACAGGCGTTATCTCTTACAATCAGGGGAGCGTGTCGTTCGTTTTAAAACTTTTACATTAATAAAAATGAAAGTATTATACAAATAAACCTTCCTCTGGAATCACTCTCATCTATTGGTGAAACTCTCGTGATAATCCGTTCAGTAGTTTTTAAGTTTATCGCGAACAGACAGACGCGGCGGACGACTTTGTTTTATTGTATGGAGTGAATAAATTGACAAGAATTAAGTAATATACTCATTTAGTTCTTGAATTTTAAATAATTTTTTTTTACATGATTTTCTTTCACCAGGCTTCAAGAAGTTTTTGGGGATTCTGATCGTCCACTCGTGAAGGAGGATTTAATTAAACTTAAATATATGGAAAGAGTTGTTAAGGAATCATTAAGGCTATTCCCCCCAGTACCTTTTATTATACGAAAAGTTTTAGAAGACATTACAATGCGTAAGTAACATGTATTCATTGAATTTTACTATTATTTAGGTTTAGGTTTAAAGAAACTTTATTGTCAGCGAAGACATTACTGTCACTTATGTAATGACATGGTTGTACTTACAAAAATAATTATATTCAGTCTTAAAGATATAAATTCAACGAAAAGTAGTTAATTACCTACTTTTCGTTGGTAATATGGTGGTGGTAATATAAGTGCGTTGAACGAGCCTTCTTCATTGTAATGTTTTGCCTTAATTATTTACTAAAACTACCTTAAAAACTTAACATAAAGCTAATTATAGATTTATTAAAAACCTTAAACTTAAAGCAGTCGAATAACAAAAAGTTGAGGAAAGTAAATATTTGCCAATTAACAACTAGGGTGCCCCTGTGTATGATTGTATCTGCATGTGTGTGAGTATACATAGGTACTTTATATAAGTTGTATTATGTTGTATAATCTTAATATAAATGGAACCCAACTCATATTATGCTTTATAGCATAATATGAGGTAGTAGGTAATAACCTACTTTATACAAAAAATAATTATACTTATTTAAATATGCTAATTATATTTTATTACATTTATTTAATTTTTACATGTTGGTTCATTGGTAGAATGTTTGCTTCAAGAACCGAAGGGCGTGCGTTCGATTCCCACCCAGGACAAACAGTTTGTGGTATAAACAATTGTTTGTTCTGTGTTCTGTATGTGTTTACAAAAAAAAGTATTTAAGTATCCTATCAGTTATCTGACTTCCATAGTAGAAGCTTTGCTTAGTTTGGGGTCAGATGGCGCTGTGTGTAATGTCCTACTATATTTATTATTATTTTATTTTTATTTCTTTATTATGACATCGTATTATTGAATTTTATTGACTCTTATTAATATAGTTTGATTATTATTTATTACAGCATCAGGTCGAGTACTCCCCGCGGGTTCCGGCATCGTGATCTCCATCTGGGGGGTCCATCGAGATCCCAAATACTGGGGCCCAGATGCAGAACACTTCGACCCTGACCGGTTCTTGCCTGAACGGTTCAAACTGGCCCATACTTGCAGTTATATGCCGTTTAGTAGTGGACCTAGGAACTGCCTCGGTGAGTCAATGAAATAATTGCTTTTTATTAGACCTCGTTTATTTGAAGCTCAGTGCTTGGTGGGCTCTACCACTGGTAAGTAAATCACTTTCCTTGCTTTCACTATACTCCCTGATTTTGGATAAGAATCTTATGTCCGGTGTACGGAAAACGCTCCCAAACCGAAGACATTGCTAGTACAATACAACTAAAAAACGTAAATAAAATTACATTTTTATTTATTTTTTGGCTCCAATACTGTCAATAGTGAGGTACTTCTAGAATTTAAATGTGATTTTTGGCGGAAATAAATATTGTAAAATATATATATAACAAGCGTCAATGATAGCTTACCTTCAGACAAACTGTCTGCGTATTTATCGCTAAAGACCTAAAACAATTATTCATTTATATGTTATCTCGTAGTTAGCGATTACACTAGCTGCAATTACTCGAAGATTATGCCTTAATAAGTAGTAAATGTCTATGTTAATTCTTGCTTGAAATGCAGTCTTCCTAATTTCTGAGATTTTATGCGTAAACGTGCTATGATCGTTTATATTACCTAGTCACATAGGTAAGTATTATCCAGGCTTATGTATTTTTCGGCCCCAAAAACTAAATCGAAATATTTAAAGCACTTTTCAAAATTTTAGAAATATCTATATAGATGTATAATTTTATATATATATATAAAATGTAAATGCGAAAGTTTGTGAGTATGTTTGTTGTTTTTTCGCGCAAAAAATACTGATCGGATTTGGATGAAATTTGGTATGAAGGTAGCTGAGACCCTGGATTACCACATAGGCTACCTTTTATCCCGAAAACATGTACTACGAACTAAGCGGTTTGATTCCACCTTTTTCATGCGTACCGCTAGACATTGGAATCAGCTGCCCGAGTGGGTGTTCCCCAATGAATATAGTCTGGGTACCTTCAAGTCGCGAGTGAATCGGTTTCTTCTAGGCAAGCGTGCTCCACCGTAGACCGCATCTTCGCTTAACATCAGGCGGGATGGCGGTCAAACGCAAGCCTATCTACTATATAAAAAAAAAAAAAAAAAAAAACATGTAGCGGGTAACACCGCGGTATTAGATATGGATACTGGAAATAGATAGATATTCAGCATCATAATAAAAACATTTAACATTCATGAAGTGCAACAATTGGCGGTTTTATCGGTAAGAGCGATCTCTTTTTCAAGTAACCTTGGAATAAATGTTTTCTAAAAATCTGACAATCAACCTAGACTTTTATAAAGAGGAAAGATTTGATTGTTTGTTTGTATAATATGTTCAGAAACTATAAGACCGAATTCAAAATTTTTTTCACCGTTAGGAAGCTACACTCTAAGCTACTATCTCCGGGTGACATAGGCTACTTTTTATCCCTGGATTCCCACGGGAACGGGAACTACACGGGTGAAACCGCGAGGCGTCTGCTAGTACTTAGTAAAATTACAATCATTCCAATATGTCATTGGTTTACTTTTGATTTGAAATGGTAAACCGACATACTTTTTAGTAAAGATGTTTTCATTTTTCTCAGGTTATCAATATGCCCTGATGTCGATTAAAACAGCGCTCTCGAGTGTTCTTCGCCGGTACAAGGTGCTCGGAGATATGGAAAATACTCGAGTTCCCAGGATACGAGTTAAGCTGGACATCATGATGAAAGCAGTCGATGGATATAAAATCGCATTAGAAAGAAGACAGAAAACGGAAACTCAGTGATTTAAATAGTTATCAGGAAATATGTAACTATAAAAAATATGAAAAAGTTCAAAATGCTTATCAGTAGGTACAAATAGTTCCTCACAATAATCTGGGGCTCAATTTTTTTAATCATTCCAATGCATTTTCGCATAGGTTATCCTTCGAAAATTAATAGTGTTTTGTGTGAAAACTCATGCTTATGAATCTGAACGCCATATCCTACCGAAAGGCAGGATATGGCGTTCTATGACTGTACTCCTTCCAACTGTACTTTGCATACATATACGCGAATAAATATTATATATAAGAATAACGTTGCTATTTTTGTAGATTCTATATATTGAACATTGGAGCTAAAATTAAAGTAACATGGGGTTTGAATCAAATTACATATATATATCTATATTACCATTTATGGTATTTTTACAATATACCAAAGAATTTTAAAGAGATGACAATTACATGCAATTCGTTGGTACATTAATTTAATAAAAATATAATTAGTTTGAAAAAAAAAAACAATAAAATAATGTAAACTAATGATATATGACTAGAAATCAGTTTTTTATAACATTACTTATTTATTATAAATGCTCGATAATAATACAACATATGAACGCTGAATTATATGTATGTACTATGATTACAATATGATCAATTGATCATAATATACATAAATGTCTATTCTGTAAAAACCAAATAGAATCTGATGCTAGAGACAATAAACATATTATTACACAATACATGTAAGTAGTTTTATTTCCTGACGATGCTTATGATTACCATTTGATTGACTTGTCGCAAACTAGAATTATATTTTAGCTTGACATAAGTATCGTGATTAATGAGTAATCCGCGTGAATAATCCCGCGGATCTAGATCTTCATAGAGTTCGTAAAGGTGATCACGCGTCCGAAGACATCGCCGTGAGTTCTGTATTTGTTATTCCTCCGCAAACGAGAATTCTGGTGAGGGAGGGCTTCAGAGCGCACCGGCGCATCGTGATCTACCCGTGCGCGCGTTTTACTCTGCTTTGATTTCTTCCAGTTTCCATAGTAGAATTATATTAGATACTAAAAACTTCTTTGGTTATGGTAATCATTTTTTTAGTTATTTTTGTTTCTTTTTAATCAAAATTAGAACTGCAACAACCTCTTTGCATATGACAAGTATTTTTATTAATCATTTGAATAAAGTAGAAATGACACTTTATTGCAGCCATTCATAAAAGGTAGTAACATAAAATTTTTAATAACGTATGTTCACCTCTTGCCAGCCTTAAGATTTTATGAAACTACTACTAAATGTGCATACAATTAATGATTACATATAAATCATAAACAACAAACCTTCGCGAAATTGTCAGGTTAGTAAAGTTACGTTTTTTGTAACATCGGATAGAGTACTCGCCATCGAACCACACCAAACTTTAACTGCGTATACTGTATTGAATTAATTCTAATCCTGAAACCACTAAGAAACAATCTTATTCGAATTCTACAGTTTTCCTATTCGCGATCTGTTTCTGCCAGTGAGTATTTTATAAATTAGTCGTATCTACCTATTAAAAACGTCTCAAACATTTATGTAATAATACTACTTGTCAAAAAATATCTCCGACCTGTGTTGAACTAAAAATATACAAATGAATCTGTAAGTAATTTTTAAATCGAAGCCTTTCCGATTTAATACAAACGGGGTCAGGACCGCTTTAGAAATTATGAATAAACCCCTGCAATTTCACCGTCTATTTTATTCGGCATCATAAGTAACATCACATGGCCAAGCAAACGACCTCCAAAGATAAACCTATATTTGAAGGTCGATTGGGACGTAATTCTATGATGCTAGAGTCTTGCTGGCGGGTTAACGTAAGTACGCCATGGATTTTCATCTCAAGACTTTTGAAATACATTCTGAAGAAGCACCACCTTGCTCATAAAATTTCTAGGGTAACGAGTGCTTACCCGTTAATCCTGGTTATTGGTTGCTTTACTGAAGTTCATTGAAAGCTTTTCTGAACACAAATAAATATATTCTATAACTGTAAAACTGTACACAATTTGACCTTCAAAGTTTGCAACCTTTTATTGTAATAAGCCGCATTTTTTCACGGCATAATTGGCGTGGTGCATAGTTTGGAGCCAGAGCTATTAGAATCAGTTTTCATGCAAAATTACTTTCGTTCGAAGGTAACAGTTGCCTTCATTGAAATAAGGACGAGTTAGTTGGTTAATATTCATTTGCGGAAAAATTGAATGTAGTCACAATATCTTCAAAAAATTGTTGGCAGACATTCGTTTTTCTGTAGACATTTTAGAAAGTTAATCGTACCCAACAAAAGTTCTTATTATTTATTAAATGATTACTTATTTCATGTCATGTCAAACATTATCATTTATTTCACGTTTATTATGCACCAAACATACATACATTATAACATACAAATATGAAACGTAAAAAAGAGATAAAGAATATAAAAAACCAATAAATATAAGGCGTAAAGATAACGGTGGTCTTATCGCATAGAGAGATTTCTTCCAGACAACCTTTGGATGGAAAGAAACATATATTAGGTTGGTGTTAAAAAAACTTAATAAAAGGTGAGGAACGAAAAAAAATACTAAATATCTACCTTGAACACTTATAATAAAATATATAATGTATATACAAACAGGAAAACACACTATGATAGTTATGGAAAGGTCTCTGAGGGTGGTGTTATCCGGAATGAAGTAATGCGCCAGAGAACTAGTCACAGACATAGCTTAGTGTATTAGCAAGCTAAAATGGCAGTGGGCTGGACATATCTGTCGGTGAACCGATAACCACTGGGGTAGACGTGTTTCAAAGTAGACCCCGTGTATTGGCAATCGTAACGTAGGACAGTACTCCGCTGGCTACCTACCACCCTCAAGTTGAAAATCTACCGCCAAACATCTAACGGTGTATTTCCAGCAGCCTCACTTCAGAGCCACTTCTATTCCAGGCTAGGTGTGTCATCAGGTGAGCTGTAATCAAACACCTAGCCTTTCAAACATTAAAAAAAAACTACCAGACACCTAGCCATATGCCGTAGCTTAAAGTTTTATACCCGCTTAATATTAAAGTAGACGGTAGTAGTACGGAAGCAAAGCTTGAGTCGCGAAATCCAGTGTCTTTCGTTCGTCAATGTTATACATTGTTATTAAATTTATTTTTAATTATTAACATATCAGTAACAGAGTATATCTAATAGTCATCATTAGGTCAACGTAATACATAAACATCGATGACTCGACGGTTCACTAAACAATTCACAACAAAATTTACTAAACAGTCTCAAAAATACAAGCGTCATGTAATTTATTACACTAGTATAACGAAATGCATTACCGTTCTTACGTTTTTTACAGGAGGCCTGTGTCACGAACGCTTTGTAATAAATCACTAAGGTTACCCGAAGCTTGCGAGAGTAGGTACAGTACAGGGCGGGTGGGCGCGAGGTACAGACGCGCCCGGGCTGAACGCACCCTGAAACGAAACGCCGCGTCAGTAGAAAATAGTTGCAATTCATAAGCGCGCGCGGATTTTGTGAGCAAGTATTATTTAAATTCTCAATTTGTTACGTTAAATATTCAAAGTGTTCATAAAAGGTGCGGTAACACTTAAAGTTGATCTATACGTTAAATTCAACGACTTTAAACACTTATAAACGTTACTTAAAGTTAGTTAACGTTTAAAATGCTTTGCGCTGAAGTCAAACGTCACGCGTAAAAACCAGACAAGCTACTAAACAACGTTTTATTAAGACCAGGTTTTTTATACTGAGCTGGGCTATCGTTTGAACACACACATCCCGATATTAAGTAATATTACGGCCTAAAACAAATAAACTAAAACGCTTTGTGCGTATGCGGAAAGTATCCACCGTGTTAGGATGACGTTATAATCGCGTTTTTGTCTGACCGTTTGGTCTTAAATGGGACACATGGTAATTTGCTAGAATAGAAAAATAAACATTTTTGTTTTTACTGTTAATGAGCTAGGTGTTTGACCATAGCTCACCTGATGTTAAGTGACCATGAGCTTGAAGATGGTAAAGCACACAAAGCCTGAAATCTCCCCATACCACATAAAATAACCAGTCACGGGATTTATTGTACATATATACATTTTTTTTATTTAAGTAAATAGTTCTTTATGTTGTTCATTTGATGAGATCAATACTTGAAGAATTACTACATTTTTATAATACATGCACCAGCAAGCTTTGAGTAAAAAAAGCTTTAATACTAGGATGCCGTTGGCAGCACGGCAAAATTCAAGCTGCCGCCGGTTAGAGCTGCAGAATGAAAAGCTTCTTTATAATCTCTGTCGTGCCAAGCATCAATGTTTTTTGTCTGCACCGTCTAGTGAAAGCTTTTTAAGATGTTAGTTGAGACTGTAAGGCCGTTTACCGTGACGACGTCTGGTTTACGTGGAGGCTCATAAGCAGAGGTTATAGTTAAATGTTCTCAACCTGCACTGCCGCTGGGTTGCAGAGTGGGAAGACTCTTTACAATCACTGTCTTTTGTCTGCACCGTTTAGTGAAAGCCTTTTAAGATGTTAGTCGAGACTGTAAGTCCGTTCACCGTGACGACGTCTGATTCACATAGAGGCTGATAAGCAGAGGTTATAGTTAAATGTTCTCAACCTGCATGAAGTTCTTAAATTAAGAGGTAGTGTTGTCGATGTTACTGTGTTATTATTTCGCCATATCCCCACAAACTCTCACGTATTAAAGATCATTCTTACTTTTATTAGTCTTTTTTTAGGGCTTATAAATGCGTGCATGTGGGTGTTTCAATCACCTGAAGACGGTAAAAATCTACACACTAAGCTATGTAAATATTTAGAGTCGGCGTTCGCTCGTGAATTGCAACAACTCGTAACGTAGCGCACATTTGCAACGCAATGATACACGTAAAAAGCCGACATGCGACGAACCACGTGTGCCGGTAACACGTTCCATTCAACCGATATGGAATAATGGCTCCGAGTTGATATGAGAATAAGGTTTGAATTTTATGTCATGCCATTTTGTTTATTTATGTAATTATAGGAGACAGATAAGAAAAAAGTAGAGCATACGTATATAAAATGTTGCGTAAAAAATGGGTGAAGATTAATCTATCCCACAATCTTTGATTGTCACACGCTAAACACACGCACACATATACGTCAAGACCTTACATTGAGGTATTTGTGTACGTGTCGTTACCGTATGCCAAGTGAAATTGTAGGACAAATAAAATTTCACCCATCCTGGTACGGAACGTTATTTTTTTACGTTTTTTTTCTAATCTACGTTATTGGAGAAATGAATGTTAGCATTTTGGCGACCTCTGGATTTTAATAGTAACGGGGCTAATTTTAGATTTTGAGTTTTTTATAGTCACTCATTTACTTTTAATTTTCATTTACGCTATTTACTGATCTTCGTGTGTTGATTTTTACTAATTTCATCGTATGCAGATTTTTAATATTTTACACCGACAATCCCATAGCGATGACTAACGGTGACACGTACTTGGTTGTTTAAGGTCTTCAACATATTGGAAAGTCATGGAAGGATTTGATGAGAACGATGAGCCATTTATATACAGACTGAATGATAATGGTACTGGACCAAGTTTACTAGTCAAGGTACTATCTATGTTTCTACTGGTTTCACTGTAAAGTAGAATGTTAGTAGTTTGCACAGAAATAATATTCCTTGCATGATCGTCAGTTTTTTTAACACAAAAGTAATGTAACGTACGGGACGCTCTCCCTATAGTAAGAGATAAAGCGTGTTCATGACCGTGGCTGCGATACATAGAACTTTGAATAAAAAAACAAAGCAGCGATGTTTAGGGTATCGTTGCTTTGGCGCTCATTACTTTGAGAATTTCGATGGTTAGTCTCAACAGCCCTGTTATTTCGCTAGCTATACCGGAACACAGAAATATTTAGACATTCCTGCTTGGCGAAAGAATATCTCGTTCTGCGGTAGTACCTACCTAGACGATCTCCTGCTAAGGAGATCTACCGCCAAGTACCTAAATGTACGGCCACGTATGTAGGTACAGCGTACGTAAGTACGTGGCCATGAGAATTCAAGCGTATAAAAACTCAATTTTTAAAAGTTTGGTTCTCCTGACGGGTCTTGCATTGGTTTTATTTAAAATCTTTACATATTTTATAACTGCTTTGACGTTTAATTACGAAGGGATTTTGTTTCCTTTACTTAACCTTGGTTGAGTAATAAGTACCGTGTAATTCATACTGTAACGTATTATTATTTATTATATGTATTGCCGGTAATTACACACAGCTAAGTTAAGTTAAGAACATAGGAACGTGGGTCACATATCTTTAAAACTGACGGTATTTGCTAAAAAATAGCGTTGTGGAGAGAAGAGAGCACAAAAGCTGAGCACTACCTTCGCGCTGCAAGCTTCTTATTGCGATATTTTTTAGGCGATCACAAAAACAAACCGCATATCGTATAAGGTTCGCAGTCGCATAGCTATTTCGTGAACGTCTAACAGGAATCACAATAGCAAGTTCGCAGTACTGGCCTTTTTTGATGGCCTTTCGCCTACACTGTAGATTGTAAACAGAATTTCTTTTGCTTCTCGAATCTATGTAGTTCTTATGGATGGCAAGGGCAACTGCCAAGTTTTGGACTCGAAGTCACCACTCATATTTCAATTAAGATTTATAATTCAATTTATTCGCTCCGAATGATCTTGCCACCTATATTTTCTCAATTTCTTGAGTAATATAGCATACATTTGGACATAAAAATTGTATTTGCAAGAGCTGTTAAGTGCCTGCCTTCAAAATTTCATAAAGAACGTTTTTTACCGTGTGAAAATAATTAGATATTGAGTCATAAACATAGGGGCTTACTAATAAACATTGCTTAAATTTTATCTGTTCTTAAAGTCGCCTGTCAAGTTTTCACGTCAAAGAGTAGTTGACAGAGCATTTAAATCATTGATTATTATCTTTAAATAAGTATCTTAGTGTATATATTTATTAATTAGGTGCTTGATTTTTAAAACGAATACTTTTGTAAATAACTTTCCTTAACTCTTCCGCCAAGACTACAAATGGGCTGAAAATTTCAAGATAATTATACATTAAATAATAATGGTAAATAAAATATTTTGAATGTGAATTTGTATTAATAATAATAATAAAACTTTGTTACATATATCAATGATACATAGCGTGTAGTATAATATATATATATATACTTCTAAACCTTATTAGTTTAATTGATCTATTTATATTACCCTACTTCTATAATAGCTAGGCATTTAACTCGTTTTAATTATAAGGCAAATTGTTTTTGCTCTTATCCATTAAAAGCTAATTAATCAAAGTTATTTATATCTCACATGCAAACTAATATAATTAATCTTTGTGGATACTAAATGGGTAGGCTTTTATTTTAAATGAATAAAGTATGTATAAGTAATAATAAGCATGCTTAATTTAACTTGAATTAACAAACAAATTATTATGACACGTATTTGTATTAGGTAATAATGGACCATAAGTTCAGCGAGGGGTTGTGTCAGGACTCGGGAACCAGGAGACTGTATAAACATCACTTAACTTAACATGTCAATTTATTGCCAAAGATAAATAACTATTTATTTTAGACATCTCTTTATCTCTAAGATATCTTGCACGCACGCCAATGCATGATTTTCCGAACTGAAATTATGTGCATCAAGAGCTCTTTCTTCTTGTATAGGTTTTCGCATAAAAATACGACAATCTTTCGAACGATATCATATGATAGGCGAACGAATAATTTAGCCCAAAAACATAAAAAATAATAATTACATCTAATTTATCGACGGACTAATTTCAAAAGTAATTTCGTCACTGTTATTAATAATTAAATAATTGATTAATTGATTCATTTCTAATAGATGTGATGAAATTCTTATTTGTCTATCTATCTATGTCTATACTATTATAAAGAGGAAATAGGCTCCGAAACGACTGCACCGATTTCAAAACTTCTTTCACCGTTTGGAACCTACGCTATCCCCGGGGGATATAGGCTACTTTTTATCCCCACGGGAACGGGAACTACGCGGCTGAAATCGCGAGGCGTCCACTAGTATTCTATAAAGCTCATCTCGTTAGAATGATTGTTGATTGAACGGACGTTAAAATTACTACACTTATTGCATATAATGTAAATAATTTCCAAGAAATACTATAATGATGTTTTCTTAACATTGTAACAATATCCTTCACCAATTCGACATTGTTTATCATCTCTTGTGATGTTAAGCGAAGATGAGGTCTACGCTATATTATAGAGTACGCTTGCCTAGAAGAAACCGATTCAAACGCAACTTGAAGACACCCAAAATGTAGCTATAGGGGAACACTCACTCGGGTAATAAAATTTAATTCTATCATACAAAACTAAAAATATTTCGTAAGTTCAAGTAGAGAAAGCGATAGATTATAAATAACTGTATATAATACAGATATTAGTACTCAATAGATATGGTGTACATATACCTTATAATTATTTTATAGCACTCTATAATAATCTATAATAATAATAATAATCATTTAGGTAAATATCAACAGTACAGCGAAATCTAAACACATAGAAATGTTGCACCGGAATGGTAATTAATACAATTAGTGTAATGCTTTTCTATGAAATGTAATTCGGTGTAGCATTTATCTTAAGACTGTGTTCTCACTTATAAATTGAATAGGTACTGATATAATACTACATTATATGAAATATGCGAGAGTTTGTCTGCATTCTTGTTTATATGAAATATGCGAGAGTTTGTCTGCATTCTTGTTTGTATGTTTGTTACTTCTCCACCCTGTGCGGTTGGATGTTAGATGGAATTCGAAATGCAGATAGCGTATACCCTAAATCAATACTTAGGGCTACTTTCTATCCTAGCAAACACAATCAAAGGGGTGTTAAAAGTTCAACATGTGTATAAGTGAATATGTGTCTATCTATGGCATCGTTACTCTCAAAAGTCTCAATCGATTTTGATTTTATTATTTTTGATTAGAAAGGTGACTTTTGGAGAGTTTTCTTAGCTATGATTCAAGAAAATCTGTACTACCATTTGAAAATTATCCGCTCTTTTCTAATTCGCAAATTGATATCAGCGTCTTCCACAGGACTAATAGATTCGAAATGGGACTGTTACTGTCGGAAGACTTTCTAATTATAATTTAATCTTGTGTTGATGATACCGTTTATTATTATAGGTGTGTGCAGAACGAGGTTGGCGTATTTACCAGGGTATCAATGGACCGGAGGACAGATGGAATCTCTGGTGGCGTTCTAGCGCTTTTCCAGCTGGTTGCTACAAAACGCTTGGGGACTGGCAGGTATCTCTATATGTACTTATTATTAAATGATTTTTCTTTTCGAAGAAACATTTAGCAAAATGATCAAGCGCTATGAAGAAACCAATGAATTCAGAGCTGATGGGCATTTCCGATAGCGGCGTGAAGTGCCTCAGGACCCCCCAAAAAGATTAGTCTTTTGAATAACAATTATGTTAATGAAAAGATTTATATCATACTTAGCCAACTATCCCCAACCAACGAGCTCGTTTGAAAAGTAGAAGAAACGAAGTTCGCGTGTAGTCGTCGAAGAATCGTAGCTAATAAAAAAAAAACGTGTTTAAGAAAAAACAAAAGGCTTACTTAGCTTTTTGCTTATTCTTACAAAGAAGATACCTTGTTTCATAAAACATCATTTTTATGGCTATATTTAAACTTGTAAAGTTAGAACATAAAATATCAGTTGGTAACAAATATTACTGTATTGATAGAGCTGAAGACTAAACTCGCATTAATAATATGGCGTGTGCTTATATACTTAGTCATTATTTTTAGATCTAGCCCGTAGTTAGTTTCTCTAAATATTCTTTACTGAGTTCTAACGATAGTTTAATAATTTAATTTCAGTTTATGAACCACATACCTAAAGGAGGATCTATATGTAGGAAGGACAATCTTTCCAGGCTATTGCGGTGTATGAAGAGAATATACGGTTCTATATATGACTTCAGGTAAGTTATCATTCTTTGTTGAAGTTTGCCCCAGACAGACACGATCGAGAAAACCATGATGTCAGCCACGAATTTAGACGCTACCCTAGATCATATTTGCATAGAACATGCTTCACTGAAAAGCTTCATCTGCCGTCGAGACTAACCATCGAAAGCCAAAGTAATGAGCGCCAAAGCAGCGTTGTCCTGGATTTTGTTTTGTACATTGGATGTACGACGTTATATCTAGAGTGACTTGAGCTGACTATAAAACATTTTTCAAAAGGAAAGTTACACTGTTTTGTTTAATATGCGAGCGAAGCCTAGAATGAAAACATATATAATGTGTTTATTTATTAAATATCCTAAACGTATGGCTAAATATGACATAAAGTGCGTAATATTGCACTAGCAATCCCGTAGGCGTAGCGTAGTCGTAACAGATTACACTATAATTATGTTAAGTATTGATAAAATATGTAGGATTACTATAAATATGACGGTAATAATTAAATAAATTATAAAGGAACTTCATTACATTGAGCTGGCAATTAAACAAACGCAGTATTTTTGTACTCGGTCGTAAGTGAATAGAGGTATCAGGAGACGATACATTTTGCGTTTAAATCGGTTTTCTTTTTGTTTTGTAAGTATAATTAGAATCGATTCAGAAACACGCTTAGCAAATTTTCATTATTGGTGTGTGATTTTTTACGGGCTTTAAAAAAGGAGGAGGTTCTCAATTCGTCGGAACATACATAAAATCATCATCAAAATTGGTGCAGACGTGATGTTTGAGCGTGAAGATGTAACAAACACACTCATAAACTTTCGCCTTTAAATATTAGCCTCCCCCTAGCTAGCCACTTATTATTATTTTCGCCTTTAACGTATATGAAATACTGAGTAAAATAGCAACAACATCACCTTGCAAAATAAAAAAAACCTTTTTGTTCTTAATTTTACAAAAATGTTGAAATGAAATGAGATTTATTCACTAAAAATAGGGTTTACATTGGTGTTATTATACATATATAAGTCATTCCTCCTATTTTGCCGTAACTCGGCATGTGAATTAATTATTGAACAAATTTATTAAAGATTATGATTAAAATAAACAATGTCAAGTTGATACAAATAAGTAATATAATAAAAAATTAATAATTATGTTAATGTCAATGTCAAATATAGTATTAGGTAAATTGTCCAGTCAAAATAAAATATAATTAATTAAAGCGATTTACATTTTGATATCATTTAAAAAATCTTTTAAACAATAGTAACATGTTGTTATGAGATTAGTAATTCCTTGTAGGGATTATCTGGTCTATTTATATATTAATAAATTAAAAGTTGTTTTTAATTTTATTAAATAGTTTTTACAAAGATTAGCGGCAATAGATTCGAGCAGCTCTATTGAGGCATGGATTGTATAGTAAAGCTAAATAAAGCCGAAGCGACGCAAGCCGTTGATGAAATGCCGAGCACACCTGATTGATTTCTAATTGTGACGTCGAGGTTTCGTATAGGATTACACCCTTGAAATAGATGGAACGCTTTCAACGACTTTCTGTAGTTTTCGACCCGTGCGCGAACATGCAATGTGATTTGTACGTAGGTGAGGTAAATAATAATAATAAATATTTTATTGACTAAAATATTAAGCTGTAAACATTAAATTTTAACTAAGCTAAGATATAGTGATTATATGATGAAAACTAATTGTTTCAGTTAGTGGAACTGGCTGGCAACCCGTACGTACCTACTTGTAATTAGACTGTGCTAAAAGCGTTAGATTATAATTAAAAAACCGGCCAAGTGCGCGTCGGACTCGCGCACGAAGGGTTACGTACCATTATCTATGAAAACGGTAAAAAAATCACGTTTGTTGTATGGGAGCCTCCTTAAATAGTTATTTTACTATCTGCGCCCTGCGGTGTTACTCGCTATATGTTTTCGGGATAAAAAGCCTATATGTTAATAGCCTATGTGTTTAATCAGTCTCAGCTACCTCCATACCAAATTTCATCCAAACCCGTTCAGTAGTTTTTGCGTGAATCAGCAGATTTATAATATTAGTGGGATTCTGTTTTTTAGTATTTGTTGTTATAGCGGCAACAGAAATACATCTAATCTGTGAAAACTTCAACTGTCTAACTATTACGGTTCACGATATACAGCCTGGTAACAGACGGACAGATAGATAGCGGACAGCGGAGTCATAGTAATAGGGTCTCGTTTTACCTTTTGGGTACGGAACCTTTAAAAATAACAGCTACGAATAAAAAATTCCCTGCACTAGAATTAGATAAAGAGGTGTAATGCAGTTTTGGACAATTTACCAAATTTACGTATCTAGGCGGTCAGATTTGTAGCAATCTATTATTATAAAATTAATGGTAAAGTTAGTTTTAATGACGACATCGATGAGTTTGTCGTGCCAATCGCGAAATCTGAGGTCATACAGTCGCGTGTTGGAAATGTTACGCTAAATAGGTATTATCATAATTATTTGATAATGGCTTCCTTGATTTTAATGGGGGTCGGATTTATTTTGCACTTCGTGTAACTATGATGAATTCTAGATTTGTTTTAGTTATCAGTTAGTAACGAAAAGTTTTTAAAACTTTTAAGTTTTGAACAAAGTCTGGATTCATTTCGGAGAATGTGCCACTTAGCTGTAAGACCTTCCATTACACCATCCATCCATTACTTCCATCCAGATTTAGTATTTTTGAAAATGTAGCAAAAAAAGAGCAAATTGTGACTTTTTTTTTTTTTTATACATAATAGGTTCGCGTTTGACCACACTCCGCCTGATGTTAAACAGAAGTGTGGTCTAAGATGGAGCAACGAGTGACTAAAACCAATACGCTGTTTATAAAATGATGCCTTAAATCTTGAGAGCTAAATATAACTGTTCATAAATTATTTTTTTAATGACGGTATTTTCCGGATATAATTTCGTAGTCACGATAATAAACAATACGAATATAAACGCAATGAAAAAGGTCATTAAAACCACCATTTTTACTTTAAACCGATAAAATGCCACAAGCAATAAGAAATCAAACACGCGAATCGAGACGAATCAGGATCTAGTTTGGCGGTGACTTACGTTTAAATATCTTACTATTAAGTAAGAAATTTATTTTTATTTTATTTTTAGTTTAGCTTCAATATTAATTCAAGCTAAATAAAATTTAATGTTGCCATCAAGAGCTACCGCTTTCTAACTTCATTGGAATAAGTAATACTTGATTATTTGTATTTTTATTTTATTTTGAGAGAGCTTTTACATTTACCGTTTGTTTACTTGTCCTCACTTTGTAATTTAAGATTTTCTTTTTGGTATTTTGTACTGTTACGAGTATTTACATTGTGATCGATAGAATTTTTCATTGTACGTACTATGGTTCACTACTCTTAGTAGGTATATTTTGTATGACTTGTGAATATTGTAATGAGCACACTAACATTACAAGCTCTAAGTTGTAACATTTTCTGCTGCTTATCAAATTTGACATCGTGAAAAATAATGACATCCCAGTAAGTTCTAAGAAACCAGATAATCGTGCCAATAGTCTCCAGCATGTGTGTTTTATTGTGAAGGTGGTACGGTTTCCATACAAATCAATTTTTGCCATTTATAGACAATCAAATTTAAGAATGTATGATTTTTTAATAAAACAGTAGGTACATTACGCTTATAATCTACCGTTTCATTCAAGCAATTGTGATTTACCGCAAATAAATACCAAAATAAATGCCAGTAGCTGTGATTTCACTGTAAAATTATGCTCCATTTGTCCTTATATGACAAAATTTTTTTTGTATCTAAATCGTACTACCTTAACAAAAAAAAACCCTAATAAATGTAATTAATATCGAAAACGTGAGCAATTAAAAAAAAACTAGATCGACTTTTGGCCACCAACTCGCTTGATGAAAAGCTACGGTGCGGCTGAGAATGAAGCACGTACTCGAAAAACTAGAAGAAAACTACATTCCAGGCTAGGTGTGCTTTACCATCTTCGACCACACCTTCACTTAACATCAGGTGAGCTGTGGTCAAAAACCTAGCCTGTCAATCATTAAAAAAAACAGCCTGCCCTAAAAACGCCTTATTTGCTTACGTTTCAAATCATAAAATAACGTCAGTCAAATACAAATATATTATTAAGTTACAAATCAAACTAAAAATAAATGTAGCCGTTACAACAAATGTTTAGAATAGAAAAGTGTTTATTTGTTTACAAAGCTATAAATACGTATTACGGTACTAAAGCTACAAAGCATGTCTCGTAGCTTTCCCATTTTATTGCCAAGTGTGTTGGCTCACATAAGATTGGTGCACCCCAGCCCCGTGTATGCTTCCCTTACACAAACTGTCAATTGTCAAAGTTTAACAAATATAAATGGTTTCCAAATTTTCTTACACGCACACTGGAACTATGTTAGGCAGTATTGATCAATAAATTCGCCGGCAGGCAATGTCAAAATCAAGTTTTCGTTTCCGTTGTTGAAAAGTGTAGCGGTATTTGCGAGTGAACTGTACTTCTACTTGAACTGTGTCTTTCGATCGTTAAAACAATAATATTAAATTGTACATACATTGTACTGTTAGTAGTTACTATGTTCTATCAGTTATCTGAATTCCATAGTACAAGCTTTGCTTAGTTTGGGGTCAGATGGCGCTGTGTGTAATGTCCTACGTTTTTTTACAAAGAAAAAGTATTTAAGTATTCTGTCAGCTGCCTAGTTCCCATAGTACAAGCTTTGCTTAGTTTGGGGCTAGATGGCGCTGTTTTAAAATGCCCTCCAATATTTATTTATTTGTTGCTTGAGAAAAATTATATATAACTATTTTATTTTATTACATCGATATAATTGTACGAATATTGCGAGGTTCCTTAATTTTTTTACTCTACATTTTAATTTCCTTTGAATTTGACGCTTAATTGCCAAGGTTGCGACAAAAACGGCTTTATGACCACTAAAAACAATGAAATTACTTCCTACCAGTTCTTAAATAATTCATGTTTTTCCCCTTAAAATGTTATCAGAAACTGAGTTGTATTGGTTTGTTTGTCCTTTCACGCATCAAGAGATCAACGCAATATTTTAAATATTTTAAGGAAAAAAACATGAATTTATTTAAGAACTTGTTGGTAGCAATTTCATTGTTTTAGTTTTAATTAAGCCGTCTTTGTCGTAGGTACATAAAGTTCTTCCATCATTACATGGCACTGGGAGACGCAGTTATTTTATCATGAATAAAATATTTATGTAGATTGGAAATCTAAAACCCGCTTATTTTTTACGATGCCTCATATTTTTGGTTCCAATATAAATCATGCTACAATTCTGTTTAACAAAAAGTACTCAATAAGTTCTTCCATTTGATACCTAAAATAATGATTATCTCTTTTGTTTAAAGTGCAAGTGTAGGTTATAAAACACGACATTAAATTTCCTCGAACATAATTAAATAATAAAACGTGCACTTTTAAGCTGTGTTTTTACCTCATTTGTTAAAATTAGCAGCATAGTCGTTGCGAAAAAACTAATCTACATACTACTAAGATACATACGGAGAAAAGAAGTCTCAATTTTTTTTTTAAAAACACATTTTACAACATTTTTGTACTCAGTATGCCGAAGACTCCAACGACTGTACATAAAAAGTTACTAAACGTTGAGTAATGTATACTTTTGTGGATTAAATTTTAAAAATAGTCCAATAGCATACCATTTTTTTAGATTAAATATTACTAATTTTTTTCTCTGTGTACCTAAATGTTATTAGGTCCACTCACACAATTCGCAAAACGATCCCTTAGTTCACAATCATACTAATAACGGGGAAAAGCTGATTTGTAATTATGACGATAGAGCGATAGAACAAATCATAAAATTGCAATTTCATTAACAAGGAATATGTAATTAATATGATTGTAAGCTAGGGTATTGAATTGCAGCGATTAGTAGGGGCGGCAAAAATTGAATAGCCAAATGTGGCAGAAGGCATGTGCCAAGGTGGCAAATGTGTAAATCCGCCATTGCCTGTGTCACCAAGCGATCGACTGACACCTTAAATTGGATAAGTAGTTTTGGCATTGAAAGGGACACTCACATAATATATTGATTGGGTAAAGACAACCTTTCCTCTCGGCGTTACTATAGTTGGGTAAAAATATGCCGTATCAATAGTTTGTCAGCTGTTTTTAAAGCTCTGTGTGCCATGGCTGCACTGTAGACTCTTGTACCGCGGGCCACGAGTCAATCGCCCCACGTCATCGGTTATTTGAATGAAACCACGCGCTTGATCGCGTGTCGCACGACATTACCTATATAACCTATATTAGGTATTTTTACAGCAATACCGCGCTGTATTACAGCTTGCAAGCTCTGTGCAATATGAAACTGTGTCTAGTGCGAGTTTCCTAACAAATTTAATATACCTAGAACTTACTCTGAAACAAAAAAGTGTGTGTGAAACGGTCAGCATTTTGTGCGATTGTTCTGTATATGATTAATTGATTATATCATAAAAAAATACCTTAAATTATACTATTTACAAAATGTATACAAAAAACTTAGTCTAAAAAACCATCAGAGGAGGGATATGTGGCCAGAATGCTGGCAACATTCTTGCCACATATCCCTCTTGCCACGCTGGATGGCAATGCTTAGCTTTTGACCAAAGTAGATACCAGCATTCTGGTCACCTGAAGCCTCCTCTAGACGTTTGGCCAGGTCCCGATACAGTTCGAGAGCGGCTGGCCCCCACGGACCTAAAGTTTCAACCCCAAACGGCACAAAAAGATACATTCTATCCAAATAACTATATTTGTGCCGTTTGAGGTTTTCAGCTTTAGATGCGGCAACACCAGCTTGTCCCGAAGTCACAGGAAGATGAGACGGCGCCAAGGTGTCGACACAAGTGGCGTCCCACACAAGAGGCCGTCCCATCTTCCAAGGGATAAGTGTCATCCCGTCGGGTCTCTTGCCGTCGTCACGCATCAGTCCGTCCATTATATCATAGTGTTTACGAAAAAAATATTTTGACTGAATCTTGTCACGAAATTCTTAATTTATTACATTAACTTATCTAGTTAGTTAATCATGGACAAGCGTTATCTGTTACCATTAGGAGAGCGTCTCTTTAGTCTCATTAATTTTACATTTAATAAAAATTTAGAATATACTATTAAGCGAACGCTATTTGTGTATGTATATATTGAGGTCTCGAAAACGACTCGTAACAATTTCGGTTAAATTTGTGATACGGGTGATTTAAAGGCGCAAAAATCAATCTAGGTCTCATCTGGAAAAGGGCACTTTCGATTTTACATACACCGAGCAAAACTCGGTTGCCCAGGTACTTACTTAACGTATTGGAACATTTTATTAACTGCACAAGTACTCGTATGTATACACTATTCTGCGCTTGAGATGAACCAAATGAGCGTTCGGGATACGTCATCTAGAGTAGGTACTTATTGGCATATATATGTTATATATCTGGCACTGTTTTAAATATATATAATTATTATTCAAGGCGCTATATTTCGAAAGTTTAAGCGCGTTTGTTACTGCTATCGATCATCAGTCTAATAATGTGTTAAATAATCTCTTTTCGCTGAGCAAATTACGGCAATTACCTATGCAAGTTTATGCGTGTCAAACTTACATTTTAAGTTTTTTCTCATAATTATAATTAAGATAAGGCCGCCACTTGTGGCACTAACTCATAAGATTCTTTTGTTCTCTGTACTTTTTTTTCTGAGTTTATAAATATCTTCTATAAATAATTACGAGGGAAAAAATGATTCACGAGTTATAAATACGAGTAACTATTAATAAAAAATATATTTGTACACCCGTAAGAAATATTAGAACATAAAACATAATGAAAAATATAAATAACTAAAAAAATATACGGGTGATATCCTGCAAAGTCGAAACCTGAATTTTATTTGGACTTTTCTCACTGTTCTACACTGTTATACAAAGGCACAGCAAGTATAGGAATTTGCACAGATGTATTCGTACAATGCGTTGTGTGCGAGTTATAAAGAATGGCTTTATCCGAATGGAACGTATAATCATAATAATGCGCTCGTATGTTAGGTCCTGATGACATCTATCAAACTATAATCTAAACTAATAATTTACTGTACAAGGTTGCGCAGAACGGTAGTATTTAACTCAAGAAATTCATTAAATTTATAATCGCCTAGAACTTGTACTACGAGGATGGCAAACAATTTTTAGTATCTATAAGGCCTACCTTGATATTGTAAAAAAAATCAACTGTCACTTAAAATAATAAATTTACACACACAATCTATGA
The DNA here is from genome assembly GCA_905404145.2 of Biston betularia. Taxonomy (NCBI): domain Eukaryota; kingdom Metazoa; phylum Arthropoda; class Insecta; order Lepidoptera; family Geometridae; genus Biston; species Biston betularia. Next base: position 4,815,535 of record FR989868.1, read on the forward strand.
AAAAGATCTTAGGGCCAGTAAAAATTGGCTTTTTCATACATTGTGTGTGTAAATTTATTCTTTTAAGTGACAGTTGATTTTTTTTACGATATCAAGGTAGGCCAGGCCTTATAGGTACTAAAAATTGTTTATGAATAATATAGGATATCTAACCTATATTCTATTTAGACCGTGACAACCGTTCCGGATAACCCAGTAGAATTTCAAAACTATATTTTTCATTACATATTATTTATGAAATGAAATCTAGCATGCTAGACAAGACAAAGCAGTGAATAACCAAAGAAATCAGTGAAAATAAGCAATAACTTGGGTGAATTCCAGGATCACGAATATGCAGGTATTTTAAAGCTCAAAATATTAGCATAACAAAATGCATATTTTACAGCTAAAGTTAAACCAGTTCTGAAAGGTCATAATAAGATTAACTGCAACTAGTGAAGGCGAAAGTTGACGGATATTAAATAGTGAAATATTTAATTTAAAATCTGGATTATTTATTGCATACCAAAACGTTGTACGTTTTCCGCGCACCTGTCTTATGTATGTGGAATGGCCTTGTGGATGTTAATCGGGTTTTCCACCGAATTTTGGTTTTTTCCTTTGTTTGAACCTACCTCGCTTCAAACAAAGGGTGAATACGGTCCTTAAAGGTAGGCAACGCACTGACAATGTCCTGGGTATTAAAAGTGTCTATAGGCGGTGGACCACGTGCCACCGGGTGGCCTGTCACTTTATCAGATAAAAAAAACATTCCCATAATTAATCTATTTATCGTCTCCTAATTTCACAACCGCAGTTTTTTTATACTTATAGCTTATCTTGTTGTGTAGGGAATAAGTTTTTATTGGGATTGTTTGTTCTGTGTCTGGGTGTACTGTATGTATTATAAATGTATTTACAAAAAAAGTATTCTATCAGTTATCTGACTTCCATAGTACAAGCTTTGCTTAGTTTGTGGGCACACGGCGCTATGTGTAATGTCATACGATATTTATTTTATTTATTTACTTGTAATATGTATACGTCAAGTATGTTTTTTAGTGCGCGATTAAATAGCAACCATTAGAAATTATCGTTTTGAATATTAATGCACGGCAATTACCTCGGAGCGGTACGGGAATATCGCGTGACCATTTCGTAAAGAAAAAGGAATCAATGTTTTGTTTTTGGAGGGGTACTTCTTAACATTCATTGCTGGAAAACGGGAGACACCCTCCTTTTCCAGTATTAGGGCGTTACTACAATGAATAAACTGAGATTTAACTTATTCCCGACTTTAAGTTGAACTATTTGGCGGGATATGAAAATTGCACTATTTTTTTTTAAATCTTAGTGTTCTTCTCAAGCTAGATGCTCAATTATATTTTATGCAAAGATGTTAAGCGAAGTTATCTGAACAAACAATTCGTTTCATTTAAATGCAAAAAAAGCCAATGGAGTACTAGAACTGTTATACTAAAGTTTTCTCTAAATATTTTCCTTCCTAGTTGGCATTGCAACCACGTCATGTGGATTACGAATGAAATCTGCTAACCACCAAGCTATCCGCGTTACAAATTAATTCCTTGTCATTTTTGACAATTGACGTCAGTCCAGATTCGAGGGACACTTACGCTTATAGATCACGAAAAAATCATGGTGCGGTATTGTTTTATTTTTTTGTACAAAGATTGTGGTGTTTTATTCATAAAGTACCGAATTACGTGCGTGAGTGTTAAATGTGGTGAAACAAGACTTTTCGGGTTGCTTCCAAAACTCTATTAAAGTTTTTTTTAATACGTAATAGGTTCGCGTTTGACTACATCCAGCCTGATTTTAAGCAACGATGTGGAGAAGGAAACTGTTCACCTTTACCTACTGTTTTAGACCCGCAGAAGTAATACAAATATTGCTATAAGCACTCTTGAGGTATTCCAATTATTTGTGGTTCGAATATGGACGTGCCTTTATTTGCGTTGCATTTGTGTGAAGGAAAACCGTAGTAAAATGGTTTATTGTTAGACTAAAATAAAAAGAATACTCGATTTTTATAGCATCCAATAATTTTCCGTCATATCTACGAATTACGATAGGCGCAAGACATAAATAGCATGATAAAAGAGACTTCTGTTTTATAGCATCATTGGTAAACCTCATCTTCTATAAGTATCTATATAACATACAATACCATGTAAGTTGCATTAGTATCTAGTGTAATCAAGAATCATAAGAAGTTGTGTAGAGTAGTAGCATTAGCGAAATAGGTTTATTTTATGGTTGATAACCTAGGTATTTTTAGCAAGTAACCGTACGGTTAAGATGATTGGTTGGTTGTGGTTGGTGGTTTAGTCTCAACAACACACACTTCCATAATATTGTAAATTAATACATTTAGGAAGAAACACAGGAAGGCTTATTGCTCAAGTAGTGCACGTAAGTTGACACTTTACAAATATAAAATCATTGTTTTTTACACATAAACACTAGATAATATACAATTTTGTGAAAATGATACAATGCGTGATTTCTTTGGGATCCCGCGGAAAAAACTGGTCTTTATTTTTAATTAAACATTAACTTACCAAAACAAACATTCAATTTTTCTGAATATAAGTATTATACAATACAGAATGTGAAACAAATTACAATAAATAAATAGGACTTTACACACAGCGCCATCTGACCCCAAATAAAGCAAAGCTTGTACCATGGAATTAAGATAACTTATAACATTCTTAAAACCTTTTTTTTCGAAAATACATACTTATAATACAATGTTTAAAAGCAATATCTTCGTTTAAACTTACAGGCAATCGATGTGGTTTAAAGGGGGAAATGATAAACAAACCAATTCAGTTCTGCATTTGCAAAGTAATTACTTATTCAGGAAGATTTATAACAAACAGAATTATGTAAATTCATTCTTATGATTTGACTTCCTTTACGCCGATACAACTTGGCTATATTCATATTTTTAAGGACAAAATTCTGTCTGAAATTAGGTCATTCTTTATGCGTAATGCGTAGACAATACGGCCGATTGTTATCAACGCGGAAAATAAGTACCAAAACTAACAAGTATCCTTCTTCCTTGGCTATACACAAGGTCTAATTTGAGAGATTGCCCAGCTCATATAAGATAATGAAATTTAAAAAATAGTCCTTTCACTACGTCATCAACCCTAAAATTACGAAAAAAAACAGTTGACGCACAAAAAAAAATGGAATAGTCGATTCAGAATTGGGCGGAAAAGCGGAAAAATATTATAATATCGCCGCATTGTGTTGTTATCCAAAACTTGTGTTTTTTCGCTTGTTCATGTAAAGAAATATTATTTTATTCATAAGAATAAAACACTAGTTAGTATTTTTTTGCTAAAATAAAGCTTTTTTTGACACTTTAAAGTATCGAATTAGGTACGCGCGTGAGTGTGGGAAGGTGATAATAATAATTATAATAATTGTGGTGAAACACAAACGCTCGTTTTGTTTTCAAAATTCCATCGAAGCTTGTAGTAAAATCGTTATTATTTTACTTGACTCTACTCTGATTTAGACTAATTCAACTTGATTTTCAATAAAATACATAAGAAGTATCAAAGCTCTTGACACCGGTAAATGCACAAAGTTTGATGCCAACAACAAAGAAGTTACTTACAATCTTATTGCAGATATCCATAGGCGACGGTGATTACTTACCATCAGGCAACCCGCCTGCTTGATTGTTGCCAGTGGCAAAAACACGTTTTTAATTTCGGATTGGGATCAGTCTTTCTCTCTATCGCTCGTATACCAAAGAAGTAGGTATAAAAAAGACGGCATAATTCACGGCTGTCTACTGTATTCGTATTTCTTATGGTCACTGTGTGTTAAGTTCAAGTTCAAGTCATTTAATCGCGTTAAATTGTGGTTACATTAGGTATTAAAGTTATAGTTATGCTTAAGTACCTACACACAATTTGCGCTTTAATAAGCATGCGACAATTGTTAGATAATATTTAACAGTAATTATAAGACTAATAACAATTATAAAATATGTTACATTGGTATGTCACAAATATCAAATACGACAACAAAATACACAACTGAAGCTTAAGATAAGATAACAACTTAAAAATATTTAAAATTTATAAACAAAACTAAAATTATGACAAGTATTTCTGAATTACTTTAAGGTTGGACTGTATATAATAATATATAAGGTAAGGGTATATAATATATAAGGTTCTCTAAGGTTCATTATGGTTTTCTGTGGTTCTAATTTATTTAAAACAAACTAATCGGTCAACACCATGTATAAATAAAAAGTTATCCCTGCGACTCTTTACGGTAGCAACGTTTACAAGTAAATTCTTATCGTCAATCAGTGCCGGCGTAACTTTATGGGCCCAGTCGTTTCGCGATACGAGTGCGCTTATGGCATTTACATCGCTCGTTTTCTGCACGATATTGTGATAGATGGAAGTTTCTATATTGTCCATAAAATGAGTTATAACCGTATTACGCCGGTTATATAGTTCGGTTTGCTATGTACCGGGTTACGGAGTTGTTCAATGGATAATAGGGAAAACTTAGTTCTACGCAGCGAAGGGTTGGTTGGCAGGAACAGCAATTTGTGAATTGAAATCCAATATAAGTTGCGCTAGGTTTCTTTTTGTGCATAGTTATATCTAAGATATAGTTTTACTGTTAATTTACATTACTAAGATTGTTTTTAACAGATATGATACATTGCGGTAGCAATCACGTATCTCGTAATTAAAGTTATATTAAGTACTAAAAAGAGAAAATCTTTGTCTACTTTCCCTAAAAATTTAAATATAGGGTAATGTTTTTAAATTTAAAATAAACTTCTTCGTTTTAAGTTATTTTAGTTGATTCTAAAATACATATTTGCCTGACATCATATAGGTCTAGCCATGCAAGATTACTATAAATAAAGAATAGAAAAAAAAACTCGCTTCGTGGGTTTGCTCCGTTTTAATAATATTAGAAGAATAAAAAGTGTCTTTTGCATTCTATATAAAATCGTTTATAGGTAATACCTAAACTTCTATACCTATATATATATATATAACCTTCAGATGTACTAAACCGGAACAGAGTATTTTTTCTCATTTTTAACTTTTAATCTTAAAATTGTTTAGTTTGGGGCTAGATGATGCTAATATCCTACAATGTTGTAGACACACACACCCACACACCCACACGCCCACATACTCACCCCCCCCCCCACACACACACGCCCACCTACACACATATACACGTGTTGCGTACTCATTTACTTATATACTATTACAGTATCTTCTGCATTCTTTTTCCAGTCCACCCTGCTATCACCTGCCTCTGGAATATGCGAAGCTGGTGTCGGAATGTTCTCGGCTGCGTCGCGACGAGGGCGCCACCGGGTCCAACGTGGTTTGGATACACAAGCCTGTGGCACAAAGCCAGGGTAGAGGGATCTTCTTATTTAGGGTAAGTGTGTGAGGTCTCACTAAACTTGTTAGGTACCGATGAAAAGTTTTCCAAGTTTATCGTTTATGTAACATTGGTGTTATCAATAAAATATTTGTATTTGTATTTGATTGAGTTTTCCGAGTGTGTTGAGATTTGATGGCGAAATACGAATGTTGCAGAGTATATGCGACATGAGCTGCGGCACTGCCGCTGTGGTGCAGCGCTACATCGAGCGACCGCTGCTCGTCGCCGGGTACAAGTTCGACCTTCGGCTATATGTGTGCGTGCCCGGATACCGCCCGCTCACCGCCTACATGTACGCAGAAGGACTCGCCAGATTTGGTAATTATACTATTCGTAAAATTGTTATAGGGAAAGTCTGAGGGAGCGATAGCCTATTGAAAATATGCTTCACTATAGGCCGTGGGTTCAATACCAGATTCACACCAATTCTATATAAAATAATGTTGTAAGTTTGGAGTGTACTATGCCAAAACGGGGTACATTGTAATCTTCATTGTTATTTTTTTGCGAAGGCCGGACCTATAAAAAGTAAACAAAGGAATTAGTTATTACATAGAATAAAATAATAAGTTTTTCTCACGATGTCCTGTACTTACTAAAACTTTTTGTTAATTTTTTTCAAGATACTCTCATTTAGAGTAATCTCTTCAGATTATTCAATTGCAAATAAGTCAAGGTCTATAAACTGTTCAAGTTTTTGTGCTCATAATTAATTCAATTGAAACTCAGGGTTAAGCTACAGACTATCACTATCTATTTTCGTAAGTACTAAAATAACCTTTTTCGAAAACACTTATTTCATTAAAACCAATACGTATATAGTATATTACTTAATTGTATACATATAACCGCGTGCGGGTGCTCGGCGCTCGCTTGTATCTATCACGATGACTTCCTATGTTTTATTGTATTGTTATTGTTAAAATTAAGTAATTAAAAATAAAGAGCTGAAGAGGACCCGGACACCGAGACAAACCTCGACGAGGCTTAATGGGGTGTGTTGTAATTATTGTAACAATGATTGTAATAAAATTTAATAATAAAAAAAAAACAACAAAATTGTATCCCGTACCTGTATACAACGGGTTGTACCGATCTAATGTAAAGACTAGATCTAGTCATAACTCAAGATCCACATATATTTCCCAAATAAATCTTAAATGTGGTATCTGTATATTTTTCAGGAACAGACAAATACACATTATCAGATATTCACAACCCGTACAGACATTTGACCAACTCTTCGCTCAACAAAAGCGGCCCACGATACGCTGAATGCAAGGATCGCATCGGGAGTGGTAAGTTACCTATCATGGTCTTGTAAGCGTCGCATAAAAATTTATACTGCAAGTTCACGGTGCCCACGTTCTTTTTGGTTATACAAAAACGAAATCTGGCAACGATAGCCAGTATGCTATTTATGCATGCAAAAAACAACATAAACAGCAAAGTTCAAAAGTTTTGTTTTACAATACAACATACAAAGCTCTGAATATAATCTGGTACACAAAGATTAAAATTGGCACTGGCATAAGGATTGCTGGTAATTTTTTTTATGGTAATGCTCTTAAACGAGCGGCTCTGACGAGAGCGTAGGTGACTAAGAATGTGTGTGAACACACAGCAAGTAATAGGATGATAGACACTGAAAGAAAAAGTATCTTGAGTGCTCAGCTTTCTAATCCGAACGGACTTTTCCTATGCTGTGTTTGAACGTTGCTAGACTAGAGTTACTTAATATATTATAGAGATACTTATAGCTTAGAGAGACTTAATATGTTTTCCTATTTGATGATCGTCCACAGTTTTCAAGATTGTATCGAGACTTAATTACCTATTACCCGACACGTAGAGGTGTTTTTACTATGTAAAAGTAATGAGATAAACAAAATTTCAGGAAGGCTGAAATTAAAAAATAACGCCTGTCCATTGCAGCATTACCCAGAACTTTTAGTAACAAAAATATAGTCTTTAGGCCTCACTACTTTGAGACATTCGATGATTAGTCAAGAGTAAGAGTAAATTCTAGGTCAGGCAAAAGTATTTACAGTTTAGTTATTGATGGTCTCAATAACCCAAAGCTCCAAATATCTCCACTTTTCATTTCTTCAGGTTGCAAATGGACTTTGAAGCAAGTGCGGCGAGCGTTACTAGGACGATGGGGTGCGGCAGAATGGCTCGTATGGCAACGTATTAGAGCTATAGTCACCTTGACGCTGTTAGCGCAAGCAGCTGGCACACCGCCTGCAAGAAACTGCTTCGAGTTCTACGGGTTCGACATACTCCTTGACGATTCTTTGAAGCCTTGGCTTATAGAGGTAGTAAATCTTGAAAATATGTTTGTTTTCATTCGACCGTTTTATAGAGAATCTGCCACAAAGCCTTGAGCATCGATGTAGAGTTAGTAGCTCGTTGAATTTTCACTGGATACATTTCGTGGAGTGTATCCTAAAAATTCACGATTTGATTTCACCCTTAATTTACCGAACGGCCTGACAAGCGCGACCAAAACGTCATCCGTACTTAGTAGATATCTACGAACTCTACCTGTGTTCCGCAAAAAGGTAAATACAATATGGATGTCTTCAAATCCAGAGTCCATAAGAATAAAATAGAATCTCTACTCTGCATAAGACTTTATGCGCTGTTATCTAAATAGTTTGATATCTTGTTTGTCCGTCCAAATAATTTAGAAGAGAATGTTGCAGGTGAATCTATCCCCAGCGCTGGGTGCCAACTGCGAGGCAGACATCTTAGTAAAGCAGCCAATGTTGCACGAACTTTTCGACCTACTCGGGCTGCCTATGAAGCATACAGGTCTTGCGCTACTTCAGGGTCCACCAGCAACACCACTCCCTAACACGTAAGAACAACTACTAACCACTAAACTTATTATTACTACAAATCATTTAATCTTTGTGATGTTTTGAATGTAAACGGTTGAGATTGGAAGATTGTTTCACCGTTCTGCCATCTGGATGTCCTGGGTAAATCCTATGTTACACACATCATCATCATCATCAGCCTAGACTAGTCCACTGCTGGACATAGGCCTCTCCCAAGACACGCCACTCAGCCCGATCTTCGGCTTTTCGCTTCCATCCACCGCCAGCTGTCCTACGTATATCGTCACTCCATCGAGTCTCAGGGCGTCCTACGCTACGCTTGCCAATACGCGGTCTCCACTCTAGAACACGTCTACCCCAGCGGTTATCGGTTCTGCGACAGATATGTCCAGCCCATTGCCACTTCAGCTTGCTAATACGCTGAGCTATGTCAATGACTTTAGTTCTCTGGCGAATTACTTCGTTTCGGATCCGATCCCTCAGAGAAATGCCAAGCATAGCTCTTTCCATAGCTCGCTGAGCGACTTTGAACTTACGGACCATTCCCGCTGTGATGTTACACACACACCTCTGTTATTCTAAGTTATGACTGTATTAGTCTATCAACACGCTCTTAGTTTAGCCAGCAGCGTAGCGAACTATGACTTTAACTTTCAAATGAAAAGAGACTGGGGTCAACTTTTACTATTGGATTAATCCTGAGATAGAAAAATCAGCTGCTCCATAAAAATATCGATTGACCCTCGAAGAAACGTTAAAACAACTGTTATATTTCGCGCTCTCCGAGTTGCTTCCATAGTAATAGTTATTCAGTTGACCTCCAATTGAGTTAGTGCAACCTTTTCGTATAACCCTGTATTATTTTTTTTCATTACAGGTACAGCTCAGAGGATGAGAACGGTCCCCCTCGCTCGGCATCAAGCGCGAGCACAGTTACGAATACCTCCCGCCGCGGGCCGAGGCAGCGCCGACGGCGCGCCTTGCCTATACACTGCGTCAACATACACCCGCCCATAGCTGACAAGTATCCCGTGAGTTGATGCAAATCTCTACATAACTTCATTAATGTTCCAAAAGATAAAATGAAAAAAAGATGAAACGGGATTGATTATATTGTTGTTCATTCTACGAACCGCTTAACATTGGAATTTGCTGCCCTATTAGTTAAAAATCTGGAAGCCTCCAAATAACATCGGTAAAATAAATCGGTCGATAAATCGGTTTCTTCTTTGCAAGCGTGTGCCATCGCAGACCGTTCACGCGAAATGGTGGTTACACGTAAGCTTAATATATGTAGATAAAATAAATCCGTTTCACCTCGATCGTCTTTCAGCGTTAAATCGGCTACGTCCTGTCAAGTGCATAAACTTTACTACTATTTTTGTTCACTCAAATACAACTTGCCTAATTAAGATATAGGCACTTGTTTATAAATGATATGGTTTATCATCGATTAAAATGACAAGTCACGACTGGCCTGGCAGCTAGTAGCTCTGTTTCATGACTTGTAGGACGTGGATTCGATTCCCACCCAGGACAATCATTTATATGACGAAAATGTTTATTCTGTATTTGGAACTATGTATTTACAAAGAAAAAAGGGCGTGAAAAACTTCGTTTAAGTATTCTATCAGTTATCTGGTTCTCATACATTTGCTTAGTTTGGAGTTAGATAGCATTATGCGGCCGTAACACAACATCATGTTATCCCACGCATCGTATACAAGATTATACATAACACTTAACGCTAAGCCGAAAGAAGATCATTATATTCATCATCATGAAAATAATTTCGACACTGGAAAATAGAAAGAAAATCAGCTAAGCCATTAAAGAAGCACATACATATGAAATTCAAATACATCTAGCGCTCCTCCGCTCATTACTTCGAGACTTTCGGTGGTTTAGTCTCTGTGAACTGTGTTCCTGTTTGAAGAGCTCTTTTAATCAGGAAAACAGTCGTGCTTGGTGGCAGAATATCTGGTACTGTGGTGGTAGTCACCTATTTGGATGATCTGCTGCTAAGGAGATCTACCACCAACTAAAATTATCATGTACTCACTATCAGATCAGTTACTACGAAAGCTATACAAAATACTCTGTGTTATAAGATTGTATTTACGCTTTTCGTGGACTCTCTAACGAAAACCCCTATGAAGCGGAAATGGCACCGACATGGCATTTACTGGAAATAAATTGGACGATTTCGATTAAACTGCCAAACTTATTGCTTTTGCGTCGCTGTGGAGTGACCTTGTTTTGAGACTGTGTTGTGTAAGGGAATTTATACTAATACATTGATACTTCGTAAAAAGGCCATAAACACCAAAATATAAACTTTACTGGAGAAGTAAAAAAAGTGGGACACACAACAAATATATTTTTTTTTAAATTCTAGACTTACTTTTTACGATAACTTTTTTATGAAATAAGAATTTACGTTTTTGTTCATTTAAAAATACATGTTAGAAGATGTAAATAAAAAGGTAGTAAATTCTGAACAAAACTGAATTTATATCTCTATCGATCTATACATATTACATATATTAAAAGTTTCATAACTAAAAAAGTAGCTTTTACTACCTTTTACCCCCGATGTATAGATAATTATGTTTCTATAAATTAAAAATTTCAGGACATGCCTGAGAAAAATAAGGAGGTTAACAACGGACGGCAGAAAACTATTGTTGAAGCTTCCACAGATTCGTCTGACGTACAGGTTCGTACTATATACTACATACTGCTTTTAAAATGATATGTTTACAATGCGACGGTCTTAATTTTACTTATGTTCTAGATCCAGTAACAGGAATACCGCATGCCGTCTATTTTGAAAGAATTAGACTAAAGCATAAAACCGAGGTCGATAAAGGGGAATCTAAAATTACTATTCTATTATCAATGAACAAACATTTGACTTAGCATACTATGGGTACTAGCATAATAGTAATAACAATGAATAATTATAAACTATAATGTAAGTAGGTATGCGAGAAATGCGGTAAAGTCGAGGACTTGCTTGCTTGTTGTAAATAACATATTAGGGTCTCATACGAGTATATATTTTATACACATTGGTTATGGTATAGCTTTATTTATTTATGTTTTATAAGTATAACCATCTCAGTGAAACTAAGGAAATTGTTCTCATTAGGTAAGGCCTTGACGTCAGGTTGCGTGTTTGCAAACGGAACCTATCCCAACTGAAACACTCTAAGTAACATTTCATGCTCAGTTTTTATGGCAAATTGGAAATACAAAACCTAATTTCATTGGAGGGTTAGTCTACTTCTGACAGGTACAGGTTATTTTCGATTTATATACTTGCTGCGTCACTGCGGGTCTTGGAATCTGCAAGGTCAGGTACTGTAATGTGCTGGTTAAGCAGGTCAGGTAGCTTTTGCCTAAAAGATATCAGTAACCAAGATTAGCAAATATGAAAAGGAACTTAAAAAAAGAAATTATTTTGACAGTCAAAATACAGCACAAAGTGCACGATTTTGATTTTAAAACCCCAATGTAAACAACACAAATAGGATTCCAGAGATCAATAAAAAAAATATTATATGCAGTCATCGTCAAGTGGGGCCACGCCGCCAGCGGATTCTGTGGACGAAACGTGGCGCGGCGGGTACTCGAGCGCAGCGTCGCGACGCCGTATGATGACTGCCAGCACTTGGGGCAATGGCGTGCGGTGGAACCGCGCCGTAGGCCGCGTGGGGCACTGGGTGCGGATATATCCACATACACTTCCCAAGGATGATGAGGTAATATTTGTTGTAATGTAATAAACATTATTATGTGGTAAATAGTAGACATAAATAAAGGTACGGTGGATTATTTACTGTTTTAGCCTTCGTATCTCCTTTCGTAGTCCGTTCCTTAGGCTTTGTCATTCATAACTCTACACAATTGAAATTATGTGGGTATGATATTGATAACTATTTAGATATTACTATTCCAATCTTTATTTTAGAAACTGACGTAGTTTTGCCACAAGTTACTTACTTATATGAGATAACTAACTTTACTATAAATATAATTTTGGTCAAATCGGCACTTGAGTCCGCGTAGTTGGTTTGACTCTTGAAAACCAATCACTGGATGTAACCACATAGTCTGAGTATCTGACCTAGTTATACGTAAGTAATCTCCTAAAAGTAATTCTGATTTGAGCGTTCAAGGTACATATTTAGTTTTTTTCCCCTAACTACCGAACGAACCGAAACGACTGTTGAGCGGAAATAAACTAAATAAATATATGAACCTTGAATCTAAAGTAACGCTTGAATCAATCAAATAGTTCTCATTTTTTAGCGATTTTTTCGCTGTCAAAGTTTGCCTTTTTCTGTTCGCAGACAAGCAAGATCCTTACTTTCTGAGTTGATTCAGGTTACTCCTATCCATTATACATAGACAATATATCAGAATGGCTCAATTTTTTTTAAACTAATTGTCAATACATTTTCTTGTCTTTTTCTATCAGATGCCTATGGAAGATGTCCGAGAGAGCGTAGCACAAGTGTCAAAACTTGTGCGGGGTGCTCGCGAAGTGTCTCGCGAGTGCGGGCGTAATTTACAAGCTCCGCGCGACGCAGCAAGAGACGCGTGTTTTGAGGCCGCACTCCGGAAGAAATTTGATTGGCCACAGTTCGAAGTATGGCTACCACCATTTTAATGTGTTCAATTAGAATGCTAAGATTAAAATGATTAATTATGAATTGATAGACTACCACACAATTGTTCTTATTTTATGGTTTTTAAAATATTTCAATCTGTAATTTTAAGCGATTTTAGTAAAATATCCTTAATTTTGAACATATATAAGAATAAGTTTTATTTTAATTTGATTTTAACTCTCATATTCTTAATACTTTTACTCTTCATATTATAGGTATTTAAGTAAGATATTTTAATATGTAAGTAAAATATTAGTACTTGTGTAGGTCCTTTTTTTTGTTTTGGTACTTACATTTGCTTTGTCTATCAATTCAATATGAAGTTAATATAAGTTTGGAATACTTACTGAATAAGTTTTAGTTAGCTTGACTGTCTATTAGCCGAATAAATGCTTGCTCAATTTAAATATTGTTTGCTTGTAAAATCCATTAAATTAATAATAAGGCAAAAATGAAACTTGGGTGCTTATTAGGCACCCATTATTATAATAACATGTCTCGGATATATAAAACGTTGAAAACGTACTGGCCTAATTGATTCCTAATTATGTTATTAAGTGCCTGATATAATGAATCAAGAAGTACGAGGTATAAATATTTTTGAGAAAATTCGTTTTTCACTACACACGTAATATAATTTACGTGCTCTTCCCGTAAATCTATTGTTGTCATTACAAGTTTCACATAAGCCAATTTTTGTTCAAGGGTAAAGTTTGAGTTTATTTAAGTCTTTATGATAATTATATGAACACACACTTAAAAAAATAGAATTAACAGTTAAATATTTAATTGCGTAGGTGGGTGGTTAGGCAATTATCAAATTACTCCGTCTTCATTTTAATTATAGCGTGAGCATTACAAGTCTTGAATGGACTTTACATTTATTTCGAGTTGAAAAGGGAAGTAAATTAAAAATTCCGTGAAAAATAAATGCGTAGCCACAATTTCACGTAGCTATCTCTGTTAGGTATACGCTACGACCGCTACGAGTGCTACGCCCGTAGCCACAAACGTGCTTGATATTCTATTTCGATAAAATGAATAATGATATCAAAAAGGCCCGGCCGTTTGATTCATTCAGTGCGGTCTGCAGAATATTGGTGTGGGCCGGGTATTACAAGCTTCTGAATAAACCAGCATCCCGATTAAAACGGATATCGCATCAAATATACAGACTTCTGGCGCTTTTGTTTACTGCTGTGTATAATGTGCAGCATTTGATTTTTAGTGTGCAAGTAAGATTTAGTAAAGTTAATTTTTTCAAGAACGAGTAAACGTGCAGAAATGAAAAATGTATTTAAGTTTTTTCCTAAGATAGAAACATATTGATATTTGTTAGGTAGGTATTTGTAAAAAAATGTTAGGCCTTACATAGAAAGGGCATTCATTTTTTAAAGTGCAGCTCTTGTAGTCTGAGTTTCTTATAGCGATACCTGTTAGGCGCTCACGAAAAAGATATGCGATTACTTTTGATGATCTGGTCCCCATAGCGTGTAGGTATACCTATACACGCTTTGCAAAGTTTTAGTTTAGATAACGCTGTGTGATATGTCACGGTAAATTTATTTATTTAATCGTGTAATATGTCAACAGAAAATAAAAATGTAAGGTCTAAAAATGTCGGGTAAAAATAATAGAATCATTTACTTTTATTTTTTTTAGTCAAATCCGTTAAGCTGTTTTTGCGTGATCGAGTAGAAAAAATCCAAACATCCAAACATTCATATTTATAATTTTAAGTAGGATAAGCTATAGTTAACATCTGTGTTTTGCAAATATGCAATCGGTCATAATTAAGTGACGGATGAGTAAGTACCTACCTTTGTCTTTTGAAATATATGATATCAATATTTGATTTAATAAGAACTTTTAACCGTTTTAGCATCGATACGACATGGACAAATTAATGGACTGCCTGGTTATCGAAATACCACAAATGAATATGTTTGCCAAGGTTCTCAACATGTTGATCCAAGTCCGAAGACTAGATAAAATACAAGAGGTTTTGACTGGTAATACCGATCATAAAATAATATATTAATTTGGAATTCAAAAAAACCGACTCAATGATCCTTAGGCCAAATAAACGCATTGCTTCAATGAAACAGGGAGGTTTCAGAGTTTCCCTAACGATGTTATCCTTCCGTTTGTATTGACAAGTAATCGACAATACACACATAACTTAGAAAAGGCCGTGGGATTCGAACCTAGGACCTCCAGATTGGAAGCCACACTATCTCCAAACAAAGCTGCCAAAACTTTACCAGAGTATAGTCAACAAAAATTTCCAACTTATTCATGCATTATTTATTGGATCGCAGTTTATTACCGTGTATTTGTAGAACTTCTAAATTTTGACTCCACAATGAGTTTTCTTTGAAAAGTGATGTAACGCTTATTGCGAAGCTAAGAATATGTTAACATTTCCTAGGGCCTATTTTTCAAGCTACCGATGAACAAGAGGAAGAGATACTGAAACAGAATATTCTTGAAATGAACCGACTGCATACATTTTTGAATGTAGGAGTCACGGTGGCCGGCATTGTTTGGCCCAGTTCTTTTTTTGTGAAAAGATACACTGATAAAAGAGAGGTGGTCAATTCGTACATGCCATTTGAATCTGACACGTGGACCAAGTAAGCACTGAAACTACTTTTACATGTACTGCAACCACACATCTATGTTTTGCAAGATAACGTAATCCGAACACTTGCTTCTTATAGCTCAATTGTAGAGTACTCTATACACCTTACAAAAAAAAATTAGTTAAAAACATTTTTATTATTATTAATGTTAGTAGAAATTCAGACCATGTTATCTATACCTGTGTATAGATAAAATATAAAAATAATAATTAAGAATTAGGTACCAAATAAATAATGAATTCATATTTTTTTATGTTTGAAAAGCTAGTTCTTTGACCACAGCTCACTTGATGTTGAGTGACGGCGGTCGCTGCAATGGTCATAGACGGGCGTTATCTCTTATTATTATCGCAGAGCGTCTCGTTGGTCTCATAATAAAAAACTACCAATTGATGATGATGATGCACGTTTGCCTAGAAAAAACATATTCACTTCAGACTTAACGATACCCATCTAGTAATAGGGTACAATAACTGTCTTATAATAATCTTATTATTATTTACATAGTTATCTATTTACTGATGATATTATTTATTTCAGATTCGCTTTGTCCGTATTTTTAGAAACATGGCCATTGCTATGGGTAGGATACGGACATTTAGGTCTTGATCAACTGATAACTGCTTACTACGCTCAAGCGCAAACACAGTTGAAAATTATCGAACATCAGTTGCAAACATTGTGTCGCACAAATGGAGATGACCATATTATAAACAATGTTAAGTACAGAGATTCCATTGATGAAACTATTCGCGAACGGTTTAAGCGAATTGTAAAACGATACGAAACACTGGTTTGGTATATAATGTTACACTTTTATGATAGATTAGTTGCGCCCCGCGGTGTTACCCGCTACATGTTTTCGGGATAAAAAGTAGCCTATGTGTTAATCCGGTGTCTCAGTTACCTCCATACCAAATTTCATCCCAATCCGTACAGTAGTTTTTGCGTGAAAGAGTAACAAACATACATCAATACATCCATACCAACTCACAAATTTTAGCATTTATAATATTAGGAAGTAGTATAGTAACTTTATTTAAAAATGCCGCAGTTAACTGTTGACTGCTTTGTTAGCTGGTAAAGTTCTGCTTCGAGAGTTGAAGGGCGTGGGTTCGATTTCCACTCAGGACTAATATGGATGTTTGTTCTGTGTCTGGGTGTTCTGTATGTATTATAAATATATATTAGCAAAAAAAAAGTATTTAAGTATTCTGTCAGCTGTCTGGTTGCCATAGTACAAGCTTTGCTTAGTTTGGGGCTAGATGGCGCTATGTGAAATGCCCAACGATATTAATTTATAAATAAGACCCTAAATGATATTAATTATACTATTCCGTACGCATAACATTAATGACGTTCTTTTATTTGAGTAGCGTTTTCAAATAAGATTGTTAGTAAAGTTTTTGTGCTACAAAATCATGAAGTTGTTTCAGGTTCAAGAATGAGGTTGATACTACTTTCAACTTTCCTTTATCGGTTCAGTTTTTGTCGACAGCAACTGTCGTGTGTCTCGTAATATTTAGGATGACTGCTGTAAGTAGAACGGGATTGACTTTTAGATATTTAATAAACATAACCAAATTTTGCCGCGTCCAAACCAACACCGTTATCAGGGCCGTTTTTGCCCGGGGGTTCAAGGGTTGCGGTGCACCCGGGCGTAAAGTCCTAGAGGGTGCATGCCGAAATCGCCATAAACTTCGATAGGTACCTGCTACACTGAGATCAAACGAGCGGAGCTGCGGGCATGGGTGCAGGTTGGCTTTCATACCCCGGCGCCGAATATGCTTAAGACGACCGATATAGCATAGAAACTGTAAATTATCATTGTAAGATATAAGCTAGTAATATTCATTACAAATTTCAGTCTCATTCATTGAGTCGTTATCTTGACGATAAGAAAACAAATTTTCCTAATAAATAATAATTCGCGTATGCAATATAAGTTTTTTTTTACTATATATTATCTGTCAGCACAGTATTAATCAAGTTATTTCGTTTGACATGGCTTGGTTGTTGTTATTAATAGAAATATAGAAGAAGTCATTAGGATTTATAATTTCATGTGTTAACCATTGATTGATTGACGGCAGCGCTCAGAAAGTTTTTTTTTTTTTTAATACGGATAAGTCCGCGTTTGACCACCAACTCGCCTGATGGTAAGCGACGATGTGGTCGAAGATGAAGCCTCTGACCTTGAAAAGATCCAGATTATATCTATCAGGAAACAAGGAAGCCGGTAGCTTGTTCCATTCCTTGGCCGTACGGATGAGAAACGTAATGTCAAGTAATGTCATTCACGGTCACCCATCTGAAGACTCCGGTTCATCCGTTGCTTAACTTCAATAATCTTTCAGAAATATTTAGTCAAGCTAGGCTACCGCTGTAACTGTTTATACCATACACACAATATGATACTACTGACATTTATGTTCATTTTATTTTTCAGCTAAGTGTTACATCCTTCACTTTTATTTTCTTGGCTGTGCTATTCTTCCTCCTGCTGATTCAAGTGTTCATGTATTGTTATTACGGGAACTTGGTCGAATTTGAAGTAATCACGTTTGAATTTACTAATTAATATATAATTATACAAAGTCTTTTGAATAAATACAGTAACTTATGCTAAAGGATGCTATTCTTCAATTATACAACTTTCAGTATGGGAACGACCTTGAAATCTAGGATAAAAGTCAGCTGATCCATAGAAAATAGAAAAATGTCAATCCAAAAATAAAAAAAATATTATTTATATAAATTAGAAAGAAACTACATTTATTCGACACAATACAAACGGTTAAATAAAGTCAAATACTAAAAAAACTATGGAATGGACCCATCTCAGCATGGCTACCGATTGTCACAGACAAGCGGCGCTCCTTTACAAAAAAATTAAAAACAAATAGAGAGCAAAAAAACACGATTCCAGAGTTTTCTGACGTTAAATTTCACATTGATTAAGACAGACAGCATCCTTCAGTATTATGTTACTACATTTCTCCGTAACCATCTATGTGAAACTGCCTATTCAGCAAGGTTATAGTTTGATGATAACAAAAATTATTATTAGTGTACAACAATCCAAACTTGGGTCATTTCTTAGCGCGACTTTACTTTACTTACACGCTGAGTCTTGGACAGCTTGACCTTGCCGGTCAATTTAGTAGCGTTTCGATAAATACGCTGACGTATTATCAAAACATCCGCTGATACGGCGACTAAATTTAAAGAACAATATTATTTAAAAAGTTACCCTTGTCAAAAAACTGGTGAACTCGCAAAGTTGAATGCAAGCTATTTTTAATTTTTATGTCCATTCTAGAGCCGCTTAATAAATGAAAGCCTATATGAGAGCGACTGGCTGTCGCTGTCACCAAGGTTCCGACGGCTGCTGCTTGTAGCGATGACTAGCTGGTCGCGCCCGATCCGTCCCAAAGTATGTTACATCATCCCGCTGTCGCTCAGCACTTTTGTCCAGGTTAGACAAAACTTTCTGCTCTTTCTGCCTTTCTGCACAGCATATTTCCTTTCTCCACTTTATTACTCGTCATATTATATTTATGTTAAGGTAATGAAACGATCGAGATGTTCTCCTAATGGTAAAAGATAACGCCTGACCATGACCATTGCAACGATACACAGAACTTTGAGTAACTAAACAAAGTCCAAGGTATTACTGCTTTGGCGCTCATTACTTTGAGACTTTCGATAGCAAGTCTCATCTCAACAGCCCTGTAATTTCGCTAGCTGCAGTACCCTTCAAACCGAAACACAGTAATGTTTACACACTACTCCTTGGCGACAGAATACCTGGCTTATTTATTTATTCCCTTTTTTCAGATTGTGAAGTCGTCGTACACACTTTACACCGTCCTAGTCGTCACTGCTGTTCAACCCTTGGCGAATAATATTATTATTTAAGGTCGTAGATTCTAACGTTCCTAGTTTTTCTAATATTGCAGTCAATCATCAGCCTAATGATACGAATATTACGAAGTTCTTAAAGATAAAAAAACTCATCTATTTCAATAATATTCACATGTCTTCACAATGAAAACAAAATTAAAAAATTTTTTTTTTAAGTATTATTTTTATTTAAAACTTCTATCGAGTCAAACAGTCTAAATCTCATTTGTACTTTAGAGATTTCCTGAATATGAAGATTTTAATAAAATTAGATATTTTTGTTCCTAATTTATATCTTAGAATGATTCAAATTGGATGGACAATACCGCCTTAAGTCCTGAATAAATAATGTTATGAAAACAGTGCCCTTATTTTCGAACTTCCCAGTGGTACAATAAGGTACAAGGTACCAAATTATTAAAGTAAATAAATGAACATAAATCGTACTATAAAAATGAACTTCTTCATGCCTTTTACAAATGTTAGTTTATGTTATGTTTTACAACAACCACATACTAAAAACAACCAAATTCAATTACATTTAGGTATGTAATTAAACAAAACATCCTGGATAGCAGCATAATAAATTGTGTTTTAACCACAAACCACCAGTTAAATGCTTGTAAATATCCTACTCGTACCAACCTACTTAATTTTAAGCATAATTTTTATTTGCAGCAATGAAAACAACGTTTTTAATGCCACATACAAAACTTGTTTTTGTACGTAAGAGTCAATAATATTTTCAATTCCGAAACAATGGTGATTGAAAAGTTTCCGATTTTATAAAGCTCCACACGTGTATTGTGAAAACTCAAAACGCAACACAGTACAAATGGGTACAGTAAATAACTTATCATAAAATTGTGTACATTGTTCTAATCCTATATAAAACAGTATTATTTAAAACGATTGCAAATGAATACACTTTCATGATTGTTTTCTTTCTTCGTTTGTCTTTAAACCACTTTAACTTATCATAAAATTGTGAAATATGTTAATTTTTCTCTTATTATTTATTTTCCTTTAACTGCAGCTAAAGCTTATTGCTAGGTTTGAAACCACACCCTTGTGATTTTGAATATGAACTGAATTGAACTGGTTAGACATTCAACTAAATCATAACAACTTGATTCCAAATAACAGACTATTTGGCCTCAGTATGCTTTCTAACGATTTTTTTTGCATCGCTTTATCATTTGCTTATGGCTATTGATGACCTCTGAAGTATGATCTACCAAGCAAAAGAAGAATCGGCAAAATCGATTCAATAATTGGCGGAATTATCGCGTAACATACATAACAAAAAAAAAAACACCGTCGAACTGAGAACCTCCTCCTTTTTTGAGTCGGTAAAAAAAGGTAGTTATCGAGACTGCTGACAAAAGTGTAAACTTGGAACACGTCGCATGTCGGTGACGTGAACTCGACAGAAAATTTTGGCACTACCAAAAAATCGCTCAACGCGCCTAAAGGTTTTAGTTTCACTTAAAAAACAAACAGAATCAGTTGCTTGAATATGATTTACTGCCTATTGTCAAATCTGCAAAAGCATTGTACGAAGCAAAACATGTTTGATTTTAACTTGATACAAAGCTTTTGTTATGGAATTACCGCGAGGCTTTAGGCAAAGTAAAACAATTTTCTGAAACAACTCGGCGACAAGCAGGATCGACGTTTGAATGAAATGTTAAATGGAATAGTTTCTTTTTTTCAGTACATAATTCTTTATTTACCATTTAAATAAATAAATAAATAATAAATAAATATCATAGGACATTACACACAGCGCCATCTGACCCCAAACTAAGCAGAGCTTGTGCTATGGAAGACAGATAACTGATAGAATACTTAAATACTTTTCTTTTTTTTTTTTTTGTAAATACATACTTATAATACATACAGTACACCCAGACACAGAACAAACATCGATGTTAGTCACACAAATGTTAGTCCTGAGTGGGAATCGAACCCACGCCCTTCAGCTCTCGAAGCAGACACACTACCAATGAACCAACAGGGCTGTTTAACAAAATAATTAACAATATAGCCTATGTTAGTGATAATGTAGAATTTTACTGATGAAATTTGAATTATTCAGATCGGTCCAGTAGTTTCGGAGCCTATTCAATACAAATAAATAAACAAATCTTTCCCCTTTATAAATTAGTATAGATAGATATAACTCTTTATTGTGCACATCATAAATAGAAAAGAGTACAGAGAACAAAGAACCTAAACTAGTGCCACAAGTAGCGGCCTTATCGCTAACAGTATATATGTTAACGTATATGTTAACTGACGCGATTTTGGCAGATTTTAGTTTTACTTGCACAAGATTACCTACTCACGTTTGACTGTATAGCCCAATATGTAATATATCACACAATGATAGTACTTACAACAACTTTTTGTCAAGTTATGTGCGATGTCTTCAAACGGCGAAGGAAAGCAACGTGAGGTAGTCTACATGTCTGAGAGTTCTTAAAAAAAAGATTTCGATGATGTGAAGTCTGCCAACCTGCACTTGGCTAGCGGAGGACTATGGCCTTATGGCCTAAGTTTTTTTAATTATTAAATAAATGTTTTACAAACTGTCGTTATAAAATAGCACAAAACGTACAGACATTTTAAATGAACATGGTTGCAGAATAAACTTCGCCGCTAAATATGTTATTTGAAATACATATTTCAATTAACTGAGTTTACTTTTGAAACGTAAGTTAGATTCACAAAGCGTTGTTGGAGGTGTACCGCCCCGGGCCACGGGATCCCGGCTAACTAAACTAGTTAAGGTCCTATCAGTATACTCTGAATGAAATAATAATAAAACACGGGTAGCGAACCTATATAAATAGTAATTTATTTTCTTTTATTATATGGCCTAAGCAGAGAATATATTTGTAGCTGTTAACTTCTTATGGCTTAACTAGATTTTTAAGAATTCAGTGTTTTAAAAATTTGGCGAAAGAAATAGAATTTTAATTTTCCTAACTATATGCTTATTACCTGTATAATCTGTATAGTATGTATCATAATAATGTACTTAAAAAAAAGGTAAGTATTATATTAGCTATCTAGTCCCCATAGTACAAGCTTTGCTTAGTTTGGGGCAGAATGACGCCGTGTATAAAGTCCTACGATATTTTTTTTTAAATTATATTTATTTTAGTATTAAGTAGGTATCATCTTCTTCCTAAAGTTTGACATCAGTGGGCAAAATATCTTGTGATGCCAAATGGCATCTTTTAGATTCTGATAGTTCAGGCTCGTCTAACCATTTCCATCCTGGATGTTCTACATATCGTTACTAAATAATACATATATACTGAAAAGCTAAGCAATTATCTAGCTTGAACCTAATCTTAATGATCGATTGTGATCATCAGGTGAGTAAAGCCTCTTAATTTTAAACTTCCAATTATGAAACATCTGCATACATCGATATGCCATCAGTATTACTATTGCATAGATAGTTCTCAGTACTGTAGTGCCATTATTAAGCGTATTGGTACGGATTGCAAAGCGCGCAGTTGACTGATAAACACAAACTGGGAAACGCAAATGTTTGCGGATTGCTCTCATTAGTGAAATGGCTCGCTAAAATGCATTACTCGATATCACAGGCTTCTAGGCCGCGTATGTTTGCTTGCTCTATATTAGATTCTGAGTAGATACTACGAATTATACGTCCTCAAAGAGACCTTCAAAAGAATTAAGTGTGAGCAGAACGTGCAACGGTCAACTAATCTCTGTACGTCTGTATAGAAACAAAATTATAGTGACTAAATCAATTTTAAATTGAGTCACAAAATTCTTATTTTTTTACTATTTTTATATATTTAACCTGTATCGTCACTGTTGATCTCCAAATGTCCAAATTATACTATACTTGTCTCTTTTCTAAATAATAAAAAAATCTAAATACTATTATCTATAATTTAAATGTGTTGTTGGGATTAGATGTTGAGATTCACGCAATCTGCAGTAGGTACCCTTCAAACCGGAACACAGTAATGTTAACACACTACTGCTTGGCGTAGGACAGCTGGCGGTGGATGGAAGCGAAAAGCCGAAGATCGGGCCGAGTGGCGTGTCTTGGGAGTTGTCTATGTCCAGCAGTGGACTTCGATAGGCTGATGATGATTGAAAAAAAGAATGTAAGTATTCCATCAGTTATTTACTTCTGATAGTACAAGCTTTGCTTAGTTTGAAGCTAGATGGCGCTGTGTAAAATTTCCTACGATATTTATTTAGTTTAATGTGACTTCCCTAGTGTTTTGCTAGATTGCTTAGGTAAATTAGAAAAGAAGCGCGAAGCCCATATTGAGAAGCAAAACGAGGACATTTTCACTCCTTGAAAAAGGACAACGGATGTGGTCGAGACTATAATTAGGAACTCAACTAAAGAAAAGCGTTCGAGCTTTAGAAAGCTCGAACTAAGCGGTTTGATTCCACCTTCTTCATACGTACCGCTAGACAATGGAATCTGCTGCCCGAGTGGGTGTTCTCCGATGAATACGGTCTGGGTACCTTCAAGTCGCGAGTGAATCGGTTTCTTCTAGGCAAGCGTGCTCCACCGTAGTCATCTTCGCGTAACATCAGGCGGGATGACGGTCAAACGCAAGCCTATCTATTATGAAAAAAAAAAGATTACCCATCTTAATTAAAGGAACCTTTATAAATAAAACTAAAAACCCTATTGAATTCTAATGTAATAACAGTACCATCTCGCATATGTATTAAACTCCATTTGAAACATACACCAGTGTGATTCCTACCTGTTCTCATTTCACATGTACCTGGGCCATACAAGTACCCGACCTGGGGGTTGTTTAATTAGGCGCGAACAAATACGTGCGGTGCGCAAATGGCCCCCGGTCTCCTTCCTTTGTCCTTTTGATGAATTTCACAACTTTCTTGCCCAAAACGACTTTGAGATCGCGAGAGAAACGGTTTAATTTTAATAATTTAACGTGAAGGGTGCGTCTTTATTCGTTAGCGGTACGATACAAAACGTAATTATGGTACTTAGGTGAAGTATAAGTGTAAATTTAGGTGGTAATTTTGAATATAAAAGATGAGTAAGATTGTTTTGCTGACCTTTGTTGTGCTGCTGTTGGGTCAGTCTCGCCTGGTATTTTTTAATTTTCGGATTTTCATCCACTGAACAATATCTGAACAAGTCACATAACGGACCAGGACAACAGTGAAGGACAATTTTCTGCTTTAATGGGTGTTCTCCGATAGTTCCAATCTGGGTGCCTTCAAGTCGCAAGCGAATCAGTTTCTTATCAGTATGCGTGCTTCATCGTAGACTGCACCGAATCGGCGGTCAAAGACAAACTTAATTAGTAACAAACGATTTTTTTAAATAAAGAAACGGACTTAACGTCAGTACATACAGCACAATTACAATTGCAATTGCAAAATTGCTGAGCACTGGCCTTTTTTTTCTTTGTAATGCACTAGTCACTGCAGCGATAACCCGCTTACTGTCATTTTAAATTTGTTGTGTCTGTATGTTAAATCTATATCTTTCTATTTGTGTGTGTTGTTTGTACTTGTCTGTTATTGAGTATAGTGTTTTATAAGGAAAAATAAATGTTTTTCTTTCTTTACAGAACAAACATCTGTGTGGGAATCAAACTGAAACCAACTGCAGTTACTGCAGATCAGTTGAGCTGAATGAATTGCTGTTGATTTAGTACGTAATACATTTATATCACTACTCCAGGGTAGCTATCTGTATTTAAAATTTCATTAAAGATGGGTAAGCCGTTCAAATGTCAATTATAAACACCTAGCACATAAACTTTCATAATTATCTAGATCATGGATTCATGACAGTATTGCACCGCACTAACCTTCCAGAATTTTTAAGTTTTATAAATCCCCCGCTTCACTTCACTTGTTGTATACCTATATTTATACTAAAAGCACGTGTAACCCTCGTATCATTGTTATTTCCTCCAAATTTCTACACAAAGCAGCTTACCCATAGACGAGCGAAATAAAATATTCTATTAGCTAAATCCGTTACCTCATAATTCACTCAGAACGTTGCGAACCGCGGCCGTGGCAGGTGGTCTTAATAAATACGAAAATGGCCTATCGCGCTCTTAGTAATAAATTCAAGAGGCAATCAACGCCACCGCGGCTGCTAAAAATATTAATAGACGAGAAATAATTATGTATTCATGACTTCCAGTGTCGGCCGGGATGAGATGGAAGTAGGGGTAAACTAAATCCGCAGGGATTGGGGCGTCCAGCCGGTCAGCCGTCCTCTCCCATTTCTGGAGGGATTATGCGAATTAACGATATTGACTTGCTGCTTTCGTTCGTTCGGGCTCTAGCGCGCTTTTGTCATTTTGAGATTTTGTATTGCCTGCTTTTTAATATAACAAAACAGCTGACAATGGGCAGTCAGACTGTCTTGCAACTAGGATACCGTAGCTTTATCTAGAGGTCTTGAGTGCAAATGTAATATAATGCATTTTTGATTCAATGTTTTTATTCACGTAAAATTTCGCATGTTCTGACTTTGTTTTCCCTGAAAAGAACCGACAATATGGATGTCTTTATCTATATCTATTATAATATACATACATATATAAAAAATAACATTATTTGTAGATCCACCCCACTATTATTATTGGAATGAAGTCCATGTTATGATTCGGTATTCTTCTCTATTTTTCTTCATTATTTCTTACCTAAGTCTTTGACGTTCTAAACATAATCCTGGCGTTCGAGCCATGCATTATCGTCGTTCGGCCGTCGCGCGTCGTTGCGAATAGCAGCTTTGCGCCGCTCGCTTAATATCCACAATTGCATATTGTTTATTCCTTAAACAGCACGAGTGCTTCAACGAAAGGGGTAGAATTAGAACGGTACTGACCCCCAATCACCGACATCTTGTGTAGACACGGACTCCCCAAAATATGCCTGGAAGAGATCGCTTTTAGCAATATGATCGCCAGTTATACATGCAAGCAATGTTATGAAAGTCTACTTCTAAACTGAAAAGTTATGCAAGAAATTCCAGCAGCAGGGAAAGTACGCAATGAATCGGCGACATCGCCGCCCGCATTGAAAACAAAACAAGCCCAAATCAGCGTTTTGAAGTCATCAATCAGTCGTTAATCCAGCGCAATATCCATGAGTAATATGTCCCGAGCGCACGACGCGACCGGTCGGGCCGGTGGGCGTCTGATCGGGCCGCGTCCGACAGGCCGGTAATTCTAGCGGAGCGAGCCGACGACAATGCCGCAATCGGACCACCAATCTGCATAATGGATTGCTCGGCCGAACGCGTCGTCCGGTCGTGCCGCTCATTCAATTGTCGCGGTCGCCGATGTGTCGCACCGTTATTACGGAATACGGAATTAATAATTTCAGGCACAGATTGGGGTTAGATTTTTTGGATAGGCAAGTCGCGTTTCGCGTTTTCGCGTTTTTGTTTCACTGCCGACCGCTGTAGGGTGGTACGTATACCTTCTATTAATACATAAGCTAATCATTATCTCAAAAAGATACGATTCCCGTGAGATAACAGATGACATCAGTGGTTTGAAACTGATATAGGTACTAATTTACTTATCATCCATAATAATAAAGACAACAAATGTAAATATGTAGGATATTTACATTTATTGTCTTTATTTTATTTTTATTTTGACTGCCCTGTTAGCTCATTAGATAGTAGATCTACTTCTTGATCTGTAGGAAGTAGGTTCGATTCCCATTATGATAAACATTTTTTTCTGTGTCTAAAACTACTCGTACCCAAAAAAATATACAAGAATTCTATCAGATATCTGATTCCTGTAGTACAGTTTTACTTAGTTTGAGGCTAGATTGCCATGTGTGAAAATGTCCTCCAATATTTAGTTGAATTACTTCGGGATGAAGATTATTGTTTCAGATCAACCTGTTTTCGTTTTACAATATTGGCAAAAACACTATTAACAAAATAGGAAATAATAATTTGTCGCCAAGCAACTAACGGTGTACTCAGGCAATCTCACTTGAGAATTAGCTCCTATTCCAAGTTAACTGTAGCATTGGTATCATCTTCGTCCACACCGTCACACATAATCAGATAAGTTATCGACTAACACTTAGCCTAACAATCATAAAAAACAAATTTATTTTCTGCATACTGCCGCATGTACCAACATCCTACATTATGTAAAGAAAATTACATGAGTTAGCCTGTATTTGTAGTTTTGAATTTGAAACGCGCGCTGCGACGGTCCCCGTGTCGCTGTGGAACAAACATAGATTGCCCACGGGACTTCTTTGCATGTTTAACAAGCTGTTTTGTCAGATTCTAATCGTTAATTCAACAAACGAGTCTCACAGCGCACTTGGAAATTGATGGCTTATTTCATGACATTCATTGAAACAAACTTTAAAATGAGCCAGTTGAAAAATTAAGTACAAAATAAGAGATTTACAATCATCTTGTGCTTTCAATGAAGTCATTTTTAACCTCCCTACGCAAATAAAGGTGTGTTATAAGATTAATATGTATTTTTCGTTTGTATGTATCTGTGGCTGAACCGATTACAAACTAGGTTTTTTTGTTCGAAAGGTATTCGGTCGAGTATTCTTAGCCAGGATTCAAGAATATCTGATCAGCTGTTTGATAGTTTTTAATCTATAGATGTCAGCATCTTCCACAGGTTTTGACACCTGATTGAGTCGAAATTTGGTATTCCATCACTATCGATAATGGAATACCAAAATGGAATGGAAATGCCACATTTAATTATTTTTTTAATTTTGTATCTAATCCTGTACATAGAAAGTGAGAGAATATCTTGGTGTCATATAAAATTGGCACTAATATTAGTTATCATTTTAAATAAGGTAATCGAAACGAATTTAAAAATATCGTATTTTTACAGAAAAAACGTCAATTGCTTTCGACGATACGTACCTAACAGCCATTTTTCTTTCACGAATTCTGGGTTGGTCCAAAAAGTAATAATTCTTCACAATGATATCCTAAAACAAGTTTGTCTACAAACGAACACCCAGAACACTAGGTGTCTTTGTAGGAGAACCTTACGTACAAGATAGTTTCAGGTCACAGAGCGACCGACGCCGCGGGAGGCGTCTTCAGAAGATGTACGACTCAATAATGCGGCCTAATCTAAGCCTGGCTTTCCGCAGGCAACGAGATTTACTGCACTGATATTATACGAGCTAGAAGTTATTTATATGATACCATAGTACGAGACATTTATGTTTGTTACACTCTACCAAGTTTTTGGTCGGTAAAGATTTGTTGAATCTTGATATTTTCATTAAAAAAACATTGTATTCGGATTTAAAAAAGAAACGTCTATGTACTTGTGCGTCTACAATAAAGAAGCACATGAATAATAATTATTATTGGTTATTTAGGGCAGCGTCATCTGGCCCCAAACTAAGCAAAGCAGGCAAAGTAGAACTGTTAAATGGTAACCTGCTCCATGATCTGAAGAGCGTGGGTTCGATTCCCACCCAGGATAAACATTTTGTGGTATAAACAAATATTTGTTCTGTGTTTGGGTATTCTGTATTTATTATAAGAATGTATTTACAGAAAAAAAGTATTTAAATAATCTATCAGTTATCTGATTTCCATAGCACAAGCTTTGCTTAGTTTGGGGTCATCTGACCCCAAACTAAGCAAAGCTGTACGTAACAAGTAAACTAAGCACTGTGTGTAATATCCTACGATATTTATCATATTTATTATTTACTTATCGGTTAGCGTTATATAGATTACATAATGAGCATGTTTTTGAGCTGAAAAACCTTCACTCGATATCCAAGCTACATTAAAACAACTAACCTACCCATTTCAGTTACATCGTCAGTGCAGTAATTGGAATCCAGAACCGGGCAGTCATTCTCGCATAAGCCGCGTTCAATGGAAAAACACAATGGGGTCGGTACAATAGGGCCATTCGACGGTCTTAAACGATCGCAGCCGAATGGAAATTTTAGTTCGTGAAACTATCGCTGTGACGGTTTTTTGTCAGTGATTGGGCTATTTAGGGAGTATTGTTAGTGTTACTGCGATGGTATGAAGTGATACGATCCAAGTTTTATTTAAGTTTGTTCCTTTATTAGTTTAATAGCACTGCTAAGGAGATCTATGTATTACAGACATATGTGTACACTAACTGCGCTGCGGTGTTGTCACGTGAACACTACATTTCGGGATAAAAAGTAGCCTATGTTTTAATTTAGGGTGTCAGCTACCTCCATACCAAATTTCATCAAAATTGGTCCAGCCGTTTGAGTGTGAAGAAGTAAGAAACATACAAACACACTTACACACTCTCAAGCTTTCGCCTTTAAAATATAGTGTGAAGTATGATATAAGGTACGTTATAAGAATAATAATTATTTATCTCCCATGTTTGTTTCATTGTCCACTTACTTTCGTTCACAGCTACATCAACTATATTTCGTACATTCTACGTATATACATATGTACTTACTTAGACTACATTTTTAATTTTGAAATTTACTCATGCTAAAGCAAAAAATCCGAGAACTAAAATGCTGCTCGCAGATAGCGTACAAATTACGTTGTTCTTGGTAGCGGCAATCCTATCATGTGTTTAATGGAGACATAATAGTCACTCCGGCTTGCATTTCACAATGCATACGGACCGAGGACAATCAACGTCGGACACTGTATTGAAACAACGTCTGCCGCCGGTGTATTGCGGTATAATAGCTTAAGCAGACTAGCAACTTTTAGTATTCGCGATCGACGATCCATTTGCTTCTAGCAAACTCGATGTCGCGTCCGTTTTCTCCAGCATACACTTACAAACTCGATCAAATAGTTTTTTTGGAGCGCGATGCAAAAGATGAATTCTGTAATCAGTCACTATACCTACTATAAATTACTGTATTTTGATGTGCGGATATAAATGGAATAAATAATTATAAATTACATATCAAGACTATATAGCGATACTTAATCTTATGTGTATATATGTATTATGTAAGTTTTAATTGTTAATCAGAAAACAATAGTGACAGTCTTTGAATAATCATATAGTAAAAGTCATTATATTATACCGTAATATATGTTGCGACGTTTGCTTTCATTTAACTTTACTATTATTGTAGATTTGTTTGATAATTTTTAAATGCATATTTTTTATCAATTACTTATTCAAGTCTGTCTCTTCTGAGAAAAAAAATGTCTTAAATGACAATACAAAAATGGCGTTTTGCGAAAGTGATTTTGTGTGAATACGACGTTTAGCGAAAATGACGTTGTATATAACGTTTAGCAAAAGTGATTATGCTAAATTGACCAAATGTATCAAGATATTTTTTTTGCGTCATAAATAAATAAAATAAATAAATATCGTAGGACATTATTCACAGCGCCATCTGACCCCAAACTAAGCAGAGCTTGTGTGATGGAAGTCAGATAACGATACTGCATAGTGTTTTGACAACTAATAGCGTTCCATAAAGACATCGAAATCTTGCGCTTTTGCCATTCTATCGATACTATATGGTGCTATGCAAAAAAAGTAGAAATTAATTACGGAATTGCCGAAACAAATGTTAATTTACGAACGTCCGTAAAGCAATCGTCGAAATTGGAGATTTTGTTGTGCGTTTGGATGTGATTAAATTTGTGAAGAATGTCTGAACCATCATTGCTGTCAAAAGTTGCTAGTCTGCTTAAACCTTAATGGAGCTTTCTTGCTGCGGGCTACGAAATAAATGATATCATACTCGACGTAGGTACTCTTATATGGCTGATAGTGAAATAAATATGGATGCTGGCTACCGCACTAGTTATTCTAGGCTTGTAGGTATAGAGGATTATGGTAAATACTGAAGTGAAGTTGTAACCCTCTTTTGTAAAGATCCTCGCACATTATTCTAGACCATTAGACCGCTGACAAGTACCTAAGTACCTATTGATTGAAAGTATTTGAAAGGGCAATGTTTCCTTCCAGTGAAATTTCTGAGGATACATGGATTCGACATCTTATAAACTGCGCCGGGTTGATGGTAGACTTTTGAGACTTTGCTGTTCGGGAGTTGGTAGAGTCTGGTGAGTTTATAAGTGCACTAGGCCCATTATACCATAGGACGGTAAGTGTGATTAGTTGTGGATGGCGATGAATTGTTACGGAGAAACATGATGCTTATCAACTATCTCATTATTGACTGTCTAGTTATTTTTATTTTATAAAAGAATAAAAAGAAAATTGATTACTGAACATATTTTCAGTCTTGGCACAAGATTTTCAGATTTCGAGCATGTTCGTCGCCAGAGATTCTTTAAATAAATTAATTATACAGTGAATTTAAGTTAATTTTCTGCGATATATTGATAAATAACTAAATAAATATAATATAGTCAAAATCTAACTACTGAAGAAGTCCCCCGCGCACCGAGCTCCGTCCGAACGTCCCTAAGACGCTGGCTGCGTTCCCGCGCTGCATGACCAGGGATATTTGCTGGGTCAAGAACCACCCGCCCGAGGATCTCTTCCCTTTTCCCTCAAACGACACCCTATATCATGCACAAATTGTATTGCCTCTGAGCACCACGGTCCCGCGGTTTCGACAGCAAACGGGACAAAATCGTACGCCGATTCCAGGCAGACGTACTTAAGATGCTTGCCTTTTGCCGCTGCCTCCGCTCCCGCGCCAGCTGACTGTTGGGTGGCGGGGAGGTGGCAGGATGCACATTTACTACATAAATGTATTAGAACATATATATGTATGCAATTATGCATACGAATCTCGTTTCAATTAAAAAGGATAATTATTGCATTGCATACAACGATGCTGTTTTGATTTTCCTGAACAATATTGTGAATGTATCTCTTTACTGAATTAATTACTGAAGGTTTATTTTGGACAGGATATTAATCATTACAACACGAATATTGAAATAATAATCTCATAGTACAAAATATTCAACAATGTACTAAATATATGTCGACTGAAATATACAAGCTCATAATATTGCTATATGCCTATCCAGAAATTTACAAGGTAAATGTAATATACATGCAATGTGTATAATACAGAATTACGCACAAGGCTGAAATCAACTTTGCAATGGATCGTCTAATATTTATGAAATAATTTAGATGGTTACGATACTTTGGCGATTAAGTAACGTAAAAATGTACTATGTGTTCCCAAAAACAAAATCTTTTTATAAAAAAGCATTTTTGTAAATAGAATATTATAAAATAAAATCTCAAGGTAAAATAGAAAATTGACGTTGTTATGTATTTCTTTAATAGTTTCAAGAAACAGAAAACAATAACAATTTAAAATGTAGATTGAAAATTATTTTTATTGACATGAAATATTATACGATTGACAAAGTTTTAAAAGATGAAATATACTAAGAATTTGTTTGTGTAATATTATAATATAATAATCATCACGGTGTGCCAGATGATTATTCATCATCATCAGCATCATCATCATCATTTCAGCCGTAGGTCGTCCACAGCTGGACATAGGCCTCCCCCATCGACTTCCATAAAGATGATTATAACTAGAGCTAAAATAAAGTACTATTCAATATTTAATATTACTATACTATATGTATCACTTATTTTGCAAGAATGAATCAGTTTACATTTTTTTTTTTATTTCCAGCTGTTCTATTTCATTTTGTTATAATTAAGTGAGTAATCTATTGAGCAGCTGATTTTGTGCAGCACGCTTTGTGGTAAAAAAGTTTTTATGTTGTATAACAATGGCATCCTGCAGGTTTAGTACGACTGATTCGTGAAACGCAATATTAACAAACATATAATTAGTAAGTCTGTACCTACAGTAAAAAACTGTAGAACTTAATTACATACTTTGCTCCTTTCTTAATGCCCCTAGCGTAAGCTAGATTATGTAATCAATGAACATTTAAACATAATTACTGTCGAATGAATAATAAATTCGAACAATTATTGTTACACAGACTATTTTTAAATGAAATTTTAAAGGCTGATGGTAGTATTCACAATACATACTTATTTGCTACGCGTGTAGGAAAAAACCGTAACGAGCGCTACAAGTGCTACGAATAAATTTACGCTCGTAGGCAAAATAGAGCCTAAATAAATAAGATATAAACTCTTGTTGTAACTAAATGGATAGTGATGTCAAAAACACTCTTGCGTTTGATTAATTCACGGCAGTGTACAAAATATTAGTGTAGGCCGGTTACTGTAAACCTTTGGATAAATCGTCCAGTTCTTGCAAACGGATACTGCGTCAAATTTATAGAACGATCGCATTTTTAATTGCACGTATAACGTTCAGCATATAGTTTTCAACATAGAAGTAAAATTTTTATGCTTCAATAACAAAAAAAATATTATTCCGTATAAAAATGTATACTTTTGTCAAACATGGAACCTATTTTGTCAAACAGGGAACCTATTTTGTCAAACATGGAACCTATTTTGTCAAACGTGGAACCTATTTTGTCAAACAAGGAACCTATTTTGTCAAACATGGAACCTATTTTGTCAAACGTGGGATATATTTTGTTAAACGTGGAACCTATTTTGTCCGCATCGACGCTGATTAACCCCCCCTCACCTGAATTGAAGAGGGAAGAACCATGAATTACAAATCCAAATTACTAGGACACATTATCCGTTATGAAGCTAACAAGTGACATGAACAAATGAAATCCGAAACTAAGGTTTTCTTCAATATTAGTAAAGCTAGAAAATAAGGCAAGATTTCAAACTGTTTTCTAGCTTGGGGCCATATTGTATCTGGGATTAACAGAAAGCCTTTAAAAGGTGCTGAATATTTAATTCACTTTTTAAAACCTCTATTAAAATAAACACTAAGTTGTGACGATCATCTACAATCGTACCTCAAAATCAGCGTTTTTGGTGTGGTAGGAATATTAACGAGATTAGCAGAGGACGGGGAGATTTCTGCACTTCAAGCACGTTTGTTATTGCAATCGATGATCAGTCCTAATGATGTGGTAATATAATATAATGGCAAAATATGTTTAAGCGAATTTGGTTAAGTACATGTTAAACTAAGACTTTTTTCGGAGTTTTCCTGTATTATTCGAAAAAAAAACTTACACCATTTTGTCCTACAAAATCCTAAATAATAAAAACATTTCTATGACACTAAAACATTTTTTGATTTTTAATTCGAATTACCTCCAGATCAAAAGTATAATGTTCGCTGTCGTAAATCTTACGGAAACCCTTTGAAAAGTATCACATTGCATCTAAATTTATTCGAAAGTACATTTCAGTAGTTATTAAATCCTGCTCGCATCACCCGAAAATTTTATGTGACGTCATATTAAAACGTACCAATTGCAGACCTTTTACGACTTTGTTGAAATTTAAAACGTTTCATGGAATGCCAGCAGCCTTCTAAATGGTTTATGTGCCTTTTTATTGGCCATGTCGCCACCTAGTCTTTATGGCGCGCGGAATTATAATGTAGATACATTTATTTTGTAAATCACGTTATAAAATAAGAGGTTATTAAAAAGGTTGGTGAGCCCGTCGTGAAAAGAAAAGTAACGTGACATTTCATGTGTGGGAAGTGTTTCACGTGTATTTCAAATTAAGTGTGCTAATTTTTCTAAAAAAGCTAAATTTAAGCTAATAATTTAATTTAAATCATAAATATATAGACCAGTACCTACTCTCTAGCATTATTAGATTCTAATTTAAGACAGATAAATATAAACTTTTCATTGTATACTCTGGCAATCAACATTTTAAAAGACGTTAAGAACAGGCTAACTGTAAATACGATCAGTGTATAAGTACATATCGAAATAGTATAAAATATTTTTTGTTTACTTATAAGAGGCCGCGCGCGCGTTGTACTAAGCTTTGTCTCCATGATGTAGGCCACCGATTGTAGCTGTAACTATAATCGGAGTTTTCAATATAATTAAACATGACTGACGTTTAATTATATTGAAAAAGTAAAACAAAAAATAAGTAAAACAAATAAACCCCGAAAGTTTTCATAGTAAAATAGTCTATACTATAATTATAAAGAGGAAAGATTTGTTTGTATTGGATTAGCTCCGAAACTACTGGACTGATTTCAAAAACTCTTTCACCGTTGGGAAGCTACACTATCCCCGGGTGACATAAGCTACTTTTTATCTCTGTAGTCCCACGGGAACGGGAACTACGCGGGTAAAACCGCGAGGCGTCTGCTAGTAATAGTATAATTTTGAAAGTTTAAGTGTCTCATAAAAAAATATCACACCTGGTTTATTTCTCAAAACCTTCTTATAGTTTTACTTACCTATAAGAACTTGTTACTTAAAAAAATATTTACAACAAGCTTTTAACCTTGGCATTAAATTATCACCTTGTTCCACGTAACTCAAATCCAGCTTTGTAAAACGTACCTGCCATTAGCTCCAAAGGTTTACTCGGGATGATCCAAGTTTCGGAGCAATTAGAACCACTGAATCATTTAGTAGCCGAGGCTTAGTTAAGCTCTCAGAGTTACCTTTCGACTTGTCTACATAAGTAATACACCTTTGAATTTTGTAGAGTGCTTTAGTACCTATATTTTGGTTAATTATTTTGCTGTTTGCTTCTTTGTTACATTTGAAATATAACTGTTATTCTTTTTGTTCCACATAGCCAGTTTTTACGTAAGTATTTTTTACACAAAATTAAAATTAGTTTTGTTTATTTACGTCGAGTTTTTGGCCATGTCACAGAACAGATAATAATACTACATATAGAACGGACACTGTTTCCTCCCACTCAATCGGGGCTTCCTCACCCTGCATGCAATTCTGAGCTGTCGAGGAGCCGATTCGAGGTAAAAAATCGACAAAGATAGGAGTAAAAGTGTATAATATATTATACAATGTATAGGACAGTAAATGTACAATAATGTTATTGATACAGTAGCAACCTTAGACTCCACGCAAACATTCACGCAAAGTTCATCAGTTTATTTTAGCCGTAGAACGTCCACTGTTGGATATACCCAATGACTTCCATAAAAACCGGTTACAAGCAGCTCGTATCCAGTGCGTACCTGCGGTCTTCATTACATCTTCTGTCTACCTTGTGGGTGGATGTCCTACGCTGCGCTTGTCGGGCTCCACTCCAGAACTTTACAGCCCCATCGGTCATTAGTTCAACACTGAAAAAAAGATAACGTGATTTAAATAAATAAATTTAATTTAGAAACCACTATTTATACCCAAGCAAAGATTGAGCAGTGCGAACTAAGTAACCGACGTAATACTTGTACACAGGAAAAAAAAATCTTGTTCACGACATAAAATGTTTTGCACTGAGTGGGAAACGAGCCCATATCCTACAGCTCTTGAAGCAGAACTACTACCAAATGAGCTAATAGGGCAGTCAATGTATCTAGACATGAATGTAGAAATATATCTGAATTAAAAAGTTTAACTCCTCTAGCTTCGTTATCATTGCAGTTTTAAAAATAACCAACGTCATAACCAGCTGCCATCAGTCAGATAGCGCAAGTTCACGACTTAGTTCCCAGTCGGCTGTAACTAACGATACGAGAGGGCAATCTGTTTTCTACAAATAGTTTTTGTGTCACCGCAGGCCGCTGCTCGCTAAACGGTCGAGTCGATTGCTCCAAGCCCCTTCCGTTCTCACGACGACTCGTCTGGGGTTACTACTGGTGCTATATACGTTTTGTGATTATAAGTTTTATTTTTATATTACTTTTTCTAATATTCTATTTAAAAATGTGAAATGATCTTCCTTCATCGGTATTATCACGAAGTTTCAACGAGTTCATGTCGGTAACGTATTTTTAGTATATTGTACTTGCCGGGTATTGTGCTGGCTTACCGTTAGGCAACCTGTCTGCTTGTTTGCCATCTGTGGCATAAAAATACAAGAACAGATATGAAGAAAAAATCAATGTATGTTAAAATCAACTTGTGATTATTTTATTTTATTTATTTTTTGTTTAATTACATATACATAGACATCACTTTATTTGTAACATAAAACAAAGTTAGTTTAGTTAGTAAGTTTTTAAGTTTATGTCAAATTTTAATTTTAAATATTATGTAAAATTTCAGATAAGTTTTTATTAAGATAAATTGTTGTTAAGTTAGTTACCTAAATATAAATTCTCATTACTGTTGTAACTGAAACGATTGTTAAGCGGAAGTAAACTAAACATAGATACATATACTTTGAATACTCAATTGCTAGTGTGCTTTGCTATATGCTATCACAGAGTAACTACCAGTATTAATACATATATATACATATTTAAATCGAGTATGATCCTGCCAAAAACCTGTAGTAGTACCACAATAGTTTCCCCGCTGGAACTTTTCAATCGGCAGATAAGAGGCTTGCGGGGACGTGCCTCGATATTTATTTACAGCTTTTGCTTTGTTCACAATAAATTGCGTTTGTTCATTATTCAATTGTTCAGTGTTGCCATTTTAAAGCACATAATGAGCTTACCTATTTGTGGTGTTATTGAAAACGCTTTTAGTGAATCGATAAAACTTGTTTGAGAAAAGTCTGGAAACTTTTTGGTTTGCTTACAGTGGTTTTTGTTTGTTGATTATATTCTTTTAGAAGTTTGCGCATAACTCTAATATGAACAATGTATTATAATAACTGATTTATGGTTGATACCCCGCAGTTTCACCCGCGTTTTAGGATAAAAGTAGCCTGTCAATCAAAATTTTGCGTAACCTGCTTTCTAAATTTCATCCAAATTCTGTTAAGCTCTTGCAGCCTAAAGAAGTTACAATCACACATGCAAACATAAAGACACACCGATTTTTTTATTTATTCACTCTATATATCTAAGCATAAATTTGATAAATCACAACACGTTGTATTTATAATATAGCGCTAATATCTACATAATATATAATCTAATTAACACACCTAACACATTAACACATCAAGTATCTATTATATTGTTTTGTTTTATATCTTCTTCTTTTTTTAATTATTTTTTTTGTTTCATATTTGTATTAATTGTGATCTTTCTTCATATACTTCTTACTTATTACTACTTACTTATTACTTATTTTATATTTTTCTTTCTTTCGTTTTTGGTGTATAATAAAGTTATATTCTATTCTATTCTATTCTAGCATGAAATGGGAACTAACGTTCGAATGAAGCTGCCGGAACCAGATGTTCAATAGAATACTAGAAGGTACCTAGTAAGCAATGGTTTTTACAAAGTTTTTCCTCACTGGCAGCTAAATCACATTGTTGGTATTGGACTCACGCCTTTCGGCGTGCGATCTGATCGCACGATCATCGCTACAAAAATAACTAACACACCAGATTATAAGCTTGGGGCGTTGTATCATTATGAACAACTATTATCGACACAACTCTAAAATCGCAAAAATAAAATCAGCATCACACATCTGGTCAACGGACAAAGTAGGTAGGTATTTGCTAATTCATATAATTTAAACGTACCAAATCTATGTTCCAGCTGTTATAAATTGCATTTTACGCCAGAACCTTTTTCCAGACCAGTTTCGCAGCGTATAACACATTGCACTATTATTATATTCCCCTATGTTTGCGGTCTAAGCGTACGATCAGTCAATGTCTCCACTCATTGTTATCGGAGGAAAGAAGTGTAGGGGCAACCTGCGGACTTCGGACTTTCGGAGTTTTATATAGAGTAAGGAGAACTAGCAAGCTGCAGCGCTGACGGGTTTTTTACTAGTCTAAAACTAAATACTGACCGATTGCCCTGCCATGAAATAAAATTTGAGCAGACTTCACATTTCCCCGAGAGATTTATTTTTTACCCGAAAGACAGAACCCGTTAGGCAAAAATATATTACGTACATACAACTTTAGAATAACTAATACATTACGGCAACGTGATATATATGCATAAAAAGCCAAAACTCATCAAATAAGTATGTTGTATTAAATTTATTCATAATCTTAGTTGACTTGCCTAGTACATATAGTAGACATTCGTAATATTAGAAAATTTCATAGATGATTACATTTAGCGCCATCTATTCTATACTCATTGAACTATGAAACAAGGTGTAACAATGAGCAAGTTTGATAGCCTTTCTCAATAGATGGCGAAACACGTTTTACAGACAACAGCTTATTGTTGCCAAAATTAATACTAATTGAGGTGTTCGAAACTTTTTTGTTTATTTACTATTGTGTGCTATTTTTCTTTATTATGATGCGAATTCCTTATACATGTATGTTGTAATTTAAAACGCTTTCATAGTCATTTTTATCCAAATGGTTTTTCTTAAATACTTAGGTAGTAGGTACTAAAACGTAGATAATACTATTTTTTATAATTTTCACATACTTAGTTGAGGTACAAATAAATTCATCGGAGCTTCTTCCGGAATTTTACACAACAATATGCGAATGATAACAAAAAGTCTACACAAGCGAAAAAAGTTTTTATTTAAGCCCCTGAAGCTGATTCAAAAGTACTTACAAGCCCTCACTCCGGTGGCAAAATTGTTAAAGTTTCGAGCAAAAATCTTCCCCAAATAATATTATAAGGATACTTTACGATGCTATTACCTCAGGAACAGGGCTGATATAACAATTACCGAGTTCTATTCAATCTGTAACTTTATGCCTATTAAAAGTTTTCTTTGGAGTTTAACAACATTGGTGAAAACAATAGTATTGTGACGTTAATGTCACGAAATTATTAGAATTGGAATCTTTTGGGATATTTAATTATTACTCTAACGTCTTACCCTTGTTCTTCCGAATCAGCTTTGCTTTTTTGTAAAGATCTCCCATTGCTGGGTGCGGCCCTCGTCTCTTTGTGAAAAGGACCTCGTCCATTACGCTAGCCAAGTGCAGGTTGGCAAACTTCATACATCTTTTAGAACTATCCAGACTTGTACCTACGATCCTGACGATGCTGTCATTTGTTTTAAATTAACGGCAATACTTACGCACACAACTTAGAAAACACAGATATTGTTGTGATTGATGATTGAAACACAGACGGCCCCCCTACTGAAACTCATGGCAATTGAGATTAATCATTGAATGTCTCAAAGTAATGAACGCGGCAACAGTTATGCCCTGGACTTTGTTTTGGTTCTTATTGTTATTCAAAATTCTGGGTACCACTCCAAAGTTCCACCAGGAGAGCGTTTCGGTCATTTCATTACTTAAACTTACGTTAAAAAAACAGAGGAAAAATCTAAAACACGCCTAAACTTAGTTAAAAATTCGAGTCAAAGATGATTAAAAAAATTATTTATCAAGATTTTATTTACAGTATTGGTATCTAGTATAACCAAAGTTACATTCATACACACATCTACTCCAATAATACTTAGGTACCTACCTATGTATATACCATTTCAAATACGACACAGTCTTTTCACAATCCCAATAAAATAACAAAAAGACTTTGTGTACATTGGAAGTTACACAATAAAAGCGGGACATCCCGCCCAACCCGACTATGCGTCAAGCGGGATGACAAATGACATCCACATCCACGGTACCATCCCAAGAATGTCACGAATGCTGCGTACATCTGTTGACCCGCGGTTACTGTCTAGACATTTTGTCTAGCTACAGCAATACAGCGGGAGTCGATAGAGTGCACACATAGAAAAAAATATTGTTATTAAGTTTACATTTTATACATTAAGACACATTGATTAAGGTATTCCAGAATTATATATTTAGAATAAGCAAATGAACTTCCGCAAAGTAACGCCTGAATCAATCAACATTGAGTATTATTCTTTACCGTTTTAGGATACGAATAGCGTCACGAAAATTAAGATTGGCACCGGGCTGGGAATACCGAAATAAATGGCGTATAAATCGTGAGGGTCAGTTGAA
The DNA here is from genome assembly GCA_905404145.2 of Biston betularia. Lineage (NCBI taxonomy): Eukaryota > Metazoa > Arthropoda > Insecta > Lepidoptera > Geometridae > Biston > Biston betularia. The sequence continues at coordinate 4,856,967 of FR989868.1, forward strand.
AACGATTCATCATCATCATCATCCACAACCTTTCTTATCCTTCTTTTAGTATCTATTTTGTTTTGTTATCTACACCGGTCCTAGGCTAATCCGGTCCAAGTTCGATCCGTGGTATTGACGATCTTGTAGCTGGACGACCAACGCTCTGCTTACCTTGTCCGGGCCACCACTTAGTCACAACTTTATCAGTCATCGACCAGCAACGTGCCCTTTGCTTCAATTTGTGCGCGTTCATGCTGTAGGTGGTGTGGATTATTTTGAACTTGTATGTGAGACTTATTCAAGTGAAAGTTTTATTGTGAGTTCGTGTATTGGATTTATTGTATTCCTGCTAAACTCACTAAACACAGACGGCGTGAAAAATTGGAATGGGGAGATATACTCTGATTACACACGCAACTTATCTCAAAAAGTAGGATGTAGGTAAACGGATAAAAGCAGGGCACTGCTAATCGTAAATATATCTGTGTCTTTTTATTTTGGTTTTTATAGTTTTTTTTAATTTTTCTTGAGTTTGATTAAGGACAAAAAGGTGCATGCATTACGAAGGTTGACCCAGGAAAATGGAACGGGAAAATGAAGAAAACAGCAACGTCGAATGTTAAGTTGTATTAAATGTATTTTTTACATTTAGTCTCGTTACCTATTACTTTTTATGGCTTTAAATCATAAAATAAATAGTTTTTGTAAATATATGTCAATCACTTAAATCGACGAAATATACTTTTTTATGTCTGAAAAAAGGAAAGGACAAAAAAAATCGTGGGTAAATAGAGCGAGAAACATCTATCATTTCCTAATGTGACTGTTCTGTTTACATTACTAATTGCATGAGCGGAGAGTCAAGGAATGATTAACAAAGGATGTTATGATGTTCCTAATGGAGTTTTTGATCTGTTGATGTAATACACACCTATTTGATGGAATTGAAAAATAGAAAATGTGGATCGTTGTGGAAAATTAGACTCAAAACTACGAATAAACTTGTGTAGAGAACGCTCATTAGCAAATTTGTAATAGTGCGGATACTGTGAGTCATAGGTCAATCTTAACATTAATATTGTATTCAAAACAATCAAAATAGATCTTTTGCTTATTAATGATTAGGCTTGCATTAGACCGCCAACTCAAGGCTTAGACAATTTTCATTGCTGTTAAAATCGCGCCAGAATTTAGTATGGCAAAACTCACTATTAAAAAAGCGACTTCAAGGTTTTGTATACCCTATCGCTAAATTAAAAGGACGCCAAAGTCATAAGATTAATCAAACTAGTGTTTTCAATAAACTTGTGTTTATGAAATTTTAATCTTTGTAATTTTGGTTTGATCAATGAAGAGTTATCTATCTATTTAAATAAGGCGTATCGTTATAGCAGATTTAAAAAAAATCATTAAACTCAACGCTGTGATATTTTATAAATTTTTGCTGACCTTTTTAATACTTTTCGACACCAATAACTGTTAAGTCAAAATTATGTATCTAGTTTTAGTCAAGATTTAGTTGTGACCATCTGATGACACAATTTTTGTTCATTTGCCTATACGAATTAAAGTGTACGTTATGTTACCGATTACTACAACGCTATCAAGACACCAAAAGCTTATCATTTTATATTTATAGTTTTCTTGTATGCGACTGGCCATAGAGTCTCGGATGTCGCGGTTGGTTAGGTCAGACAGTCATTTGTCACGGGTCGTAGAAGTAGGTATGTCGTATTTCAATTACCCGCCTTGCACGACATATGTCTCCGGATGACGGTGTAATAATGTGCACTATCTCCAGCTATCGTAAAACTTCTGCTATTGACACTGTGATGGAAGGGAGAGGCCGTTTGATTGGTACCTATCAGTTGCTGGTTTATCTTCAAAATATGCGTTACAAAAATATATTTTTTAAAAGAAATAATGAGACGATCACAGTCTCCTAATGGTAAGAGGTAACTTTTCCATGGATCTTGCAGCGGTACTCAGAACTTCGAGTAACAAAACAAGTTCAAGGTTTCGCCGTATAAGCGCTCATTACCTTAAGGCATTCAATGGTGTGTCTATTTGTTTATTTAGAATCACCAACAGTACATAAATTAAATATATGATACTTATGGTGTAACACACTCTTTTTATACAAATAGTTCTTGCACACTTAACAATTGTATAATGTATACAACATTCATAGGGTGACGACTCTCATAACATGTTCAAAGAAAAAAATATTGACAGCTAACACTAAGTTAGCAAGATAAAGTATTTCATTTATGTAAAAGTAATGAGACGAACGAGACGTTCTTCTGATAGTAAGATATAAAGCATACCCATTGCAGCGATACACATAACTTTGAATAGCAAAACGAAGTTCGCTGTTTTGGCGCTTATTACTTTATGATATGGTCCAATACAATAATAACCTCAAAAAAATAATTCTGTGATAAAGAGATTGGAGTTGATTGGAAAAATGAGTAGGAGTAAGTAGATAAGAAAAAATAGGCTAAGTTACAGAATTGGAATCCTATTCGTTCTATTTTCGAAAGTTTATTAGATATTCAATGAAGCGCCGATCTAAGAGATTCTTAACCCAAAAAATCTATTGTCGTAGTTTGAGTTATAAATCTATTAAAAGCGATCACACGTAATAAAAGGACCACGTGTCATGATGTAACTGCCCTATTTAACAGAGCCAACCCACATGCCTCCTACTTTAAAAAAAAGACAAGAAAATATGCCTCTCAGTTTTTGACGGGAACACGGAAATTGTGTTGTATTGTGTTATTTGCCAAATCTTTTTTGAAGTGAAATCCTCTTTAGCCGCGTTTAGCGACTTTTGGTAGAGGCAAAACTTATGAGTTCTCGTCATTCTTATGAAACTTTAAATTTCCACTTCAGACAAAACTCCCTATACCTACTACCTATTTTTTTGTAATGTTTATTGTTTAGAATCGGTGTTTTTTATATATCTTACAAAGCAGAACCATACACACGAATATGACAACACTAATCACTCAATGTATGACCATGATTCCCGTGTTGTTACTAAAATTCCATAAAAGCTTCTAGTCTCACTACTGTACCTACTAGTTAGTTTATAATTTTTTTAAGGGTAGAGTTAAAAAAAAATTAAACTATTTATCATGTTAAAAATTTTTGAATTGTGCTTATAGTAAAAGTACATTCTAAGCTATACCGTATAGTATGTTTGTTACTGTCACGATTCTTACATAATTATGTACATCTATCGTACGTTTCTTGCGCGACAAAATAGTCAATAGGGATTCACTTTCTCGTTGGCGGTGGCACAAGATATGCTTTGTCTCTTCCTAATTGTAATTAGTTAATTGTATAGAGCGGATGCTATTCATCTCTACGACACCCATTATTGACACACTAGCTACCCACCGCAGTTTCATCCGTATTTTCTGGAATAAAACTAACCCGTGCCAATGCAGAGTATAATTTGCTACAGAATTACTTTCAGAATCCGATGATCTCTTTACTGAAATTAGATGATAGAGTATCGTATATACCTTTTGTTTACTATTTTATAGTCTGCGTGGAATTAAACAAAAAAATGTTTGTGCAATTTTGCAAAATTTACGAAAGTTCATAATTCTTTAATATTACCAAAAATATTAAGTTACTTATTTACGAGGTAAAATAAGTGACTTAATATTTTTGGTAATCCAAATTTCTCCAGTATGAAAAGTATCTTGTAAGTTGATCCAGGTCATACAATTTCATCCAAATACGTTCAGACGTTTTACGTTCAACAATTATTCAAGCACATAAACTTTAATAATTATATATAGTAGAATAAATAAATAAAATAAATAAATAAATATCGTGGGACTATACACACAGCGCCATCTGACCCCAAACTAAGCAAAGCTTGTGTGATGGAAGTCAGATAACGGATAGAATACATACATACTTTTTTTTTTGTAAATAGGTACATACTTATAATACATACAGAACACCCAGACACAGAACAAACATGATTGTGTTTATTCACAAAATGTTAATATGAATGAAATATGAAATGTTTAATGAATAAGTATTGGACCACAACCCTTTTGTGTATTTTGTATTTTCACTGCATATCAATAGAATCTACGAAACTAAGGGTACATTTGAATACAAAAAATAAATGATGTAGAAAAATTTAATAAATTAAAATGGCACGGGTAAAACCGAGTGGCGCAACTATATAGGAAATATCTACACCAAGCACGAGTCCGTCGATGGCCTGTCACAGCAGCTGCGTACAACGCCACATCAAAAGTGTTTGCGTTTACACATCTCGTAAAAAGAACATTAAGCCTGTCCCAAATTACACCGACATTCGATCACAGGAAAAATTCCACGAACAGCATTTTACGTTCAGGCAAGCTATGAGGCGCGCCATACGGCGATTGATGGAACATTTTCAGAAAATGTGTTAATGAATTACAAAGTAGACGAATCTAGGTGAAACGAAATTATATGAAAAAAACGCAAATTCGAGCAATGAGAACTATCCAAATATTTATTATTATTATTCGTTTTAAATTATTACTATTTACAGAATTATACATAAGTATAACTAACCTAATCTAAAAGTCCGTCAGAGTAGGGATACGTAGCCAGAATGTTTGAAGACTGGAGTTTGGCTATGACTATTGCTACGAGGCAACTTATTTAACTCTAGAAACTTGTAAACAAAATACTTGACACTGTCAAATGCTCAAAATGCGACGCCAATATTAATGAAAAAAAAAAACTATCTATATAACAACATTTTTCTTCTTTTCAATGATTCTATGTGACAATTTATATACGTATACGACAGATGTGCTCTTATTTCCACCTAGTTAGAGGACACTGGCATCCGGTTACCTAGAAGTCAAGTCAAGTAGCTCTCGTAGATAAGCGCTACTTGGGTGTGAAATTTCAAGTTATCGCCTTACCGGAGGACTTTCAACATTTTTCCTGGAACTTCACAGGTTACTGAACATTAACGATGTCGTTACAGATGTCCCTAAGGTATTGAATGGTGTGTATCCGCCAATACTAAGAAAGAGCTATATATCGATGTTTTGTTATTATTTTGTGCTTCTCTATTATTGTTAGAGGTAAAATAAATAAATATCGGGGGACATTTTACACAGCGCCATCTTACCCCAAACTAAGCAAAGCTTGTACTATGGGAACCATACATCTGATAGAATATACCTATACACGTTTATGAATACAAAGAACATATAAGGGACACCCAAACACTATTTAAACTATTATTTGTCGCATAGGTTGAAAACTTGTAAAATGTTATTATTTCTATCCTGAGCGGTGAAAGAACAGTAGTTACACAAGTTATGTGTGTTGATTCTTTTAGATGTTTTTCAATTATAATTTAATTCTTTTTACAACTAACCTTCGATCTTGATCATTATTATGGTGTTGTTTTTATTTCTAAAGTACCTTATTAAGGTCATCTTAACGATATCTTAAAGTGAAAAAAAATCATGCAAAAAATGTTCAAAAATCCACCATCTTGATTTTTTTCATATAAAAATTAATTAAAAAAATCCAAGGACACTTGGGTTATTGAGACGAATCTAACGATACCTTAATTAGTCAATACTCAATAATTTATTACAACTTATGTCCAGGTGCAGGGACTTATAAAAATATAACGTTACTATTATTATACCTAATACATATGACCCTATTAGGGTAAGGCAAAACAAATATTCATACAGAACGTCGAATTGTCGTAATCCATTCAGCCATTTGGAAAATACGAGGTAAAAAGAACAACGCCTTCTTCTTCTTCTTCTTCCTTCCCTGGAAAAAAGAACAACAAATAATAAAAACGTATCCAGTGCGATTCATAATCGCGCTAGTGTCACGCATTACTACAGAATTACTAATTCAGGTAAAGCTTCGATAGTCTCAAGTTTATTGTAAAGACTAAGATTTACGATAAGCCGATCTCACTTCGGCACAAATGTTCGCACATGCTACGAACATAATGACAGAGGTACGTATACACGGTTACATAAACTAAGGTTACACTGGTTTACAGTACCAAAACTTGATGGCTAGATACTCTTAACTCGCATCCTTAATAGTGTCTGCAGTCTGGCTTATTCAGAGATCCAACCTCGTGGCGGCAATTTGCAGTGGCAAACGGTAACACTTCATTACCCGACTACGACGAAGCAAAGGAAGGGTTATGTTTTTGATCAGTAAGCGTGTATGTATGTTCATCTGTTCCCTCATTACTTCTAAACTACTTATCATAATATGACAAATGAAGTGTCATGGAAGTGTCTGGTTTGTCTGCTAGTCATAGGCCATGTGACGTCACATTACGTTGAATATGGCGCCCTCAAGGGGGCACGAAGTCAATAACAACACATTGTTTTTTCGCTTCGCTCCGTCATCTGTAGTATCATTTAGGTTATCCTCTGAACACCACTATAAAATGCAAAAAACTATTTATTACTTACATATCGAATAGTTTGTACATAACAATTTCAGATGAGAATATTTTCTTGTTTCATACTTTTTAGAGCGTTTTTTTCAGTAGCGGGCGTTTAGTTTTTGAACTCATTTTTTTAAATATGAATACAAGATAGACTTACGTTTGACCACCATCCTGATGTTTTGTAACTTAGTCTTATCTTACGGTTGCTCTAAGAGTCAAAATCATAAAAAACCGCCGGAGTCCGCCCAAGAAATTCCGTTTCTAGGATGCGTCTTCTTCTTTTGACAAATACAATATGTATAAAAAAAGGAAACAATAAATAATAAACACAATTATAAGCAACAAAAATGCACAATTATGTTTATGTTTGTTTTACATTTTTAATAATTTATTAAATTCATTAATTAAGTGTGCATACTGTGCTTAGTAGCGCAATCAATTTACTTGGTGGTAGATTTCCTTAGCAGGAGGTCGTCTAGGTAGGTACCACCACAGTACCAGATATTCTGCCGCCAAGCAGTAGTGTGCAAACATTACTGTGTTCCGGTTTGAAGGGTATTGCAGCTAGCGAAATTACTGGGCTGTTGAGACTAACCATCTAGTCTCAACATTATTATTTAAAAAGCGTGTAATTCATTCTTAAATCGGATACATAATAATTCACAGGCAGGTAGCCTGACACTACGACTGCAAGTCAGCAAGAGCAACAGCGAAAGCGAGACAGCTGATACAACTATCTTATTCTAACATTACTTACTTACCCAAGTTTACTATTCTGGTGGAATATCACCATTATTCTTCGAAGGTTCGTTAATATCTCCAGTCAGGTGTTTTATACCGTAGACTCATGATGTGTGTCCTGAAAGATATAGAAAATTAAAAAAACGTATTGAATTGAGCAACTGGTGACACAAATACGTCTGTCGAGAAGGAACGACTCGACGAAGGCACGGATTAACTACCAATTACACATCTCAAGCGGGCTTTGTGATGCTTCTGTTGACTTGTGTGCTTCAAGCGTGGCTTGTATCACGGTCTCACTAACGCGAAAGTAATTCTGCTTCTTTATCTCTCTCTATTAATTGTTTTTTCGCGGCTTAACGATTGTAAACCAAGGTAGGAAATATTATTATAACGACAAAGATACACAGAATGTTTCAAAGAAGTTTTTTATCAAGGCGATGAGTTTAGCCACGATCACACCTGATGGAAAGCGACTATGTGACCCAAGATGGAACACGCTTGTCCATGAGGTATATATTCACATTTTTCTGAACCAACCACCTGTTCTATTTATTTGGAAATACAGACAGGCAAAGAGTTGCACATATCAGCAGTTCTTACAAGAAAGGTGGTTAAAAACGTTTAGTGCGCTTATAAGAAATTTCCAGTATAAGATACGAGAAGTCGAGCGTCGTAGTAAATTGGTGATAGCAATACTAGGTCCTGTAGTTCTTGAGGACACCTACCTTAGTATATTCTATAGAGAACTATAGCAACACTGAAGGACGTTGATCTACTCTTCAATGTGTACAAATTTATCTATGTATATTATTTCATAGAAATATATCTTAATGAAAATATGTACGATTTCTTTTTTTGCGTATCACGTGGACATCAGTAATTAACACATCAACAACTTGTTTTCGTGTTGATACCCTGGGGTATTGCCCTTGATAATTCTACTACTAGTATTCTTAATACTTCTTCTCTAAACTTATTCGAATACAGGTACTTGATAACTTGTAGTATGCAAGCGGTTAATCCAAGTGAGGAGGGCGGTGTATGCTGAAACACAGGCCTAGTGCCTAGTTCATCAACAATCTACCCATAATTATTTAGATAGCTAGATAGATTATTTAAAAGTGAACATTTTCATGTAAACATTTATGTAATAAAAAAAAAACTTCTATCAAATACAGGTGAAGAAGTTACTCTGCTTCTATTTATGTGTGTATGTTAAAATACTTAAATTGATTTTACAAATTAACTCCGATAGTATGCTTAAAGATGACGGATCTAGATTTTTATTCCCAAAAAAACGATCTATTGTTTTAAAATCATAATGGACTTTAGTTCTGTTAAAAAAGGTCAACAAAGGTTAATAAATTCTACTTACCTATTTTTTTGAAAAATATACGTAGATTTTATTGCTCTCTGTGAACACCAAATGGTTTTTAAGCGAAATACGAAATAAATTAATTTCATTTTTTTGTGAGTTGAAAACGACCGATGAAGTAGTCTGAAATAAAATTCGTTTGTAAGTGGAAATCTAGGGTTGAAACCCCATTATTTGTTTTTATGTTTAGTTCAAATGTATGCTCAGTAATTCGAAGCATTCGATGGTGAGTCTCATTGACCTTATAATTCATCTAGCTACAGCACTCTTCAAACTGGAAAACAGTATGTAAATACTGCTTGGCGGCTGAATAATTTTACATTGTGGTGGTACCTTCTTACTAAGGAAATCTCATAAATAAAGAAATGAAACAAAATCTCTTGGAAATCTTATACAGTTATTTGTATTTTTTACTAGCTGCGCCCCGCGCTGTTACCCGCTACATGTTTTGGTGATAAAAAGTAGCCTATATGTTAATCCAGAGTCTCAGCTACCTCGATACCAAATTTCATCCAAATCCGTTCAGTAGTTTTTACGTGAAAGAGTAACAAACAGACATCTTTGTTACTCTTTCACCCAAAAACTACTGAACGGATTTGGATGAATCCATCCATCCAAACTTTCACATTTATAATATTAGTGGGATTGTACATTTTACATAACTTTGAGATAAAGTTGGTAGAAAAAATGATCTAATTTAGATCTTGATTAGATTTTTAAAATAGACTAGGCCATTATCTTGGACACCCAATGATAATACATAGATAGAAATATATAAATAGATAGATAGATATAAATAGATAGATAGATAGAAATTCGTGCACAAAAATACAGTAAACAACATAATCCTATGAGTTAGTGCTAAGCGCGATCCCTTTTAGGCATCTATACCGCAGTGACATCTAGGGTCAAACTAAAGAAAAATTACACATAATTAGAGAAACAAAGACGACTTACAATATGCAGCAGCTTTTTAATTGCGAACTAATCCAGGCTTGGCCGTAAACTCTGCGACCGCGAGCGAGCATACGTATCGAGGGCAAATAAAACTGCAAGGAGTGGAATAATAAACCCGGCGCTTGGAAAAATTGAAGTCAGACTTTGTAAAATATAATGTAGGCATAGCCCGGACTTAGTTCATCTCTAAAGCCAAAGTTGCACTAGTTTTGTACCTCATATGTTTTAAGTTGCTTCATCTTACCGACATCTCAATCTACATGTTTAGGTCATATTATGTATCACGTACTAGAATGTAAGTTGCGTTTCATTTAGAAGATTTTCTTGCTTTGTTGATATCGCCACACACTCGATAGTCAATTACTGTAGAATAATACACTTATTCGTACAAATGTGACTATATGCAGTACACGTGAAAAGTATTGAGGTAAATAATACAAATAAGTTATGATCTCACGCACACGTATGTATATTATATAGTAAGTAGCAGAGCGAAGAGCTTAGATAATATGAGACAAACCAAAATAGTTTTTCGGTACTCCAAAATATTGTGTACAATTTTACAAAATGTTGTAACATATTAAAAGTTTAAGGTACAAGCTGAAGAGTTTGAAACTCCGACTTTTAAACCGACTGCGAATGAAATACCTATTATTAATAAAAATATAAATTAAACCATGTTATTATTCCTAATTAAACAACTATAACTTCAATTTATTTTTTAGTTGAAATATCGACAGCCAAGAGCTTTCTTGCATACAATTTGCGGAAACACACAAACAGACTTTGCCAGTAATTGCAAATGACGACCAATGTAAGTAGGTACTTATATCTGTATTTATTATTGCCAATGGGTACAAGGCAGGGAGAAACGTCTAGTTATTCAGTACTACAGCAAACATCTTCGTTGGCTTTAATCCAGGGGATCAGGCGATAGAACTAGAGTCATCCTGGAAGAGATAGTGAATTCTTGTTATTTATTTTTCAACATATTTGTTAAGTTTTTATGTGGTGAGAAATTAGCATTGAATTATCTGTAAGCTAAGTCTGTAAGTTACTTGCCATAAATACGCTGATGTATTTTAAGATTTTATTCTCTTTTAAAGAACCCAATGTTGTGGTTACTCACAACACTCAAGGACTCACTTCACATTTTGCAATTTCAAGTTATAATCAAAGGTTCGAAATGTTTACTACTTTAATAAATGTTTGTTCTACTTCCCGTAGAATCTTATTTATTAAAATAACTGTGGATCTAAATTTGTTTAACTTCTGACATCCTTTGCTTTATCAAATCCAGTATTTCATTGACTAAGTTGTATGGCTCTCTTACAATTAGTTTCTGCTCAAAGCACGTCCACCGCAGACCGAGTCTATGATCCGAGCTAAACCAACGGAAAACAGATTTCCGTTATAAGCAATAAGCATACCGACTGAGGGGATCATTCCAAACTTCGATGTATACAACACACATAATATTCTACAGATATGCCCAACCACTCAGTGCTTAAGTCAGCTGTATGCACATTTGTGTTCACATATATCCGTAAAAGCAAATAGCTTGTAAACGGACGAAAATGTCGAATTTCATTTAGTTTTTTCACCAATTTGTATGAAAGAACTATATAGTCAAAACATAAACAAGGGTTAGAAAATCGTAGAATTTTCAAGTAGGTACATTGGTTTTTTTTACAAATTTCAACCCTTAAGATTATCCTTGTTATACTTTTAACAACATTCAAGTCGAAGAAAATACTCTACAATATGATTTTTTGGTGACATACAAAACTAAACTTTATTTATGTGTGTGAATAGTAGTGATAATCGACGACGAGTTTAATGCTATATTCACTCTCAAGTGTTTGTGCATCTCTGTTGAATAAAATCTATGTGATTAACGTTGTTTCACTTTGAAAGTAACGTTTGATTTGGGTATTTAATTATTAAAATGTTATCCCATATGCCAATTTCCCTTAGGGATGATTAAAATACTAATTAATATTTACCTATTTGAAATCAACGTGATCCGAGTAAAACGTAGTCTCGTGGAGTTATTGATTACGCCCACGGTTATGTGGAATGAGTACCTTCCAGAATTTTCTAAAAACAAAATCTATATTTGGATGCTTGTGGCATACCAGTGAAACATTCACATACGATTTCGTACATGTATTGCAAAAATGTCCTGTAAATAAAATAAAATAAATAAATAAATATGCTCAAAATCTGTTCAGTAAAAAAATCATGTTCTTAAAAAGCAATCATATAATTAAGATCTACATTAAAAAACGCCAAGTCACACTAAGTAGAAACGTAATTTAGAATAATAGAAAGAAAGTAAAATAAAATAGTGATGATAGTAAGATATTTAAAATAGTATAAAGTTGACATTAAAAATGTGTAAGAGAGTGTGTTTGGGTGTAAAAGTACAAGACTACAAACACATTGAAAAATCACACGAATGTTGAACAACTACTGCCACAATTGAATTTTTCGAGTAATGTGAGAAAATACTTCAGAAATCTAGCAAGCTACCAGTGATGAAGAAAATTATAATGAGAAAACCATAATAATATGTTAACTAGCTTTCATGTACTCGATTGGCGACTCTCTACTAACACTCCGAGTTATACATTTGTCGCCAAAACCTAAAAATTACATCCAAAAGTCTCACTAGAATTTTCTAGTTGGTTAGAAGCCGTTTAGCCTGGGTTTCGAAGAGGAGTTTCACCAGAGAGCTAGCTACAAGTTTCTGATGGCATGATTAGAAGCCGTTTAGCTTGGTTTGAGAAGAGCAGCCTCACTACATAGATAGCTATAGGTTCCTAATGGTTTAATTAGAAGCCGTTTAGTCTGGTTTGGGAAGAGCAGTCTCACTAGCGAGCCAACTTTCTAGTGAGAAATAGTTATCACCTATCACCAGTATTACTTCATCAGACAAACTAAGACCAAACGTCTAGTCTAGACTTGTAAATGTTTTTAATTGTGATCAAGCAAAAACTTTTAAATGAGTAGGTAGGTACTTATTATTTCTTACTGTCGAAAGATGTAGACTATCTTGCTTAGAATTGAATGTTCTGATATGCTATTCCTTGATTGTAAGAGTTAGACCATCAACAATGGCAAAAAGTTAAACTTGATTTTTGTTTTTAATGACTTACGAAGCTGATTATCGCTTTTGAAGTTGCGTATACCAGAAGTATTCTACAAAATTACCACATATTTACCTTTGTGCTATGTATTCAGGCGGCGAGCCGAGCTGAACCTCTCGTGATTTCTCAGGAGATGCCTTGAATGGCGGTCGCTAGGCCACTGTGCCGACTTTTCGAACTTAATGTGGAGATGGACTCTTTTCCAACTAAGTGAAAAGCACCTAAAATAAAACAAATAAATAAATATCATAGGACATTACACACAGCGCCATCCGACCCCAAACTAAGCAAAGCTTGTGCTATGGAAGAAACTTATTGAGTACTTAAATAGTTTTTTTTTGTAAATACATACTTATATTTATAATACATACAGGCCAGGCACAGAACAAATATTTGTTTATATCACAAAATGCTTGTCCTGGGTGGAAATCAAACCCACGCCCTTCAACTCTTGGAGCAGGCACACTACCAATGAACCAACAGGGCTGTCAAAGATAAGGACTAACATCCCACTAATACTATAAATGTGAACATTTGGATGTATGGATGGATGATTGGATGGATGTTTGTTACTCTTTCTCGCAAAAAATACTGAATGGATTTTGATAAAATTTGGTATGAAGGTAGCTGACACCCTGGATTAACACATAAGCTACTTTTTATCACGAAAACATCTAGCGGGTAATACCGCGGGTCGCAGCCAGTTTTCTTCATAATTGAAGGATTAAGTATGATCGCAAACAGTACGATTGACGATGGTATACGACGGTAAGAATTACACAGTACTTTAGTGAGTGTAAGCAAAAAAATCACTTTTTTCGCTGAAGGCACTATCCCGCTTTCAATACATCTCTCTATCGTTTATGTAATAGAACGTAATCTCACAAACTGATATGCTACACTTAATGATGACCTAAAACAATACTTGGATAAAAATGTTCGACTTATATGTGGTAGCCAAACAGAAACTTACAAAATTACATGACATGTGAAAAGCGTAATCCGTGAAGTTATACCCCATACTGTCGCGGCATGCAGCAGTGGCTGGATTGGCGGCAGCAAATATAGCCGCTATCAAAGATTGTGCTTGTGTTTAACAGAGTGCGCTATTTGCAATGTAAGCAGACCTAGCCGCGGTTTTAGCCGGCCATATTTTAGCCGCTACCGCAGCGCGCTGTCTGGGGCAGATTTGATTTAGGTACACTAGATAGGCCATCTCGCTGTGTCTAACTTAGAGAGTCTGACTATAGGTATAGAAATAATAAAAAAATACTGCTCCATACTTTTACATCCGAAGCCACCAAGACTCCGATTTCTTTGTAAAAGCCTCGTATTAGGGAACTTCTAACAGGCAGTTAATTTCAGAGCAATTTTAGGAAATTTCATTACATTAATGAAGTGAACTGCGTTTATCTGGCCCATGGATGGGTTCCTATTCATTTGAGAGTACTTACCCGGAAAATACGACTTTTGTATAACGTGTATTTAACTTAATTATCTGCTTACCGGTGTACTTTTTTGGCCTCACGGTAAGTATTGACATGATTTATTTATTTATTTATTTATTGAGAAAGAATACGGTTAACCAATTACATTCAATCTCACAAAATTTTGACATTCCACAAAAACAAAAATTTAAAATACAATTACAAAAATTAAAAAAAAATGAAGATAAAAAGTGATAAGTGATATTTTTTTTGTAAGACATTTTGTGCATTCTGCCAGTTTGACAGTTTTTTGCATATCATTTTTTAAAGTCTCATGATAAAATCGAACATACATATATCTGTTACGGTCTTAGTCATAGTCAAGCTTATACTTTTTTTTTTTTTTTAATGTAAAAGTAATGAGACGATCGAGGCGCTCTCCTGATGTTAAGAGATAACGCCTGTCCATGACCATCGCAGCGATACACAGAACTTTGAGTAGCAAAACAACGTCCACGGCATCGCTGTTTTGGCACTCACTACTTTGAGACTAGATGGTTAGTCTCAATAGCCCAGTAATTTCGCTAGCTGCAGTACCCTTCAAACCGGAACACAGTAAAGTTTGCACACTACTGCTTGTAATGTTTGCACTATACTACATTATGCTTATATTACATAGCTTTACGAAATTTTGGTAACACCACGGGAATCATATTTCACTGCATTAAATCGCTCGCTCGAAACATCAGTACCTATTGCAAAACAACAAATACTAAAAAAAAAACAAGTTTTGGAAAACAATACAATGTAGTGACATGGTTTTGTCCGCGTTCCCGGCAAAATTCCCAAAGCGGCTTTCGAGTATTTTTGTAATATTACATGATGCAATACTAGATAATCGTATTAGGACAGATTTAAGTTAACATTATATTATTTCACAACACCCATGTACCTATTGATCTGGTTATTGCGCACAGAATAAGCTCAGTCTGCGATAGTCATTTTCATTAATAATATATTTCGCAAAATACCTACGTAGTTTTATTTTCATAATGTAATAAATTAATTTATTTCGCCATATAGGTACTTATAAGAGTATAAATATGATCGTATCAATAAGTATGAGTATTTGGACGGACGTACGAAAGGACAGCCGGATGGACGGATGGACGAAAGGAAGGATGGACAGATGGTCGGATGGATTGACGAATGAATACTTGAACAGGCGGATGGACAGACAAATGGATGGACAGCTTCACGAATGGACGAATAGACGGATAGGCTTACGCATGGACAACTGATTTTGAAACATGGTCTTGTTGGTCCAAAATCAGAAAAATAAAAACTATCATGAACACAAACTGTAATCAATTAATTTTACGAGGACCTAGATTTGTCGTGTCCATTCATTTCGTGTATTTAGCTTATTCAATTCATCGTTTCAACGGGCATTGTTTACTCAACTCAACACAGTTTGAGTTTCACGGGAGCTGTATTTAACTAACTCGCGTGATTGACTCTGATTGAGATAGCTTTGACTGTGAATCTATTATTTTCAGTCTGTTGTTTTGATCTAGTTCAAACTTGTTAAGGGTTAACATAGAGCTTAGAAAACCAAGTCATTATCCAGGTTTTATTTGTAACTAATTATTTGATACCTTAGAATTATTCCTGAGATTTTAGTAATTTGAGAAAATTTCTCATATTACAAAGTTTGTGTAATGGAATTTAGGCATGGAGTGTTTAGGCATGTTTATAAAAATAAAAGTGGTTTAATCATAGACTTACGATAATTCGCATAGGTAAATAAAATAAATAAAAATAAATATCGTAGGACATTACACACAGCGCCATCTGACCCCAAACTAAGCAAAGCTTGTACTATGGGAGTCAGATAACTGATAGAATACTTAAATACTTTTTTTTTTTGTAAATACATACTTATAATACATACAGTACACCCAGTACGTCAGTAGTGTGGAAAAGTTATGTAATGTGGTAGACATTTCTTTTCGCGTTGCTTCGAAAACACCGTTGACTCTTGTGTTAAAGTTGCCACAAATTTTTTTATATCATGACCGGACTTGACGTTACGGTTTAAGAATCATTTAATCTCATAAAAATTACAAGTAATTTACTTACTGAGATTACATATTTAAGTAAATTTATTATGCCACTAAGCATAGTGTGCAGGCGTAATGACAAGTACACAAAAACATTACAAATTAAAGAGAAAACAGAAAACAAAATACCAACAATCAGTCTTTTTTTTTAAGGTGAGGAGTTTTAAAACTATTTAAAACTTCTTTTGTATACAAATGCGCTTTGCCAATATTGATAGTGATTTAGAGGTAGTTCGCTTAATTTTTCATCAAACACTGCCAACTAGAACCTGGTGTATCTACTTACATTGTTTTCGATAAAATTTTAAATAAAAAAATCAGCCTAATCTCAAACAAAGCAATAAAGCAACTGCTCCAAATCCTGAAAAATACCCAAAAAGCCACATTACCGATAAATCCCAGGTAAATAATTACTTTTTCGTCTGTCTCGGGTACACGCAACCTCTAACTGGGACACAATTGGATTCGTCCCTTGAATACTTTATAAAGGAACCTACATCGCAATGAATGATGTAGGACAACAATTAAGTCCAAATGATAATTTATCTGTTAAAGAATTGATAACGTTGAAAGTTAATTAGAACTTGTAAAGAACATTTGAGCGTAAATTACAATGACTAAGTAATAGCGCCAAGCAGTAGTGTGTAAACATTACTTTGTTCCGGTTTGAAGGTAAGAAAAATTACAGGGCTGTTTGGACTAACCCTCGACAGTCTTAAGATAGCAGCGATGCCCTGAACTTTTCTTTGGTACTCAAAGTTCTGTGCATCTCTGCAGTGATCATGGACAGGCGTAATCGCTTACCATCAGGAGAGCGAATCGCATTACTTCGATATAAAAAAAAATACTAGTTTTCTATACAGGGTGATAGATTTGGAGTGTACTCCGCCTATAAAGTATTCGTTGTGATCATCATTATAAGCAACTGCAAAGCGTCAAATAACCCCGTCTATTTCCATATAAAAAAAGATTTAGAGCAAAACAAACTTTTGCCTAGGATACTGATTCTATTTCACAAACATGCAACTTATTGTTATGAGACAAGATAGAGGTTAAACACCCGCATATTTTAAGGTTTACGTTTGACCGTCATCTCTCATGATCATGAAGTTAGGTGAAGATGAAGATGCACTCTACGATAGAGCACACCAAGAAGAAACCGATTCCCTCTTACCTCGAAGACACCTAGATTGTATCTCTCAGGTAACACTCACTCGGGCAGCGCATTCCACTGTGTGGCGATTCGAGTTATCTATAAAATTGTCCATTTAGGCACTACTTAACTAAATTATTTTTAGCATCTACTTTAAACACACACGTCTATACTATTATAAAGAGAAAAGATTTGATTGTTTGTTTGTATTGAATAGGCTCCAAAGCTACTGGACCGATTTAAAAAAAAATCTTTCACTGTTGGGAAGCTACGCTATCTCCGGGTGATATAGACTACTTTTTATCCCTGTATTCCCACGGGAACGGGAATTACGCGGGTAAAACCGCGAGGCGTCCGCTAGTATAAAATAAGGATACTATGTCAAGAATAAATAAACAATTCGTTACAGTCGTCGAGCATCGATCATATCAATCAATTTTGCCGTTCTATTTCCATGAAATATAAGATTAACAATCTAAAATTTGGATAAATTATATAGCATAACGAGCTACAGACAGCAGAGTCTAGAGACTAAAGTATCGTAATACCTAATAGCCTACATGTATGCTCCGCAGGGAAATCACTTCAAACTTTATAAAGTACGCGTGCTTTACTCAGACTAATAAAACTGTTAACATTGCCGAATTGTCTAGTGTTAGAGAAGAACATCTGAGACAGGGTTTTTACGTTCTAAGAATTTTGGGGCCTTTTAGTGTAAGACTTATTTTAGACTAAACTGTCTAGAGACTATAAACTGGTATAATATTAAGTAAAATTTAGTCCTAGTCAAAAATCTGCGCATAAAACTTATTACTCAATATGCTTAGAGCATTAGTATCTTGAAGAAGTGTGTTCTAGACAAAGGACAAGTATACCTTATAACAAAATCACGGTATCGCTTAATATCAAATCAAGTTAAACACATATCTAGCTGAACAGCTGTGCCATCATTTCTGTCCATCCAAAGGTTGCCTGGAAGCAGTGGCGGATACAGAAAAAACGCTGGGCGTGGGCTGGCGGCCCCGCCACGGAATAGGAAACATTTCTGTACCGTGGGCTCCAAAAGGGGGTGCGCCCCCCATGTGTATCCGCCACTGCCTGGAAGAAATCATTCTAGGCAATAAGGCCGCTTTTGTACTACCACATATTAGTCGATGCTGTTTTGTTTATATTTTGTTATGGTCTTTTTTCCTTATCTCTTTTAAAAAAATGTTATGTTTGTTTGGTGAACAATAATGTTATCTATTCTATATTAGGTATATAATGATGTATGTATAGTTGTATACATTCTTTTGAGGGATGATATTCATTTCTGACTGCAGAACCCCGATAATAAGGTATAAGTTGTGACCAGGTTACAACTTATACCTTACTGAAAAAAATACGTAATTATGTAATATGTCATTATTCTCAAAGTTAATATCAATTGTTTCAATTTTATAAAGACAATTTATGTACAAGTTTACGCTACTATGATTCAATGATTCAACCTACCTAAGCTACCTTTGCGAGACCAAAAGCTATTAATTCTCCGCTAACACTGAAAATTTAAACTCAAGAAAACCACTCTCGAAACTCAAAATAGTTTCATTGTTCACAATAGGTAATTATTATAAATTGCTTGTCCATTAGGAGGCTGTAAAAGCGTAAATATTCAACAGACATCGTGAGACCGAAGCGTAAAGTTTTAATACGTTAATCCGGCCTGCTGGGCGGATGGATCAACAAAATATCGATTGCGGCATGTTGTGATTGTAAAAATTGTGGTAAGAACTAATTAAAAGTTTTATTACGTTATTCGCAACTTTGTTTGGCACATCCGTTTTTCCCTGAAGGGGGTTTGCTTTTTTTCAATCGCAAAGATGTAACATAATTTAACGTAACTTAGCAATATAAATAATAATTTTAGTTGAAATAGTTAATAAGTAAATGCTCAGTAATAGATAGATAGGAACTCTTTATTGTGAAACCACCAGAAAAAAATGTAAGAGCCACAAATGGCAGCCTTATCGCTAAAAATGATAGATAACTATGCAATGGAATTAAACTAAAAAAAATACATCGGGAGATGCCTAAATACTTATGTAAATACATTAATATAATTACGTATTAACAATATAAATATGTATCTTGGTATAAATACATTTAATAACATTATAGATAATAAAAATCAGTATCATAAAAGTCAGTACAAAATCACACTAATATACAACATCAAAAATGTATGTTTGCTTTCTGCAGACTTTGATAATATTTGGAACGCAGATAGCTTAACAGGACAAAGACAAAGGCTACTTTTATCCCGGCAAATTCATGGGTAGCATAAAATTGTAACCTTTATAATAAATTATAAATCTTGTCGGTTATTAAATAAATAAATAAAAAATATTTAAGACGTATCAAATTTTCTATATAGAGTTTCCTTTATTTTCGATTGTGAATGTTCAAAATGCCTACAAACATTGTTGTAATGCGTTTCCGTCTATCAAGATATGACTTCCGCTCACAAATAGTTATTTACGCTCAACGATTTCATACCCGACCCTTCGCACTATATTATGAATAAGTAATGCCTATTCTATAAGCACGTACGTACTGACTATAGATATTCGTGTCAAGGGTCTCTTCTCTTCAGCCGTTATTTCAACAATTTTCAACATATGGCCCGCATTTATTTTTGACATAAAGCTGTCTGTATTGAATAGAACATAGTTTCTAGATTTGTCAAAAACATAATTTTGACAATTAAAACATACGTTTGTAGTGTAAGTAGCTTAAAGTGACGTGTTATAAAAACAACAAGAAAACTGACAAAAAAATAAAACTTCATTGTTTTTTTTTATAAAATGTATCAAATAAAGACAAAAAGTGACACCATTCCATAGTCGATACTTCACAACCTAAAATGATATGGGTTGACTTCAATTTCATTAGATAAACCGGTAAACATTAGAATTTGCAGCCCAAGTGCCCTGCTTCCAAAGCACGAGTGAATCAGTTTCTTCAATATCTACAATATCGCATCAGGTGAGATGACAGTTAAACGCCTATTTATTGATAGTAACAAAATATTAAGTAAATTTGACTTGATAGTGCTTTTGCTAAATTACTTTTTAAGAATTTAAATGATCTAAGGAATTTGAAATATATCTTATCATCTATCACCATCAAAATAAAGTGCTATTATCAAGTAACTTCTTTTCGTTACTCGATCCTAAAAAACTGACCTGATAAAAATTCTGTAAGCCGCATATCTTTAATACGTGACCCGAAATTGAAAAACCTTGACTATGACTGCGTTATTCAGTGATATTGCTCGTGAAATTGGGGGAGCGTGCGTTGATGACACATCATTCACATAATGTAGAAGCTGCTTGCTCTTGCAAACTATTTCACTTATAGGTTAAAGAAAACTTATTTACTGCTCAATGACATTTTCAGATAAAATGAATTGTGTAAAAGTGCCACCATTTGAATACGCAGAATCTTAATCTTTAACCCCTGGTACAAACACACGTGCTAAGTTTAACGTATCTGTCTGTAGTATCGTAGCTCGCAAACGGTAACATTTTGTTTTTTTTTTTTTGTTTGAAAGGTGTTCTTGGATATAATTCAAGAAAATTTGTTCATTCGTTTGAAGATTTTTTAACTCTGATCTTGATAAACGGATGTGAGCTTTTTTTCATAGGTCTGATGTATTGGAAAATGCGTACCTATTTTATTAGAGGTGTCGATTTTTTTAATATCCAAAAATAGATGACTCAATCGACTACTTTAGTCAATTTAAAAAAGAAAATATGGTGAAAGTACACTGTACATACTAGGTGTTTGATCATAGCTCATCTGATGTTAAGTGACGGTGTGGTCGAAAATGATAAGCTCGCCTTGCCTAGAATGGAACTAACTCGTAGATGAGGCTGCCGGAACACATCGTTAGATGCTTGACGACAGATTTCTACTTAAGAGTGGTAGCTAGCCAGTCGAGTACTAGAAAGCACCACCACCTACCATCACGCTATGGTTTTCTCACGATGTTTTCTTTCACCGGCTGCTCAAACTCATTGCTGGGGTTTGAACCCACGTCCTTCGGCGTGTGAACTACCCGCGCTACTTTCATTATTCGATATGCAAACTCAATACAGATATTTTTTATATTGATTAGACAGTCCATCACGATTATCTTGTAAACTGTTAAGCATCTGCCTCTTTGTAATGCTATTCAAAGCTTACAATCTTTTACCAACGCGATGCATGTTTAGAGAAATCATTTGCAAGAAACGCGTTTGTGTCACAAGAAACCGATTCCATACAAAGGTTTCCACTCACGTTTTGTTCACTATTTGTTTGTGTTTGTGTTTTGTATTTGTTTGTTTGTTGTTTGTTCGTTTTGTTTGTATTTGTACTGCATGAATTGAAGAACTATTGTCAACTAATGAACCTATAATACTGGATTATATGCTTGGCGCGCATTAAGCCGAAAGGGAGTCATTGTAGTCATCATATCGCATCATTGGTAAACTACGTGACGACATTATGTGTCACCAAATAAATACAAAATATTTTTTGGTTGTGTTGGTATAAAGGTTATAAAGGGTTGTAAGTTTGGGGTATACCAAGCTTATTGGGGATTATAGTACTCGTCATTGTAAACAACATTTACTATGAGCAACTCTGAAATCATGGGAAAAAAATAAACTATTCCTGAGCAAAAGTTCACTGACCCTTAATCAGTTGGTTGGAGCAGCTGATTTTTTAAATGATTTTAGAGTTATGCTCGTAGCAAAAGTTAATAATAATACTATAACCTCCAATCCGCTCAGTACACCTCGAGCTTATAAACCTGTATAGAAACATAAACTAGAATTATTTTTGTATTAATTTAATGGCACATAACCTCACGAAAATATACCTCTCCAAGCATGATGCGACACCATAGCGTGGTGGTAGGGTACTTTCTAGTACTCGGCTGGCTAGCTAAACTACCCTAAGGTTAAAAATCTACCGCCAAGTATCTAACGGTGTGTTCCGGTAGCCTCAGTTAAAAGCCCAATACATTCCAGGCTGGGTGTGTTTACCATTTTTTACCAAACCGTCATTAACATCAGGTGAGCTGTGGTCATACACCTAGTCTGTCAGCCACAAAAAAGACACGATGCGATCTACATCGGATACATGTTTGAGTGGCATGAATCCAATTCTGTGTCGTAATGCATTCGTTCATGTATATATAGCCTTAGAACGTATTCGCAAATTACAGGCAAATAATATGTGATATTAAAACTAGGTACGAAAACATTTTTTATAAGTTTTACGTGGCTTCAAAGAAATCATATCACGTAATGTACTTCTCAAAACTTATAATAATAGAGCCATAAAACTCAACGTTTTCACACATTCTCCGATAATATTAACCTCACGATTTGTTGACGTTACAATACGGTCTATTTAAATAACAGCCGCTATTAACATGTCAACAGGGAATAAATATAACAGTAACGAAATGTGACTCGAATCGTGGATGCAAGAAATTGCTGAATTCCGCGGGAAATGCGAACAGTGGATGTATTTAGATGTGTATGAATTAGGACAATGTGTTAGCTGCTGTGAAATAAACGTATGTTTATTAAAACATAACAAAAATTGCAATTAAATTGTATGTGCTATAGTTACCTACACAGATAAATTTTAACAGAATAGCTTTTAACGTTTATACTGAGTAGAATACTTCATAACTTTTATGTGACTTCATAACTAATACTTCCCGAATTTAAACTATTTTATTGTTACGTTTTTTCATGCAATGCAAAGTAAAAGACAAAATTATTTTTCTTAAATTTTACAAACCAGAGTTACATTGTTTTGTTTTACTTATGCGGGATTATTTTCTCCGACTATAGTCGGAGTATCCAATATAATTAAACGTGAGGAATCCCGCATACGTAAAACAAAAATATGTCAAACCACGTCAGTTCCCGTAGAGTTATATAGGCTACTAGTTGCGCCCTGCGGTGTTAACCGCTACATGTTTTCGGGATAAAAAGTAGCCTATGTGTTAATCCAGGGTCTCAGCTACCTAATTAAATCCTAACCCGTTTAGTAGTTTTAGCGTGAAAGAGTAACAAACATCCATCCAAACTTTCATTGGACTCTACCTGGAATCCTGAACCTGAATCACTGGATTTTACCTGGTAGATTTCATACCTCACCTCATACCTCGATAACTCCTGTATAACTTGATAATTACATGAAGAAGCCCTGAAAATAAAGATTATGACTTTAATTTAACGTTCACATTTATTATAACAATACCCTGTAAACAAAACAAGAAAACATTTAATTTAAAGTTACATCTGGCAACCGCAGGGGTGGTGCGTTCAACAAATGGGAATTATAAGCCCCTCTTAACCGCCCCACCTTCACTTAACTTATCTGCAAGCCGCAATACATCATCTAAAAATAATTTTATTTCTGAAATAAGTTTAGTATTAGAATAAATGTGTGTTTGGTTTTCCTGCAAAAAGTAATACATACTCTAGGGCGAGGATGGAGAACCAAAGGCACGCTATACAATATTTAAAAAAAATTAGCACAGTGAAAAACTTTTTTTTTCTTTTGGTTCGTGAGTTGATAGTATTTAGTTTTAATATTTTGCCATTAATCACTAAGTCAAAATTAGTTAATTAAACTCATTACACATTTCTTTAGAAAAAAATGGCACATTGGTACGTAAAAGTTCGCCACCTCTGCTCTAGTGGATTAATGTGTATTTTAAGTAAAACAACACAGCGAAATGCTTTTCTAATCGAACCATTTATTTGACAAAGCCACGCTGCCGAAACAAATGACCATAGGCCAAGCGCACGACACAAACGTAACAGGCCACTTATAACAAGTATAAAAACTCCTTGGTGTACATACACCACAGGGATCCAGTGTTTAAAAAACACAATGAAATCATTTTAGTCATGGAAAAAAAGTAAGTAGTAGTACCTCCCCGTAGAGGCCGGAACTGAATCATCTGCACCGGATGAATTCGGTATCTGTACATTATTGGGCAGTCGATTGCGAACAACTTGCTTCATAAGCAATGACTACGTGCTCTGCAGACAGCATGGAAAAAGCTGCAGTCGAGCGCACTCGTAATTATACTAATTGTTTTTCTATGTTTTATTGTATGATTAGAAGTAATGAGACAAATGAAATGTTTATTCTGTACTGAAAGCTCGAACGTTTATTGTGCGGACCGCTAGGCAATGGAATGCGCTGTGTGAGTGGGTGTTCCCCGATCTGTTTTTTTTATTGTTAACAGGCTAGGTGTTTGACCACAGCTCACCTGATGTTAAGTGAAGGTGTGGTCGAAGATGGTAAAGCACACCTAGCCTGGAATGGAACTGGCTCTCAAGTGAGGCTGCCGGAACACACCGTTAGATGCTTGGCGGCAGATTTTCAACTTGAGGGTGGTAGCTAGCCAGCCGAGTACTAGAAAGTACCCTACCACCATGATATGGTTTCCTCGCGATGTTTTCCTTCACCGGCAGCTCAAGCTCATTGTTGGGGTTTGAACCCACGCCCTTCGGCATGCGAACCTACCGCGCTAACCACTGAGCTATCATTGCTACATAATTATACTATTAACCTTTAACCTGACCCTGTATAAAACAAAATAGCACTTGTTACTACTAAAGCGCTCACCTATCAACACACAATAAATAAAAATAAATAAAAAAATATATAAATATCGTAGGACTATACAGTATACACACAGCGCCAACTGGCCCCAAACTAAGCAGAGCTTGTGTGATGGAAGTCAGATAACTGATAGAATACATAAATACATACTTATAATACATACAGAACACCCAGACACAGAACAAACATTTTTTATTTATTTACAAAATGTTTGCCCTGAGTGGGAATCGAACCCACGCCCTACAGCTCTCAAGGCAGATATACTACCAATGAGCCAACGGGGCAAAAAAGATTTTAAAGCACAGAACAGTAAAACAAAATAAATTGATTGATTTATTTATCGGCGTGTCACAGCACAGAAGGAACACCGAACTTACCGCTTGAATAATAGATGCGATCAATTAGATGCCACCAGCGCCCAAGTTCGACATCCCGACTCTCCCTCGGCTCAAACTTATGTAATTGCAATACCTTTCTGAGTTTCCACTATTGTTAGTCATTACGCATTCGTACAGCCAGACGCGCTTGTGTCACTAGGGTACGTTTAGATCTTCCAGGTGCTAGGAATTGCAATCACAAAATCCCTAAATTGAATGTCACACAAGCGAGCGAGCGAGCGAATCAAAACACAATCAAATCATAATCATGACTCACTCACTCATGAGATTTTGAATAAGTTTCCTACAGAAATACGAAAACAGGTTTTTTTTTAATATGTACCAGTGTACCTAAATAATCATAAACTTATGGAATGCTTTCTATTATAAACTGAAACGAAGCGATAGATCTGTGAAACTCTACGTGCAATACTTAATGTTTTATTACATTTTGTTTCTTAGGTAATCGCATTTTTTAGTTATACAGTTCATGTGGTTTTCTTCAGTTCACGACCAGATCGAAAATGTTATCTGGCTTCCTGATAACTTCCACGTCGGCTCATATTATTGCCTTTAGTCCAAAATACTCGTACTCTGTCTAAGTATGGCTTTGTCTTAAATTAAATCAATGCTATGGTTTGTATGCTTGGACGTAGAGACAGAATATCCTGTGGGAAATGCGCGGGAACGCGATTGTATAAACAGCCTTAGTTTACTGAATAGGTAATTAACTACATTGAATTTATGTTAGTGTCGATTAGCGAACAAATTATTCGGTTACACGTAAATACTCTTGTGTTTAATGATTCAACTTTGCAATATATATTAGTTTCCGTCTCTCGAAGTTTGAGTGAGTTTACTACATTAAATAAAACTAATATTAAAAAAATATATATAAAAGTAATGAGACTAACGTAACGCTCTCCTGATGGTGAGCTATAAGGCGTTTTGTATCAGTTCATCTCTTACATAACTCCTGTCTATGACCATTGCAATGGTAACCCGAATTGCGAATGACAAAACAAAGTTCAAGGCATCGCTGCTTTGGCTCTCATTACTTTGAGGCATTCGATAGCTAGTCTCAATAGCCCTGTAATTTCACTAGCTGCACTAGGTATTCTTCAAATTGGAACACGTCAATGTTTAGGTACACACACTTGGTCACAGAATATCTGATTCTGCGATAGTGCCTACCTATAACCTCATGCTATGGCGGTTTACAACCAATTCTACATAGTAGCTCTAAATATAAATCCTTAACAAGTCACTAGAATGATATAACACTGTAATTGAATGATACTATAACCGTGATTTTCTTAGTGGCTCATTTTTGCACAGAAAGAACTGCGTATAAGCAGACTGTTCACCAGATCATAAGCTCAACATTGCATATGAACAACTGCAACATTAGAAATTTTGTCGATGCGTTCTCAGATGTTTATAGATGCTCTTATTAAAACGCTTCATGTTGTAATGGAAAGAACTTCGCAGGAAGGACATTCCTCATCTTGCAAAAAGAACGACCGCAAAAACCGTACGGTACGCGATTCCCAGATTTGGAAAATGTGAGGATTAGCCTTTTGATATGCAGCAAGGTAACTCCGACGTAGGTAGTTAATTAAGTCAAAACGCTCATCAGAGCCTTCTCCGAAGAACAAGCGTTAAAATATGCATAAGGAACTGACGTCTCTACGGAGAATAAGTAGATCCAGCTTGTTGGTAAGCTTGGGGTTGTTGACAATTCTAGCAGTTATTAATTATGTATTACTGATTTAAGTTTAGAACTAGTTCCCTTTATTACCCATGTAGTAAAAAGGTCTAAAGCACTATCGTGAATCATCAATTTCAGAACGTCTCAGGTTCCTTATATCATCAAACCTCACATGACAGCCAGATCAATTCCAGGCATTCATATGTTCGATCAAACTTTCACTTAACATCACGTGAGCTTCATCATCAAAAACGAAGCCAATGTAAAAAAAATACTATGTACAATTGTACATATATGATTCACTGCTAAATAGGTTTGGTAAAATGAGTCCTTTCCAAACTCTGCACCCAGGCGGATAATCAGACGAACAAAACAAGGAAAACCTTTAGAACGGTATGGAAGAATTCGGTATTATCAATAATCCAATGATCGTATTTTATTTAAGCGTAAGTAAGGAGATAGCGGCACGCCGTATTTTACCCCGACCCATGCGAATTGCCTCGCAAAGACAATAAATATTAATCAATACTTAGAAATAAAAGTGTTGAGCGGGATTTATTTACGAAATAGATTTTTAATGCCTAGGCACAGAAGGTATCAATAAGTAAATTTATGAGTAACGTGTACAGAATCAATCTAACTGGGTGGTTGCTATAAATGATAAGGTTACTAAGGTATAGTAGGTACTTCCTCAAAATATCTAATAGTGCAATTATTATAGAATAGCTTTGGTCAAGAATCGATAACAACATGTATGAAAAATCAGCGCTAGTGAGTGTAAAACTGCCAAAAAGCGCTATTGTTTTTCATACACTCGGTTTCGGAAACTTGAACATATCATTGTTATTCTTATTCAAAGTGGGGGCTATAGGTTCTGCACTGACGTCCCGCTTGGGGTGTATTGTGCATGTCCCCCTGCCAGCGTCTACCCGAGCCAGCCCAGCTTCTTGAAGTATCGGAGCGAGGCTCTGGGCATAGTAGCTCCAGTGAGTTGGGTGGAATGTTCAATGACGATGACATGAATGATGGCGAAGCAGCTTCATGCAGCTTAGTAGCAATTCTAGTACATTCTGTGGCTACAGTTTTTTGTACTTTCTATTTGTTCTTTTCGGTAATGTTTAATTGTTTAAGTGTAAGAGACTCTGCCAGTTATTGATTCTCATAGTACTTTGCTTAGTTTTGGGGTTAGATTACACTGTATAAAATACCGATACTGCGGTTGATACCGATATTTACTTATTCGTTGTTATTTATAATGATGATGTAATATGTTCATCTTTCCTTCGGTAAGCTTATAAGTTTACCGAAGGAGTGACTGCATGCATTAGTGTGAACGCGAGTGGTATTTATAACTGAACAATTAGTTACTTGGATGGCATATTGTGGTCTATTAGATTCGCTCGGTCAATTACAAAACCCATAAATTCAGAAACCTTTCATCCAAGGTATTAGTCCAATAAGCAAAAGAATGGCGTTTAAGTAATAAGTTTCAGAGAGTGGCACTCGTGGCTTTATGAATAAAACATGTGGCGGACGAGGGGCTATCTGTCTCGCTGTAAGAGCACCAATAGGCTAGTATTTTTATTTGGTTTGTTTTCCATTCGCGTTTTCATCAAAATTATGAAAGTTTGTGATTTTTTAAAGAAAAAAATAAAGAATATTCGTACATATGTATTCGTATGTACTTCAACTTAAAAAAAACTTAATTTAAATAAAAAAGTTTAAAAAAAAGTAATCATTTATAAATTTTTTTAAATTAATTATTGTATTATCAAATAGAGTTTATTATATAAAGTAAATTTATATAAACAAAAAGTCATTTTTCAAGTCATTCACGCATCCGACCATGGCCGAATGTCTTCGCATACCCCCGCTGAATCGCCAGAGAGATCCGTTAGACCAGGAACCAGCCAGAACGGGGAAATCGCCCTTTCTTCTTCAAACCAATACCCAGAATTTCCGAGTCTCAGCACTCAATGGACTCACCGTCTCAACGGCATTTGGGATTCGTACATTGACAAATGTACGAATCCCAAATGCCGTGCCGTTGTGAAGTACAGGCAAGCGTATTTGAGGAGTTTACCTCTAGTGGCCGTCTCCACTCCTGCACCAGCCTATTTGGTACATACGTTGCCTCCCACACGGGACAGCGGCCCCCTCGCATTGGGACTAACACATAAAGACATCAGATATATGTATATGGTCTACTACTATACGTACTTTACTACCTACTAGGTTAAAATATCCCATAACTTTGCTTTTAAAATTTAAATTAAATTTGAATGTAGAGCAACGGTTGGCGGTTTACTGTAAGTTCCCAGAAATAGCTTTACTTAAGTTTGCATGTAACACAGAACCTTCTAGGTACAATAATTAATTTAAAAAATATTTCTAGTTCACATTTTTACGTCAAGTAATAATTTTAATAACAGTATGGCGTGTAAAGTTTTCTGCGTACATCGTTCATTTCATTAGCAAAGCAATTTCCTGCCAGTGTACGCTAGTGTTATAACAAAATACGTAATGTATGTAGGTAAAAAGAAAGTGTCTGTGCCAACAAACTATTACTTAGTTGGAGAAAAGTTAGCGCCTCATAGGTTCTGACCGCGAATTTTATAATTAAAAAATTGTATAATTATCAGTCATAATTTATAAATATTATATAAATTATTAAATTTGCTCATAAATAGCGATTTAGCGATGATAGCTCAGTGGTTAGCGCGGTAGGTTCGCATGCTGAAGGGCGTGGGTTCAAACCCCAACAATGAGCTTGAGCTGCCGGTGAAGAAAAACATCGTGAGGAAACCATAGCATGGTGGTAGGGTACTTTAGTACTCGGCTGGCTAGCAACCCTCAAGTTGAAAATCTGCCGCCAAGCATCTAACGGTGTGTTCCGGCAGCCTCACTTGAAAGCCAGTTGCATTCCAGGCTAGGTGTGCTTTACTATCTTTGACCACACCTTCCCTAGACATCAGGTGAGCTGTGGTCAAACACCTGTCAACCATAAAAAAAAAATATGGTAAATAAATTGATTGATACTAATAAAGTTAGATCCTTGAGATGCGTAGGTACGAGAAAAGGTGTTTGGAAAGGGGATTTTGGCGACTAATTAAAAGTGTTCTGTTGCCGATTTACTTGATTATTTTACAAAGGGGTCATTTTTCGGTATTTTTTTTACGGTTGACAAGCTAGATGTTTGACCACATTTCACCTGATGTTAGGTGACGGTGAGGTCGAATCTTATTTCATTGCAAGGCGAGTTCTATGAGTAGGATTCGCATTAAAAATTTGATGAAGCCATAGCATGTTTATTTAGGCATAACTGTAACTTTGTTTTTAAAAATGGATACGGGTAATCATAGTCAATATTTTATACAGAACAGAATATTTTTTGTTGTCACTTGAACAGACACTGTTCTGTAACTATTAATAATAACCGCTAAATGTAGCTTCTAAGTACTAAGTTCTTTAATGTTCATCGCATTAGCTATTTATTGCGGTTATTATTAATAAGTATGTGTAATGATTGAAATCATTAATACTGACTGAAAAGCATTAGCAACGGAAAGGTAACAAACAGTTAGTTAGGTTGACAGACAGTTAGTTTTCTATTTGTACTATTGGTGTCATGTGTGATTTGTTCGCCGCGAAACCGCTTTGACAAATAGATTATGCAAATAAAATATTTAGTTTCAAACATTGCGCGTGTTCGATTTTTACCTATTTCAGTTTGGGTTTTTTACTACAAATTGTTCATTGAACAAAAAAACTATAAATAGTATATTCAAGAACATCGTGAAAGTAGAAACGTAATTTATAATGTTGACTGGATAGAAATTTACATTACACATAACACTGAAAATGTGTTCTTCGAGAACTGCTATAAGATTCCATTATAAAGAAATGTAAACATAATAGCGATATGAAAGTGTTTTTATGTTTCAAGCACTTTGTAGGACAAAATTGAGTCGAAGTGCCGGCGATTTTAGAAGTTTTTCTTAAATAAGTTCAAAACTAAAAAAAAACAGTAAAAAGTAAAATCACTTGTCCATTGCTGTAACAATCGCATGTTATGACACGACTGCTCAAAACAGAAGTATAATGTTTTCAGGGTTCATGTTTTTTTTTTATTCAAAATAATTTGGCGTTTGACCACACTCTGCCTGATGATAAGCAGTAGGTCATGTAGGTATGTATGCGAATTTCTTTATTCCACCATAACTTTTAAGTGCTAGAACAACTGATTTATATGCATGTGGTATTGTTAGTATTCTTACATTCGCCAGAGTAACACATAGTTTTTTTTTAAATATCAGAAAGTTGGCAGTCGTGTTTTTAAATTTTCTTAATTAAGCTTGTTACAATATAATCTCTTAGCCGCTCTCTCTCTCACACACACACACACATATTTCAGTGTAGTGATAGTGTATATCGAGTCATTCTAAATTACGTTTTCACTTTTTTACACTTTGGTGAATTTATTTGAAATTTCAATATTTCAATGAAATGGGTCATTTATCATCATTTATTTAAAAAAACGTATTTTAAAAGATATAAGCGACGATCACCAAAAGTGGGGAAAGAAGATCTGGGATAACTATGATCTAAAAAATCAAAGCAGCAAAAGCGAGTGGGCAAAAGAGTTTTACTATTTTAACCTTTGCCAAAAAAAAATACAATACTCGTTGCTACGCCGACAATGCCACCTACACGTAAAAGAAGATTCGAGATACCGGTAGATATGGAGTTGTTTGTCCTCCCGATTCGCCGAAACACCCTGATCAATGTATAACTGTGGGCCCGGAAACCATTCCGTCAAAGCACAGTACATTTAACACCCAGTAAGGACTGGAATATAAATATGATTTAAACATCAGTTATAACGTAGGCATGCAAAAAAAAAATAGACATGTTTTGACACGTCTTGGCAGTAACTCCTATTATACACAGGAAGAACGAACTCTCGTAGATACAGTTGTAACAGATATTTTCTGCCAAAAACTTTTTTTACATACAGTGCCATCTGACCCCAAACTAAGCAAAGTTTGTACTATGGAAGTCAGATAACTGATAGAATACTTAAATATATTTTTTTAAATACATACTTATAATAAATACAGAACGCCTAGACACTGAAACAAACATTTGTTTACATCAGAAAATGTTTATCCTGGGTGGGAATCGAACCCACGCCCTTCAGATCTTGGAGCAAACATGCTACCAATGAACCAACAGGGCTGTCAAAATGAATGAATGAAAATGTCAAAAAAGCAGTGTAATCAATGTTAATAGTGCTCCGAATTGATACTGAAACTAGCAAAATAGGTAAGAGAGATTCACCATCAAAGGTCTCTAAAGTTTTGTGTATCGAACGCTGCAAAAGTCATGAGCAGGTGAACGTCTTGTCCATCTCAGTAGTTAATCGTTACCATAAAAAAATTGGGATGTAGCTGTGTCGAGGACATGGCCGAGTATACGTGAATGAGTGTGCATTTTTAAACACTACTTCTTAGTGTTCAAAAATGCATTTCCGTGTTTAAGTCCTTGCATAGCATAACCCATATTTTGAACTTATAGTTTTCGATTCAAATTAAATTTTAGGCGTTTTGATGCATAAGTTTTTTTTTAATAGCCTCCCACTATGAAAGCAAATATAAAAACGTATTCAGGTCAAAATATGTAATTTCTATTGATGTATTTACTTAAAAAAAAATAGCATACGTTTGTAATAGGAAGCCATGCGAGAGAATGTTGGCTTCCCGAGCGGAGTGGTAAACAATGTTTTAATGTAAAAAAACTGATCATAATGACGTATAATTGAAAATATAGTTTAAAAAATAAATAATTTACTGATACAAGAATGTATTGGAAGCTTACACGTCACAGCGTCGTTGTCTTGAAAGCAATGAATAAAACATGAATGGGCATCATCCACACATACGCAGAACTTCAAGCAAGAGCCCCTTCTTCTACTACAATGTGTTCCCACGGGGTTCAGGTTAAATTGGCGGTATGAATCACAATAGGTAAGAATTGGTAGTGAAATGTTTCAAAGCTAATAGATTGTGTTTGGGTTTAGTTTTTGAATATATTTATACGGGTGTTGTTTGGCAGTTTGCCTATATTGGTACATGAAAGCTACACGCCTGCTCGTTTATGCATATATTCTCTATATGCTAGTTGTAATTTCACCCAAACAATAAGTGTAAATAATTTAGACATTGCTAGCGCGTGAAAATAACTCAACGCTGACTGTATGAGATGGGTACTCATCATTTAATACTAAATCTAATGTTTCAGACAATAGGATCGACTATTAATCGTGATAAATCACGGGCCCCAGTTGTCGCGTCAACTTTTCGGAAGACATTCTTTTGTAATAACGATTTTTCTCAGTAAGTCACTCAGAACTTCGGACTAAGTTTACAAATAGGTACTTGCCGATCTACATTGCACTTAATTGTCACCTCAATAATTTCTCAAAGTATTTTTTGTCCATTTCAACGACAAAGTTATTTATTAATAGGAGTTAGGTAGTCAATTGAAGGGGCATATCCGATTAAGACGCTAACGAGCGAAGCTATCAATTCACACGCGATCTCCAGCGTGCTCTTCGCCACAATTGTCTAGCTGTATAAAAGGCAGAAGTGCCCGTCACATTGTCACAGAGGATGACAAACGCTGCCTTCAGTGACTGTCGCCAACTGATTCGCAACGCTCACAATAAACTTACAGAGGGACGCGGGGAGAGATTAAAAATCGAGCGACTACAGACACAATGAAAATGTTTTTTCGCAGGCCCCTTTTAGGCTCGCGCTTTGTTTGTGAAACGAAGTTCGCTGTTTTTTCCTCTATACGCTTCATCGCGATTCTCTCTTGGGGGAAAATATGCCGTAATGAATACCCCGCTCTGATTTCACTCCTGGGGCGCAGAACCCGCCGGCGCGCATCTATACTTAGTTGCATGCAACGCGAATTGCATACTCGTCATTCGGTCAGTAAAAATATGTACGTGAATTTAAAAAAGTACATTCCGACATAACTAGTTGTTATCATATTGAGGGAACCGTAGCAAGATAGTACTTGGCTAGAATCGTAGCGATTGTAGCGATGATAGCTCAGTGGTTAGCGCGGTAGGTTCGCATGCCGAAGGGCGTGGGTTCAAACCCCAACAATGAGCTTAAGCTGCCGGTGAAGGAAAACATCGTGAGGAAACCATAGCATGGTGGTAGGGTACTTTCTAGTACTCGGCTGGCTAGCTACCACCCTCAAGTTGAAAATCTGCCGCCAAGCATCTAACGGTGTGTTCCGGCAGCCTCACTTGAGAGCCAGTTCCATTCCAGGCTAGGTGTGCTTTACCATCTTCGACCACACCTTCACTTAACATCAGGTGAGCTGTGGTCAAACAACTAGCCTGTCAACCATAAAAAAAAAAAAAAAAAAGAATCTACCGCTAAGCACCTAACGTTTTCCAACATCATCACTTGAGAGTCATGTTAATTTCAAGCTAGGCGTGTTTACGACATTCGACTACACCGTCGCTTATCATCAGGTGAGATGTGGTCAAACACCTAACCTGTGCATCTTAAAAAAACACCTAGTCTCTCAACTATAAAAAAAAAGCTTTCGATGAACAGCTACATCAGTTTTTTTTTGTTGACAGGCTAGATATTTGACCACAGCTCACCTGATGATGAGTTGTCCTAGTCGTTCCACAAGTGTTAAGTTTTTCATTGTTAATTAACTAATTTTTAAAAACATATGACGCACATTGTACGTATGAAAGAATCACGCTAGAATTGTCGCTGTACTTTTATGAGTTACCTAATAATTCGATTGTCAGTTGCGAGTAGCATACTATCTCATAGGACACGTGTACTCCCGAATTAAATCATAATGAAATTATAACCATGTGACACGAATGTCAGGCAATAAATTAAGTTTGCTCGTAAGCTCCTGCGGGATTATTTATAGATGTGGCCTAAACTTGAACTTCCCGGCTAAATAATTTATAGGTTATAACATTACAGCGTTCTCAAATTGTTGAAGAGCTTTAACCACGTAGGTGAAGTTTATAACTTACATGCTGGGAGTTATAACACTGCGTTACCTAGTTCTAGTTTGTAATTGATGAAAGTTATATGCCACAGCGGTGTTGTGGCGATATGTGCTAACCAGTTCTTGATTCGTATGTAAAATATCAGAAAAATAATTACTAAAAACTGATACATTATTTTTAGAGTTCTGGCACCGAAGAGATTCCAACAGAACCTCAATAAGCATACCGTTTCCGTAAGTCCACAGATTTTGACCTGCGAGTGGCATCAAGTGGTCGGCTTATTTGTGTCTGCTTGCTATTTTATGTTAAAAAATTCATTTAGTGAAAACAAAAAAGAAGAACCAGGTTTAACTTCAAACAGTGTTATTATTACACTGTAATTAAAAATCTCTATTTGGATGCTATATAAAATTACATTTCGTGTTTTCGTTCCAATGCCAATGATCATTAGCTTAGCTAGGAGTCTCTTCATTTATGGAGAAAAATGTCTCAGACCTTAAGACCTTGAGTAATTTGTTGAGAAAAATAATATTTTTAAGTCGTCTCGTCTTAAGTAAGACGTCGAACGAGAAGCTCTATACCTACTAATAAACTAAGAGGGGTATGTCAGTAATAAGAAGTGACATAGTACAATCAAAAACACTTAACAAGTAGTACAAAAAATGTATGGATTGCCTCATCAAACCCTAGATTTTTTATCCTGGTTTCGGAATTATGACAATTCTGATGAGATTGAAAATAATCTCAAAAGCGCCAGAATAAGGTCTTATTATTTAACTACCAAGTATCAAGTAGCATTTTTATAGTAAAAAGTGAAAAAAAAACTGCAGACCAACAATAGATTTTTAATAACATATCGCCAATAAACACTTCCATGAAGGCAATGGAATATTAGTATCATAGTTGAAGTAGTACTTCTGAGTTATCCAAGCCCAAAACTTAGCTAAATTTCTAAAGCTGTCCGATAGGAAAGTAACTAATTATTATTTTTACTATGCGATTATATTATAAGTACTATCAAATGGTCTGTCTTTACTTGGTACCCGATGAAGCAGAGTTACAAACAAATCACTCTCAGTTCATCATAACGTTGCAATTTTGTTTTTTTTTAGGACTATACACACAGCGCCATCTGGCCCCAAACTAAGCAGAGCTTGTGTGATGGAAGTCAGATAACTGATAGAATACATACATACTTTTTTTTTGTAAATACATACTTATAATACATACAGAACACCCAGACACAGAACAAACATTTGTTTATTCACAAAATGTTTGCCCTGAGTGGGAATCGAACCCACGCCCTACAGCTCTCAAGGCAGATATACTACCAATGAGCCAACGGGGCTGTCGAAATTAAGTGCTATAGGCGCCATTTGGCAATCCAACTATGAAACTTTAGTCTTTTTTTCGTAATAGCATCTATTGAAAGCCGTCAGAACTAGGAAAGTAAACAATATTAAAAAATAGTACTTCCGAGATTTCCTCAAACAACTTATAATATTTCGAATTTATAATTCATAAAGCCACCTATTTCGAACGATCATTTTCCCAATTAACACACAAAACCACGAATTCGAACATAAGTCAAACGGGGAACTATCACTAGGTTTAATCGGATTTGACAGAATGATGAAGTTCAACCGCTAATATTAGGGAGAGATTAAAATCTGTGGTTTCTGTAGCTCGTTTTCATGAATGTAGCCGTAAAACCTTTGTTAATTTTGATGTTTGCGTGATGAGCTTTGTAAATATTATTTTATGATTGCGTTATAGAGCAAGCGAAATAAAGGTCTTAACTGAAAGTCTCTTGTGATTAAGCAACGATTGTCATTTGTGAGCACAGATTAGAACATTTTCTTTTGTGAAATCTATAATTATTATTTTATTTTATTTTCCTAATGGTTTTTTGTCTAAATGTTGGTCGCATAAGGTTCTTTGACCCCACAAATTGGATATTTGTGTAGGATAAACTACACTCGCACAAATAAGCTACAATGACGTCACACAAATACATCGCAGTATTTGTGTGCGTGTATATCGTGTAAGACAAGGAATTCTTCCAGGTTAGGTGTGTTTACCATCTTCGACCAAACCGTCACTTGAGTGAAACGTCAGGTGAGCTGTGGTCAAACACCTAGATTGTGAGCCATAAAAAATCTTTACTCATTTTTTACGCCTCTATGTATCTGTTTTTCTTCTAATCTGTAGCCGAGAGTGAGAGTTCCTATATCAAAGAAAAAGTTTGTTGACACTTGACCATACATTTGTTTGGAGCAGGAAAGGTTTGCAGCGATACACAGAACTTTGGAGTAGCATAACGGTCTTACTTTGAAACATTCGTTGGTTAGTCTCCACAGACCCGTAATTTCGCTAGCTGCGATACCCTTCAAACCGGAACATGTTTACACACCACTGTTTGGCGACAGAATATCTGGTACTGCGGTGGTACCTACCTAGACGACTTCCTGCTAAAGAGATCTACCACCATATTATGTAAGTAAATTTATATATCCATAACTGGAACACCTTTAGTCTGATATTAATGAAACATGATATGATTTCAACGTGAACATACTCGGTCCAGTGGTTCCGAAATTATTATGTTATTAGTGGCTTAAGTGACTATGATGTGATGTGTCATATTTTTAGGGTTCCTTCCTAACGTTACTTTCCTATAATGTTTTTCGACATACTTTTGATTTGACCATAATTTATGAAAGTTTGAATTAATGTCAGATTATATAAAACGTTTCCAATTTGCACCATTTGTCTTTGGATATTTTTTAAGCGGTCATATACCTATTTTATCAAAACTATGTCTAAAAATGTACCTTTCTTCAGTCTATAAGTGTTAAAAGTTTCTCAATTTTTATTATTGTTTTATTATCTACTTATGACTTAATTAATTTGTATTGACGTATTACTATATACCTACTAATAGTTACTTCGATCCGGTATCAAGGGATATGTTATAGCGTGGAAAATTGCCAATTTAAGGACGCAAAATCATATTACATTCGCCGAGATGGCATCGAGTAAAGAATATGACACTCCTTTAACGAGGGCACATAGACAGCAGGAGCATTTCTGTTGGTAGAAGTTTGTCAGGGTTCCGTACTCAAAGGATATCCATTAGAATCCCATTACTAAGTCTGCTATACCCAATGGATACCCAACGTGACCCTATTGCTAAGTCTACAATACCCGAAGAAAACTCTACGGAACCTTATTACTATATCTACGGTTCTCAAAGGACATCCAACAAGACCCTCATAATTATTAGGTCTACTATTCTTATTACTAAATCTGTCTTATCCTAAAAGTAGCACAGGATCCCATCAGCTCTTGAGGGGAAAAATATGGAACAGCTTTTATTTACGGTTCTAGAATTGCATCTGTAGTTAAAGTTCTTCATGAGTACAATAACCCCCTATCGACTTATCACCCTAAACTTTCAGTCCTATGTAGGCATGCCAAGTGCAAGTTGCGCTAATAACTTAAAAACTAAAGCCGTTTTTATAATAAGTACGCTACCGAGATAACTAAATAAATAACGTAGGACATTTATTTAGTTTTGTGATATAAAACAAATGTTTGTTCTGTGTCTGGGTGTACTGTATGTATTATAAGTATGTATTTACAAAAAAAAAAGTATTTAAGTATTTTATCAGTTATCTGATTCCCATAGTACAAGCTTTGCTTAGTTTGGGGTCAGATGGCGCTGTGTGTAATGTCCTACGATATTTATTTATTATTTATTTATTTATTATTTATTTTACACAGCGCGGAATCAAATAACTGATACAATACTTACAAACTTTTTTCTTTCTAAATATGTACACACTTATATACAATACATACAAAATATTTATCAAATGAGCTAAAAAGGTAGTCAAACTAAAGACATAATTTTCGATTTAACTAACCAGATTTATATTTCATTAGTCTTTTGTACTGAACCCTCAGAGCATAAGTTCGACTCTACGTAGTAATCGTATAAGAGATCTGTCACAAATCAATGTATTAGGTAAACCAGTCCATCCAGTTTCGATCAGTAACTATAATTCATTTGATAGAGGCTATTGATCCACATTATCATTACCCTCAAAAAGCTATAGCTATTGTTCATTATTTCCGAAAGCCCATTTAGATAACGTAACCAAACGTGCAACAGTACTTAGGAGTAAATATAAAATGTGTTAGGCATTTCGTATCACTCGACGTCTAGTAAGTGTCACTTGGTATTATCGGTGCAATAATCCGACAGATTATGTTATATAGAGATCATTCAAAACAAGTAGTCGCAGTCCAATCTTTACATAATAAAGCCTACTGGTTTATTATTTAGAAATAGTAGCAAACTTTTGTTTCTTTTCATGGATAGGAAAGAGGAATAACGAAAGTACACAAATGTAACTCGCAACTGCAAATCGCATTTATTAAGAGTAAAGTTAAAAGTAAAAAAAAATGTTTTCTTATGAACGGTACGTACGAACGGAATCGCGCTCGTTTCATGAGTGTTATGTATGTATTTTTAAGAAAAATGTTAAAATAATTATCTGACATTATTTAGTAAAAATTTTTTTAGCTTGCCATTGGACAAAAAAGGGTTTGAAAAATAAATAATACGTTTTAGTTTTACGACAATCCAAATTTTGGTATGTACTATTTATATGTATTGGTAGGTATTTCTATGTTTTTTTTCTAATGTTGGTTAGGTGTTTGTTCTGTGTCTGCAAGTTGCATATGTATTAGAAGTTTAGTATTCATGGTTTCAAATTGCAACCTTAAACTTGGGCTGATGGTAAAGGAAAACATAGCGAGGAAACCATAGTATGGTGATAGGGTAGTTTCTGGAACTCAACTGGCTAGCTGCTTCATGATAAACACTTAGCCAAAGGCAGATCCATACAGAGCTATCAATTTTTAATAATCGTTTGGCACATATGAGATTATTATTTACATATTACTAGCTGTTAGCCGCGACTTAGTTCACGTGGAATTTACCAAAATGCAGTGAAGTATGCTGTATGTCAATCTAGATCATAAACTATATGTGTGTCAAATTTCATATAAATCCGTTCAGTAGATTTTGCGTGAAAATGTAACAAACATCCATCTATCCATCCTCACAAACTTTCACATTTATCATATTTATTTATTATTGTAAATGATGAATAAAATAAAACTACCATTGCATTGGATACCAGACTGGTTTATTAAACATAAAATGTAGGTTAGCACAAGTTTATACATTTTTAAATACTTTAATAAGTTATCGTTCATCACAATTATGAATCAAACGTTGATTAGGTCGGATACTCACGAATAGTTTTCGATCACATCTGGTGACCTTGAAAAGACCTTTTTTAGAATGCCTATTTTCACAACCATATCAGTTTCAATACCTACCAATTTATTAGTTTTAAAGTAAGTATATATTTTGGAAATATTTAGGTAGTTATCTTAGTAGTTATACTTACTAAACAATTAAAACAAGCGTGACATCTTTAAACTGCGAGAAAGAGTTTTGTTCTACATAGGTAGGTATGTGGTTTGCATATTACGGTAAAGTTACAAAAGTCAGTGGACAGTGCTATTACTGTGACTTCTTAAATAAACACTAATCAAACACCAGGAAACTAGGTGGGTATTGGACGCGGTTGTGTTTCCGAGCGATGCTCAATGGATCGGATGATAACCTCAGAGCATTCACGGAGGGTGCATTACGCACGTGTTGTCAGATTAATTGAATGCCTGTGCCCGCCCACGTTCCCCGCGCTGCGCACGCCCGCCGCCGGCCGCGCCGACTGCAAAGTTTACCGAAACAAACACAGTGGCGACCTGTTCATCCATCGGCAGCTATCCTCGTGATCCCTGCTCCTCTCATGCACTTGAGATTTTTCCACATCACCGTATTTCCTTTG
The DNA here is from genome assembly GCA_905404145.2 of Biston betularia. Lineage (NCBI taxonomy): Eukaryota > Metazoa > Arthropoda > Insecta > Lepidoptera > Geometridae > Biston > Biston betularia. Next base: position 4,898,121 of record FR989868.1, read on the forward strand.
AATGTATCTCGGCGGGTATAGGGGCGCGCGGGGCGAGAGCGGGCGCGCGGCGCGGCGGGTCGCGCGGCCTCTCGCCTCGCCGTTTAGTACACCGCTCAGCAGGAGTGTCGAACGCCCGGCTTCGCTGTCGGCGACTTTAGTATTCTTCGTTTATTTTCTTTTTCTATTCGTTTGATTTGTCGCCACTCGGACCTCTCGGCGCTTCGAATATGAAATGTGTCGTCGGCTGAACAAGTTTCGGGTGTTCTTCTATTCGCCGGTATTTTGTTTTGACAGTGTCACGTTCACGTGCGGAATCGAATTATTACCGGTTCCGGAGTTTTAAAGTGTTTATTATACGATCGCGGCCTTCGTTCACCGCAGGTAGAGCCGGCGGATGGTCGAATGAGTGCGACAGTGTCCGATCACAGTGATAATCGTGAGGAATTCTCGTGGGAACTTCGGTGGTAGAGCCGTCTGGAGAGTTCGCGCGCTCGGGAAAAGTTCGCACGGATTGTTTCCTATAGGAATCATCTAGGAAACGAGTGCGGAGTGTCGTGCCGGTGTTCTGTGAAGTTTTGCAAGTTCGTAACTTAGACATAACCTTGTTCAAACTGGGCGCGTGTTCTGTGGGCATGCGCACTCGAGTTCAACCGAATTATTAATAAGTGGTCGGTAATTTTATAAACAAACAGTGACAGTGTGTATTGTGTGGTCGTGGAACGACAGTAATAGGAGTCGCACGAGTGTCGGCCGGTGCAGCCGTTAATCGTTGGAATATTTTGATTTTTGAATCAAACTCAACGATCTCACCTGTGGGATTTCGGTGTTTTTACCTGCGCGCGCACTGGATTTCACAACTCAGGTAAGTCGAGTGATCAAGACTACATTTGACGTTTACTCAGGGAAAGTACGTAAAACACCTAACAAATCCAATCTTTACCTACATTAAGTACCCACCTAGATTGTGTACAAGTAGGTACATAAGTAGATAAGTATGTACATATATGTAACTTAAGTAGGTTAGTAAGAGGTCATATGGAAATCGCGATCATCTTGTTTACAATTTTCGGTTTTTAAATTAGGTATCTATGCAGCTGATTGCATAGTATAAACTTGCATAAAATAATATTATATCTACCTATTTAGATTCGATTGATTTACCTACCAAAGAGTGGCGCCTTCAAATCATTCAGGTATAAATATCTACTCATTTACCTTACCCACCTAAAATATTATAATGCCTACAGAAATACCTACCTATTGTATTTATATTGCCTGAATAACTCGAAGCCTTTATTATAATAAGCATACATGTGTAAAACAGGTGTTTTCTAAAAAAACTTGCGGTCTAAGGGGACTGTCTGGCGGAGTGTGCGTTCATAAAACATCTTTCTTATAAAAACTGAGCTTTTTTGGAAGGTTTTAGGTCGGTAGGTAGAGAAAGTGACGTCATCGTAGGAGCAGGAAGGGAACGTCCTGCGATCTTGCGTCTCTTTCTGGCGTAAATGCTTGAAATGCAGATTACGCCATAGTTAATTCGGAGCTTTGATGACCTTGGACTTGTAATTGAGTTCAGTCTTCATTAAAGTTTTATCCATAGCATTATAAGATAAAAAAAAGTTAACTTATTTGCATATTTACTAGAGGTAGGCGCTATTTGTAGGTATGTAGAGTTAAGAAATAAATAGATATGATAGAAACTTGTTACATTTACCTATTGTCAAACAATTTTAAAAATTTTATACATACCTACTATATTGTTATATATTGGTTCAATTTAAGTAGGTACATGAACTTAAGTAACTCAAATACGGTAACACAAAAAATTAAAGAGTTTACAGTTAGGTAACTAGTAAGTAAGAAAAATATAGTAGGTAATAATACCTAGGCATATGCTTAGTTAATTTTTTTTATTCGTACCCCAATTAATTTAATTACAATTATTCAAAGGATGTCGACTTATTTATGATGAGGCAAAACACTTTTTCTTCAAAGCATTTTTTTGAAGATGGGTAGGTACTAAAGCTAAATATGATATTACTAAGAATGATAGAAAAAAAAAATTAAAAAAAGTTTACCAAAGAAAATTTTATAAAACTTTTATGAGGCTTAGAGATCGGTACATTGTGAAATAATTATTTATTTATTTGTTTTAAAAATAATACTTATTTTGTTTAAATTTTGAATTTATATTTATAGTAAGTAGGTATGTACCTATTATAATTCTTACATTTCTGTCCCCGCGCCGGTGTGGGCACTTAAACTTAGTCTAGACAGCATAAGTGAAAACTTTTTCGGCTTTTGTGTGATTACTTGCGTGCGCAGTGCACTCTCATCTCACCATAATTTTGCTAAAATAAACTTACTGCGCAGCTACTCGAGCATACCATACCTTACTAGATACATACATTAACGTTTCGGCAGCCTAGTTGGAAGACAAGAGAGACAAGACAAGACACGCCTAAGTCTTCCTAAAAAATATTCTCGAAGATGTGTGAAGTGCACTTGGCCAGCGTGGACTGTACTACAGCTTTACCCTTCTCACCACAGATCTCTAAATCTAAAACTCTTCTCACAGGTTTTGGCGGGAACGCGGGAAGAGTCGTGTCGCTCCGTTGTATTTTTTTCTAAAACTAGTGTTTTGTCGAGTGTTTATGCATAAAAATGGTGGTGTTTTATTCATAAAGTGCCGAATTACAAGCGTGAGTGTGGGAAAATGATATAATATGGTGAAACATGACTTTTCATGTTGCTTCCAAAACTCCATCGAAGCTTTATAGTAAAGTCGCCATTACTTTACAAAAGCATGACTGGACTGACACGAACTGGACTTAACTAAGACTGGACTTTGACTGAAACTAGCTACGATGACACTTATTTAACTTTTGAAACTTGAAAATATATAATTACTTGACACTGGCAAATGCTAAAACGCGACGCCAAAACCAAAGAAAAAATAAAACTTCTCACAATGAGAAAAGCCCGCGCTCTACTGCGGGACTGCTTATCCACCAAAAAAACCAAGGCTGACTCGGAGTACCTACATGGATAGATATATAATTATACGAAGCATGGAGTTGTAATACCAATAAATAATTTTATTGGTGTTACCACTTAATTAAATTATTTAAAAATAAGAGATTATTGAATTACTAGTATTTTTGTTTTTATTGACATTCAATTATATTGACATAATTATTTTATATATGTGACATAATATTTCATTGTATTGACATAATTATGTTATGATATTTTTAAATACTAATGTTAAATGACATGTACCTAACTTTGGTGTTATTAATAAAAGATTTGGGATAACCATATTTGGGATAGGCGTCGTTTATCACGATAACACTGCTGTTCGTTTGTATCACCAATTTACGGGTATTTTTAAACGTTTTTAAGGCCAAAGATTTGTATTTGTATTATACCTACCTAGTACGAAATCCAAACCCTTGTAGTACGAATATTTGCCTTTTTTTAAGCCTACACCTATATATAACTCTGTTTATCATAGTGCAGGCCTTAACTACAGGGCCGTACTTGATAGACATTCATTTATCACGTCGAACTTTTCTACTTATCTATAAAACTACCTAAGAATATCTAAGTAGGTAGAAGTGGCTATAATAAATAGAGGGAAGAAGCACATAAAGCCCTACACTTGAAACTTATGGAACTCTTAATAAAAGACGTGACAGGACTGGGCTGAGCTAGTGACCGGTACGCATTGGAATCCGTTAAGTTTGTGAACGCACCTTATAGGTTTCTATCTGCCTACCTATTTATTATAGGTAGATACCTATTGCGTAGATGTGAAAGTTTTGAAGAAGTACCTACACTGTATTATTTTCCGAAACTAGTGTTTTTCGTGTATATATGTATTAAAAAATGGTTGTCTTTTAATCATAAAGTGATGAATTATAGAAATGAATGAAGGCAAGTGATACAATTAAAATGTAGTGAAACATGTATTATGGATTTTCTTACAAAGGGTTACCCCTTTGCGTCGCGTCGTAAAACACTTAAAAATATTTTCTGAACTTCTAAAGATTTCTATCTCTACATGACATAGCGTTTCGGTAGCTCGACTTCAAAAAAAAGAAGTTTCAGCAGTCTAGTGAAGTTTCGGCAGCCCAGTGAAGTTTCGGTAGCCTAGTTCGGAAACCGTCTGACTTCTAATCTGGAGATCCTGGGTTCAAACCCCATGGCACGCACATCTATCTTTTCTAGGTTATGTGCGTATTGCCGATAACTTCAAATGGTGAAAGAAAACGTACATGTGTGAGGTCTTAAAAAACGATGTGTGAAGTCTGCGAACCAACACTTGACCAGCGTGGTGGACTATGACCATATCCTTAGAATAGAATAATTGTATATAGGTATATGTACATTTTATATGTATACGTAGGTATTTTAACGTCATGGTAATTACAATATAGCGGGTTTTTATAATCGCTTATCAATGTAATAAATGGTTTATTTTAAATGTAAAAAAATTAATTGGTAAAATGTGTTACATAAAATTTACCTATATTACACAACTATTCTTTATTTCCCTCGACCCTTGTTTCTTTTATCCGCATCCACACCGTTTTCTCTTACAGTTGATCTTTTTTATATTTTTCCCCCTGGCGCCACCTATCGTGACGCTCTCGTAGTAATTCACAGCTAAGTAAAGTATTCCAATAGCCCGCGAAATCAAACTGAAAGCTAACACCTATATGACGATTAAGTAAGATAGAAAAGAAGAAAAAAAGCTACAACACAGAGACGAGTTCCTAGCTCTCACAGTTGTTTGTAGAAGTACCTGCTTTCGTAAATGGTTTCAAATGCATTATTTGCTGATAAAAATAGCTCAGTTGACACTGAACAATCAAATCGCCTTGGTAAAGACTCATCTCAAGTTCATCATTTACTACAAGACTTTACAAGTCAGGACTGCTACTTCATGGCTAATAAATATCGACGTCTACCAAACTCTTAGAAGAGGAGCACCTATAGTAGGCAAATATTACCATAACCAGTCGAAGAATCTTCGAACACGTATTGAGGAACTCGCCGGACGGGTTCAAAAATAAATCCACCCATAGGTTGATAATTGGATATTGCACAGCGGATGGCAGCAGTGTCTGCTACATGGGGTCAAATGTCATCTACGACGAATAAGTGCCTATAACTACTTACGTAAATTACTTATAGCGGAAGCTCACTTTTTGTACCTAGTTACCTACGTCATTACGATATACGATTTAATGTATATATAAAACCGCCTAGATAAAAACCTATGCCAGTAAATGTATTATTTTATCTATATTATATTAATTTATTTTTTCAAGACCACTTATTTTGTATTAAGTACTAATGTTTAGACTATAATACACTTGTAACTAAATACTAAATTTTTAGCTAATTAAATAAACATTTTGAAATTATTTTATTTGTATATATACCTAGTTGTTATTTAGTTGGGAGCGAGGATAATACGCGTAAAATATGAGCTGAAGGACGTGGGTTTGATTCCTATTTAGGACAAACATTTGTGTGACTAACATTGTTTCATGTCTGTTTTGTACGTATTATGAGTATGTATGTACCTATTTACAAAAAAGTAGTTAAGTATTCTGTCAGCTGTCTGGTTCCCATAAAACAAGCTTGCTTAGTTTGTGACTAGATGGTGCATAAAATGTTTTCCAATGTTTAATATTTATTACATGTAGCTAATTAGGTAAATCCAAGCTAAATATAAAATTTAAGTAAATAAAAAAACTTGAAGTAATGAATATACAGATGTGGTAAATCATTCAGTTTGTTTACAATTGATATCGAATCAGTGGTTTGAAGATTAAAATAGGCTAAAAGCATGATGCGCATTTTATTAGTTGCTCTACAGTCACAAAATGAATCCGCATGGACGGTATCAGAAATGAAGACAAAAATACTTTTAATTCCGACGTCGAAAGTCGAGTAAGTAGCAATAAAAATAGTAGTTTCGATAGAGCATAGCATAACAACCGGTTCCGGCGGCGTCCTAGACTACAGGCGGATTTATTTCGTGATGTCATTCAACAGTCTGCAAGTTTGTTTAATTAAAAAAAAATGTGTTTGCATTGCGCGGGATGAACATTCTTTCACCGAGTTCGAGAGCGCCTTGTGATCTTTACAGAGGTCAAATACTTTTTGTTTACTTTTTAAAGGATGGCTCAAGTTACTTCGGTCTGAGACGATGCCGTGCCGTTCCGTGTCCGTTTGCCAGTTTAGAACAAGACCCGTGACTTTCCTGATCGTGCCGTGTCTAGAATAAAATACAGAGCTACTGACGTTTTGCGTTACCTGTGCTTTGTCTACCATGACACCATCATTGTAAAGATTTCATATTATTTGGATCAATCATGACAAACCAGTAACGGAATGTAAGGGACTTAGTTTTAACCATGTGAATGATTTATTATTTCTAACCACTAAACTTCCTGGTAGATAAATAAATAAATATCGTAGAACATTACACACAGCGCCATCTGACCCCAAACTAAGCAAAGCTTGTGATATGGAAGTCAGATAACTGATAGAATACTTAAATAGTTTTTTTTAAATACATACTTATAACACATACAGTACACCCAGATACAGAACAAACATGTAGATATACTATCAGTCGTTGTATATTACTATTATTAATTTTGTAATTTTACTAACAATTTTTACAGTAAACTCGGGATCCGACCACAAATGAGAACTTGACCTAAAGTTATGTTTGATTGATTGATTGATTGATTAATTCTTTATTGCACACACTAAAAAAAAACAATACAGAAGAAATAAAATTTATGTTTATGATCCATCTATAACATATTATAACGTAGGTAAAGTAAAATAATACCATTATTATAAAATAATATTATTTTATTCGTCATTTTGGCTAATCTAAGTATTAGAATACATTGCTATTGGAATATATGCCTCAGTTATGTATTTCCCTATATTTTCTCGTTATTGACACATTTTTTCTTCATTAAACATTTTTCGTCGTAAGATTGCCCGGAAGAAATCATTTCTAGCGACAAGGTCGCCATGTCTATAATTAAGTCTATTTTTCTTCTCTATGTAATCTTTGGAGTGGACAACAATAAGTTAGTCAATCAATCATCGTCATCGTCTACAACCCATAAACCCCTACTCCTGAGCATGGGCATTTCTTCTTGTACACAACTTATCCCGGATCTGTGTGATCAACTAAAAAATAAGTACTTCTATCCTGTACATAATATAGTACAAACTATGTTCGTTACTTTATTATATATCTGTGTTTCACGTTTATTATTTTTTTAATCCGAGCCAGAGTCATGTGAATGATCCATCATTAAAAACCTCTCAGTAACTCGTTTCTAAATAAACCAAATAAAAGTGAATCGTGCGTGGCGCGTGCAATGAAGGCAGGTAGACGCTCATAAGATCCTTTTTCGGTCACAAAAGCTTTTATATTCTTTATACCGAATATGATAAGTATTATTTTTCGGGACGAGCCAAAATCTTACAAACGCGTATTAAAACAGACAGCAATCTTCGCCATCACATGTCGTACTCACTGAGCTTAGTAAGGTTGTTGCTGTAAATTCCAGTAAATTAACATGAACGGTGAGAACGCTCAATGTACATTCACCCTTAAGAATAATTAGAAAAGTTTTGATAGCGTTCAAGGTTAAGGTCAACAAACTCTGTAAAAAATAGCTTAGTACCCTACACATAATGAGATAACATTGCTTATATATATATATAGACACATAAATACTATGACTATGGCTTTACTTAATCATTTTGCATACCCACCTACCTAATTGGATATGTACTCGTAGGTATTCAATTTAATGACAGTCATCGCGCTTCACTAGCCTAACTTGATGGGAGGTTGAGGTTTGAATACAACGCGGCGCTTATTAAAGTCTGTCACATTCATATTTACTTTAATAATATAACAACTGAATTTATAGGCTGTGCATTTATATTTTTAGTCCCTTAAAACTGTATTCACTAATCTTATAACATGACTAACCACAATATCAGCAATGCTGACGTCAAGTAGTAATATGCATAAACATTGTTTTGTTCCGGTCTGAAGGATAGCCGGCGGTCAGCTAGCGAAATTACAAGGTTATTAAAACTGCCCATCGAATGTCTGACGGTAATCAGCGTTATAGCAGCGGTGTCCTAGAGTTTTTTGGTACTCAAAGTTTTGGGTACCGCTGCAATGATCATGGGCAGGTGTTATTTCTTTTTATTTGCTAGCTACCAACCTCAAGTTGAAAATGTGCCGCCAAGCATCTAACGGTGTGTTTCGACAACCTGACTTGAGCGCCAGTTCCATTCCAGATTAGGTGTGCTAACCATCTTTGACCACACCGTCACTCAACATCAGGTCAACTGTGGTCAAACACCTAGACTGTCGAGTATAAAAAATAATCATCGGAATAGCGTTTCGTTTGTCTAATTACCTAAATAAAAGAGAATACCTAATTACCGATGAATTGCAACCTTAACCAGAAAAAAAACGTATTATCTTTCTTACTCTTACTTATTTGCGTTCGGTTTCTTCCGGGGCCAAAAAAACTGGTCCACTTTCGTTCTCTTTGAACCACTTTATCTTTCAAACAGTGGGAAGCAATGTTTACTTCTAAGGTTTGCTTAGAGTTGTCAGAGTGATTTAAAAATAGATTCTAAAGGATCTACGCGTAGGAGTCCGTTTTGTTATCTAGGAATGTTTTTACTTAGTTTGCTTTTTGAAAACTTCGAAATAAAAATCAGATATTTATGGGCTATTCAAACCTTAAAATGAGAAGGTGGTTTTAACGAGACAATTACTAAAGCACATTAGATGCTCTATCATCTTTCAGTTATTTGATATCAGGTAACTTGTGATTAAACGCCTTACCTGTTAAAATTTTTAATATTGTTGAGTATACTAGCTCCGCTAATATACTGTTTAAAAATATATTACAAAATAGATTTAAATAAACTATAAAACGCTTATCCTAATGGAAGTCACCTAGTGAATTTAAAATCAGTTATCTGGTCTGATCGTCTGGTCTGGTAGGTCTTTGGGGTCATTATCTTATTCTATTTTTCGATGGTTCAGATTCATGGTTCAGATAAATAACACGAGAACTAGATTTGCATTACAAATGAAATGAAAATGACTACTGAACTATAAGTCTTCTTTTGAAATTGAATATCTACTGCATTCTTTATTTATTTACACTTATGCATAGGTCAGGCAAACATCCCGCCTCGATCATTGACCTTTGGATCATTCATTTCCGCCCACTTTGCTGTGGTTCATTCAATTCTTATAGTTAGCGAAGGCGTTTACAATAATACAGATTATGTCATAGTTTGATTGGTACTACGTCGCTACTAGCTGTGAACAGCGGTCTGTGGAGGATTTCCAACTTTCTTGATTTTTTTCAGGACGTAGACAATATCGTTCAGTTAGACTAATAACGCTAAAAGAAAAGTGCAAAGATGTACGGGATTGTTATAATTTGTCCACGTGTCATATCGATGGCTTATGTTAATACCGTATTTTTTTACTTTTCTATAAGCGTGCTCATAATCAGGGCTTGAAAACGAGTGGAAAACTGAATATTAGACTGACTGTCGTGTCTTGTGAGGCATGCCACAACGGCCAGTATGTCCATGTAGGTAATGTGTATTTTAATTAAAACAACACAGAGAACTGAATTTATTATCAAACCATTTATTTGACCAATCAACGCTCCTCAAACAGAAGACGACCAGCAAACCGCACGAAACAAAAAATAACAGGCCACTTATAAAAAGTATAAAAACTCCTTGGTAAAGATCACCCCATGATACTATCTGCTAGGTACATTATTGATTTAGTTCACCCGTATAGATGTATTAGACCATACATAGTACCATCAATACAATACCATGGTGCCATAAATAGTAATGACTTGTAACCTTGGTGTTATCAATTAAATATTTGTAATGGAAATAGATATGTACTACAATCTGCGATCATAAGAAGTGTCAGAATGCTGAAAAATGTTTGATGTGGCAGTAGAGTTTTACAGCACGAAACTAGTGTTCGAAACCGGAATGATGACAACTGTAACAGTCTACATAACAGACCACTTTCTATGTATGTATTTTATGCGACAACAGCTTTGGCACTCACTGTCAAGAAAAAAAAGCAAATACTGTACATTTGGCGAAAGTTACTTAAGCTCTCGTTTGTGAAAACAAAGATCTCTCACAAACAAATACTTTCATGTTTGCATTTATTTATATGAGTGCGCTGATGAGATCATTGAGCATAAAGAATATGAAAGAGTGCTATAGACTAATCCACAAAAAGTGAATGAACTTGTTTATAGTTTCAACTCTTATTGATTCATATTTCTCCTATTAATTAATATATTGTGTCTTTTACTTGGCCATTGACAAATCAGACTACTTAATTTCTAGCACGCAGTAGTCGAACCAATTAGTTTTCTAACTTCTAAATAGAACTAACTTCTTGTTAATGATCTTGAAAGCTACACGGTTCCAAGAGACCTTCCTCCGCAGCTAATAAACTAGAGTGGCCAATAAACTTGGACAATGAACAAGCACTTAGCTTACCTATCAACCTGTCAGCTGTTTGAGAAGTGATTCTCTACTTCCTTGTGATTGTATGGAAGAATAGGCTTTACGCGGAAAAGGAAAGGAAGGTCGTCTTACATTCTTGTTTTATTCTTATGGGATTACTCGTATTTGATTAATCTTATATTTGATTTTGAAACGCTTAGCGCAAATGCAAACGGTTTCTAATTTTTATATGCATTGTTTGTATTTTCTAAGAAGTGCTCAATAAAAATCTTCATGACGTTTTCATTCATTCTGAGAGTTCTTAGAAATTAAGTGGTTCCTTCAAATACATTAAGTTTCCATTAAATTAAAATACCTAAGTGTTTTACAGTGAGAACCAAAAATCGAACCGCCTAATACAACAAATACATTATTCCTATGAATAATTGTGAGTCTTCTGATAGATATTAGGAAGGGCGTAGTAAGTACTTACTCAACATTAAAATATGAGATCAAAGTAGCAACTAACGTATAACGTCCGAGTTCAGAGCGAAGGCTTCCGACTTATAGGTTACGCCAACTTGGAGTCAACATACCTACAGCTTTATTTATGAATCGATAGGTACTTTGTGGGGGTTGTCAGCGACAGAGTAATTAATTACGGTACAGCCTTCCCTCCCGTCTGCTGCCCGATTTAACTTAACTAACCGTAGTTCGCTCTTCGCTGTTTTGACGTTCGATGACTTTTGAACTGTTTTCATTGCAGTTATTAAACTTCTGCTTTTCAGTGCTGATGTAAAATAAGAAATTAATTTAAACTTAATCTGGGCTTTATTTAATGTGTCTTACATTTCTAGATGCAATAATATCAAGTAGAGTAAAATTATAAAATATCGATAGATGGATAGATATGTAGAGCAAGTCTTCATTGTTTGCATTAAATGTTGACAAAAAAAGTAAACGAACTGAGTGGTGGCCGAGGCCTAAGTAAACGAAGCGTTGGACATCCATCTGTAAAATGGATCAAATATTATACCCAGCGTGTATCAAACCTAGATTTGGTTAGCACAGAACCAATACAGATGCCAATGCAAGAGAGGTCTATGCTAAGCAGTACGATATGCAGGATCTGGATGATAGATAAAGTTGATAAGGACATGAAAGTCAGTATGTACTTGAATGAATGAAAGCCAATTACAGAGAAAGAAAAAAATATTAGAGAAAGTTCTATAAATTGTAATACTAAAGGTTATAGACTCCTCAGAAGAAGAACAAAAGAAAAGCTTACGTTCATCAAAACGTTTGAAATTCTTTATGATCATTAAAAAATTGTACAAACCATGGAAAAAACAGAAAACGGTTTAACACTGAAATTGTTATTTTTTTTTTTTTTTTTTTATACAAAATAGGTTCGCGTTTGACCACACTCTGCCTGATGTTAAACAGTAGTGTGGTCTAAGATGGAGCACGCTTACCTAGAAGAAACCTATTATTTAGACAGATGTTAAAATAACTACAAATTAAGGCGGAACAAAGTAGAGTTCAGCCATTTATCAGACCGGCTCTTCTGCATTACTGCCGGCGCACGCGCACGCTGACAGAAATATTGAGACGGTTTGAGAACGAAACATAATATTTAAAGATCTCGCCCACGTCTTTATGTAGATGACGCTCGTTGTCTACAATTTGTACTGGGTTGCATAGTTGCCGCTCGCATTGTTTCAAGATGTGTGTGGCATCATGACATGAATGCCGATAACACGAGAATTCATTCTACGTAAATTAAATATCATCATAAACACACTCAAAAGGTATCTTATTTCACACTATTAAAAAAGCTACTCGTTTGCCACTTAACTCTTTAACCTACTCTAGTTTCCAAACAAAATTTTATACTAGCAAGTTCATTGAAAAAAAGAAATGCTGAATGAAAATCTACCGTCTCTCTAATTGATTCCTAGAGTTTGAATAAAAATCTTATCTTCTTTAAAGCTAGCTTTCCTTACAAATTCGAACAAAAAGACATCTCAGGAACGTATGAAGTTGGAAGAGTGCATCTGAATTCCGCAGCCGAAGTAGATACGCGCCTCAAGCGAATCGTACATAATGCGCCCGATAATATATTCAGATCGCATTTATTCTTGAAGCATAGGCGAGCCTGAAACAAGGTTTTGTTAGTGCCGAGACGATCCCCGTGGGCTAGACTTTTCAAAACGCCTTTGTTGTGAATGAAATCTTTTAGGTAAATGTGGAATGGGTCTCGAGAAAATTGTCGTCTAGGACGAGATTGCAGATACGGGAGCGCTTTGTTGTCCTCTCTGATCTTTTAGACAAGTAAATGTATGAAAGATTGCCTTTAGGTTTGTACCGACCGCGGTCCTACTTTAAATGAAAGCAAGATTAGATTCGAGTCTTATTATACTGTCATCACCTTGAAGTTATTTATCTACAAGTATTTTAAGCCTAGTATCCTGAATTGATATTGAAGAATATGACACATATGATGTTACATGACTTCAAGATCTTAGTTCTCTATATTCAGAACCTTTAGGAAATAAAAACAAAATATAACTGTGATTACAATAAACACACCAATCTACAGATTCAATTAATTGTAAACTATTAACCCGAAGTGATAAACTAAGAACGATTTTTATTTTCTGTAGTATTATACGTATACGTTCTATTCTCTTTTTAAAAATGTAATATACCTTGTAACCTCATTTTCTTAGGATACCTGTTGCCGGTGATAACTTGGCAACCGGGATATGGGCGACGTCACGAGAATATCTTTTTTGAACAAAATTGTAACCTTACTGTGTAATATTATTACGCAAAGTTACATAAAATGTCCAACTTAGTAGATAAGGTGGTTCTGTATGTATATGTGCGTGTGTAACATATTCTCAGCTGGCTTCTTATCGTCCACATAACAATGCAAACCATAAATCCCATAACACTGAAATTAATTGCTTTTTAGATTTGACTGAATCGAGGTCCATGCACGAACAACTGTTGTTATATTTTTTTCTCGTGTCAATGACAATGATGTTTCCTTTTGCGAGTCTTCCGTATTTGACTCACCACGAGCCTAGTGGTGCGTTGCAAACATTTAGTGATGACTGATGGCAATGAGAAACAATTCGAACAATATAAATATTTCGAACTAAATCGTTCGTTTTATGGATGTCGCAATTGCAACATACATGGATAAGTATAGAATCTACGGCTCCCGTAAGCAACTACTTCTTTGCTCCCAATATTGCTACAAGTCCCGAACCCGCTAAAGCTTTTAAAGTTTTGCCATTTTTCTATTGTAGTTGACGTTTTGTGTTCAGGGTTTGAGATTAAAGTGGGTGCTTTGTTCAGATATACGTGTGGCCAGACTGGACGCGACCTTGTGTGGGTTCAAGTTTTGTGACCCTGCTTGCCGTCGTGAGGCAAAAAACGAATACCAAGGAGTTGTACAGCTCGAGGCCATAGCTACCATTGGTTGAAGATAAGAGTAACCTAAACACACACCTATAATGATTACACTAAACAAAACGCATTCATAGGCACAAAAACATCGTAACCCAAAAACGTAAAAAAAAACTAGAATTATTTAAAATATTATTGGGTCCTTTTTTAACTACATAAATAAAATTAAATCGCCTATTAGTTATGAATAAATTATTATTCTTCATAACTTTTGAAGGAGAGTACGTAAATACCCATAAGAGGATAGGGTATAACCACAATAAAACAAACCGCAGAATCTAAACGCAAATTGTCTATAACAAGATCCGGGTCCACAAATATATTCGATACTATGTTAGCACAGTGATGTCGGTTTGTTGACATAGGATCGGTGGATTGTTAAGAAGGTTATCTCTAATTAGGAGGCTCTTAACGTAATCCTTCCCCACTCTATGTAATAACATCAATATTTGCGAACTATGTTCTTAATAGGATTTTCTTGTCATGTAGATATTTGGCTAACTGAGGAAGTTTACTTTTCATACATCATTGTTTTACCTGATTGTAAGATATGTTTACAAATGTTTTGATTTGATTATTTATGGAACGTTTAGAATATGAATTGATGATTGATTGAATAACTATTTATTGCACAAAAAAATATGTGTTGTTAAATTGTAGTGTTTTATTTATAATGTGTAGTCGAACTACGTTAACGAGTATGGAAAAGTGATAAAAAATATAATCTCTTGTTGCTTGCGAACTTTTAAGCTACTACTATCCACTAGTTCACTAAAGCATGACTGTGACAGTGAGTCACAGTCATGCACACATTGTGTGAGTTAAATGTTACTTATTTAATTCGATTTTTAATCAAATACCTACTTAAAAAATTTAAATTGTTGTGTACATGATACTGGCAAAATGGGCAAAGTGCGATGCTAAAAACAGATTTTTTTATTTATCTCCATTTATTATTATTATTTTACTAGCCTATATTTCACTGCCAACTACTTAATCTTTCACTCGGAAAAAGCGCTCTTACGAATCTTTCGTCTCTCTTCGCTATGTCTGCGTCAAATATTGAGTAAATATCTGTATTATTTGCTGTAACAACTATAGGTATATATGTACCTAGTTTGGAGCCTATTCAGAAGATTCTTAAGCCACTCAGAGGAAGAAGCTATCCTATTCGAGCTCGGAACCGTAACATTTGTCAAAATAAGCATTTGTAGCGATGATAGCTCAGTGGTTAGCGCGGTAGGTTCGCATGCCGAAGGGCGTGGGTTCAAACCCCAACAATGAGCTTAAGCTGCCGGTGAAGGAAAACATCGTGAGGAAATCATAGCATGGTGGTAGGGTACTTTCGAGTACTTGGCTGGCTAGTTACCACCCTCAAGTTGAAAATCTGCCGCCAAGCATCTAACGGTGTGTTCCGGCAGCCTCACATGAGAGCCAGTTCCATTCCAGGCTAGGTGTGCTTTACCATCTTCGACCACACCTTCACTTAACATCAGGTGAGCTGTGGTCAAACAACTAGCCTGTCAACCATTAAAAAAAAAGCTTTTAATCAATTATAGAAATAAACGAAAATACTAAAAAAAAATTGAGTCCTAAATTTGTTTTATTTCAAAACGATGGTGTCGTACGAAACATCAATATATGAATGTAATTACAGCAACACAATGAGACTTAAAATTATCAAAAACCAGTAACATCGTCGCATTATTTATTTAAGTCATAGAGATAATCTTTAATAATTACCTATATCTAATAAAATATCGATATATGTATTCGACTTCAAATAATTTAATACTGTGTCATGTATAACTAAGGAAGGGTACGATTGTATCTATTTTGTAAAATCTATCCCGTTTTTAGATTTTACGTTACAAATTAAGAAACACTCTTAACGTAACGTAACTAAAAAAAAACGTTCTACTTTCTGAATTACTTTACATTGCGAGGTCTTTGCAAAAACTATTCGCGCTGGTTTTTTTTTTTTTTTTATGGTTGACAGGCTAGTTGTTTGACCACAGCTCACCTGATGTTAAGTGAAGGTGTGGTCGAAGATGGTAAAGCACACCTAGCCTGGAATGGAACTGGCTCTCAAGTGAGGCTGCCGGAACACACTGTTAGATGCTTGGCGGCAGATTTTCAACTTGAGGGTGGTAGCTAGCCAGCCGAGTACTAGAAAGTACCCTACCACCATGCTATGGTTTCCTCACGATGTTTTCCTTCACCGGCAGCTCAAGCTCATTGTTGGGGTTTGAACCCACGCCCTTCGGCATGCAAACCTACCGCGCTAACCACTGAGCTATCATCGCTAGTTTATTTATATTACAAAACGGAACCTGTCTTTTAAATACTTATATAGCCACCCCATCTCAATAGAGACTGTAAACTCGAAGTTATCATCCGAACAGCTTCCTAAAACGCTTTACGGAACTTTTAAAACTTTGAACGTTGCCTAATTAACCTTAACAACGGATTCATAGCCAAAAGAGCCTAGTTATAACTGAGAGAAGAACTTTGCAAGTTATAATTAGCAGAGGTCATATCGTCATACGATTCGAGTTAATTAAGAAAGGTAAGAACGATAAATACATTATAAAAAGTTATATATATATATAGCAGCTTAGGTGAGATGTGTTTGCACGATACACCTCTGTTTTCTTTGAAATAATATGATTTGGTAAGCTTTTTTTTAATTTTTTTTTTTAGGTTGGTAAGTTAAGTTTGAAGAATTTATGTTCTATATTTAAACTAAGTCATCCTTTCCTATTATTTCTAATAGCCAAGTACATAATATGTAGGAAGTATAGGTAACATCTATTGTCTTATTACATATGATGCGGTCTATGTGGTTACTTTTTAATGTTGAGCTGTGTTTACCTACCTATGTACCCGTTAACTATGTACAATGTACCTACGTGTAATTTGTAATTGATTATATTACTAAGTATTTACTTCTTTTTAATTTAAATACTATTTTATTGTAAATCACAGACAGAGGTCAGTTCCGGCAAACGGAATACCTTGTTCGGTATGCGCTTTGTATTTAAATGTACAATTGCAAATTTGTATGTAGAAATTTAATTAAATGTTCCACTTGATACAAGAATTTATTTGGTTACTTAATTTTTAAATTTGAATGTTACAAAGAAAACTTAAAAACTAGGGCGGCACCGGCAGCGGGGCAGGGCTCAACCGTCTAGCTATTGTAATTTAATTTCGATTTTTAATGTGCGCATTTATTTTGTTTAGAAAACTTTTTAATGAGAAACATCTATATCATGTAAGCGTAACAGTCGCCGGTTAATGTCGATTAGACCCTGGTATTGGATCAGTTGCTGATATAGCTTACGTTACGTTCGGCTCATTGCAGGAGTCTTGGGTTTACCACAGGCTTATCTCGAAAAACCCTGTTTACTCTGGAGTTGAAGACACCCAAATTGTATTTAACCAACAATACAGACTCTGTAGAGTTCGATATTGTAGCTGTCCTTATGAAAAACTTGGAATCGAAGTGGAAAAGGGCTAGCGGAATCAAGTTGTTCAATTCTAAGGTTTTTTAACACTTAGCAAAACGAAAAAAAATTATGAAGAAAAATTACGATGAAATTTTTTATAATTACAATATATAGCATAAAGAGTTCTTGAGTTTTGTGTTATAGGGATACAACATCCATACTCTATTAAATCTGTTGTACTAGCTAAAACTAGCTCTAAATAAAAGAACAAAAGCATTACCGCATATTACGACCCATTGTTGAATCACCGTAAACCCCTACAGATTGTTATCAACGCATCCACGTGTTCATACAATCCATATAGCTCTTCAACAAGATGTCTTTCAATAAAAATGGGGGACGGCATGTGAACCATAGACCGTATCGGTTAACGTCCTACTGACGTATGACCTTCGCCAACGTCCGCACATTTTAATTTCCAAATATGTACATTAATAGTATTTTTGCTCGGAATCCGATGTTGTGTGAATACCAAGTGTGTTCTGAAGGCTTTGCTTCAATCAAGTCACGAGAATTTGCGTATTTCAATTACGTTGATGATACTCATGAATTCAAAATTGACTTATTGCTATTATTCCACTTTAATCTTTGGACAAGAGTGGACCAGGATAGGTGGCGTAGGTACAAGAAGATAATCCTACACTCAAGTGACAACAGAGGGCGATGCAGGGCTGACAAATATGATTGTTATTGTTGTTGTGTAGGTATTTGTAATTGTTGCCATAAGTTTTAAAAGTGTTTGAGATATTTTACCTGATAGCCGACCATATGTTGCTTATGATTTTCCGCCTATGTGTTTTCCCACAGCACACCTGGTGTTGACAGTGTTTTGTATTGCAACCTGGAATGGATAGTAATTTCAAATCAAATTCACACTTTTACTTGATTGTAGATCTTTTTAGCAGGAGGTGGTTTAGCCAGGTAACCAATGACTGTGTTCCGGTTTGAAGGGTATGTGCAGTTAGCTAAATTACAGGGCTGTTGAGACAAACTATTCAGTCTCAAAGTGATGAGCGCCAAAGCAGCGATGCCCTGAACTTTGTTTTGCAACTCAAAGTTCTGTGTATCGCTGCAATAGTTATGGACAGACATTATTACTTACCATCAGGAGAGCGTCTCGTATGTCTCATGACTTTTACATTAAAAAAACACACATTTTTATCTTGACCTATGATTATGATAATATAATTAGTTAATAAACATTTTCACGACATACACTTGAACTATTATTTTCTGTGTGATATTGTCGCAATGAAGAACAACAACAGCTATTTTTCATAGCTATTCATTCTATTCCTCTGTAATATGTTGTCACTATGTCAAGTGACACAAACAAAATATGAAGTTAGAGACGAAGCACGAGTTTAATCAATCCCTTTGTCATGGAAAAAACTAGCGCTGTACATACATACAAATGTATTTTTTGTTCGTATGTGACAATGTGACCGCCTCTACAAAAACGCGGTATGTAACTCCTAAAATTAGAATTAATTTCCTACGAGGAATCAAATATCATTCAGTGGATTTTTGTGATAATAGTGCCAGCCGCGAGAAAAAAAAATTGGAAGTCTTCCAAAAATCGATTACATTTACTCCATCGTTAACAGGAAATGATCATATATCTCTGAATTCGGTTCTGTGGTTTATTTTGGACGCGTAAAATATTTAATGTTTTAATTTTAATTTTATATTTTTAAGAATATAAAAATGATGAATGTATCTATGATTTAGTTTATAAGATACCAGATTTGGTACATAAATTGTATTAATAACTGATTTAAAAAAAGTGATAGTTTTTGTATGTTCATTTGTACCTTCGTATCTCTTAAACAGCGAATCATATTGTAACATATAATATGTTTAACGGCATGTCTTAGCTTTACACAATCATGTCAAAGCGTACATAACGTCACAGTAAATCCGGTAGATTTTATAACCTAAATTCGCCCTTGAATTTTGTTAACATGAATACATCTTTAAATTTGCTTCTATAATATGAGGCAAGTCTAAAACTGATAATAACATAATATATCTAGTTTGGTGTTGTAAATATAATGGGACGAACGAGGCGTTCCCCTGATGGTAACATCTCGCATGTTCATGACCATTGCAGCGATACACAGAACTTTGAGTAACACAACAAAGTCCAGGGCATCGCTGCTTTGGCGCTTATTACTTTGATACTTTCGATGGTTAGTCTCAACAGCCCTATGATTTCGCTAGTTGCTGTACCCTTCAAACCGGAACACAGTAATGTTTACACACTACTGTTTGGCGGCAGAACATCTGGTACTGCGGTGGCATCTACTTAAATGACCTCCTGCTAAGGAGATTTACCACCAAGTAAAGTATCTAAAGGATAAAAGAAGTCGTAACGTTGAGTGAAGACTTGCACCATGGAAACCCGAAGGATTTAGTGAAGACTAGAAAGTCTTAAGTGTTCAAAAATATACACGTATTTCCGCACACACGGTTGTGTCGATGACACAGGCACACTCCGTATTATTTAAAAATAAATATGCACAGTTATCATATAAAAAGGTATAATAAATACATTCAATTAATAATAATGATTATTTTATAGATATGAATAATTAGTTAAACAAAATTCTGGAATGGCGTAAGTTACAATCAAAACTATGGAGCGGCGAGGAAGTGCGCGGGTTTAGCTTTCCGACCTACAGTTTATTAAATAACACAATAGGTAGACAATGTCACCGTCCACATGCGTTAGCATGAAATATCCGGTCAGCTACTTTTGTTTACGCCGTCGCTTATAGACTGTTACTGATTTCTTTCCGGTTAGATATTCCCAGCCCTGTAGTCATCTTCCACCGTCTTGCGTCATTTTAACATTTCGTAACATAAAAACCGCGAGGTCGCGGGTGGCTTTGTCTATGATTTATTGGGAAGACACTCCTTTGATTGCGTCAGAAAACTCATACTGTTTTATATATATCAATTCGACCTTATGACATTGACTGATCTATCCGTATTCTACTTAGCATCACCATTACGACGTTTTTAGTAATAACTTCGAGAAAACACGCGGTGTGAAGCAGAAATTACACGTTCCCGATCTGTTATCTATTTTATTTCTTGCGTTATCAGCGGCCTAATCCGAAAGTGTTCCGAATTGTTTATCATATTTGAGACAGCTGTCATCTTGTCAATGATATCTGAATGTATCGCTCTATCGGTATTCGGCAATCAGTGATATATCATTTCGAGGTGTTCAGTATTTGCTGACCAAATATTTCTTTAATTCATCGAAGCTTTAAGTAATCCCGATAGGATTCGATTACGTTATACCTTTAAACAGAATTAAAGGATGTTTAAAGTGTCTTTTTGTCTTAAGCTATCAGAAAATGAGGCGTTCGCCTCAGGGAAAGGAAATATTTTCTTGTTGGTCCCGGAGCGTCAACAAACTCAAATTCGTTACTGGTAGTTAAGTCAATATTTGTTGGGAAAATACGTCAAATGGTTCAATTGGAATATCAACTGATCCGAATTACTTTTAATAGTTTTTGAAAATTATTGGAATCGATAATAATTTTGTTTTATTTCGTATATTTAGGATGTTATTTTTGTGGAATTTATTGTTGTTAAATTGGAATTATGTGGGGACACAACGTCGTAACCATTTATGTTACAAAAATACAATTGCAAAGTTTTCCTTTGCTTTGCATTCGTGCGAAGTCGGGGCGGATCGCTAGTAGTAGTATGAATACAATTTATCTAGGGGAATCTGTTGATGTAGCTAAAACAATAAAATGTAATTAGTAATATATGTTATTTTGTAACTGTCCCTTACTTGTCTTCTATTTCCACGGTCAATTAGCGAAGCCTGTTCGAATCAAATAGAGTGTTATATCTAATTTATTTATTTCACAGTTCAATGAATCGTCGACGTATAAACAATGGGTAACCGGCCTTGTTAATGAAACTGAACGAATCAGTCATTGTTATTACTGAGATGGTATGTGGTGGTGTGGTCTGAAGCACGGGTTAGGTTGCCTAGAAGAGATCGCTTTAAGCGATAATGCCTTCGATTGTTTAATTCTATTTTAATTGTATTTATTTCAATTTTGTCTTTGGTGTGAACAATAAAGAGTTATCTATCTTTCTATGGGGTTTTCCATACAACTGATTTTTTTTAATGTTTTATTTTTTTAATGTAAAAAGTAATGAGACGAACGTGACGCTCTCCTGATGGTAAGAGATAACGCCTGTCCATGACCATTGCAGCGATACACAGAACTTTGAGTAACACAACAAAGCGTAGGTATAGCTCAGTCAGTATAAGGTAACACACCTTCTTGCCCTCATTGTCTCCTCTGTAGAACTGCTCAGCTCGGGTCTTGCCCTGTACCACAGGGTCCACAGCCTCCAAATGCGAAGGGTTGGCGCACACCGCCAGACGGATGTTCTTGTTTGTAACGCGATTCAAACGCTCGATGTACGTTCCGAGATGGTACTTCACGTCACCTGAGCCCTGGAATTACATAAAATGGGTTAGACTGTGGAATATTCAGTTCTGCAGTTTACTATGGTAAAAACGTTCTAAGGAAAACCAAGAGACAAAGCCAAGAGTCGAATTTAAAACCAGCTAGAAGCATGTTTCACCATCAGTGGTAATGCTAAGTATTTTCCGTGTTGCAAAGAAGTAGAATAATGATAGACATGACCTTTCTGAAATAAGTTTATGTCTTTAAAATAAATCGAACGCCATAGTTACTTCGATCCGTCTATAAATTCAGAAATGTTTTTTTTTTTTTTTATGTAAAAAGTAATGAGACGAACGAGACGCTTTCCTGATGGTAAGAGATAACGCCTGTCCATGACCATCGCAGCGATACACAGAACTTTAAGTAACAAAACAAAGTCCATGGCATCACTGCTTTGGCGTTCATTACTTTGAGACTTTTGATAGAGTTAGTCTCAACAGCCCAGTAATTTCGCTAGCTGCAGTACCCTACAAACCGGAACACAGTAATGCTTACACACTACTGCTGCTGATTTAGTTAGACAAGCTAGATTTAGACTTATGGCCTTACCGCAATCATAAAAACATTTTATACAAGGGTTTAAGCATGACATGTACTATGGAAAGGAGGTTGTTGTGCTTGTCATTACGATTTTGTACTATAAACTTAATACTGAAATATTCATTAAATAATCAGTTGAAAGCCGTTTGATTAAGAGCTAATTAGGCAGTACCTATATATATACAAAAATACTGTAGATAAAGAATACGAGGTTTCCTTGCTTTTATGATTTTTTTATATTGTATTATGTCTCGGTCGTGGGGCCGACACGTTCCATCGCCTCAAACGATAAGAATTTTCATGATTTGTTTGTTTACTTGAATTTCTTATTAAGTAAAATAAAAAATGGATCGGAAATTTAGTGCAAAGTTAAATTCTATTTTTACTGGCCTGGGTACATTTTTAATCCTCACTCAAGGTAACGAATTCTTTGACCCTTTAGCAATCGAGTGGTGTAATCAATTTTGGACTTAGATGCAGCTGCAACACCAAACTGTATCCTCCTAATTTGTTATCATCCATTTTCGAAAATGCCTCCCACTATGCAAACAAATTGAAAGACGTAGTTATTCACGTCAAAAAACAGATCACGCTTGTAACAAAAAAAGTCTGAAAAAAAACTGTAGATTTGGGTGTAGTATAGAAAACTCAAAAAATTGTGTCGCATAAACGGTAGTGATGGATACACTGTATCACAGCAACATAGCACGAAGCTGTAATTGAAGTTCGCTTAGAAATAAATAGCAGATGATGCGATCCTAGCGTGATGTCATCGACCGTGTCCACGGGCCACGGTTACTGGGCTACGGGGATATTACGAAGGTTAACCGGTTACGATTTATCGCGGCTTGGCAAATTCTTACGCAGCAATTTGTATGACAAATGCTGGCGGTGAATGTTTGCTGAAACTTAGGCTGTTATTGTTGGTTATTAAATTCGGTATGTAAAGAAAAAAAATACTTTGCTGATTCCAAAACCATTTCGAAATATTACATTCCTGTACATGATTTTTCCGTTTAAAACTCTTTAAACTATGAGACGGGGTTTATTTTAATAAAATACATAAAATAAATTTGACTTTCAATTAACTTCTAATGACGTCATGTCCTTGGCTGTATTATAAGAATTCTTTCAGTGCCTAAAAAGGTACATATATTTCATATTCAGCCAATGTTATGACGTCATAACTATAAAAAGTTTGAAAATGTATTAGAATTAAACTACCGCATAGAAAGCCAAAATATTCAAATTAGTTTCATAAAATAAAGTTTACTATCAGTAAAAAATATAAAATAAATACAAAAAAAAAACTTTACATACCGAAATGGTGTTGGGGTGAGGAGTCGTGCTTTACGTCAGACAGTTTTTAAGGTTGGGATTGTTTGATTACCGGCAGAGCCTTGCGCATTTTTCACTGCATTTTTAAGTGGTAATTCCGATTGTAATGAATAATATGTAAATGAAATGAAAAATAAAAATGTAACTCCGATATAAATATCGTAGGACAGATATCTGATAGAATACTTGGATACTTTTTTTTTTGTTAATACTTAGGTACTTGTAATAAACACAGAACATCCAGATACAGAAGAAACATTTGTTTATACCACAAAATGGTTATCCTGGTTAGGAATCGAACCCACGCCCTTCAGCTCTTAGAGCAGACATACTGCCAATTAACCAACAGGGCTGGCAAAAAGAAGTAACTAACATACACACTTTCTCTTTTGGTTAATTCATGATTAACATAGGTATTTAGAAAATTAACACCTATCAACATTTTAAACAAAAATATCTAATAAATAAATAAATATCACAGGACATTACACACAGCGCCATCTGACCCCAAACTAAGCAAAGCTTGTGCTATGGAAGACAGATAACTGATAGAATACTTAAATACTTTTTTTTTTTTGTAAATACATACTTATAATACATACAGTACACCCAGACACAGAACAAACATCGATGTTAGTCACACAAATGTTAGTCCTGAGTGGGAATCGAACCCACGCCCTTCAGCTCTCGAAGCAGACATGCTACCAATGAACCAACAGGGCTGTCTAACTTGTATAATACAAGTAAAAACTAAAATCTTAAAAATTTAATCCAGTTTGTACCTACTATACAATTTTAAATACCTATATGTGCATAACAGACTTAATAAAGCGTAGAAAATAATATACGAACATTATCTGAGAAAATTTCAACTGTCTAACTATCACGGTTCATGAGATACAGCCTGGTGACAGCCGGACAGACAGACGGACAGCGAAGTCTTAGTAATATGGTCCCATTTTACCCTTTGGGCACGGAACCCTAAAAATGAGAGTAACCACGGGACGCATCTAGTACATTACTTTAAACAAAATACATATTCCAAAAGGGTAGGGAATTAAACATCGAAAACCATCCAAGCGACTCCGTTCTAACTTTTCCAGGGAATTCGTCCTCGAAATTCTCCGGCAAAATTCCCATCGAACGGGACCCGGCGCCCGGTCTACCGGGAACTGAGACGTTACCCGGTTCTAGCCAGTACCGCCTGATTCGTTAATTGATCCGGATTGACGGCAACTAACTAACTACCCTCATTAAGATGTTTCGCAATTTCATTTGGTTCTTTTACTGCAGGAAGTTTAGTTGGAATTTCAGAATCTGCTACCAAAATCTTCTTGCATCTCTATATTGTTAGAATTATCATCATACTGACTGATAATTTATTTTAGCAATGTAATAAGTGCGTAAGAAAATCAATTTAATTAAAATAATCATTACATAATATACATAAGAATTTCAAGGTATAAATAAGAAAGTAACTAAGACAAGCAACATTTAAAATAATAAGTAACGCCGCACGTGAACAAAGCGCTGGCCTTTATTTTGCTCAGCGTTTGAGTATTGCCATACAACGCGGCAATAGGGCCAGCGTTTTGGGAACTATTCCCATCGTAAGGAAATATGTTCAACTTTACAATGTACATACCTAGGAATATATTATTATATATATCTGTACATTTTTAAATGTTGTCTGTACCATACATATATATATTAATTGACTTAATAATAATCAAACAACTGTAGTTGTTTGATTATTATCGTTCAAAGAGGGAAACATATTTCCCGAAGTCAGCGAGTACAAATTGACTTGTACATTGTACAAGACATTTTTATCTAAATATTCATCAAACCACCAAAAACAATACACGAACCTCGTCACGTCGCAAGAAGGAACACCTATAAGTTCTCATAATTGGCTTTGGCCCCGTAATCTTGACGTTGAGTCTTATTTATTGACCAGAAATGTAATGGTTGCGTATTCCAGGTAGTTTGTAGAGATTACTCAAAATTAAACTTGACCCATAAAGTTGTAAACAAATTCTTTGACAGCTAATTCCTTTGTTGCAATGCATAAATTAATTACGAACTAAACAAAATAAAAATAGTTATATATTTTAAACAATGTTGACTCCCTGTCCGCTTTGGAGTAATCTGTAAGCATAGGAAGTATCCGTTGTAAAATAAAATTTATCCTATTAATATTGTAAATGAGCAAGTTAGTATGTTTGGATGTTTGTTACTCAATCACGCAAAAATAGCTGTACGGATTTGGTTGAAACTTAGCATACACAATTACGCATAGTTTATTGCCTGAATTAACATGTAGAATATTTTTTTACATCAGATTTTATTCTTTGATATGAAAGCTTGAAGACGAGGCAACTTCTTATCACTCTCATTATGAACTGTTTTATCACCTAATCATGGGTGCGTAGGATTAATTATTCCGCTTCAACATATCCGTCATTTGCCTCTCTTTCTTTCATACTTTACCTACTTATCTAAAACTTCCAATTAATCAAATAATAAGTAACAAAGAAAACTAAAGAAGACATTCTGTTCCTTAATAATACAAGTAGATCACAATTTTCTTCGTCGCTTATTTCATTCACGTAGGAATATATATAAAGATGAAGGTTACCGAAGAGCCTAAATCAGAAACAACATAGCCTATTACTAAACTATGTATAGCCACAGCCTAACCTATTTTATTTATATTCTGTTGTAACTTCGACCTTATCTAGACACTTCCAGAAACTTATCTACTCCTCAAGTGCGTGCTTGCTCTTGAAACTTTTTCCGTATCAAAGTGTGGGAAAAATATTTCCAACTCCATTTGTAACTCATGCTATAAGTACATAATACAATTATTGGTTGTAAATCTGTTTGCGAGGGGCTGTTTTTGTGGTAATTTGTCGACGACGCGGTAGGGGAGGTATTTTTTCGAGACTTACATTTCAAGTACCCTAAGTTTCATTATTCCGGTGTTGACTGTAAAAATGGTAGAGCTTTATTTTATTGCGTACTTGAAATGTTACTCAGTGAAACATTTATCCAACTGGATAGATTTGGCTAGTTGCCTGTCTTAAAGTTTACTGACTAATTTAACAAGTGCTACCTATTGTATGTTATCGTTATAAAACTATATTGAGTATCGTAAAAGTTTCTTTTCTGATTATATCACTTATTTTATTACAAAATTGATTGACGCATCGTTCGTCAATAACTTTTGCAAATGCCAAAGTTATCTAGTTTCACTGTTGACCTCAAATTTTAGGTAGGTACTCACTACTACACACCTTGGGAAATGCTAAGTAACATACTATTTTAATACTTCACGAGTCACGGATTTTTCTAGGTCTCAGTAAATAAGCATATCAATTGAGAGCTTTATAAACACATTTTATCATTTCAATTTCAGAATCCGTTCTTGTGCTCTATCCTTGATATTATCCTAAGCTATTAATGCAGCCACTAGGTGATCAAACGTCAGTATCAATATCATTCATATTGGCCATAGTAGGTACTTATAACATTAACATTTACCCATTGATCTCTTACTTCTTTGATCTAAGCCTTTTCTGGATGAAAGATACACAAATAAAACATTTTTATTAATGTCATCGGCTCTGTTTCTAGCAGGGTTCTCTAAAAACTTAAAGTGTGTCCTCCGCTCGTGCACTTAACTATGCAAATACAAGAGTAAATAAAGATGAACCGCGCTTTGTCAAAGGCAAAGCTCATAAAAATGACCTGACGTCACACAAACTGTGCGTGCCAAAAGCGCCAACTGTGAGTAAATGTCGTAGCTTTCACTACCTCGTTCCAAATACAATCTTTCACTATGAAATATGCAAAAGGGCCATAAAAACGGTGTTGTTGCAGCGCTGTCGGTAGACCAGAGACACCCGCGGGACACCTATACTCCGATGTAAATTGTAACCATTCCACTACATACAGTGTATTACAGTTAAGTGAATCTACACTCCACAACTAAATCGCTGCTGAATTTTTATTCTGTAGGAGCGGTAGCTTCAGAGCGTGGCTCCTGGACCTCAGAATCCGGTATGAAAAACATCACAAGTGATGATTTTTTAAATTTACATATTATGATGAAATAAAGTCTATCTCAATTTGTTCCATGTGTCTAAGCTAGGTTAGAAACGCGATTTCGAGGTATCGTGACAGAGGTTTTAAGCTAAACACTCTTTTGACATAGATTACTGTTGACAATAACAAACACTTCTTGGTAAGGGTGATTCATCTTAGACTGCACCACTGATTAACATCAGGCAATGTGAGGTAAAACGCGAGCCTATTTTAAAAATCTTATTATTATCAGAGTTGTAAAAATATCTTGCAATGGACACACCACGAGTTCGTAGTGTGTCCATTCGAAACACAATAATAAACCTAGTAATAAAGGTGTGACTGGAGAAGCCGGGAAATACCTGTTTGTAGTTTTCATCGATAGCCGAAGTATTGGTGCTGGTCGGTACGATCCGGTTCATATCCAGTGTGTGTTTTTTAGGTTTCCACAAAATGACGATGATTCACACAATTCACACATTGATATGTTGGTTAATAGCACTCGCGTCGCACTCGCGATGAGAATTTAGAGATTTTTATGCGCCCCGATGATGATTGTGGAAAAGCGTATTGCGTACGATTCAACTGCTAGTTCGCGGCTAACATGTCATTGGCAGGTATTAAAAAGAAAGGTGAGGGTAGGAAAGTGAGTTTTTGTGCGTGTATGAGGGTGGATAAAAATACTTATTTTATAATAAACGAATATGCGAAAATATTGTATGTGGCGCAGCCAGTGACTAATGCATCCAAAAACATCTTTCTCCAAATTACTAGTTTTCATTTTATATATCTGCTAAGAAACCAAACTGAATTACGCCTCTTGCGTTTTTTCGAACTTATGGCTTATTGATAAAGTTAATTCCTTAAGCCGTTGGTCCGATGTACATTATATTTGATCGTAATCGTACCTCTTACCGAAAAATTTCAATGAAGCTTCTGTACTGCAAAATCAGTGTGCATTACTACCCTATTCCAATGTTCCCATCCTGCGTTGCATTCACTACATTCGTATAAACTCACGTTATCTTTATCACGTAACGCCCTAAGCTCTATTACAATTTGCATAAAGGCTATTTCAGCTCAAACAATTTCAAGTTGCGAATGTTTGCGGAAAACCGCGGCAATTTCACTAACAAATGTAAAGTAACGTATCTATCTCATTCTGTTTTAGTTAACCCATCTCTTAATTATGTTAAAACTCGTGATGAACTTACGTACGCAAATGGGTCGGGCTTCTGGAGGATTAAAACAAAACTATTATTTGTAAATATAACAGACTTTCGGAATGCTTAGTTACTACATTATTGAAACTTTTTTCGTCTGAATTTAAATGTTTCATTAGTTTGGTTTTATACTAACTCAAAATAGAAGAAATTCTCTGTCTCCTAAAATTATTACGACCCTAATAAAAGATCATGAATGCGGCCTTGAGTCGAGTGTAAGTAAAAGTTCTATCAAAAATAAAACAAAAAATTATAAAAAACACTTTGATGTGAAGTGGCCCATGAGCTTGTTATTTTCAACGACCCAATTTGCTCTTCAGGAATTTTACAAATTAGCAATGTTTTAAGGAATACAAAAGTTTTGACAGATACGTCACAAGGAAAAGAAAATTGCTCAGGAAATGTCTCTCTCTTTGAGTAAGCTTGGGTCGTAAATTCTAGTAAATTTTTTTAAGCTAAAACACGAAAAAATCTTGAGAAAAACGAGGTTTCTGTTTTTGATTTCTGCAACCGAACAATATTGTGATGTGAAACAGATGAGGGTAGATCACACGCTCAGCGTCCTTTTTGTCTGTTTGGGGAATCTTCAAATACGTAGCATACAATCCGTATTTTACGCTGCATGAGAATAATAACGCCAATGTTCAGTGCAGGTCCTGTCCTCACAGTTCCAGTGAACAATCCTTTGCCGGCATTGTTCACTTGATGTGAAACAGACAGGAGTGGGTCGGCCGCGGTCGCTCTCTCTTATGGCGAATCAATAGCGTAGCGTTGAATACCTCTGTTGTAGCTCGGTGATAGGCACTTGTATTTGTATTTTATCGCTGTGCGATACATGATTTTACGATGCTGTTAACGTGAAGGTTAGCGTCTCTTCAATCTTAGAAAACTCATGTAACCACGATGTAGAGTCACCAGTTACAACTCTATCATATATTTTTATCATCATATTCATGATCTGCCTACTTGTCTGCTGTACGTCAAATAATTTATGTATGGCTTTCGAGCTCGCATTACTTAGTGGAACATGCGAGTTATATTTGGATACCAAAATCTTTTGCTTGTAAATTTTGTGCTGTGTATTCTTATACACGTCGATTAGTAGTCGTAATTAAATACACACAAAAAGCTATGATTCATTATTACTAGATAAATGTTTCAATAATGTTAAAAAGAAATTGGACACAAATCCGATATTTCCTGTCAAAGTTTCTTTAATCATCTTTAAATAGGGCACATCCTATGGTTTCTTTTTTAATTTTAGATGTAAGAATGTAGGTCGTAGCTCATCTTTTTTACTATCCACGCTGTCACTTCTTCAGATCCAATAACTAATTTTAGGTTTGGTCGACCAAACGTAAAATGACACACCATAAAATAACATATTTCAATAACAAATGTAAACCCCTCCGATCAATTAGCGTGTACTAACTCACTTCATTAAAATTGGATGATTGTCCTTAGTTAAATTCATTATCGAAATGAAAATTGTTCGAGATGTTCCCGTGCAAAAGATTTTCAACCTTACGATAACCTCTGACCGTACATTCGCTCCCTTTACCCGGCTTTCATTAAATCAATGATGCATATTAGATATTTGAGTGACGCTCTAACCAGGGTTGTTATAGGATTTCCAAAGCTGTTGAGGGGGCTAAGACATACTAATGATCACTCAAGTAGTCAATTGTGTGTCAGTTGTGTTATTTGATTTTACTGTACATTTAGAAATGTAAAGTCAATGCTTTTGCCACTAAACAGCGTTATTGTGGAAAATTTCTTAATGAACATAAATAAAATTATTGTATTGTAGCAAACATTATCCTGAATTGAATGACAATCAAAAGCATCTCGTTTGGATATCACTTAGTAAGTCATAAACTATCTAAATACATTTAATTTAATAAAGAATATGTACAAAATCATATTTATTATTTTGTCTAACTACAATGTTTTTTTTACTTAGTAAACCAATGTTAATGAATTGACATGAACATTGACAATTGACATGACTTGAATGAATTGAATTGTTTTAATTTGGTATTGCAGGTGTCCATAGGCGGCGGTGACCACTTGCCACTTACTTTACTTGGTGGTATATTTCCTTAGCAGGAGGTCGTCTAGATAGGTACCACCGCAGTACCAGATATTCTGCCGCCAAGCAGTAGTGTGCAAACATTACTGTGTTGAGACTAACCATCTAGTCTCAAAGTAATGAGTGCCAAAGCAGCGATGCCCTGGACGTTGTTTTGTTACTCAAAGTTCTGTGTATCGCTGCAATGGTCATGGACAGGCGTTATCTCTTAACATCAGGAGAGCGCCTCGATAGTCTCATTACTTTTAGATTAAAAAAAAAAAAAAATAACATCAGGTGGCCCGTCGCTTGTTTGCCACTTTTTTCTCGGCTGGCTAGCTACCACCCTCAAGTTGGAAATCTGTCGCCAAGCATCTAACGGTGTGTTCCGGCAGCCTCACTTGAGAGCCAGTTCCATTCCAGGCTAGGTGTGCTTTACCATCTTCGACCACACCTTCACTTAACATCAGGTGAGCTGTAGTCAAACAACTAGCCAGTCAACCATAAAAAAAAAAACCATTAAAAGTAAAAGTTAACTATACATGTAATGGAAAAGAATACCTTAATACTAAAGAAATACTAACTAGTTAATTATGTAAACTACGTCTAAATCATTGAATTAGAAAGGCTAATTGTTTTAATAGTAACGTCATTAATTATACATTTATGTAATGACAGTTACGTTTATACAGTAGTAATAAAGAAGAAAAAAATGCCCAAGGCAGCGATGCCCTGGACTTTGCTTTTTTTTTGGAAAGCTCTAGGCAGCAGCGGTTTCATCCGCGTAGTTCCCGTTCCTGTGGGAACACAGGGATGAAAAGCCTATATCACCCGGGGATAAAGTAGTTTCCCAACGTTGAAAGAATTTTTAAAATCGGCCCATTAGTTTCGGAGCCTATTCAATACAAACAAACAAACAATTAAATCTTTCCTCTTTATAATAGG
This sequence comes from Biston betularia, assembly GCA_905404145.2. Classification (NCBI taxonomy): domain Eukaryota; kingdom Metazoa; phylum Arthropoda; class Insecta; order Lepidoptera; family Geometridae; genus Biston; species Biston betularia. Next base: position 4,930,396 of record FR989868.1, read on the forward strand.
TAGTATAGCTGAAACAATTAATGATTCATCATGCGATTTGTGGCGATATGGATCTTCTAAACGTTATGACAGACAGACTCTTATCTATCATACCCCTTATGTATTTACACACCTTCTACTAACCCAGCTCAGCGTAAATTGTAAATGATATGTCAACGTCCTAGATATCAGTTTGGTATATCAGAGTATCGTCTGGCATGAATCCATGAGTAAGCGCCAGACCGACCTACCGACCGACAGCCTGCTACGCCGTATGAGATTGGTTTTACGTACCTAATAGTACAATGTACTTTTACAATGTCTTGTAGATTAAGAAGCCATCTCTGCGAACGACGGGTTTGGTGATTGCTATTTTAGTCTCTATCTTATTGATGAATACGCGTATCGCTCATACGCGTATCTTGGAGGTATCATTAAATAATATTATAGGTTCACTGAAGTTTCGGTAGCCTAGTAGGGAGAATGGTGGAGCTTCAAAATGGAGGCTCTGGGTTCGAATCCTACGGCACGCATTACTGTTTAGTATCATCATCATCATCATTTAAGCCGTAGGACGTCCTCTGCTGGACATAGGCCTCCCCCATGGACTTCCATAAAGACCGGTTGCAAGCGGCTCTCATCCAGCGCGTTCCTGCGGTCTTTACTTGGTCATCTATGCACCTTGTGGATGGACGTCCTACGCTGCGCTTGCCGGCTTGCTTTCTGGAGATACAACGGTATCTCCAGAACTTTGTAGCCCCATCGGTCATCAGTTCTGAGTCCTATGCCCTGCCCACTGCGACTTCAACTTGCTAATCCATTGGGCTATGTCGGTAACTTTGGTTCGGATACGGATCTCCTAATTTCTGATTCGATCTCGTAAAGAAACTCCGAGCATAGCCCTCTCCATAGCTCGTTGTACCACGTCGAGCTTTTTAGTATAATTTAACGTATTGCCGCTGACTACAAAAAAGTTTTCATAGATGTGTGAAGTCTTTCAACCCGCACTTGTCATGCTGCAGTTTGCAAAAATAGGGCTGATTCGAAAGATTTATAAGGTCAGAGTGTACTAAGCCGAATAGTCATAATTATGACCAACTTTGACTATGGAACCAACACTGAAAGCACGAAAAAACCGGTTCAATCCATAGAAAAAATACATTGACCTTCAAAACAAAATGTGCGGAACCGCTGATTTTTTTCACGATAACAGGTTTCGTTTATCAGTTCAATAGTTTAATTAGGAAACCTAGAATAAATGAAACCTTTAGTTAAAAAATGCCTAAATGACGATAAAAACGGTATCAAAATCAGAAGTTTAAAAGAAGTAAGCAGAGCAGAGGACATACAGACAGACGCGGACAGCGGACAGTAGATACAAATAGTATATCCACAATTTACTTGTGGATATATTATATCTGTTTTGTTTTGAGTCACACGAGTAACGTAGTTAAATTGCATACACACAGTCATTATGTTTTAACAGCTCGCGAAGGCGATATCACTGATTGGATTCAGGGGAGCAGAAACCATAAAATTGAAATCAATTTCAGTTTAATGGTTATGGGAGTATAAAACACTTTCGTCACCGAAAGTCCTTTATCTTTATTCGACGATAAGTTTATATTGTTGGTGAAAAGTTAAAGGCTTGTGTTCTAGATCCGATGTCACAGATGATATTTTTTTCTGTAGCAAATGTTAGACTACATAACGATATGTCATTGAAATCTTAGCGCCTACTTTGCAATATTCGTGATTTTGGTAATCGATAAATATGTAAAATGTATATGTTTAATATGAAGTCGCATAAATATTTGAGTATCACAGGTTTAAACTTAATGAGTACGGTTTTTGTACACTGAGCGTGATGAGTTGCAAGAAAACTGCTCTGATTGGCGGTTCAGGCCCCACCACTGACACGAAAGAAGAGAGGTCGTGGGGGGCGCCCGGGAACGACAATCATTGTGGACGATGGACACAAGTCACGACGTTTGATAAAGATATATAATGGGTACTTAATGTATAAATGCTGTCATGTGTAGGTAATACCGAGAAGATGTTGAAATACAAGGAGGTATGAATTATCCAGAAGTCTTGAGTTTGATTTTAATACAAAGTAACGAAATAAACATACAGTTTCCATTTTCCATTCATGCCCATATCATTACTCACTTACCTAGCAATCTTCGGTAGATATCCCACAACCTCAGACTAAACAATGGAATTCCTAATACGTTTCTGGAACGTAACGAATATTTGTCTACCATTGAGTGGAATATAGAATTGTTTATAGAAATTGCTTCGAGTAATGATATAACATAGATCTCTACACGCACGGCATGTCATTTAAATTGGACAGACGATATCATTACAGATAATAAATTATTCAACAAATGAGGCACTCAGGTGTCAAATCGTAATTCCTCTTCGTGTATACCTATTTGAATATCAATCTAGAAATAGCCGTGGAAAAATTCGAATTCATATTCATATCGCAAAGAATTTCATTCAAGTCTGCCTATATTCACGTTAGCCTTGAACCGTCCGGGAAGCGATAAAAGCTTATCAAATAAAGTTACTTAGCTTCTCGCGATCAATTTACGACTTCTTATGACAGTGTAAGATTTCAATACACCGAACATATTTATCGTCCGCCTTCCTATGTGATCATGATTTGGGATTGTAAAAATGTTCCAAAATGCCATACAAATTCAAACTTTCCTGAATTGGAAAAGAAGCGAAAATTGAGTAGTACGACCTGGGAAATGCTCGCATATTTCTACGACTTCAGATTGGTACGATCCTCAGTCTTATACGAAGGGCGAAAGGTGGTATATCTCTTACTGCGGCGTAATATATTCAGTTCACAAAATGAATTGCGAGTGTTAGTAACTTGGAGTGAGTCTGCGAACATATTCGCTGGGATCTGTTGCGTCGTTCGTTCCCTTATATTGGTTACACGCTTGGGCGACAAAGGATCCTATCCTTAATTGCATTTGGGTTGTTTTTCATTTGTCAACTTGTGTTTGTAGGGATTTTCTTCACAGTGTTTTCCGATCGTTTTATATGTTACTTATTTGTTGATGGTAGCGGCAACGGCGGAGATATTAACTCTGTGTTGGTCTTTGTTTAGCACTTAACTAATGACGGTTCCTTAAGACTTATGTAGCTGAAAGATAATCTGGTTAATTTGTTTTCGAGTATTGTTTCTCTTAACTTATTGTTGCAGTAAACGTTCTGTGTCAATGTAACTGACAGAGCTGGAAAGTTACGCTTTATTTTTAAACGGTCAAAGCCTCCAGGTGTTTAATGTAGCACAGGATTGTGATGATGCAAAGTGCATCTTAGTTTTGGGTTTTAGAGTTTAATTCAGCGTGCATTCGTCTGGAATGCTGGAAGCGATCCTAGGGAAGTATTCGGTCGGTGTCGTGCAATTAACTTTTTTCAGCACGGGCGCTCATTCCCATTGTGACGCCATGGAGAGAGGATAAGATGGCTGAAACCTAGGGCACTAAGAAGACATATTTAAGACTTGGACTTTCTCTTCGCCGTGTTGTTTCTGTTACTGTGATCATTATTTTTAAAGCGTTGCTTTTTTCTTATCTTGTTAGTTTTATGCAATAATAGTACTTATGAACATCAGTAGTTATAGGATACTGTTATTCCATCCATCGTACATATGTAGAGGGTCTTCTTACTGCGTTTTTCAACCTCTCCGCTATGTCTAATGGAATGTATGAGTGCGTCTTCATGTCGTCTGTAATATGTCCTCCAGTTTTTACGTACAGATTTGCTGCGGTTTACGTCGTGTAAGAGGCCCCCGCAATTTCGCAACATTACGGCGGCGATGAGACGGCAAATTGCTCATTTGTCTGCCACGACACTTGCAAAACCGACGCCCTGCCAATGTATTTACATTGGAGGTAGGTAGGAATCAATTTACGAAATTGCTTTTTACATAGAAATGGGCCATACAATACCTACCAATACCAACTTAAAGCATAATAGGTAGCTTTGCTCGTGTCGTTTTTTAATATTGAATATTACATAGTAGTGATGTAATGAATTATCGATTTCCCATATTCTCGAACGCGAAAGCGAATATTCAAATATAACAATCGCGAATGCGAACATCACTTCTTTATATATGGCGCCAAAAGTATACATTTACTTTCTTACATTTTCATCGTGCGTCTACGACCGGCCATGTTGGAACTGATGCTGCACGAAGTAAATAACCCGTGATTTCTCATTATTGACTGAAGTTTTTTTTTTGTCTTGGAGGATATTTCACACTGTGCCAACTAGCCCCCAAACTAAGCAACATTTGTACTATGGTGTGTACTTCCGTGGCGTTTATATAAAGAAGTTTGGACTCATACCATGGAGTATTTAAAAAAAACGAAATTTATTTTTGTTATTATTTACCTAACTATACTATAAAATAACAATATTGCCAAATAATTGGAAATGCGAATATTAAAAAGGATTTGAATATTCGCGAACGCGAATATTCGTTACACCACTATTACTCGTATGTAGGAAGAATAAAGAACTATTATTATGGAAGTCTAATTAAAAACGGTTCCAACATTATGTTTACAACGCAAATAATGCTGAAGAAAATATTTATGTGTATGTGTATGCTCAACAATTACACGACCTAATCTTGCCATCACCGTTTTACAACAGCACGACCAGACGCTCTAGCAAAAGACACCCTCTTACAGTGGAACTTCCGTTCAAACGCACAAAGCGTTTCCAAAACACGTTCCTTGTAAGAACTGCTGATGTGTGGAACTCGTTGCCAGCGTCTGTGTTTCCAACAAAATACAATCCGGGGTTGTTCAAGAAGAAGGTGAATAGGTATTTTCTAGGCAAGCGTGTTCCATCTTCGGCCACATCGTCGCTTTCCACCAGGTGAGATCGTGGCCAAACGCATGCCTAGTCCGAGGCAAAAAAAATAAAATAGAAGTGTATTTATTCGGAATTACTAACGTTTAATTAAACCTTTTAAGTACGCTTTTAAAATAACGTTTTTTATTTATATCTATTAAATTTATGCTGTAGATTAATATTCAAAAGGAATAATCAAAAATATAGGTAAAACTTCCAACAAAATATTATATCTTCCTAAAAAAGGAAGAAAGAATTACGAGGAACATAATCTTCAAGAAAAAAAAATCAAAAGAGTGGATAACACCTCTTATTTTGTTCCGGTGGTGGGTTTCCTTTGATTTGGGTACGTCGCGGCCACCAGCAAATTAATCGGCGCCCGGAGGATTCATGTTGACCCTTCCTGATACACTACTTGATATATGGTCAGGTGTAATCGGATGTTGTAGTGACGCAACTATTGTTGGGTTTTGTGCGAATGAGAAATATTTCACAACTACGTTGACATTATTAGAAATTTTATTTAGCAAATAATATTGCCACAATAATATAACATTGTTAATCGTGAATATCACATGTATAAAAAATGTATCTACTCAATAAAAAGGGGCGCAACTATTCATAAAACTTTGATCATTTTTATTCTTCCAAGTTCATCTACTGCGATTTACGTAAAATGGCGGATCTGACATTTTAATAACAATTATTTTAGTAATTTATTGCCATGGAGCACATACCTACACGAGAACTGTCAAATTTTAATATCGGCTCGATCGAACCTATTGATGTAGTCTTGAAATGTTTTCGTATTTTTTTTTTTTTTTCTTTGGTTTTGGCGTCGCGTTTTAGCATTTGCCAGTGTCAAGTAATTATATATTTTCAAGTTTCAAAAGTTAAATAAGCGCCATCGTAGCTAGTTTTAGTCAAAGTCGTCTTTGTCAAGTCCAGTTCGTGTCAGTTAATTCCAGTCATGCTTTAGTAAAGTAGTGGCAAGTTTACTACAAAGCTTCGATGGAGTTTTGGAAGCAACACGAAAACTCATGTTTCACCACATTATATCATTTTCCCACACTCGCGCTTGTAATTCGGCACTTTATGAATAAAACACCACCATTTTTATGCATAAACACTCGACAAAACACTAGTTTTGGAAAAAAATACAACGGAGCGACACGACTCTTCCCGCGTTCCCGCCAAAAACCGTTTTCTGTATTGGTCACTTACCGTATTTGAAATCAATAAAATTAATTTAAAAAAGGAACATGCCAAAAAAGTTTCAATTATGAATGTAAAAGTAAAAGTCACACATTCATTCTGGCATACGCGATCGATCTTTCTTCGAGATCGATTCCCGCCAATTTTAGCCGAGAATTTTTGTGAATCCTCATGTAGGTAACGTGTGGAAAATTTAATTATTGAAACAGTGGACTTCATCATTGTTATTCGGACGGTGTGTGTCTTGCGACTGGTGACGTAACGCAAGCGTAGACCGATGACCTCCGATCACTAGACTTGGCAATATAATTACAGGGTATGAGGTGCTCTATTGAGATATTGGGAGTAGTGCTAGTGTACACGGGCTATATCGATAGTTTTAAAGTTTGTCTGCACGAGTGATAGATACATCTGTTTACTGAGTTTTCTCTTGACTTTCTTTGAGATATTTCACTGTAAGCCATATTTTAAGCTAAGGAAATTTTAATGAACTTCGATGTTTATTTTATTTTCAAACTAATAGCACACAGCGTAGTCCGGTTGGCAATATTTGACGATAGATTGTACTTAATGTAAGTACTAAATGCGGCAAGCTTTTACACTCGTAATAAATACCTTATAATGTTTGACTTACAGATGAAAATGGGGGGACAGTGTAGAGTTAAAACAAAATAAAAATTAGTTAGTATAAGTTGGTATGGTTATAATAATAATAATTAGCGAGATAGACACTTATTTATCTGCTTCTGTGCTGTCATATTGCAAGATATACCTAAATCTAGAAAAAAAATAAGTTCGTAAAATTAAACCTACCAACTAGACAATTCCGTTCGGCAGTTGTTGTCCTCATCACATTATGTTAAGAAGTCATTTAAAATCAGTGCTCGTAATAAAAATTGTACTACTACAATTCATCACTGGTTTTATTACCTTTGTTCAATAGTAAAGCGCAGTGAACTAAACATAATACGATTCGGATGAGCGTTGTTGACCTTGGTTGTTCATTTGGTTAGCCAATATACCTTCAAGTATTTTGTAATTATTCGTGTATTCTCCAACATTGCGTAAGTGTTTAAAGCTAAGTGCACACAAGCCACCAAGTCACAATTTTTTACGAAACTATGATAAATAGTTTAGTGCCAGCTAGTATTTGGAACTTCGACAGTTCGTAGTCCGTCGAGTTCTCAACAAGATTCATGTAAAAATAATTCTACGTTAATATTACACAATGTAGATATTCTCTTTATTAAATTTTGTTTTGACAATCTTAGTAGCTACTCCAATATTGCTGGAGTCTGTGCCAAGTTCAGCATGATTAATGGACAGAACCTAATTTGTGACCTAACTCAACCCTCACGGCGCTCGACAGCCTTAAAGGGTTTTAAGGGCAGTATTATTTTCTTCTCGATTCACAGCCGAGTGAAATTTTGCGTAAAGAACTCTGCAGTACAAGAAGAACTTACCGAGTTTTTTATGCGACGGGTTCATAATTATTATCAATCTGTGCTGTTCCACTGCAGGGCAAAAGCTTTCCTTTTTCCTTCCATCTATGTATCTTTTGCAACTAGAGTCCATTCTTTCAAACATGAGTCAAATTCGTCCCCAGGGTTAAGATAAACCAGTAAGTTACATGTGAATAGTGATCGATAATATATACTTTCTATGTAGTTTTTTTTTTTTTTGTATAGGCTATTCGCCCGTGGATCGAGAAAAAACAGATTGTTCTCGACACGGATATTCATGCAAAAGACTATTTCACATAGCTTACTAAATGTCTCATTGTTATCACAAATAAATGAAATAAAGGATACATCTACATGTCAAATGTCAAAATAAAAAAAAACACGAAAATATGAACTAAATAAATAAATGAAGAAATAAATATCGTAGGACTATACACGCAGCGCCATCTGGCCCCAAACTAAGCAGAGCTTGTGTGATGGAAGTCAGATAACTGATAGAATACATCATACATACTTTTTTTTTGTAAATAAATACTTATAATACACACAGTACACCCAGACACAGTACACCCAGACACAGAGAACAAACATTTGTTTATTCACAAAATGTTTACCCTGAGTGGGAATCGAACCCACGCCCTACAGCTCTCAAGGCAGATATACTACCAATGAGCCAACGGGGCTGTCAAACTAAATAATCCAAACTAAATAACCCAACTCTAACTGCACCTGGTTGCAATAGAGTCCTTAACACTGGCCGCAATTCCACACTGGATAGCAATGGCTAAGCACGTGCCGGAGCGGGAGAAAGTCATTTACTCCCCCAATTTTTTGGGTCATCGTTGGGGTCCCAAAATATTGGGACCCCAACGATGGGTACTTTTGGCCATAAAGTAACCATTAAGTAGCTTATTCTAGTTTATAATGACGTACTTTTACACAACCCAGCTATAACAAATCTCTGTTAGGATCATGCAGATATTAGACATTTGTTATTCAAATGCACACAGGCTTCGCTTCGCGTCGTCTCAAACGCATGAAATGACGATGAATATGTAAAAACGATTATGAAAAACTTTTGAATAAATGAGGACTTTTCTTGTACCTTAGATGGGGTTTCAGTAATTTTAAGATTCATTAAGCAGTCTTGTTTTAATACATACAGCTGAGATATTTCCAAGAAAATATTCTTGTTTGTAACCTCTACTAGGTACACCTCCGTGCCGTTTCAATGACTTACCAAGTACGCGGGTTGATGTGCTTGTATTCTACGAAATAATATATTATTCTCACCTTTACTTACTGTACCTAATAGCATAAGATCTCATTGGTTATTTTCTCTCTTACACGATTCTATTTTTACACGAGTAAAAAACAATTAGTTTCCATTTTGTGTTAGTGTGTGCGGTAACTTTTGTAGGTACTATTTTGTACACTTTACCAGTTTTCGTGTGTGAAAAGTGTCTAAATATTGTAATTGTATTGCTTAAAGTTAACCAATGCAGAATGCAGTGCTCATAAGGTTCTTTTGTTCTTTGTATATTTTTTTTCTGTTTAAAGTGTGCATAATAAAGAGTTTTATCTATGTGTCTATCAATGCTTAAAAGTGTACTTTTGCCCACGTGAAAAGACTTGCGTGTCAATAGGTATGTCCTGAGTGTGCGTGTTTAATCTTCGACTCCATCGTTGCTTACCATCAAACGAGTTGGTGGACAAACGCGGAATTATACACGCCAAAACCGTGTGTGCTAGAATAAGTGTACATTTTTGAACAATAAGAAATATTTCTGTTTCAATTGTTCACTCGACATGACGAATTCTTTGATCGTTTAGAATTTCAGTGGTGTAATTCAACTTTGGAGGTAGATATGTAGCTGCAATATCAAACTGTATCCCACATTTTGTTACAATCAGTTTTCCGAATTGCCTTTGACTATAGCAGCGAAATTGAAAACGTGTTTTGTTTATATCAAAAATTAAATCTGCCATTTTATTAATTTATTTATATACCGTTCAAACTAGGTATTTCGTTCGTCATTTTGTCTCATCGAAGCATCTAACTTGATGATTGACTTAGACATCCACGAGCTAGTTGTTAACAGCTTTAGTGAAAATTAACGATTAAAAGACTAATAGGATTGACGACAAATTAATTTTAAAAGGTTTCTTCTTGTCAGTATTATTCTATTTTACTTTGACACATTTGTATTGTACATGTAAAATTGTAACCCACGCACCAATCGTTATTCGTTCTGGCGATCTCATTAGTAGCTATTGTAATGTCACTTATCGTCCAAGCCCACCTTCGCAATGTCTTGATTTAACGAAGGTGGATTTGGAGCGACTCTGTAGGAACTTTAAGTCATGCCTGAGGATGAAATCAAGCACGTCACTACCTCTGTCGTTGGTATCTGAGCAACCCCAGACGACCCCAAAGAACGTTAGAGCACAGAAAAACAAAAATGTAAAACAAACAAACGCGTTGCGTCTTCTTCAGTGAAATTATTATCTGCGAGTTATTATGCTAAAATCCGTCTAGGAGTTATAAAAACACTAACTTCATCTGTAACTTTACCTCCGTCTGAAGCAATATCACCTTGATTAGTTCTGTGGTTGGCAATTCATTTATTTGCGTCTTGCACAAACTTTAAGGTAAAACATTAACAACAGCGCGAGCGTCTCGTAGTTTATTGACACCGCTTCTTTAATCTAGTTCTGCTACCGACTTGTATGTAAAGTTGTTTCGTTCATAAAATTCTTATTAAGAGTTTTAGAATTATATGGAACTTTTATTATTCCCAAAATAGATACCTATACTATACTCAAACGTTTTATATGATAAAATTTTATTATAGGTACAAGATTGAATTTATTTCATTATGATTATATATGTAGAATAAATGTTTAGTTTTGAGACCTGTTACATTACTTGTTTTAGTTTTTTTTAACATTTAGTAATGCATTAAGTGCCTACCTATCCATCCAGTAGAAGCATTGAAAATGTTCCAAAAATTAAGATTGCGTTTTTATATGACTTTATACACACAAAAATATACTATATCGTTTTCATAATAATTATAAACAATTTCGTTCCACCCAAGGCCACCTAGCGGACGCAACATAATTATGTATATTTCTATAGTGTTTTGTTTAGTTTCTGTTGAATTAAATGTATTAGTAACTTCTCCATTTCCACCCATATTTAAATGAGTAGGTAATATGATATTTTTTTTTTATGTTTTGACAGGCTAGGTTGACCACAGTCCACCTGATATTAAGTGACAGCGTATTCGAAGATAGTAAAGCACCCCTAGCTTGGAATAGAACTGGCTCTTAAGTAAGACTGCCGGAACACACTGTTAGGTGCTTAGCGGCAGATTGTCACCTTGAAGGTGGTAGCTAGGCAGCCGAGTACTAGAAAGTACCTTGCCACTATGCTATGGTTTCCTCTCGATATACTTTCCTTCACCGGCAGCTCGAGCTCATTATTGGGGTTTGAACTCACGCCCTTCGGCGTGCGAATTGACCGCGCTAACCACTGAGCTATCGACATCGATTGAGCAGTTTTAAAAAAATCAACAAAAATCTAAAAATTGTATTCATCAATGATATTATCGTTTACTCCGAAACCTCGCTGTTTCATTGGAGCAGTGCGTTTAGTCATCTTGTGAAATTGCCATATTTTATAATTAGTAAATATCGACCAGTGTCAGGTACTGTAAGTTATCCCTTGTTGACCTAAATAATGACGACGTGCCGCGAGGCGTTCTCAAAATTCTAACACAGCTTTACTGTACATAACAAGCAGACGTTAAAGCTCAATGTAAAAAGAACGCGAACTTGATTCTTTAGCAACTGGCCCCAGGGTATCTTAAGTACGGAATCCCACAAGCATTATCGTGAAGCCGTAGACCCTTCCTTGAAGGTGAGCACTTTTATATGGCCATCAAGCGTTACGAGGACAATAAAACACGATTGCTTACCATTAACATCGAAGTCCAGGCCCTTGGAACTTAAAAGAAGGAGGCTGTTTGTTGGCACAGGGAGAGTGATCATTGAATACTATTATGATGATTACCAGACAGGCGATTTTTGTTAATCGTTTAATGAGACGCAAAGTTTTTATCATTTTGGCGACGCGGTTTGTTTTTTTTTTAGATTGCCATCACCTGATACTAAGTGACGGTGTGTTCGAAGATGGTAAAGCACAACTGGTTCTCAAGTGAGGCAACTGGAACACACCGTTAGGTGCTTGGCGGCAGATTTTCAACTTGAGGGTGGAAGCCTGCCGAGTACCTACCTACAAGAAAATACTCTGCCACCATTTCCTCACGATGTTTTTCCTTCACCGGCAGCTCAAGCTCATTGTTGGGCTATGAACCCACGCCCTTCGGCGTGCTAACGGCTTGCTAATCAACCTCGCTAACCACTGAGCTATCATCGCCACGAATATTTGCTAAATTTTCCAGTACAAGTATTTCGATATATTCACGTATATTATGAAAAATCAAGTTATATGTCATAAGTCAGTTACTCAAAATAATTCACGGTCGATTCTAGTCAGTCATATAGTAAAGTAGTGGCGCTGGCTACTTTACTACGAGCTTCGATGGAGCTTTGGCAGCAACACGAAAAATCATGTTTCAGCACATTATATCACTTTACCACACTCGCGTTTTTAATTCGGCACTTTTTAAACAAAACACCACTATTGAACGCTCAAAAACTCAAGTTTTGGAAAATAATACAATTAAGCAACATGCTTTTTCCGATTTCCCGCCAAAACTCCCGGAGTTTTTTCTTTCATCCCTTCTGGCATCGCACTTTATGCATTTTACTAGTGTCAAGTATATATTTTGATATTTTTAAAATAATGATGATAAATCGAGTGAAATATATCTGATTTTACTTGGTAGATCTCCTTAGCAGGAGGTCATCTAGGTAGGTACCACCGTACCAGATATTCTGCCGCCAAGCAGTAGTGTGTAAACATTACTGTGTTCCGGTTTGAAGGGTACTGCAGCTAGCGAAATTACTGGGCTGTTAAGACTAACCATCGAAAGTCTCAAAGTAATGAGCACCAAAGGAGCGATGCCCTGGACTTTGTTTTGTTACTCAAAGTTCTGGGTATCGCTGTAATGGTCATGGACAGGCGTTATCTCTTACCATCAGGAGAGCGTCTCGTTTGTCTCATTATTTGTCACATAAAAAAAAAACTGAATAACGGTCAAAGTCACACAAAACAAGTCAAGGTCAAACCCTGGTAAAGTAGTGGCGGCGGCATGATTCTTACTTCAAACTCTGATACGTTCTTATTTAGTGTGATGTGAAGTGTGTGTAATTGGTATACTATGATAGTGACTTGGTATTTCACTAGTAGGCATTTTGTCTATGAGCTTCAGTTGACATTCCATTTCAGTCTTAGAAGGTTACTTCATACAATAACGTATAACAGCAACGTCGTCAAAGTTATTCAATGAAAACGTTGTTCACACTCGGTTACGTTAGCGAAAACTTCTCGCGTTAGTTTCGGAAATCATGTTGTTAAAGTTCCAAAGCGTTTCGCTATAATTTACAATACACTCCACAAATTTGGAAACTAAATAGATAATCGGGTTAAATTTGAAACTAAATAAGGATTTTGTCTTACATCCGTGCGTTTTGAACATAAGAATTACATCAAGACCAATTTTGAGAACTTTCCATTAGAAAAACGATATGACAACATTTTTAGTAAATAAGTACACCTATAGCTAAAGCTGTAGGCATATACCTACAGTTCTTAGAACGAAACTTAATCATTTATACTGTGCTTCTAAGATGAATACGACTTTTATTTACGACGCGTCGCTACCATACCTACTCAGTTTTTATGGTTGACAAGCTAAGTGTTTGACCACAGTTCACCTGATGTTAAGTGATGGTGTGGTCGAAGGTCTTGCCTGGAATGGAACTGGCTGTCCAGTGAGGCTACCGGAACACACCGTTAGGTGCTTGGCGACAGACTTGGGCGGTAGCTAGCTAGCCGAGTACTAGATAGTAGGTACTCTATCGCCACGCAAATAGGTAACTTAGGAATCTCGGAGAATGCCTCTGCACTTGAAAGCATTAACACTAGGGCCAACCACTTATCGTGTTTGATCTTAATTTAACATAATAATAAATAATTAAATAACACTCTTAATTATAAATAATACATAATTAAGAGTGGTTTACGTGTCATTTGGAGAATAAAACCTTATTTATGGGTAATTATAGAATAAACTTCCTGCGCCCCGCAATGTTACCAGCTTAATTTGTTTGGGATAAAAAGTAGCCTAAGTACTCATTCAGATTATCAGCTACCTTCATACCAAATTTCATCAAAATTGGTCCAGCCGTTTAAGTGTGAAGAAGTAACAAACATACAAACACACAAACTTTCGCCTCTGTATAATGTTTGATATCTATTTTAGCTGTTTATATAAATTGAAAACTATCGGGACCTATAATTAAAGCAGCTGGCCTTTGAATAAATAAATAAACAAAACTCTCTTAGACTTCGACGCTGAAAAGATATTTTAAAATTAGTCAACTTTTATCCCTAACTTGCTGAAGTTATTCGAGTAACTTAAAAAGTTACGAATTTATGGCTCACAGATCTGGGTAGTTACGCAACTTGGAGAAAGTTTAAGTGAGGGTCAAGGGCCGCGGATCCTCAAAACGTTTGGACAAAGTTACCTTTTATTTCGGTGCGGTTGTTTTAACGTGCGTCTAGGGCTCTATTTTTGAGTCGTTCGAATGCGTTTTCGCAAGAGACAAGGATAAGGTACTACTTTTGGATCATACGCCTAAGTTATTGAATACAAATATGTCTGCAATATTTTTTATGATTCATAGGTAGGTATATTCGTATATGATGTACAAGTGTATGACACAATAATATATAATTTATAATTTAAAAAAAACAACTCCATGACCAACTAGACCAACTAACTAATTACTTTAGGCCAACTAAATGCACAGCTCCAATGAAACAGCGAGGTTTCGGAGTAAATGAAATAGTAGGAGGTATGTGCAAATTTATGAGTTACGAGTAGCAAAAAAAATTCCAGAAAATCGGTACTTTCAATCAATAAAACCAATTGCCGAAATCAGTACCGACGAATGGTATAATGCCGTATCGATTTTTCTTGTTACATTCCATTTTTTATTTTCTCAATTATCCAGTGTCTCGGTGACTTGAGCCCAATACCGAGAGAAAGGAATGTTTGAAGAAAAGTCAAAGAAGTACTACTTTATTGGTTATTGTAACAATGGATATAAACTAAGGGTCATTCAAGAAGGAAAAATCATAAGAGCTAGAGATGTCATATTTAATCAAGTAAATAAATCCAAACATAAAAGTTTTTCCCCCATCCCTATTATGATAGAAGAAGAAATACAGCTATTTTAGGAAAAGACCTACATTTTTATTTAACAAACGTAAGAAAGTAACGTGGAAAGAACTCCAGTGGGAACTCTTTGAGGGAACTCTTTTTTGGAACATAAAATATGTTGAATCCCGTAACCCTCAACCTCAATCAGGCTGCCTTCCTGAGACGCGCTGCAAAGTTACCTCCTGGCATTCCTGACGCGTCCACGAGACTATATTTTTTTATTAACCGAAATAAAAAAGCTTTTCTCGTATTTTATGATTATGAATCGCGAAGTAGCCGTGAAGGGCGCAAATGCTTTCATTAGCATGGCACTTCGTAACCCTATTCGTAGGTACTTTCATCTGAGTTTTTAATTTACCTTTCTCTAATTTACAGCCTTTGTTCTCTACGCCGTGGAATGTATTTTTACGTTTGTATTCTTTTTACACTTTTGTATGAAATTGCAACTTTTTTTCTTTATTTTTGGCATCGCACTTTGTGCGTTCTGACAATGTCAAGTATTTAATCATATTAAGAATCTCATGATTAATTAAATTAAAAAAGGTCTTAGTGACGTTGAAGTCCTTGAAAGTTAGTCTAGGCTATGCCCTAGTAAAATATTATTGAGATCTTTAATTTGAACTATGTTAATCGCAGCTTTCAGAAGGTGTCAATAAACCGTGAACGTCGTAGTTATTACCAAAAATTCCTTAAGTATTTACCAATTCAATACAAGCTTTTATTTTAAATCGACTCTTTATAACTGTTAATAAACGTTGATTATAGTTAATCAATGATTAAAGTAGTCTGTCATGTTCATTATTTCACATTAACGTAAAGTTGACAAAAGTATCATAAGTAAACAACGATTTAAATACCAATTGAAAAGTGCCTTAAATACAAACCAAAAACAACCTAAATCGGTAACCTTTTTATGAACTGACGCTATCGGAAACTTTTTAAATAAATCTGCGAATCCGGCAGTGGTCGAACTAATCCTATGTTTTAACTGTTTTGGTTTCATCCCAGTGCCGGGTGCTCTGTTTTTGTGGATTTAGTACGGAAATCCACTTACTGGGTTCAATTTATTCCTTTGAATTGACACATTCTACGTCCTAGCGAAGGGAGGATAGTCGTGCTTCGAAGATACTTGAAATGCGACATTATATTTTGCAGACAATAACTACACGAGCACACTATACAGCACTATAACGCAACCAATAATGTGAAGCACAATATTACAAACCATGACCACGTATTAATGACAATACATTATTGGGTCATTCATTATTACCTACCGATTTGTCTGTTTTCCTTTGTTCTCAGTTCTCACACTCTTACAGATTAAAATATTTATATTAATTGCGTTAATATAGCGAGAAAATATAAAATATATTACTAGTCGGGTTCAATAATAATAGTTTTTTAAATTACTAAATAAGCATTTGACCGCCATCTTGCCTGATGTTAAGCAAGGGCGAGAACTATGATCAAGCACGCTTGCCAAGAATATTGATTCCCTCGAGACGTGATAAGACCCAGAGTGACACCCTATCGAGAAACATTCTCTCAGGCTGTGTGAGTTCCACATTTTGGTAGTTTTCACAATGAAAGTGTAACGTGAATTCTTATAAAAGTGACTGAGCCAACAGCTGATGGACAATGATTACAAAATCTTATTGAATACAAAGTTATCCTTCCTACTTCCTACAAATATTATAAACGCGAAAGTTTGTAAGAATGTATGGATGTATGTTTGTTACTCTTACACGCAAAAACTACTGAATGGATTTGGATGAAATTTGGTATGGAGGTAGCTGAGGCCCTGGATTAACACATAGGCTACTATTTTTCCCCGAAAACATGTAGCGGGTAACACCGCAGCGCAACTAGTTATTATTATAATTCTATTGATGTTGTATGTAATTAATGGATTGACCATTATATAATTTTCCTTCTATGAAAACCATTTATTATTTCCATTTCTCAAATTCAAGCCAGTTGTTTATGTACTTACATTATTCATTTTTAAATAGCATGACTTACGATACATGTATGTATACGTTAGCGATGAGTATACGAGTACACCGTTACAGTCACCGTTTTGATGAGCTAGCATTTGTATTGCCATGTGGAACCTATTAACCTATTAGTTATTAATACCATAATCACAGTCTACTTCTTTAATATTGACATAACTAGTGTTAATGGATACCAATTGTAAGTTACTTTGGTGTTATAATTAAAACATGTACTTGTACATGTATGTCTTCTTCTTTGTTATTGGCGTCGCACTTTGTGTCAAGTATTTCAATAATTTCAATTTCATAAAATACTTGAAAATATGGATCGATCGATCCGACTATTATGAATTTTATGTAACTGTTTTTTTAACTCTATTTAACTTTTTTTTAAATAAATCGTATCGTATTGTATTTTAATTTGCCAGTAATTCATATCGTATGGCTCAGTTGTTTATGTGGCCTGTAATCAGTTTTGGCTGCCGGTGAAGGAAAACATCGTGAGGAAACCGTAGCATGGTGGCATGCTTTTTAGTAGTTGGCAGCTTGAGGGTGGTATAGCTAGCCACCACCCTCGAGTCGAAAATCACCGCCAATAGCGGTGTGTTCCGGCTGCCTCACTTGCGAGCCAGTTCTATTCTAGACTAGGCGTGCTTTACCTTTATAGACCACACCGTCACTTCACATCAGGTGAGCTTGGTGAAAAAGGGGTACCGAACAATAAATAGAAACATGCGCATTTTTTGTGGTACTCTATTAGAAATAGTCTTTTGAGTTAATTTATATTGATTCTATAAATATGTAATAGCCAAAACTCTTTAACAGGAAACAGTTTACTCTAAATATAATATGTTCAGGAAATTAGTTACAATATTGATCGCAGCGTGGAATGTCAATATTATCTCTCTATCTTTTTTATTTATTTGTTTTGCCTGTGTTTATAGAGTCCATTTTCAACCTGTGTTAGATATTTCGCATTGAGTAAAAACTGCGTCTTACTTTCTAAGAACTACCATGTCATCTGAATTTAACAAATCAAATACGTTTCTATTAACATATCATGTTCTATGTGCATTTTCCTTCTGGCCACAGATTAGA
The DNA here is from genome assembly GCA_905404145.2 of Biston betularia. Taxonomy (NCBI): domain Eukaryota; kingdom Metazoa; phylum Arthropoda; class Insecta; order Lepidoptera; family Geometridae; genus Biston; species Biston betularia. Next base: position 4,948,465 of record FR989868.1, read on the forward strand.
TAACGACCTAACCTAACACTGGAAAGTAACAATGTTGGCTTTAAGGACACTTCACGAAATAGGTTAGTGGTTAGAGTACAATGGCTAAATGTTAATAAGGTTTAAACAGTAAGGATACATTGTTAGTAAATGGTCGCCTTAACGGCACGCCTGGCGCTAACCTTACGAGTAGATACTGGAGACAAAGTGTATGTATGTTCAGGTACCAGCTTACTAGAGTGTCGGAGTCGGAGAGGTCGGTATACATTCTGGGGCCCGCGGTCTACAACCGCGAACCCGCCTCCATACGGGATGCACCTTCCACCGCGTGCTTCTGAACCAAGTTAAGATCTTGTCTGCTAGCGACCATGTTTTATGACATTCACGAGTATTTCAAACTTAAAGATTTGAATTACTAGTAAGTAATTATGATATTACACTGAGTAAACAGAAACAAGCGAAAACGTTGGTGTTTATTAAACGTCTGTGAATTTTTGTCGGACAATATAAAACTTGATAAGAGCAACAAAAGTATAAAACAAAGTTTGTTGACTCTACATTAAAACCCATATTGATTTTACTTACATACTAGCTGAATGACCGGTACTTCGTACCCGGTGCGATAGAGCTCAGTTTTTTGCCCTCTCATATACAAGTCTCATTCGAAGTACGACCATTAAAAAAATCGGTTCAGTTGTTCTTAAATTATGAACTTACCAATGAACATCATTTAATTTTTATTTATTAAAGATATACTCTTCATTACTGAAGGTTATGCCCGTCTTGAATTGCCTTCACTGAGACGTTCACTAGCTGCTTATACGCGACTCTGTCTTCGGCTTGTCTCAGGGCAATACTGACGGTGATCGGCAGTCGCTGTCTTTTGCAGCCTTTTGCCTAAAAGATAGATGCATACTTTATTTGACAGACTGAAATAACAGTCTACCAATTACCAAGTGACAAAAAAACCTTTTATGGTATTTAGATAACCCAAAAGACCCAAAGATACATCTCTACATAGTATAAAACAAAGTCGCTTCCCGCCGTCTGCACGCTTACATTTTTTAAACTACGCAACGGATTTTAATACAGTTCATCAAGTTTAATCAGTTCAATACGCGTAGACAGAGTGATTCGAGAGGAAGGTTAATATGTATAATACATGCTTATGCACCACATTAGTATCTACATTTCACTCGTGCAAAGCCGGGGTGGGTCGCTAGTGCAAATATATAAATGAAGGTCCTCAATATTTGAAACCTTAAGGGTCATACTTTTAAATGTTGCTCAAAGCGAATCAAAGTTTGAAATGCTTTCGCTGACGTGAAATGTCATATGCGGAAATGAGACGGGCTATTTTAAGCTTTGACTAACTTGTAGTAGTTAAGAGGCCATTTATTTTTAGAATTTAAACTTCCCTGAATAACCCATTAAATGATAGTAGTCCGTAGTATCTATCTATGTAGGTGTCTATTCAATGTTCAGCCGGGCAGCGGGTGTCGCGACGTCATTACGTCTAGGAAATAGGCACTTTTCCCCTCGTTAGTGACTCGACCCTAGCATACTACCCAACTAGTCATAAACGGCAGCCATTGCAAATTCAATCGTAATACTTTAAAATAAGTTATAAAGGTGTGTTTTTGTCATAGCGAGGCAGATGGACCATAGATATTCCATACATACTAATAAACAAATGCATTAATTTCTTCTAAAAATCAATTTATTTACAGTCTGTATAGTTGGTAATATTATAGATTATTCAAAACATTATACTGATTTTTATAGAGTATTTCATAAGACCTATCGACTTGAATCACAATAAGTAAATGTACTCTTTGTTTGGTTTATTTTAGTCATTATGTGTTTGAGGTATACATAAGAAATTAAACTTTTTTTTATGTTGTTGCAGGTACTGCTGCTACGGTTGCTAAAACTAAAGATAAATAATTACATACCGTGGAAGTTTTGAATGTCAGCAATATTAATGCAGTGGGTCAGTACTTCGATTGCCGTTCCAAATATACAAAAAAAGTAGGTGGTAAATATTTGACCTAATTATCCTGAGTAAACACAAAAATGCGGACACTCAAATCACGCGAAAGTTACATGGTTGTCGCGCGCGGTCCCAGATTAGATAACAGTTACTACGTAATTTACGTTTGCAGCGCTAGCTCGGCGCGTAAGGCTGCGCGTTCTATCCATAAATTCTGGTGTCTTGGGAAAAACTTAAACCAAGGTTTTCTTAGTTTTGTTTTTGTAGGTTTCATATGACCGCTAACTAACATGTCTTTGAATATTGCTAATGTTCAAACTGTCAGCCCGTGTATTTAGTAGATAAAAAGCAAAATAGAAAATTTTGAAAAAACCTACAACGGTTAAAAAGTAATTGTCACCTATCTAAGATAATGCACCAATCAAACCCGAACCCATGACTGAAAACTGCATCAAAATCGGATACGTAGTTTTGGAGAAAAATGGCAACATGGATTTGCACAAACAAACATCCTCTCACCCCAAACGCATATATGCGTTTCGCAAATTCGTCGTGGGTAATAAAGGACAAATGATTGGCTTTAATACCTAATCTCTTTTCTATATTTGCGAAACTTGTCATTTAGGTAGACTTGCTATATTTACGATGTCTTGTTCTGTCCCAGACCAGAGCCTCGATCACAAAAATTCATCGAATTCGTATCGTTAAGGTATCAAGTCTTCGATAGCATACAAAGCTGTAAAAATCTCATACAATTTTTTGTCGACGTCGATATGAACACTTTTTCCCAAGTCGTTCGTGATCGAGGCTCAGGTATGTTTACCATCTTCGACAACACCGTCACTTAACATCAGGTTAGCTGTGGTCAAACACCAAGTGTGTTAACCATTAAAAAATGCAATTACTTCAACTGAAATAGAAAAAAAAATAGCAATCTCTCTCAAGTCATGAAAGTACGAAAGCTGCAACTCGTTTTCGAGCCATAAATTTATTTAATGCTGCTGCAATTACTTTTAATATACCAGACCGGACTGTAACCAAAATCTAATATGAACTTTTTAAAAATAGGTCAAGTTGAAACTGTCCAGACTTGAAAATTTCATAGTACTGTTATTTTCGTTCGATTAAGACCGTGGATTGATTGATGATTTCTTGCCGTGGTCCTCTAATTTATTAATTAACATTGACCCGGGATCATATCTGGTTTAGACAACCCTAGTATAAATAATAATAGGACAAACGTATGTATGTATTTACAAAAAAAAAAAGTATTTAAGTATTCTATCAGTTATCTGACTCCCAAGCTCTGCTTAGTTTGGGGTCAGATGGCGCTGTGTGTAATGTCCTACGATATTTATTATTATTATTTATTATTTAAACTCTGGCGCGCTCACTCTCTCTTCACTGTACAATACGCAACAGTCCTTTTTCCAGTCCGTCATAATTATTTAACTTTTCTATTCTATTCTATTATCTGTACGTTTATCCCAGGCTTTGATATCTGTAGTATTAATTATAACGGCACGGACGATTATGAAGCTTATTTGGCGGCTTCGTTCTGCCCCAACAGGGATTTAAATTTTTATACTTTATAGAGCGACGAGGATGACAGCGAAGCGAAAGTGACTCGACTGTTTTAGTGTTATTTTTGTGTGTCGTTTAAAATTGGCCGGATATTTTGTCTTTTAATTTTCTGTATTTCGAAACATGTATTGATTTTGTGTATAACGTAAATAAATAAATTAATCGTTGCTCGAGTGTAACCATTTTAACTACTACTTGAAAATTACTCAATTAGTAACCGCCGAAAGAAATTTAAATTGCAAATTGGAGTTAAATTTGCTTGTGTTTTTATATTTTCCATTACAAAAATATAGAATATAGAAAATAAAGTACATAATTATAGATATTTTAACATGTAGGTACTTATACGGTAGGTTAAATGAAATAAAAACGTATTTGCAACCGTTGAACTTTTTATGTTTGTTTGGGATTTTTAATGGGCATCCTCAATACCAATTTGCTTTGTAAAATACAACCTTCCGTTTATTATACTTACCTCGCAGGCTCAATTGTATTTACATGTACATGATAAATAAATATAGTCAGAGAACCGCATAACACTTAATTCTGTGTGAAATTCAATAAAGAAAAAATCACGCACCGTCGCCAAAATTAGCATGAATAAATTTGCATAATTTCAGACAAATCTTTTCGACGATACAAAAGCGGCCGTCACCGTCAAGGAATCACAATCAAGGAAAAAAATCTGGTCTCTCTCTGTAAGTACTTATACAATGTGATGTGACCAAGAGTTTTAGTTGGAACGCAGTTAAAATCATGTTGCCACATTGTATTATATTGCAAAGCTTGACTTATTATACACGTGGCGTTTTGTTTAGAAAATAATGAATTATGCGTATAATAATAAATAATAATAATAATAATAAATATCGCAGGACATTACACACAGCGCCATCTGACCCCAAACTAAGCAAAGCTTGTACTATGGGAGTCAGATAACTGATAGAATACTTAAATATTTTTTTTTTTTTGTAAATACATACTTATAATACATACAGTACACCCAGTATGAATTTGGGCAAATGATACGTTACAATGTCTTGTAATATGACGTTTTAAAAAGTCTTTAGATGCTTATTAAAGTCGCCCTGTACTTGGAAATGACCTGGACCAGACCGTGGCTTCTTCTATGAGACTTCAAAAGAACGCACTAATGATCTTTTGAAAAAATGTCACTCTTTCATTTGGGAAACTAAAAAATAAGTTGGATAGCCTGGTGAACCTGGTACGTCGGCATTCCGTTGACGCACCTCCCATCCTAAACCGGTCAAGTCGAAATTCAAAATGGCTGTCTTGGCGGGAATGTCTACCTACAATAGGTGTTTTACGTTGACATTTGCGTTCGGGCGCCCGCCGAGCGCGCTCGGTTCATGCGCGCTTGACCTTCACCTCTATAGGTACAGGTGAATGCGCTTCGAAACGAAGCGCACCGGCCGTAGCCGTTGACGGAGCAACTCGCGCGCGACCACGCGTTTCGTTAATGCTCTACTGACGCCATGTAATTATGACTTCACGTGGTTCATAATTAATATAATTCCACTAAAGAGCCTAGTGCAACAATAGTATAAATGTTGGCTTTATAAAAGGAAGGGCAACGCTTTTAACATTCGATGCGATGCCGAATGTAGGCAAAGTGCGTACATTTTAAGATGCTGTATCCGATGCCATACGTCAGGCGGAATGGCAGCCATGGCCGACCATCGAGGGGATTTCAATATGACCTCAACAAAAAAAATCAACGCCGCCGTTTAGTTATGAAAAAGTACCAAAAGTACCAAAGAATCACAATTATTTTTTTATTATTATCATTTATTATAATAAATAAACAGTTTTACTGCAACAGACATAAAATATAATTTATTTTTAGGCCTTTACCATATTTACTCGTTATTTCATCCTTCATTATTAAATGTTGTGGACATAGCGTGAAAATGTGTACTTAATTGCTTAAAAATTTCGTGGTTAAATGCAATTAAATTTACATTCCTAGCTATATAGCATATTGCTGGTACGTAGGTATATCACTCGCTATATTTTTCACAAGGTCGCAGTTTAAGTTGTTTTTGCAGAGCTCACTAATTATTATCTTGGCAGTTGTAGGCAGACACCTTAGTACTAAATTAGCAATTATAAAAAATAATTATCAAATTATGCTAACATCGAGCAAGCGAGTTGCATTGTGAGTTTAAAAAAATGAGTAAAAAAAACAAAAACTTACTAAACAAAGAACAAAATTTATAACTGTAATAGGAATAATGTTAACAAACTACATGAACATAGTTACTTTGTTAACATGTAGGTATATGTATATATGGGCGAATATACATATACCTACATAAGATTATCTTAATAAATCATTTACTAATTTCATACACATAGTTAAAAAAAAAAAAAAACTATTCTATCGTTTTATTTCGGTGTGCTAGACATTTGATCGATCAAATTGTTCCAGGAGAATTATTTTTTAATAACTTTTTTGGTATTGGTAGAAACATTTGGTTTCTTACCGTTGCTCGTACTGTGATTATCGTCTTCATAAATCATTACTAGTTTAGTTTAAAACTAACCATTAAATCGATTTCCTCATCGGACACATTTGTTTCGCTAAGCTGGAGCTTTGATTGCTCAAATTATTTTCCACGAGCATGTTTTTTTAATCATTGCTAACATTAGTTGCGTTGCTAACAGTTTTCCACATGTACGACAAAAATATATAACATTAAGTAGGTACAAAACATAATGGTTTTTAAAACGCAACATTTGATGTGGTGCTTCTTATATGTATATTCTTATCTTCATTGCATGAAACAGAATCCAATGGCAAACTCCAGACCACAGACCAAAACAGGTCTGCGATCCAGACGTAACAGAATCTTAATTGAACCGGACACGTTTCAGAAGCGTTCAACTGAGCGCTCAGCTGGTTGGTTATTGGGTGTGAAGCGAGCGATGACAGTCTCCACTCGGCCGTACAGACGCGACAATTTCTAAATAGGCTCACTGAGTGATGTGCGTACGAGTCGCTCTTTGAGGTGGGTCAAGTATTTCTGAGGATTCCTGGCTTGTTTAACCGTTACGCATTGTGTTGTGTCCTTTTATTAGAATTTCACACAAGATACATGTCAATGTCTTATCATAACGTGTACAAAAATAATAGTATTCATAATCTTTTGATTCCACATTTTTCATTCGGACAGCGAGGTTGGGGAACTCTCTGCCAGAGTCTGTGTTCCCTGTTAGAAACAATATAGGTGTCTACAAATCTAGAGGAAATAGGTTTCTTCTAGGTAAGCGTGCTCCATAATAGGCAACACTACTGCATAACATCAGAACAAAAAAAACTTTGGCACTGTCAAATTAAGAAATATTTTCATGGTTATGTATATATAGATGTAGGTACGGAACCCTACCATGAACTTGTCACAACGCACACTTTACGTTTCATTGACATTTCACAAACCTAGAAATGTAGTAATTAAAGTACAGTATAAATATATAAAGAAATTGTGCTAAGGTGTCTAGTTTTGCAATAATTGTTCTAAGATCACATCGTGATATAAAAATAAAGATTCATTTTTTGTGACCCAATTATATGGGAACGGCCTTGTATCATTAAACAGCTTTAATTGTTATAAATATCTGCAGCGAATACAAACGACTCGGTGACGACATCGCTGTCAACACTCACGACGTGAACCAGCCAAATGAAATATTGAAAGAACAATTTTTGGCTTGACTAATTGTTTTCTGACAATCTCTAGTTGATTATAGTTGATAATTTCTTACACCTCTAACAGCTTTATGACTTTGAGTTGTCCGATCGCAGTTTTGCGTCTCTTTGTCTTTCGTTGGTCCGCACGTGATATGGTTGAACCATAGATAAAGTGACGCTAACGAAATCTGCAGATCTAGACGCCCTATTGTTAATTTTGTAATTGTTAATTGACGTAGTTTGATTAAAGCGCATTTTAAAGTAGGAATTTTTAAATGTATCTTGATAATATTTCTGAGGGGACCGTCATTGTTCACGAAACACGATTACGACAAATTTTCTCGACAGAAAATAATAATCTTAACCTCTAAAGTAAGACTAAAGTACGTTTTAAACGTAAATGTTATATCAAGACATATTTATGTAACTATTAGGGGTTACGCACAATACTTTATACTTTAGGTAATGGCACTGTTGTTTTCTTGATGTTAAAAAATATAAATAACACCATCAGTTTTGTTGCAATTAATTATTTTCCAATAAATAAATCATTTGAATCACAACAACGCCGACGGCGCATAACTGCCATACTTTTGCTCCACTATATGCGTCACCGTGTATTGGTGAATAATTTTATAATATTGCGCAAATTGATAATTTTGAGTTAATTAAAAAATACTTTAAATTATACTATTTACAAAATGTATACAAAAAACTTAGTCTAAAAAACCGTCAGAGGAGGGATATGTGGCCAGAATGCTGGCAACATTGCCACGCTGGATGGCAATGCTTAGCTTTTGACCAAAGTAGATACCAGCATTCTATAATTTCATTTTATAATATAATTAGCTTTTTAGTTTTGACCGTATCATCAACAAAAGACGAGTTCTGCTCAAACACCGGATTTTAATGCGGTTTCTATCAATAGACAGAGTGATTCAAGAGGAATGTTTGTATATATAGATATGTATAATAAATACATATGCACCCGGGTTAGTTTTCCTATAATTTGAAGTATTGGCCTCATCTATCTTGAAGACATGCCAAGGTTATTTTTTTTCTATTATATTGAGTCAAGCCATGTTTAAATGTTAGTCATAGTTTGTATTACGTACTTTTTCTCTAATTAGTTGTAGAATAATTACTCAACAAAACCTAGGAATAAAATATTTTGTATTTGGGCCAACTCAAAGTGCAAATAGAGTTTTAATTTATTTGATCAAGCGTTTTGAAATTAGTTTTATTGTGTCTATATTGCTGATTTAGTGTTACCGAAATATCATTATATTGAAGCACATTCTATTTAAACATGTTTTCTGCACATGCTACATCAAATAACGTTTGTAGGCACTTGATTGCGTTTTATTTCCAAGGTTACAGCTGCGAGATCAAAACCAATGTATAATAACTTTTATTATGCTAATGAGAAATCTTCGGTTTTAACTAAAAGCTGATTGGTTAAGCCGTATACAAGAATGAAGTCACACAAACAAAACAAGGGACAAAGATCGGGAGCTCAAGGTTAACTGCTTCGACTTACCCACACTGAGACCATTATACTAAGAATATATAAATCGCTGCTTCACTGTACTACCACACCTGTACTGAGAATTAATCCTTAATCTCCTTATAAATCATTAAAAGAGTTAATGTCCAAGATAAACGAGTAGAAGATGAATGCGTATGTTCTTATCAAGGTATAATTTACTGGTTAAAATACCGATTGTAATAATTATGAATACAATATGCTTTTATTATTCTCTTTAATAAATGGCGATCGCAACAAAATTAACTCTACGATATTTTCTTTTATTTGGTCGATGATAAATGCAATCTGTTAAAATTGTCTCGACCTTGTTTAAAATGCAGGTCAGATGAAATTTCTACGGGTTTTTTCTGTCCGAAGTGCATGACAGCCCTGTTGGCTCATTGGTAGCATGTCTGCTTTAAGAGCTGTAGGGCGTGGGTTCAATTCCCACCCAGGACAAGCATTTTGTGATATAAAACAAATGTTTGTTCTGTGTCTGGGTGTACTGTATGTATTATAAGTATGTATTTACAAAAAAAAAGTATTTATTTAAGTATTTTATCAGTTATCTGACTCCCATAGTACAAGCTTTGCTTAGTTTGGGGTCAGATGGCTCTGTGTGTAATGTCCTACGATATTTATTTATTATTTATTTATTAATTATTTGAAATTGGAATGGATTTATTCAAAAGCGATATATTGTTTTTCCTTTCAAATCATCAAATCTAAGTGTTGAAGTATGAAGGTAACTAAATGTGCAGAATAAATAACAGTTGAGTTTAGACAAATATGGAATAAAGCAACGTTTACACAATTTCATTTGAGCCGTCTTGATCTTTTCGACGTATACATTTTATGTTTCAATTTTGCTTGGTGTTGTAACGATGATAGCTCACTGGTTAGCGCAGTCGGTTCACACGCCGAACTATGTTCAAATCCCAATAATGAGCTTGAGCTGCCGGTGAAGGAAAGCATCGCGAGGAAACCACCACACCACCACCACCAAGCTATCGTGGTGGTAGGATACTTTTTAATACTCTGCCTGCTATCAAGTTGAAAATCTTCTGCCAAGCACCTAGCGGTGTTTTCTGTCAGCCTCATTTTAGAGCCAGTTCCATTTTAGGCTAAATGTAAACATCAGGTGAGATGTGTTAAAACACCTAGCCACCCTCTATAAAAAAAAAACATTTCAGCGTTCCAAGTTAAAAAGTGGTGTAAAAATGTTTTTTTTTTGTTCTAAATTCCAGAGTTTAAGAGTCACCATCGAATGTGTCAGAGTAGTGATTGCCAATGCATTATACTCATTATCTCTTAGCAAGAGTCTTGTGGTTCTATTATTATTTAAACCATAAAAATTCTGGCTTCCTTGTTCGCAATTGTTTGTTATAAACGTCATCGCTAACAATAACTGACGGCCAGCGAGCGGCCATGTTTTGCGGCGAAGCCAGAGGCCCAACTGCCGAAATATGATTTATGCCGATTGAATTGAACGCAACTGTCAACCAATTTACGCACGAGCTGTAAAACGAGATAAAATATTGCTTGATTATACTCAATTCTGAAATATGACTATTGATTAAATAATTAGATATGTTGTGTGCAAAGAATAACTCAATCAGCTAGATGACCTGCTGATTGAGTTGGCTTCGTTAAAAATCCAGAAGTTTTAAAGATCACGGCTGGATAGCCTGTTTAGGGATTGAATACCGGGATCCCGGAATCCCGAAAACCGGGATACCGGACCGATTTTCTCCGGTATTACAATACCGGTATTAGTAAGACAATACCGAAATTTCGGTATTTGGGAAAAAAGGTTTTACCGACCAATATCATCTTTTCTGTTCTATTCAAATCTCGACAAATGATTGTCTTTCATGTATTGTTTTCTAAACTCGACAAAGTTAATCTCATTGCTTTGAAAATAACTTCACGCTTAATTAGGGATTCAATTTTCAAATGGTAGAAAAGATACTTTGATTGATTTTAGAAATTTTAATCCCTTAATTGAGTATTAGGCTATTTTCAGAACAATGAGAGTAACTTTGTCGAGATCAATAAAACAATAAATCAATCGAGAAAAATAACTTGAAAAGACAATCTTTTTTCAAGACTCGAATGAAACAAAATAGATGTAACGCGTAACTTTTTTTTTCGTGAATACCGATATTTCGGTATTGACTAATTGTTGATTTGTTAAATTTGACGAACGAAAATAGATAATTATAATAAATGAATGCCACAAAACCAAACAAACAAAAACAAAAAATTATAACAAATAGAATAAAATGAACAAATTTTTATTGTTATCATAATACCGGTATCAATACCGGTATCCCGGTATCATTCAGGTACAATACCGAAATACCGGTATTGAAAAACACCTTCGGTATTGCAATCCCTAAGCCTGTTGTTACTGGAAATAAAAACAAAATGATCAATCAACCTATAAAATACACTTTTCCATGTATATTTTAACTAGCTACCCTCGGCGTCGAACGCTGGAAAACTTCTGGAAGCAACTTTAAATTAAAGTGCTGTGCCGTATCAAATCCGTTGCTTAAAGCTATTTCCGATATTGTAAAAGAAGTACAATACTATTCTCGCGTTGAATTTGATATAGTAAAACTGTACAAGGCTTGTAAATTTCTTTCAGCATATTTGCCGAAACCCATGTTTCAGAACAGCACTTTTCAATCCACTTAAAAGTTTCACTGTAAAGCAGGGTGCTTCCTTTTCTAAAGCACGTACAAGAAATATGGAATTTGGGTTAACCGCCGGTTACTTCGCTTATTGAATTTTATATTCCGGTTCTCGAATTCTATTTTAACAACCCTAAAGGGGCGTCCAAAATAGTCCCACAGTGGAGCGTTTTCGGTGCTAGTTGAGACCCATTTAGCCAACTCGCTTGGGGGAGAATGTAAATAAGATTTGAATTCTAAAGTAGTGTAACATTCTGTGTATTTGGGACGGACAGTAAAAAGCTTCGCGTGTTTATGGTGTCATTTTTTTTGTGAATGATTAAGTAGTAACCTTTGTGGAGCAGACGAGGTTTTGTCCAGCTTAAAACTACGACATTGTGTCTACACGGCCAGGTAATTTTTATGGGCGTATTTAAGGTGTGGTAGCGTGTACCGTGTGGCAGGAATTGTTAATGAGTTTGTTAGTGCTGCATATCTTTATTTGGTTTTGACATTACATAAAATGACCTCTCTAAACAGATAGGCAAGGGTGTGTCGGTGGGTCAGCACGATTTTCATTAAATATGAAAAAGTTAAAAGTCCTTTGTTCTGCGGCTGTTCGATTACTATACCTACTGTTAAATTCTCCAAGTATCATCTGACCTACTGGCCTCTGGACCTCCATTAAAAGGGATGTTGTGGTATTGGTGCTGTGGCTACACTGTTATTATTTTACTTAATGCTCGGTAGGTATACCGATTTTGTAAGCACGTTTGTTACTGCACTTGAACATCAGTTTAATGCCGTGTCAGATAGGGTCTCATTTAGCAAAGTATAGATATGGCAGTTACGCAAGTTATTGCGTGTCAAACTTCGATTTTTGATGTTTTTCACATATGTATTTCTGACGAAGTAAAACACTTTAATTTCCTTATGAAATCCAAAAAATTAAAAATCGACGGAAATGTTATTGCTGGCACAGATGAACACAAAAATCAATAGTCGTTTACATATCGATTTAGATATATATATATATATATATATATAGATACAGGAAATCAATAATTATTGTACTTACTAACTATAGTACCTACGTTTATATTGTTACGCGTTTTCCATTCTTGGTTGCCTGGAAGAGATCGCGTTTAGCGATAAAGCCGCCACTAGTGGCACAAGCTCACTTCTTTTGTTTTCTGTTACTTTTTTTTATATTTGGTGTGCATAATAAAGAAGATCTATCTATCTATTTCTGTCTGTTGCAACAATAAACGGAAAAAAATATTGTGCCTACTGGACCCACGTTTCAAAATACTGTCATATTAGTTTTAGAAAAATGAGCTTTTAGCTCACAAAATGCTTTCATTTGAACTGAATTAGCATTCACGACAGTGGTTCTCGAGTCTAATAGGTACATACATTAACGTGCGGTTAAATTCGAAGTGTCAAAACTCTGCGAGTATGATCTGCATTTGTAATAAGTTAATATTGCACCTTCAGGGCAACTCGCTGCCCATTTCGCCGCGCACAAAAGAACAACCGCAACTTCCTGTTTCGTTCCATATTTTATTTATGACAAAGGTAGAGTGCTCTTGGGTGAGCGAATAAATTTTACAAAGGTCATGAAAAGCAATCTGGAAGGTTAAATATGGCCGGAGTTCATTTCGTTCTGACTTTTTCCTCATACTGCAGAAAGGAAAAGTCCATAGCTGAGTTTCTGCAGGTTTGCAAAATTGCCTTCCTAACGCGTGTTGACGGGGAAGGCTTATCTCGCTTCTGAAGGCAAAGGCGAAGTACCTAAGTCAAGATATGCACACTTCTGTTTCAGTACTACATTTTTCAACGCGATTTGCCGTTATAGCGCCCGTAGCGTGATTATTTTGCATTTTATTTTCTGTTACCATAAACTTGTTTAACTTTATATGTGGACTGTAGGCTTTATGGCTAGCGCAAATGCTGTAAAAAACTTGCACGTTTTATGTCTTGTGTATTTAATTTCGCATGATAACAAAAAGTGTTTGTGTTTATTGTGAAAACAAACCGAGCATTTTATTATCGTACTAAATTATTTTTGTGTCAAACAGATTTTTTTTTTCACTATAATTTTTCCGTAAATACAGTTACAGTAAAGTAGACAACTGATTGAAAAATTACATGTAGTTTTAGGTAACTTTGAAAAATTTCACCAAATAAAGCAAAAACGCTACTTTTTATTGTAGTCCGAAAAATTTGCACGAAATAAATCGAACAAAAACCACGTACGTAAGCACGCACGTGCACATACGTGCACGTGAAAAGCCATAAACCGATAAACAGATTCCGAAACCTGCATTAGAGAACATGAGATTAATATGACCTGTCAGAATCAGAGACATCGAGAGCATCCGAGCTGGCTAAAGAAGATCCTACATGAACTTTATACTTTTTACAGTTTTTTTATCCTTTTACGCCTTCTCGTGATGAACATGGCAACACTCGGCCTCCAGTGTGCCATCAGGGTAGGGTGAATGTAACGATTAAAATTTCAAAGACCGCTTGTGTATGCCATGCAGACCGAAATAGCGTTCCCTCTCGGTAGATTGACGCTCACTGTGCGCGTACCCGATTTTTTATTGCTGTTGACACCCGCTTTTGCTATGCCAATTTTTACTCTACAGTTACCAGTATAAGGCTTTTTGCAAGTGTAATAGGGCTGAATAGATATGATGGTGAACTTAGTCAGGACGTGTGTTACTTACGATGCAGGAAGCGAGGGGAGATACTACTGTATGTTTGTCGGGTGTCTGCCGCGAGATTTGTATCACACATTTGTTTAGACGACTGAAATGTCACGTTTTATGATCTGGGTGATTGAATGACACATACTGTGTGTCTTAGAGGCGTTTAGCGTCCTTTGTTATGGCGGCTCTAAATAGGTTATACGTGACATAGTCGAGCGAACCTTGCGGGAGGTGACAAAAAATATATTGAATGGGATCGTGAAACGAGCGTCAGACGAGGTTATTTTTTAAATATTAGTTTAAAAAAAACTGTCCAAATACGGGCAGCATTCGCCGTCTGATCGAGAGTTCTATTTTAATACACAAAGCAACATTTACCGGCTAAATCTTTGCATGATACTTGCTCAATTTTCTTTAGGATTGTTCGAAATCCCAAGCGCAACTTTCATTCGATCATATATTTGTCTATATACTAGTAACAATGTGGAAAAGTCCGACTGGTAAGAAAACTAAAGCAGACCAGCAGTGTGTTGGCTGTTAAAATAACCGGAAGAAACTGGATAGATACGGCGTAATGCAAATGGAAGTATGGAAAATGGCATTTACTCGTTGAGAAGTGATTAATAGCATAGTCATACCTACATTTTACTACATGTAATTTTAATTAAAGTTCAAGTTAGGCTTTATTATATTACTATTATAATTTAACAAGTTTGACGATGCTATATTTTGCATCAAAGCTAATTAATGGTTTATGATAGAGCAAAAGCGAATAAATGTTATACATTTCTTAATTTGAATGCACCTTTTATATTAAGTATCATATTGTGTACCAAGAAATGTTTCTTTTAAAATTATGCACTCAGTTTTCGAATATTATGATATTTGAAAACTTTTAAAAGTATCGAATTATTTTACTAGCGGACGCTTCGCGGTTCTCGTGGGAATACAGGGATTAAAAGTAGCCTATGTCACTTGGGGATAAAGTAACTTCTCAACGGTGAAAGAATTTCAAAGAAAGAAGTCGGTCCAGTAGTTTCGGAGCCTATTACAAACAAACAATCAATTAAATCTTTCCTCTTTGTAATAGTATAGATAGATAGATAGATAGATGAACTGGCGGGAGACGTAACATTCAAAAATAGGGCTGTAGTCATATTGTGTTAAAATATGACAGCCCCGTTGGCTCATTGGTAGTATATCTGCCTTGAGAGCTGTAGGGCGTGGGTTCGATTCCCACTCAGGGCAAACATTATGTGAATAAACATAATTATGTTTGTTCTGTGTCTGGGTGTTATGTATGTATCATAAGTATGTATTTACAAAAAAAAAAGTATTTATGTATTCTATCAGTTATTTGACTTCCATCACACAAGCTTTGCTTAGTTTGGGGCCAGATGGCGCTGTGTGTATAGTCTTACGATATTTATTTATTTATTTTATTTTATATTATCGACGTTTTGACCACTGGTTCTGTATATTGATGGTTTGACGAAAAGGCGGACAGAAGGTCGACGTGTCGTAGGCACGTATCCCTAAAAACGTTAAAGTTTAATTTGTACTGCTAACAGAACATGAACGGATGATAGCTAGCCGGAGTAAGTAGCTACGACGACACAATAATCAGTCGTTGATACATTGCCAACACTCATTCTTCAGAAGTATCCCATATTGTAAAACATCTGGTTACGCATGCGAGTGGGCAGATAGTTCAGAGATTACATTAATCTGCGAGCCAATTCTTTGAAGACGTTATCTTCCATTCTGCACCGCTATTTGAATTTTATTTGACGTGTTTATGTCACTGGTAGAAGGAAACCCTTAGCTATAGATGCCCGCAATGATTCACTACCATAAAGTATTTAAGATAAGAGATATGATAACTCTCATTGTTTATAAACATTGGAAAAAAAAAACTTAACACTAGTGTTTACACCAACTGGCGGTCTTATCGCTAAGAACAATCTATCGATAAACCTTAGTATGTTGTATAAATAATTTCTGAATATCTTATTGAATTACAGTTAATAAAGGCATTTAAAAAAGAAAGCACATCACATTATTTCTTAAGGCGATCTGTATCTTAGCAATTAACATAACAAAACAAGGCAAAGATAATCTTACCCATAATAGCTAACAACACAGATTATAAAATATTAGGACAAACAGTATGAAATGATTTGATTACACTCTCATTGTGCGAACCGCTGAACAGTAGAATGAGCTGTGTGGGTGATCCCCGATGGATACATTCGAAAAGCCTTCAGGTCGCGAGTGAATCGGTAGGCAAGCCTGTTTTATCCTAGACCGCATCATCGCTTAACATCAGGTGGCGGTCAAACCAATTTTTTTAGTTAAACCTATTTACTAAGAAAAGGCAAATTTCATTCAAATTAGTTTAGCTTAGTCTTGGAAAAGCAACAAGGACACAGAAAGAAATAAGGCTCGAACCTCATTAAAGCCGAAGCGAGGCACAAAACTATTCGGAACATTAAAATGTGAATAAAGCACATGTTAAAATCATAAACTAGTAAAAAATAAATATACGAAAAATTGATACGAACGAATTAAATAAACACTGATTCGCAAGAATGAGAATGAGGTCATTATAATGCTATACGTCTGTATAACTATAACATACCACCCTCAAGTTGAAAATCTATCGCCAAGCACCTAACAGTGTGTTCCAACAGCTTCACTCGAGAGCCAGTTTCTTTCCAGGCTGGTGTGTTTATCATTTTCGACCACACCGTCACTTAACATCAAGTGAGCTGTGATCAAACACCTAACCTGTCAACAGTAAAAAAATAAAAGCAAAGTTGTTGATGCACTGCGCTGCGTTTCGCTTTCCACTCTGCGTCTATGTGGATCGAGCCTTAATGTGATTATGTGATAATACAGGCACAAAGCAAGTTTACCTACTTAAAAGCGCGCTTAATACCAGAAAAACGCAAAAAGGAGTATTTTAGCTTAAAAGTTTTGGGTAATTAAATAAAACTGTCAAAAACGTACCTCGGATTTCAAATCATGCAATTCTTGAACTTGTTTCTTCACCCTAGAGCGAAATAAACAACGAACTGTTGCACTGTTCTCTGCGGGTAGAATCTGATTTTTTTCTGGCATTAGGCGCGCTCCAATTTCCACGTGATATCTACCGTGGTGGTAATCTACGCTGTAATGACGTTTTGCTATTCCGCCATTCTCACGGCAGTCGCGCTCATTCCGCCATCGCCACCGAGGCCGGAAGTCCGTCAGGCTATTCTTTTCCAGTCGTCTGTCTACCGGTACAGAATACTCTCCGAGTCGACGCTGTTTTGTTTAATT
The DNA here is from genome assembly GCA_905404145.2 of Biston betularia. Classification (NCBI taxonomy): domain Eukaryota; kingdom Metazoa; phylum Arthropoda; class Insecta; order Lepidoptera; family Geometridae; genus Biston; species Biston betularia. The sequence goes on from FR989868.1 coordinate 4,965,980, forward strand.
ACATTTTTTGCCAGCTATTGAAGGGCTGTATGACGCCCCTGTGAACTTAGCAATCGGATTTTAGTTACGGAAATACGTTTGGATTTATAGTTTTTTTTTAAATCCTCGATTTTTTCAGAAAAAACCTATCTATTTGCCCTTCTTCATTTTGCTTTCATCTAAATTGTTTATTTAGTCGTGAAAATAGAAGATAAAATGTATAATGTCTTATTTAAAGAGACGAAACTTATAACCTCTCTAATATTTTATAAATACAAAAGTTTATGTATATAAAAGCGCAGTAGTTTAGAAAAATTGGTTTTATTTAATTACAGCTAGATTCGAAACTAATAACGTTTAAAATCAATCAAAGTCAGTAACACTATAAAAGTCTCCCTGTTTGTTAAGATTTTTATTACAATAGTACTTATAAAGCGAAAAGCTGAATATCGGGCTGAGTGGCGTGTCTTGGGAGAGGCCTATGCCCAGCAGTGGACTACAAAGGGCTGATGATCATGAGTACTAATAACTTATGTACGGTTAAACTTGTCAAGACGGTACGGGACATCAAAAAGGATTCTCATAAAAAAAGGCGACAAACTAAAAAAATGATAATCCGCATCTATTTAAAAAAAAGTCTATAGTAATAGTCACATTGAATGAGATTGACCGTCATGTGTTGCGGTTACGTGATGGAGTGGTTATACGCGTTGTAAAACCACAATGAATTTAACTTTTTCTATCGAGCCTTTCAACGGCTTAGCGATCGATTTAACTTCGTGTATAAAAAGTTTACTATCAAAACTAGTGTAGCCCATTATGAGGGTTAAATAACATGATATTGCACTTTAGCGTTGTAGTGAATGGTTTTAGGGCCGTGACTGCTTTCGGGCCGTGGTCAGCTAACAGACTTACTATAGTTATATAGCCTAACATGGGGTTGGTCTCAGGGAGAAGCGTCTGGTCGAATTTCAAGTATGTTCTAATTCAATGAAACCATGTATGTACGATGATAATTTTTTTAATCACCGAGTTTCTAGAGTTTTGATTCCCAGAAATTTGATTTGGCACTCATTAAGAAGATTAAGAGATAAATTAGATATGGCGATTTAAAAAAATAGTGATTGTATTGTAAAGAATAACAATGATGCCCCTTGATGGCAATAGCTAACCGTTTACTTATGAAGAAATTTCGTAAAGAATATAGAGAGGCTAGGATCGCAATTTGTGTAAAACGTAATAATTTGAAAAATGTATGGGAATTGGACAGTGTCCCTGGTAAATTTAATGTAATTTTTTCATACATTTGACAATCGTTTCCGTACTATAATTCGTGTGTAATAATTATCGCAAAGCAATATACTACAGCCACTGATCTAGGTATGATAAGTTTTATCCGCTATTTCTTATGCCTCGTTCTCCATAAGTCTCGACCATAGTTGCTTATCAACCGGCGACACGCGGCCACCAGAGGATTTGACGGAGATGCACGCGTACAATATTATGATGACCGGACCACGCCTCTCTTACTGTCTGTAATCAATATTAAATCAACAATCTGTCTTACATATGTACTTGCACAGGAAAAATGAATACTAGCTATAAGTTTATTACGCAAAAAGAGTTATTTATTATTCTATTTTCTAGTTTATCGATGTACTAACGCTACATCGATAAAGCAGATAAAGCTACGTCTGATACATTGAATGCATTTGAATCTACTTTACCGACTGTGCAGAGCTTTAGAACTAACTACGGTCCACTACCACCCATACATAGTGGAATTTCCTTGGGTACGTACCAAACGTTTTGACTGTACGTTTCTTATCCGTACGGCCAAGGAAAGAAATGAGCGGCCGGCTTCCTTATTTTCTGAGAAATATAATCTAGATCTTTTCAAGGTAGGCGAATAGGTATCTTCTAAGTCTGCGTGATTCATCTTCGACCATATCGTCACTTACCATAAGGCGAGTTGGTGGTCATACGCGGACTTATTCGTATAAAAAAAAACTACATTTTCTTTACGTGGTGTTTTACTTTTTTGTTTACGAAAGTCTTCAAAAGATTTTGAACTGCACCCGAGTGGCTCGGGTGTGTTCCACTAGAGATCCTGGGGCCCATACAATTCCAGTGGGTACAGTTCCACATAGCTCGACTGCGGCCCAGCGTAGTTCAAAATCTTTTGAAGATTTTCGTAAACAAAAAAGGTTGGAAAATGAAACGTGAATATATCTTTATTGCGTTACTTTCCTGATTTACTAACTAAATAATATGTTAAAAATTAATTATGTACTTCGTTTATGCAAAAAATGCATTATGTTTTCTGAGTTCTTTCTTTTGAAATGTAGAATATAAAGCATATTCTATAAAGCCTCGGGCCTAACCTTTACAGAAAAAAACTTTCAACATTGTGTAGTTTTTAAAATCATGATCAAAGAAGCCCTAGTTTTAGAAATAACATGACAAAAAAACTAAATTCTGTAAAACATTTAACGTAAAAAAGTATTTCAGATACAAAAAACTTGGCCAAGTCTGATGAAACTCGCCAGGAAGCTGCAATACAATAAGCTTCATTCTATTTCAAACCAGATCGGAAGTTTAGTTTCGTTTTGCATATTTAGTTTGTTATTTTCTCGAACGTACACGGAAATTCTGACGTGTAACCCCGTTACAACAATGATACCAAACACGTTAACATTCACTTCAAATGTATGAAAGCAGAAAAAAGACATACGTAAATATATTTTTCTAAAGAACCGATAGAATGTTTGTAATTCTGTGAGATCTGTTTAGATTAAAAAGAAATTGTTTATTAATTTTATTTAAAGTATGTAATAAGCCTAATAAGACCCGCAGAATATTTGGTACCTACGCAGACAACCTCCTGCTAAGGAGATCTACCACCAAGTAAACGTAAAAAGACGTACTATAATTTTATACCAGGTATTTCCTATGACTCCTCCTTATATGAGTTCTATTTCTCTAAGTCAGTCAGTCAGTCAGTCAGTCAGTCAGTGGTTATTTAACTTTATATTATAGTAATGTGGGACGAAATATATGAACAGCTCAAGGTATCAAACACGAAGAAGAGAGCTTGGTATCTGAATTCCAAATTGTAAAAGATGATATATATATATATATTAGCTGGAATATTTACCAAACAAATACTTCTCTCGGAGCAGTTGCTTTAATTCAAAGTAACTCAAAGTCATCTCGCATCAAGATAAGAAACTAGCTCAACCCCCGAAATCAATTTAAATTAAAATAATATCGCCAAAACGTAATATAACAAGTAATTAAAACGTCACTCGTCAAAATGAAAAGGGGCCCGACGTTGATGGAGGATACTGATATAAATAAATTAACTTATAGAGTTGAACGTTTCGTTTAGATCATGGAAATTATTTTTTTACGGACATTTTGACACGCAAACTTTGTAACAACAGAAAGAGCTTTGCCGCGACCCTGACACTATAATATGATATTATATGCGTGTTGATAAATAATTACATTATCTGAACATTCACGCAATACGAATATCTATAAATTATGACGTTATATATATACGAGTTGTACCTTGTTGTACCTAGTTGTAGTTGTACGAGTTCTGTTTATCATCATGATTAAATCGCTCACAGTCATTATCAAAGTAAAATAAGATGATTTGATTGCATTTTCATTGTGTGAACCGCTAATACGCTGCCTGAGTACATTTTTTTACTCGTTCGAATATTGTTTTCATTGGCTAAGTTTGCATAACCTAAGGCAGAGCTATGCGATGAAAGGACCTAACTAAAGCAACTGTGTCTTCATAAGTTTTGCACAGTGTTCCAGGAAGTTTTTGAAGTTCTTGGTATCAAGAAGACGCGTCTAGGAGTGTTCTACTAACATACTTAATGTGCGACATGTTTTGTCAGTAATTAGGACGCCTTAAGCCTATATCACAGCTTACCGGTGCTATTCGCCAAACATAACTCAAATATGCTACGCACTTTACGGAAGATTTCAGAAATTTGTACGCGGCCTGAAGACCTACTTAGTAGTTAAACCTAGCTAGTTTTTTATGCTAATCCCGTCCGTGACTTCGAAATAGGTTGAAATATGTTGAAGACTCGGTCTTATGTTTCTCTGTAGTAAGGGTTAAGCTATTGAATTCCCACCGGAAAAAGTTATCACGGTTCCTGTTACGCCTCGGGGATCTGAATTATGAACTTGTTCAAGATTGAAAATTGTAAGTTTCTACAATGGCTAGTTCCGACTTTCCTACTGTAGTAGGAAGCAACTAAGCAATGAGCCGTATTTTTTCGTTTCTCAAGGGAAATTATAAGAAAATTTGGAGATGGAACTCGGGAACTAAAAACGAACTAGTTTTGAGGTTTCATTTGAACTCTGTAGTAGTTTTATGTTTAGTTCAGTAACATTAGACTTGTTTACTTTAGAATATAATGAAGGAGACGTTTATCCAATAGTGAGATGTAACAGTATAACCTAAAATACACTTAATCGTGTCACGAATTAATCATGTAAATTAAGAAAGACAATCGAATTCCAGCAACCCGAGATCAATTGTGAAGCTAATATGAACCTCAATTTATTACGTCTTAAACGATTTCGCACGGATGAATATTCATTTAGAGAGTAATACCACCCGAAAATGGCATTTGGAGAAAAAATACGCTCCTCTATTGAAGCGAAAAACTCATTTAAATTTTTGATTGTGAAGAAAGAGCTCTCGGATGAGCCACGGGTGGAAATGGCAAAATGCCGTACTTAGACGTAAATCGAGGAGCGACAACAATAAAATTAAAAAGAAAAAACTAAATGTAAGTAGAACACACTTACACCACTCATCATCACTATCATCGTAATTCCTAATATGAAAGTTTTGTTTTCTGTGATTTAGTTCGGAGTTCACAGTCCAAATTCACACTTGGACCGCTTCTCTTACAACAGACTACAGTCTGTTGTAAGAGAAGCGGTCACCTAATGAAAAATTACTATGGAATTAAAAATGGAGCACAATTTAGTTATACTACAGAGTTTACAGTGTACTAACATATTTGATGCATCTATGTAGGTATTGCTTCCATATTTATAGAGTAAAAGGATTCATACAAAGTTTAAAAATATATTAGTAAATACATGATTTTAAGGATGTCTGCCTTAATAAAGTAAGCTTTACAAATATATTAACTGGCTACGACTATTAATTTATTACAGTTCAAACGATTGTAGTTTAAAATATACTGGTACAAATAATAAAAATGAGGTAGAAATAGACGACTTAATGGCAATATTTCCCTACTTTTAACAATTTACTTTAACATTATTTTGTAGGAATTCGTAAGACAACTAATTTCTTTATAATTATACTGTTTGAGAAAAACTCAAAAATTAAGTTTGACACGCATCAACTTGTATAACAGCTATACCTTGCTCTGCTAAATGTTACCTTATTTTGAAACAGCATTAGACTGATTTATTATTTGTAACTGCAGATATTCTGCCGCCAAGCAGTAGTGTGTAAACATTAATGTGTTCCGGTTTGAAGGGTACTGCAGCTAGCGAAATTACTGGGCTGTTGAGACTAACCATCGAAAGTCTCAAAGTAAGGAGCACCAAAGCAGCGATGCCCTGGACTTTGTTTTGTTACTCAAAGTTCTGGGTATCGCTGTAATGGTCATGGACAGGCGTTATCTCTTAACATCAGGAGAGCGTCTCGTTCGTCTCATTACTTGTCACATAAAAAAAAAAAAAAAAAAGTACGCGAAGTCACAGTTGTCGTCGTCACTGATGCGTTGAGTCGTAGAACCAGTGTTTGTACGTATTTGCGGTGCCCCATCGTACCGTGTGTACCGTTCGTTGTGACTACTTGACGCATCGAGTGGCTTTGCTCTAAGGCATAGGACTCTAGTCTTTTAGGAAATTTTTCGGATACGAAACATTGAAAACTAAATTTACCTCTAGTTCACTACTTAGAAATTTTAAGGCAATTTATCTCGTTCAGACGTTGGACAGCGTTTCGAAACGTCTGCGTACGTCGACGGAGAGACGAATGACTGAGTTACATAGCATCGCACAGAGCATCGCGCAAAAAGGTCTGTTTGGGGTCATTAGTGAGGGTAACGAGGGTATGTTTGTGTGGTCTGAAACATTCTTCATATCGCGGTCCATTGCTCTGTTTAGGGTTCCGTCGTCTAACGACTGCTCCCTTTCATTATATCTTTGTGACTCTTTTACAACTATTTTTGATGTTTAAATTTCGACAGTCCCCTTCTGTATTGAATTTTATGCTCTTTTATAAAACGCTTATGGTGAGTTGACGTGTCTTTTGAAATGGAAGCGCAGTAAAAAGGGTAGGTTTATCTCTATATTTCGTGACCGTGTTTTGCCGTCGGTTATGAAATGTCGGCGAGTGAGGCTAAATATTTTAATTAATCCATAAAAGTTGGCGTAAAAAAACTTTGTTGTTTTACGACATTACTGCACACGTTATTTTAACCTCCGTGTTTTACCTATATGATATACTGTATATTTTGTCATAATAGCTGTCAATAGAGTAAGATTGATTTAGAGAAAAATATTTCATATGTATGTTTTCTGTTCATTGTTCTTTGCTTAAGAGACTGTCAAAAAAGCTCGTTTTGTCTTGAAATTTAAAACGTTCCCAATTATCGTTTATTAGTTATAAAAACTCACTGATTAATAGTAGTTTCGTGGGAAAGCATAATAACCGTGATGCCTGTTTTTCTAGGCAAAAAGATTGAATGACATGATCAAAAGACTTGGTGGTACTTGGTGGTAGATCTCCTTAGCAGGAGGTCATCTAGGTAGGTACCACCGCAGTACCAGATATTCTACCGCCAAGCAGTAGTGTGTAAACATTACTGTGTTCCGGTTTGAAGGGTACTGCAGCTAGCGAAATTACTGGGCTGTTGAGACTAACCATCTAAAGTCTCAAAGTAATGAGCACCAAAGCAGTGATGCCCTGGACTTTGTTTTGTTACTCAGAGTTCTGTGTATCACTGCAATGGTCATGGACAAGCGTTATCTCTTACCATCCGGAGAGCGTCTCGTTCGTCTCATTATTTTTCACATAAAAAAAAAGAAAATTCACACATGACTGCAAAAAATGAATTCAAAAGTTCGTCCATTTATTTGGATACTCTACAGCCGGCACATAATAAGTCCCGCTCTTTTCACTCAAACCCATACACTATTCACCTTGCAACCCGATGAGTTTTCATCTGCCCGATTTATTCATTCCCTCCAATAAATCAAAGAGAAAAGAGGGGAAAAGGGACTGACCACTTAAAGAAAATCACATAATTGAGGAACAGTAAACGGTGCGTAAAGTAGGGGTCGGTGAGCGGAACGGATTTAGTGTAGGGGCAAATTAGATATGGTAAAAATTACAATGCGTCATTACAAGTTACCCACGTTGTGCGAAAATAGGCAACTGCCTATTGCCTGTGCTGAAAATCAGCGCTGTGGAGTAATCCCCAGCACAATTGCTGAGCACTGACCTTTTTTTTTCTAGTTGATGCACCAGCCACTGCAGCGATAACCCGCTTATTATCTTGTCAAATTTGTTGTCTTTTTGTTAATATGTATCTTTTTATTTGGGTGTTTAGTTTGTATTTATCTGTTGTTGTGTCTAGTGTATTGTTAGGAAAAAAAAATGTTTTTCTTTCTTTCATTCTTAACTGTGCTTCTGTTTTGACTGTATGGAATTAAAAATGCGTTTCCTGGTTTAAACTCGAGATACCATCTGATTATATATAAGTAAATCAATATTAAAACCACGACTATGTATATTAAATTCGGGGGGGTTCACTGTTTTTTTGAGTATCTTGCTATTTAGGTACAACCTGTTTGTTAATTTGTGCTAAAATTAGAAACCTTCTTTGCCGTAGTCATGTCAAATTCTTGTTTAAATTCCCAGTAGCTCCTGAAGTCTATCCCCCAGACGGTCTCCTTAACTACGTCCATGACCCTTGGAAATTTGCTGGGCGAAGACGTGGCGGATGTCAAAAGACCCGAGGGTCATACTTCATGCGTGGTTCGGGTACAACGGGTGAGAAATTATTTCTCTTCACGAATAAGGGCTTTATTTTGCATCTGATTGTAGTAGATAAGGTTCAAAATAGAAAAGTATTTTTACAACGCATGTTGAGAAAGTAACGACATTCGAAAATACCACAATCCTCAAAGAATATTGTAATGTTTAAATCTAATTAATTAATAATCTAATGGTTTATTCAAGTAATTGTGATTTACCGCAAATAAGGACCAAAATAAATGCCAGTAGCTGTGATTTCACTGTAAAATTTTGCTTCATTTGACCATAAATGGCAAAAAACTATTTGTACGGAAATCGAACCACCTTAACATTTTCGAAACATTATTGATTCCTATAAGTTTCCACACGCTGGTTGATAAGAGACCACGCAACTTATTAGCAATTATAATATTTGATTCCTGAAAAAGTTCGTACATGTATACAGAAATCATTGTTTTATATCGCTGTCTTAATTTTTATAGAGAACGCAGATATTTTTTGGCAACCCAGCAAGGGTGCTGTATGTATGAATCAAATTAATTAACTAATTACTATACGCAATAAAAACTAATTAACTAATTTTTAATATATAATATTTAGCTTTTAAATTCATTGTTAATTTATAATGTAAAATACTACGTTGTATAATTATTTTTATTGATGTTTTGACCGGACATGGCACTCAAGTGAGGCTGCCAGAACACCGTTAGATGCTTGGCGGCAGATTTTGAACTTGTAGGTAACTAGCCAGCCGAGTACTAGAAAATACCGTGCCACCACGTCCTCTCGATGTTTTTTTTAACCGGCAGCTCAAGCTCATTGTTGGGTTAGAACTCATGCTCTTCGACGTGTGAACCGACCGCGCTAACCACTGAGCTATCATTGCTACAAGCATTTGACAGACACATGTACCTATGTAGGTGCTAAGGTTGATTATTGTCTAAAGCCATAACAGATTGTCACGAAACCACTTGAGACAATAAATTGGAACATTACAGGCCCATAACCACCGCCGGGACAGAGGGATGGGATCTCTCATGCCATTTGGAGCTATGCGGGCATCTTTATCAATGACTTCAGTCATAGAGTAGGTACACTAGTTGACTAGCTGATGCGAGGTCAAATTCATTGGGCCCAATTGCTTGAGTCCGCTATCACTTGTACTTGTCGCAGCTATTTGTTGGAGAATATTCTATGCAGTAATATCGATAAAATATGTATTATGTCTCAGTCTCATTTTTTGAGACAGTCCACCTCCATTTATCTTTGTATTTCCTCCAATAAAGATGTCTTTAGTGTGAAAGCCATCCATCCAGTTACGGAATGTTATCAGATAGTCACAGCCCTTGAATATTTCAAGGTCCGAGTAAAAGTATTACTTATATGTTAAAATGCTAAGTTGGAAATGCTGCTAGCCAGATTAGGTAAGACTGCTGATGTTATTTTTTTTTATAATACGTACATATTTCATATACTTACTGTAATATTTATATTTGTACTAGCCGAGCCCCGCGGTGTTACCCGCTGTTCCCACGTGAACACTACATTTTTTCGGGATAAAAAGATCATCATAATTGGTCCAGCCGTTTGAGTGTGAAGAAGTAACAAACATACAAACACACATTCACACACAAACTTTCGCCTTTATAATATTAGTGTGATATTTTTTTTATAATTGAATTGTGTTACAATACATCTCGTCTGTTTTTAGTCAGTAATCAGTTTTCCATTCCTGGTAAAAAAGAAAGAGAAAAAGAGTGTGAAGAGTTGTGAAAGAAATCGCTTTTAGCGATAAGGCCTTTACTTGTGGCATTCACTCATAAGGTTCTTTTATTTTCTGTATTTAATTAATAATACCGAAATATAGATTAATAAAGAATTTTATAGTACTACATCTTACCAGCTGACTGGTCTGCTGGAATGTCATAAATACATAAAAAATCCGGTCGAATTGAAAACTTCTCTCTAAAGTTTGTTATAGAAGCAAAGGAATTCGATTGTTCCCAAGCGTTAATAGGTTTAGGTGAATATTGTTAGTAGGTGGCCTGGCGAAGTTTCACCAAGTTTGATTGCGTTGCATTGTGGATTGGTTTGGTAGCGATCTGGCTGAGTTTGACTTCATTTAGTAATAATACTCTTGATTTTTGGTATTAAAGTATTAAAACACCAAAACTTTGCCATCACGTCGTTCCAGCTGTTTTTTCTAAATTGGTAGATCGTTATGGTATGGCTTCGAAACGTACGAGCAGTAGAAAAAGTTTACAGTTAGACACACTCTAAAGTTATTCTATTTTTCTATTTATATAGTTTAATAGAAGTTTCTTCGTTATTATCTATGATTTTAATGCAGTAATACACAGGTAGGAAACTTATTGTATATAATTTTGTAAAAAAAACATATCAGAACACGCTTGCGTAACGTCACCTGCCGGCCTTAACGTAAGACCAGCGCCGGCTCTGTACAGTCAGCATTATTGTCAGCATTGGACTTTTTGAATACCGACACAAAAGATATTATTTTCTGTCAGATGCAATTTGGAGACTGCGTGACTACATGGTCTAATTCCACCTTGTCCATTCTACTATCGGACCAAAAGAAGCTCTAATAAATGTCTAGGACACCAACAATATGAATGGATTCCACTTTATCATACGAACCACTAAACAGTGGAATTTGCTGCCCGAATAGGTGTTCCCCGATAGATACAATCCGTGCGTCTTCAAGTCGCGAGTGAATCGGCTTCTTCACCACGCGAGTTGGCGGTGACACGCAAGACTATTAATGCATGACTATATTAACTAAAAAAATGCCTTAATTTTTACTTAACTCTTCATAGCACCAAAGCCATGTAGGTTTTGGTGCTAGTAGCAGAATAACATTCGACATCATGCACTCTAACCGTTGAATGAGCAGAGAATTTGACCGTCCATTTCCTACTCCAACATATATTTTATGAATGAATTCCTTTTGGTCCCTCGTTTTGTGCGGCCCCACAATATTTGTCAATTGATTCCATTACAGGGCGACCCGTACGGAAAGACATTGTTAGAACCAGCGGTCGGTTACTACATCATAGCTCTATTGAATGACCCAATTCGTTTTTATGGGGTTTGTAAAGAAACAACACGTGATAAGTAAGGAAATAATTCGTGCCGTGGAATTTGTCTGTTGGTATTGGGAAGTAAAAGTTTATGACTATGGATATCTTTGCTTAGGATATTTCTTTTGCAGTGAAATTTTCACATACGTGCTCAAATAGTGTCTTCTAGTGTAGTCTTATTTACAAGTGTATCTTTATGACTGAATTAACTTCAATAGGTCTTAATTAAAGAGTACCAGTCATGCGATGACATGTGACGAAATTTTTACATTTATGGTAAACTTTAATCATTAATGTTGCAAATGTCTACATTAATGATTAAACCTATAAATAATTAAAAAAAATTTGGTGTTTTTTAACTTCAGAATGAGTTTAGTTTTTTAAGTTCCTATGTTTTTAGTGTATCAAATAAATTTTGAAAACGCGTTAAAAAATTGCTGATTTATGCATTTGGACTAGATTTACATTTTTATGTAAAACAGCTGATCTTTTTTAACAATATAAGGTCAGAGTTGTTCATAATGATGGGAACGATTATTTCTTATAGGCGTAACACAACCTCGTATTATATCATTGAAATTGGTTAAAAATACTAAATTCCGTATTTCCCATATAAAACCGCAAATCCAATTGCTCTTATTCCACTTGAAACTCTCAATAGATTTTGAAGTATTTATTTCTTAACTCAATAACGTTCCGTTTGTGTGGGATCAATTGAAACATGTGAGCATTAAGTGTGACCGGTCGCTTTCATTGTGCTTTCGAGACGGGACGGGAATCGTAAGTGGACTCATATTGTTGAAAGGACCTGAAGAGACGGTCAATAACTGTTAATGAATGAAAGAGTTTGGTGCTCCCAAGGCGGTACTCTCGGAATTGATTTAATTTATAATACACACAATGAGATATTTTTAGCTGAGAGGACTTTTTGATAAGGACATAAAAAAAGTAAGTCGAATTTATTAAACCAAAACATAATCTAAAAGTCTGTAAGGAGGGAAATATAGCCAAAGTGCTGCCAGGATTATTGCGCTGGACGGTAATGGGCTGGTCTGGTCACTCAGTCATATAAAAACCCTGATGAGCTTGTCTATTTATAATAAAATAATTAGAAAAAAAAATTGTAAGATATTTTAACACAGCGCCATCTACCTCGGCCGATCTTGATGAAAAGCATAAAGAAAACTGAATTCTGAAAAGAGACATAATGGATGTTATATCTTGTTCATCATCACCATACTCTTAACCACGAAGCACAGCTAGTGAACAATATACTAAGCACTATAGCAACACTAAGCACTATTTAAATATTCTATCAGTAATCTGACTTCCTTAGTACAAGCTTTGCTTAGTTTGGGGTCAGATGGCGCTGTGTGTAATGTTCTACGATATTTATTTATAGAGAATAATCAAAAATATTTTTTGTTACAGGTACATTGAATACATTTTGGAAGGACAAAAAAGACACCTTGCTGACTTTTGCAGTTGACTAGCGCATTAATTTGAGAGTTAAAAGTTGTATGGAAAATGGGATAGCGCCCAGGGCAGGAGTAAAAAGAAACTACGTTTCTTCATACATTTGACTATTTTATAACTCTCGCAAAGAAATTCTTGACTGATTGGTTTATTTATAGTTAACACCAAAAATTACATACACGCAGTAAAAAAAAGAAACTTAAAAGTGACCTTATCACTAAAAGCGATCTCTTTCAGACAACCTTAAAACGGAAAAGATTCAAGAAAAAGACTGACCTGCTTAATAACTCGTTATACCTACGAAAACAAACTTTAGCTTATACTACAGAACGGGTTACCAAACGGTTTGTTAATTACAATAGCTATAAATCAAATGTGTCGACAATACACCGATGTGAGGTATTCATTACCACACAATCATATTGTTAGCCACAATGTATTCAGTGGGGCGATGCGATAACGATAATGAAGTGTTGATGAATTCACTTTGGTACGAACGAATGGATTAGTGATAAATCTAGATGTTTATAGCTTAGACAAATAATACAATTCGCTTCGTCTAATTTCCCCGCACCCATCCTTCTATAGGATAGCTAGAAGCTTGACCGAGCGTCACCGTTTTATGGTTGACGTCCCACAAACTCGAACGAAACTGTTTGATTTCACTTTCATTGTAAGGACCGCTAGACAGTGGAATGCACTGCCTATGTAGGTGTTTCGCGATGGATACAATCAAGGTGTCTTAAGTCGAACATCTTAGACCGCATCATCACTTAAAGTCAGGTGAGATGGAGGACAAACAAAAACCTATTTACTAAAAAAAAAAAATAGACACAAAGTATAAAATAGGTTTGGAATCAATAAAAAATATTCGATTACATAGCAATAGCTTATGTAAAAGAATCCATTGTTAGGTTAGGAGCGCATAAATACCGGTTATTACGAAACAATACAAACAATAAAAATAGCAAAGTCCTTACCTAGACAAAGGTGATCTCGTTTATTTACATGGTGCCAGGCGCTATAGAGTAGGTAGGTTTTTCTTCTTTATTTTTGGCATCGCATTTTGTGCATTTGCTAGTGCCAAGTACAAGTATTTTATGACGAATCAAAACATAAAAGTAACGAACCGTTTTTTTTTAATGTGAGATTATTGAGATGAACGAGATGCTGTCCTGATGGTAAGATAACGCCTGACCATGACTATTGCATGTCTTAGTACCACCATACCCACACTAGTAGCATATAATTCGACACTTATGGCTAAAATTCCACTATTTTAAGGTGTTTAATCATAATATAATTCAGACGATTTTTTCGATGTTCCCACCAAAACCACGACCCCACTTATCCTATACAGATCACCAGTCTTAGCAACAAACTATCGAGTAGCTATATGTATAAGAGGGTTACGCGGAACGACGGTACTGGGGTCAAACGAACTTATTGTACTCGCCATGATGATCAACTTTTAGTATGAGACCAAACCTGATATCGCAAAAAAATCAGAAGTTCCATAGAAAAAGTGTCATTTATTTCGGGAAAAATGTTATCAGCTGTAAATGTTATGATGATTATTTTGTCTATTTGACTATTATTATCCGCGTGACTCTTTTTATGTGTGGGGTAAGTTTAAAAAAGACGGCATCATTCCGTTATCATAAGGAGCCATATTGTTCATGTTTGGTCTGTATTATTTAATGTGGTGCAATAGCGTCATAGAAAAAATTGCCTTTTTCAAAAGTTCCTTTGAAAATCCACTGCGGGATAGCAACTCAATTCATAACACTCGTAATAGTAATTAAATGATATAAGCTATTACATAAGTACACTTGGGGTATACTAATTCAAAAGAGGGTCAATGTGGTCAACTTTTTAATATGGGTGCAACTCTTAAGTCGCAAAAAAAATATTCAGGTGCTCTATAGCTTTATTCATGCGTCAACCGACAAACGGCATTTTTTTCCAAGTTTAGAGTCACACTTGTACTTTATGAGTGCAATGACCCCCTTACAGCTAAACTCCCCAAGCTTGTAACCTTGTGTGAAAAAGGAGTGGCCTTATATGGAGTACGACAATATAAGCCAATTGAGTTTGGTATCCTGGTGTTTGTGCAGTAGTAAACAGCATGACGCCACTTGCCGTCATGCATATTGCCCATTGTATCGCCCCGGTAGGAATTGGTCCGAATTACACTTAATCAATAACTACAAATTGTGTGCCAAATATGGCCCGGTTGGTTATTGGCTTGTTTACTTCATGACCTGTGAATGAGATGTGACCGGCGAGTTATAGGGCTCGATCTTACAGGATTAGGCCCCAATTCTATTAAAACGTCGATACTAATGTTTTTTTTAAAATTGTTTTTGTCGATACATACCGGAACGTTATTCTACCAATCATTTGTTCGTCATACTCAAACAGGTTGTCTATTATGATGTTAGAGAAACTTTGCGGCATTTAGAGTATCGGAGGCCAATACACATTTAGGGTCAAACCGCCAGCAAAATTCAATTATAAACTATCAGTTTGCTTAGGAGGCTACACGGCCACCAATATCATACACCTTTGTACATATATCTAGAGTATATTTTATACATTGTTCTGTACGTTTGTTGACGGAACGAAGCGAAGTTGTGTCTAAAGAATGTTAAAAAAAAATATGTAAATGTTATGTATCATTACATTCAATTCATCATTATATTTTAAAAAAATAAACGAAACGCTCTCGTGGTGGTAAGAGATACCTGTCCATGACCATTGCAGTGATACAAAGCACTTTGAGTTGTAAAACAAAGTCCAGGGCATCGGTGCGTTGGCGCTCATTACTTAGATACTTTCGATGGTTCATTTCGCTAGCTGCAGTAGGTACCCTTCAAACCGGAACACGGTCATGTTTACATACTACTGCTTGGCAGAATTACAAGTACTCCGGTGGTACCTACCTAGAAGGTACTAAGTAACAAACTGAAACTCGCAACAAAAAGTTAGCTGCTTCATACATTTGGTTAAAAATAAACTGTAATTATTTCTTCAGTAGGTAGGTCCTAATATATCCCGATAAATATAAATACTGATTACGTAACCTTAAAGTTATTAAGTTCTGGTATCATCCTTTGTCACTATTTGGGCTTTCAGCGATATGTCTAACAATCTAACAGCTTCTGCGCTGGTGTGGATGTGGCGCCTTAGGAAGCTTTAGTACCGGTCCGGCACTATTACGTAATTATCGGCAATTCAGCTTATTGCCCATTATACAGTGCCATTAGTTTCAATCAAACCGGCCTATCTGTTGACGCAACACTTATGGTGGCTCTAGTGAATATAGCTCAATGTACGTGGTTGCACATTTTTTGTTTTTTAGTTTGACCACAGCTCACTTGATGTCAAGTGACGGTGTGGTCGAAGACATCTGGAATGGAAGTGGCTCTCTAGTAAAGCTGCCGGAACACACCGTTAGATGCTTAGCGGCAGAGTTTCAACTTAAGGTGGTACAATTTCCATACAAATCAATTTTTGCCATTTATGGACAAATGGAGCATAATTTTAGAGTGAAATCACAGCTACTGGCATTTACTTTGTACTGCTAGTACTGTTTCATTCAAGCAATTGTGATTTACCGCAAATAAAGACCAAAATAAATGCCAGTAGCTGTGATTTCACTCTAAATTTAGGCTCCATTTGTCCTTATATGGCAAAAAAATATTTGTATGGTAATCGTACCACCTTAAGGGTAACTAGCCAGCTGAGTGCTAGAAAGTACCCAATCACCATTCTATGGTTTCCTCACGATGTTCTTCCTTCACCGGCAGCTCAAGCTCATTGTTGGGGTTTGAACCCACGCCCTTCGGCATGCGAACCTACCGCGCTAACCACTGAGCTATCATCGCTACAAAGTTGCAGTAGTTGCAGTAGGTATCCTTTAAACCGGAACACAGTAATGTTTATGTACATATTCGCGGCAGAATATCTGGTACTGCTTCAGCTAAGAAGATCGAAGAGCAAGTTTAATCAATTTTATTAAGGAGATTTTTTAAAATTTATTTGTCAGATGATTAAATCGCAAACTGAAATAGCGAAAATTGAGAGAAAATATCGTTTTAAAACAATTTACAGCTACCAATACAGCTTAAATAAATGAATATTTGGTTTGAACGTTCTAGATTCGTTTTCATTCACTCACGTTACTTTGACTAGGTTTCTAAAAACGTAAAAAGAAAATGTATATAAAAAGGGCTATTCATAATACACCCGGGTTCAGTATAATTTTATCGGTAAGCATTTAATTCACGCAAACAACCGCTTAGGGTAGCCATTTCCTTTTCAGGGCAGATTAGAATCTTCACAAAGCGTTTTATGTACCGAGAAATTAAGTATTTCCTTGTATATTTAAAGTTAACGAAGTTGTTACTTGTTAGATAATATCTAATAGATTCACTGAAAGGTGAAGCGGCGCTAATAAAGCTATTATTTAAGCTTTCGATTGTAAGTTAAAGGCGCTTTCGTGTCAGCGAAAACGGTTTTTTTAATTGGTTTGCAATTCGATATGTCATAAAAGGTAACTCTCTAATAGCGCTAGCAAACGACAAACGAACAGAGAGCAGGCAAATGATCAAGCAGACGGTTTGCCAGACAGTAAGTGCTTTCTTCGTCTATATAATTTTTTTTTATGTACAAGTAATGAGACGAACGAGACGCTCTCTTGATGGTAAGAAGTAACGCATGTCTACGACTATTGCAGCGGTACACAGAACCCTGAGCAACAAACAAAGTCCAGGACATCGCTTTATTGAAAGTTAAAAGTCATATTCCAATTTATGTAACAAATAACAATCTCAAAATACTAACAACACGTCATGATAATATCTCAGTACAATACTATAGCATCCCCATATCACCGACATCATAGTAAGACAATAAATAGCTAGTTCTTGGGGACCCGGGGAGACACTTAAACCAAGCTAGCCAATGATGACTGATATTTTAGAATTTTTATTTAAAATGGTATTATCTATTATATCTAGAGGCATATTATATTATATAGGAGTAGATCTGCTAAAAATTCTTATATACGTACGTAAATTATTCTAAATATAACGTAATTGTTTACTTTATATTAGCTTTTTTTTAATTTTAAACGAACTGTTATTAATATTAATGCACAATTTTATACAGCAATTGTATGAAAACTAAATAACAGCGATATGCTAAAAACATTAATATAACAGTCGTACTATGTTTTTATTTCAACAACAACACTCTTGATTCAACTCATCCGCCGCGATCTTATGACGTGCATGACTTGATAATTACATTAATCGATTTTAGGTCTTATAACTCAGATTTTATGATATCTTTTGTAATGTCAGTACAAGCTGTATGTCGAGGCATTGTGTTTGCAAAGATGAAGAGGTCATGACTGTGGGGCAACAGCCAAACGATGACTTCGTATACTGTTTAGTATTGGAATGCAAATATTACAGCCGTATTTACTACACGTATAGGTACATATTTCTGTGGTTATTTGTAGGTATCGCAATCATCACTGATCTATCGCATCATGCATTTGCCACTTCTTGTTTTCAATGGTTGCCTTGAAACGATTTCGAAACGATGAAATCTTTGTGCGTAGAAGTGAACTTCAAAACAAAGACGGCCAACCAATCTGCGTGATTGCTCTGTAGATGATTTCATCATTTATGATGTTATTTTTATGATTGAAAATAATTATTTAGCCTAAATAAATTGTGTATTGCATCATGCTACGAAATACATTATTTATATATTACATTTTCAATTCATATTTTTGTAGAGTACAACTAAGGAGATCTTTGAGATCTTTCTATTTTACATACATTTTTGTATACTTAGGTACCATTTGGAGAGACCATAAAATATACTAATACATTACTAAAATATAGGTACATTTTTTTATAGCTGACAGGCTAGGGGTTTGACTACGGCTCACCTGATGTTAAGTGACGGTGTGGTGGAAAATGGCAAAGTACACCTAGTCTGGAATGGAACTGGCTCTCAAGTGAGGCTGCCGGAACACCGTTAGATGCTTGGCGGCAGATTTTTCAACTTGAGGGTGATAGCTAGCCAGCCGAGTACTAGAAAGTACTCTACCACCATGCTTTCCTTCACCGGCAGCTCAAGTTCATTCTTGAGGTTTGGACCCACGCCTTTCGGCATGCGAACCGACCGCGCTAACCACTGAGCTATCATCGCTATAAAATACATATATACACTACATATTTTACTGAGCTCACAAAGTATCGACCCCTTGTAACTGAAGAAATCTGACGCATGAATGGAAGACGAAGACGCGTAAATTTGTTATAACTGTGTATTTTTCCATAATTACATCACGAAATTCAATCCAGACTGTATGAACTGAATATGTGGGCCAACATTTCGGGTTAACTAGAGTAATAATGTATTATTTACGATTATTGTACGTCATAAATGGAGTTTACGACGCCGGCGCCGATGCGATGTTTGAAACGTTCTGATGCCTAGAAGCCAGCTATACTCAACCTGCGGCCCGCTGAACCTTTGTGATTGGCCCACCTGGTTTTACTCTTAGTGATACTGCGAGCGCACTGGTGAAATAGGTACTAGATAACCCAAGCCTACTATGGTGCCTTGCATTGACCGTTAGTTCGTGTTGTACTAACGTTCTGTTCTGTTCGTTCGGAATTTTACACAAAGAATGTTTACAGAAACAAGCTTACTCACTCTCATCTGGATGTAATAACGTTAGCATCCAGCAACAAGCCAGATTTTAACAACGTTTTCAAAAATTGTTCAATGTATCAAAAAAATCAACAAATGTACGGTTTCAAAATTTAATGGTCTACCACTCATGTGCCTTCATGATAACTTTAAATCATAAAGCTTACAAGATGTTCTATACCTAGCTTGTTTTATTGTGACAATAATTACATATTATTTATTACATTAAAACTTCGTTAATTTAGAATTGCGTTTTTTATTCAACTTAAGTATTTTTAGTTTGCGAAACTTAAAATTTGCGAAACAATAAAAGGTTGAGCAAGGCTGGCCTAGATGCTGGAGACGGCGTTTCCTGGAATATTTCATTATAAATCCAGACTTTATCGTTCGCTTTTGCTATGTTTGACTTCACGGGAACTGCTGAAATGCAACATTTATGCCAATTATTACAAAACTGGTCAAAGTGAAGTTCAAATATATTATAACTCATATTTCCAACCCAGCGTAATTATATAATTATTTTATAGGCAAATACTCGTTTTACTATTCGTTTGTCTAAATCGAGTATTAGAACATCAGAAGGTGACCTTTAAATTTACGAAACTTACCATAGAAAGGTTCACTCACTATTATACAATATACAGTCTATTTTTCTGTGTCTTAGTGGAAAGAAACTAAATAAAAACCAAAGATTACCTCACGTCTTGAAGTATCTAGCCATCTAAACATTGAAATCTCATAATATGTTATAGATCGAAGTACAAATAGATAGACACTTTGAATTGTGTAGGTACACCAGAAACAAAAAATTAATTAAAAAAAACAGACAAAAACCTTAAGCGGCTACAAGTGGCAGCCTTATCTCTTCCAGACAACCATAGGATAAAACTAAACAATAAAGACGAAAAGAAATGCTACAAACACTTATAATGTCAGGAAAATAAGTGTATGATATGTATGTAGGTATACGTGTATTATACATATATATAGGTATAATAACGAAATACCTTAATAATAAAATAAAACAAAGACTAATAGGAAATCTAATTTTGGTCCCAATAAAGTAACTTTAGTTTTGTACTTGGCAGTTTGTTATTCGGATAGGTACGTATTTCATACAAGCTTCTGAGTTGAGAAACTAACGTTAATGTATAACCGTGAACTAGCGAGGTTTTTTTGCACATCTGCCAGCAAAATGTGGCTTGTGAGAAGTTTCTACAAGTGCTTCAAGCAACAAGTCCTATTCAAAAATAAAGACGCTGAGCGCTGCTATCTCAATGGAGCACAATTAAGATTCCCGCCGTCTCTGAGTGCCGCCATGCATGTTCAACTCAGCGGCGCCTGCAAATGCCACTGTTTCACACCACCCATAAATCTTACTCCACAACATCGAACTCTGTTACATTACAAAAAAAAAACCCAAACGAATTTAAACTCAATTCTATATGCGACTGAACTGAAATTCAATAACCGACTGAATTCAGGAGTTTAAGGCCCGTCACGTCACGTATTTTATCCTAATCTTGAAATGTAACATCATTGGTTCATCGTGAAGGAGGAAATAAGATCATATCACGTCATATTAAGATTGATGTTGGCTGAAGCAGGGTTGATTTTCGTTGGCCAAGTTTCGTTTCAATGTCACGTTTTCACGATTCAGTCCAAAGCTGCTTGTTTATTATTTATGTGGGGCGCGTATGAGGAATTTTAATAAAACGTTTTAGGCAGCATTATAAAGGCGCGTGCCGGATAGTGAATTGTGAAGTTAAACTGGTAATGAAGGTGATGTTGCGTATTTGTTGACTTGTAGGTTAATCAGTTTATATAGAATATCATTTGGGTTAATCAAGCAATTCATAATGTAAAGTGCTTTAGTGTCACTAAATTGTATTTTGTTATTATTCTGTATATTTATGAGGGCAAAGTCAATTTAAAGCTGAAATAGTAATTGATCATATTTGGAGCAGAATCTAATGTTGTTAGACGTATGGTATAAACATTTGTTTATTGACAAAAACTGTTGATCTAAACTATACATATTAATAGCTTATTGTATTTTTTTTCTTTCACGACTTATATACATAGTTATGTTTATTACCGGGTTTTAATCCCGCAATGAAGAGGTAAACAAACAAAACTAATTTCATGCTATTTTGTGCGTTTATTTCATAATTATTTAATAGCTTATTGGTAGGCTTTTCTATTACTTTTTATTCAAATTTATGTGTAAGAATAGCCAATGTATGAAAGTAGTCTCAGCATCCTAAAAGTACATATAGATAACGATAATGGTTATTAGTGCTTCGATGGTTAAAAGTTGGATAGTTTTTGTTGTATGTATGATTGAAACATATTGTTCGTCGTATATCCTCGCATAGTACTGCGGTGGTACCTATCTAGACGACCTTCTGCTAAGGATATCTACCACCAAAGGAAGTCAGTAAGTTAAAATACCTACGAGTGACTAATTTATTGTTAAAGTTGAAAGTCCATAGTTAGCATGAAGTAATTCAAGATCGGAATGGGATCGGAGCTTTTCAGTATTGGAGGTCAAGATACATTTTTTTTGACACACAGTTGTCTCCGCGCCAACAAATATATATATAATTTAACGTTTGGTCAGTACCTAACAACCACACGTATACGAAAAAAATATATTCTTCTCTACTCAATAAAAATGTCAAGTAAATTTACTCTATGATAAGGGTTTATCTACTTGATCGTAGCTTTGGCGTAGACAAACAGTTGTAGGTGATACATAAAGTAAATAAATAAACAATGAGGGGAAAATAACACGAAGAAAGTAAGGCGAGACTAAAATATGATAAGTGAACTCAATAGTGCTCTGGGGACCTCCGAAAAAGTGATCTATCACAATTCTATTGCTGTTTCAGTATACCTTTTCCTTTTATAAGTTTTCAATACAGAAATTAACCCTGTTGTGTGTTGTATTTGGACTTTTGGGATACATTTTTTTTTTGTGTAAAAGTAATGACACGATCGAGGCGCTCTCCTGATGTTAAGAGATAACGCCTGCCCATGACCATTGCAGTGATTGCATTGAATAATAAATTATGATCTTACGTACAGATAGAGCAATATATAAACATAGATTTCATCTGCTCAACGACCTGCTTGCTCACCAACCACAATTAGATATATTTGCCGACAAAATAGACATATTCATGTGCTGTGCTATCGCCTTCATTGGTGATAGCAACAAGTAAATAAATAATAATCATTAGTATAAATAAGTTATTTTGAACTGTTTTGTATGTAATGTTGACTCTCTGTGCGCTTTGGAGTAATCTGTAAGCACAGGGAGTATCTGTTGTACAATAAATAAATAAATAAATAAATAAATAAATAAATAGAGCTTGACAGCTTGAATAAAACTACGTAGTTTTTGAACCAAAACACAACACACAATATGTTATTTTAATGACTGTGTGGCCAGGTCTAATGTCAGGGTTAATATGTCACGAAGACCTCTGGCAACACTTATAGTAGTTTCATCTCCCTCTCGCTGTCTTTATACATTTTTGTTTCTAAAGTAATTTGTCTATTAGTGTATTATGATAAAATACCACTTGCCCTGATGCCTAACCCTTAAGCAACGACTGAATCAATAAATAATCTAAACTAATATTATAAAGAGGAAAGATTTGTATTTTTGTATGTTTGTAACGAATAAACTCAAAAACTACTAGACCGATTTCAAAAACTCTTTCACCATTGGGAAGGTACACTATCTCTGAATAGCTATTACCTACACTTTATGAGAATTCTGTTTTTCAAGAGAAAAACTTTTATAATAATTTATATTTGGTACTCTATGAATTTACAGTCACAATAAGTTGTAAACTTAGTTAGGTCAAAACTTGCGTCTGCAAATACTGCCTCCAAAGAAACAAGACAAAAGACTGCCTGTCGCAGACCAGCCACAATATCGCCTCGTCTCAGCGGAGCGAAGTTTCAAACAGTCCCGTACCGCGAACACTCGTTGCATCTGACACCAAACTATCTTCCAGCTTTTTATTTTCACTTAAGTATTCTGCGAAGTTTCATTTCGCGCTTAAATCCTCCGTCTTTCGCGATTGTCCCCCGCCGTTTGTCCGCTGACGTTGATACATTCTTCGCTGTTCTGCGGAGAAAAACACAATTTAGGAACAATGCCAGCAATGTGCCTCTGCCATATCTGAATCTCAGTTCGTTTCTTAGTTTGAGAACAATAGATGACGCGAGTAGTTGGTAAGAGGCCGAACAATTGCCGATTAAAAGTTGTTTATAAAATGCAATCAATAGCTATGAAAGTTATCGCGCTCATGAAATGGGTCTTAGGTTGGTTCTTGCATTGTAACAATTGTTTCTTCTTCCTGTGCTCATTGTTTGGTAAACAGTTAAATTGTTTTTCTTCAATTAATTGGTCAGATCAGGTTGCTCAACGATATTGATTAAAATAGTACATTTAACTGGTTTGAATATGAGCTCTGCATTTCTATTAGAGGGATTTTCTAAATGTATGCCTTTCCGCGTTTATGTATATGGGTCGCTTTTGTGTGCTCGGTCGGATAACGCTTTCGTCTTTTTTATTATTTTTTTGCGTTTAGATGGCATTTACTAAACCTGTCTAAGTTTCACAGAGCAGCTTTAAAAAAGATCTAGTTATTGATGCAATAAATTGTTTATGAATTACTTGTTCCTCGACGTTTCACGTGGTGAACAAATGGCGATTATGACGTTCGAATGTAATCTATAGTTTTATCCATATCCTGAGTTTCAGCTTTTTAGTCTCCTAAATGTTTCATCGAGATTGGCGTGATAGTGACAAGGTAACAGAGAGACAGTTTCTTTCGAATCTTAATTTCACTAATACCTATTAGTATGCATGGTTTGTTTGGAAGCTTATACCATTGGCAACTATTTTTATTGGAAAACCATACCATAGAACCATAGAACCAACGTGAAACACTATTAATCAACTATAACAGACACATCCCCGTTGGCTCGTTGGTATATCTGCCTTGAGAGCTGTAGGGCGTGGGTTCGATTCCCAATCAGGGCAAAGATTTTGTGAATAAACAAATGTTTGTGCTGTGTCTGGGTGTTCTGTATATATTATAAGTATGTATTTACAAAAAAAAAAAGTATTTATGTATTCTATCAGTTATCTGACTTCCATCACACAAGCTCTGCTTAGTTTGGGGCCAGATGGCGCTGTGTGTATAGTCCTACGATATTTATTTATTATTTATTTATTTATTATAATACGGATTCGGTTGATAATGACACTACCTCATCCTATTGCCGGCGCATTTCAACTTGAACACAATATGGCTGTTACATCTCAATTGTAATGCAAATATATATAACTAAATGCATATTTTAATCCGTCTAGCTAAGCCATTAGTCATGTCTAATAGACTCGAATGTATAATCTGTGCTCTAACTAGCCAATTAAAGGAGTCAACGACTCAAATACGAATTGTAATAGCGACTATTTAAATTTGGGGAGCTTTTTATCTTTAAGCGCTTTTCTGGTCGCGTCTTTATATATATAGCGTGACTGGTGAGACACTTACGATACTGAAGGAGTACTTGGTTCTCGATTCTCGTTATAATTGTGTAATAAAATTAGGCACTTAATTTTTGGTCCTAATTTGCCTATAAATAAATAAAGCGTAGATACACTCCCGATAACGATGTTTTGATCACGCGACAAGTAGGTGCCATAACTATTATAATTTGTGTATGTATTTCTATTATATTGAATTGAATTTATATGTGTATGTATATAATAGCATATAATTATATCTATTGTAATTTGTATAACGCCAACTTTGACAGCATTAAGTCAATTCAATTTAACTCTTAATTTTATGACTTTTCTACAGACATATCACAACCCACCACTGTCAGATAGAAAGTTATACTATCTATCAAACACCTAGGATTTGTAAGGTGTTGTGGCTCACTGTTCGGTATTTAGCTGATGTTGGTCAGACCAGACGATGCTGTGTGAACAGTCTAGAAAATTATTTATTACAAATGTAAGTATAGAAACACTTCACAGAAGTTTCAATACAAAAAAAAAATTGTTTCAAAATTTCTTACGAATGATCGGAATCTGGTATTACAATAAAGTTTTACCTATATTTTCCTACGCTGCATAACAATAGAAAACACGAAGGCTACGCTTATCGTCGGTTACGCCTCCGGTTTCCGATAACATCGCCGTTAACTCACCACGGAAAATCGTTTCCTTACAACTCTAATGCCTTATTTACAACACTTGAGTTCTGTTACGGTTCTCGCAAGATTAGGGTTGACAAAACATCTATCGATACCTATAAATAGAGTGTTTTTTCATGCACATATAGTACGTTTTTGGATATAACGTAGTATATTGTATTTGAGCACTGTTTTTTAAATTATGAAAGAGTTGTCAGTAAATAATTTATTCCACATCTTTATATAAAAGTTTGACGGCCAGTACACAGTCAATCTCGAACGCAATCGTACGGCTCTGATCGCGATCACAGATGTTGGGATCGCGCCACAACATTACACATTCATCGATTTCTGTATCTGTGATCACGATCTTTGTATCATTATAAATTTACAAAAAATTAAAGCTGTTGTTACCCTAGTTTAATCTTGAAGAAAAGGTTTCGAAAAACGTGCTGGGTTAAAAAGTCACCTAAGAGAGAATTGTATATTTATTTAATTCCACTACTTTTCATATATATCTATATTGACGCTTGTATTTGTTTGCATTCCATAGTTCTGGTAAGTATGAAAAAAACTAATTAGGGGAATAATTGGGGGAGCGAAGATGAATTCGATGGTTCAATGGCGACGGTGGGGAGTCCGTGTCATCGGTGTTCATTTTCAAAGAGCGCACAGCGTGTACTGTTGCGGTTCTGCGCTTTACTCGTTCAATCTTGATCACGATCAGCAGATCCCGATTTTGATTTAAAAATACATACCTGTCTAGATAATTCGTTATCAGACGCAACAATTCATCAATCTACTTCGTACTCTATCAATCTGGGTCGCGACCAATGATTTTGATCACAGATCGCGATTTGATCGAGATTGAATGTGTACGGATCGCCATTATTTACTATGTACCTATGACAGGCGAATAAACTGCATGCAACTAGTCAGATTCTCGGCTTGACGAGTTTCGGCTCTAAAGCATAAGAAATCCTCACGATGTTTTAATACACCGGCAGCTCAAACTTATTGCTGGAATTTGAACCCACGTCCTTAGGAGTGCAATCCAAACTTGCCAACTACTGAGCTATCATCGCTACTATCTAGCATATAGATATGTAGTTCAACAGTGAATATTTTTTGATACAACCCTACGTAACGGCTTTACTTGAGATTGAAGTTCGCAATCTCGCTGTTTGTTTCGGTTGCTCATGTTTTAATAAAGTTTTATGCGTGTTCTTCATGCTTTTGTGGATTTAATTATACCAATAATTACCTACTTTTTCCATAGTAACTGGTTTTGTCTAGAGTTGAGACGTGAGTGAAAAAATGCGAAACGCTTGCCTTACAAAAGAGACTAGCATCAGGATTGAGAGTTTATTATTATTTTAGGTACCATTTTATTTTCATGGTTGACTAGCTGGGAAATAAAACGAGCTCTCAAGTGAAGCAGCCGAAAAACATCGTTAGGTGCTTGGCGGGAGATTTGACCCTCAAGTTCAACTTCATCCTCCAGCTTCTTTAATCACATAAAATAAGTCATAGTTCTTAATAAAGTAGTGGCGACTTCACTTGAAGATTCTACGGAGTTTTGAAAGCAACACGACACGTTTTATAATATTTTTCCGCATTGCCCACAATCGTGCGTATAATTCGGCATTCGATCAAAACACAACAATTATAAAAACATAAATGTTAAAAAAAATCTTGTTTTAGCAAACATCATTTTACCAGGTTTCCAACAAATCTCTTTTTGAAAATGGTTTGGTATCGTTCCTATGCTTCTCAAGTCAGTCTTGTAAACAAAATAATGAACTTAACCCCAACACGTTTCTCCGCACAGGCTATTCCCGATTTGTACTCACATCATAAAGCATCTGGGTCGGAGCGACTGCGGTTGACGTGTGACTGACGCGAGCTGGCCGCACTTAGGCTATCAGTAATTGCGTTAGCCCGCGACTTCGTTCGCCCGTAGTGGTCACAAGCTATAACAATAAAATAACTCTTTATTGTTCACACTAATTACAAGCATTGATCAACAATGAAACATTTAACATAAGCGGAACAACTGGTGGTTTTATCGCTGATACCGATAGCTTTAAAGCAATCTTAATGCTATGCTATGAGATCCTACTGAACAAGTTAATAAGGAAGGCGTGTTTCTTAGATAAATACATTATACACATATATACCTATATGGCAGACTGCTTTTCGCTATCATGCTTAACTCCATCTCATTCACTGGAGCTGCTTTGCCAGCGACCCAGAGCCTCGCTCCGATACTTCAAGGTGCTGGGTTGGCTCGGGTAGATGCTGGTAGGGGGAAATGCACAATACACCCCAAACGGGACGTCAGTGCAGGACTTATCGCACCCATTCAAAATAAGAATAAGAATACATGTATACCTATATGATAGCTACACACCAATACACGAATAAATTATACATACCTATAACGATTCGAGATTCAAGGTTGTATGGAAGCAATAAATATTGCTTCCATACAGTACAACTTAATACTTATAGACATACTTACTATGCAAAAATATTATGTATAAAAAGAAAGATTTCAATCCGCAAGATCAGGGGCTATTTCTGCAGTTTACGATGAGCGAATTAAGAAAAATCATGCTTAAACTTAGTAAAGTTAAGACAAATGTTAGAATTTTAATCAAAATTTCTGCTTTAAGAGATGTAGGGAGTGGGTTCGATTCCCACCGAGGTCAAACATTTTGTGGTAGAAATAAATGTTTGTTCTGTGCCTGAGTGTTATGTATGTATGTGCAAAAAAAAAATCTATAATGTTAATATCAGTATATAAAATTATATCATTTTGACGTTCATAGTACCCGCTTCGCTGTGGAGTCAGATGGCGCTGCGTGTAATGTCCTACGATATATATTTGTATTTTATTTTATTATCTATGTAACGATACAGACTTTTTACTTTAAATGATACAAGCGATCCGCCCCGGTTTCGCAGAGGTGCAATGTAGAAATTAATGTGTTGCATATGCATGTATACATATAATGTTAGATAGAGGAAGGTTTATATGTATTACATATAAACCTCACTCTGCCCATCAACGGCAATAAAATTCGTTGCTTAGTTTAAAAGATCTAAGCGTACAGACAGCGAGAAGCTACTTTTATTTTATACTATCTAGAAGTTATAGTATAGTATGGTAGAAAGCTTAAGCCCGCATTTCAATACATTGTCAAGACAATGAGATTCGGCAGTCGATGAAGTTATGCATAACAAATGGAGATTACAATATAAACAGATGCTCTCTTTATATTTATGTACAATTGTGTTGTACCTACGCAAACGATAACAAAATGAATGAAACAAAGCAGTTTCCATTTGTTACCGCCAGAGACGCAGTCACACTTTCAATACATTTTAAATTTTTAATATGATATGGTAGCCCCTCATTGTCTTATTTTAATAATGTAGTAGAGTCAAGCGGTATATCTTTTTTCTATTTTTGGCATCGCATTTTGAGTATCCTGCTTGGGACAAGTACCTATTTCATATTTTCAAATGCATCATGATAAAATCAAGTAAAATGATTCTTTGGCACAGTCGAAGCCATACAAATCAAGTCACGGCCTAGTCTAGTCCGTGCCCTGGAAAGGTTGTGGTGACTTTACTAAAGGTTTTACGGAGTTTAAGAAACAACATGAAGATACATATTTTGCTATCTTCGAACACTTTCTCACAATTGTACTTGTAATTCTTCGGTACTTTATTAGTAAAATACCACTATTTCTAAGCAGCGACGTGGTTAGGCGTTTCTGTTAAAAGCGTCAAGTGACATTAAGAACTGAACATTTTTGATATGACATTTGAATATATCAAGGTGTAAAATGACGTGAAATGTCTACAAAACTCCAAGTTCAAAGTTCAAATGAACTTTACTTCCAAACTTTACAAAATTCTACTTCGTAACTGATCTGTGAACAGCTATATCAATAAACACACTACCTACTTTTCGCCTTCCTACCGCTATCATCATCATCATCTCAGCCGTAGGCCATAGGATCTTATTGTAATTGAAGACTTGTTCTCTCTAGGTATGTAGATTTATGACTGAAATGACGACGTATACACGGACGCCAAATATTCCATCTATCGGCTCCATTAATCAAATCTCGACCACGCGGTTTGATGGCTCGCTAATTACAGCGCGGATCACCTGCGTAGTTATGCAGTAGCAGTAATTAGCTATTCACTAATGCTTAATCAGTGTTTTTATGTACCTAATGACTGTAGCTGTATCTGTGATAGGTAATTTTAGAATTCAGTTTTATCGGGAACATACCGTATGATTTTTCCAAATTTGTAATTTTTTTGAGTGTTTATTTTTACAATTGTAATGTTTTAATGACAAGTTTTAAATTCATCATCATGATGATGATGATGAATGACAAAGTACCGAATTATACACATGAATATAAGAAAGTGATAAAAATAATAATATCCCTCTCTTTCTTTCGCTGTCAGGTTTCTCAGAATAAGGTGGTGTGATTGTGATTGTGTTTAAAGTGTTCAAATTGTATGTAGGTATAAAAGTTACATCTAAAAACGATTTTGAGGCAAGTTTGAAGTAAGAAAATTGAGGTTACGTGTACTTGTATGTGAGATACTTATCATCGTCATACGCGACTTAACTTTGAAGTCTCGAGTCGAGATGTTCCATATTGGATTCACCTTATTAATTTAAGTAGGCAACATCGAGCTCTATACTTCGTTAAAACTTTTGATTAATTCCAAACGCCTAAGTAAATAATATCTTTATAAGATTGAGCAATCTCTCTAAAGCTATCGGATTCCTTGATGAGGTAAACTTTTTAAGATACAATATTAATTAGCAGTCGCTTCTAATTAATTGGTAAGAACCTACCTTTTTTGTTTGGTTTCATTAAGAATTAATGTTTTTACAATGAAGACTGACGTGGTTTTGACACGTTTCTGTTTTACTTATACAAGATTACTCACGTTTAATTACGTGGGATACTCCGACTATAGGTTCGGCCACATCTGGTGACCTTTTTCAAGGAGTCAAAATAGAGTAGGTACAACGCGCCCGCGGCCTTGGCTTGCTTCGCACTACGGGCTGCGCGCGCCTCGCACTTGAAGACAGTAGTTGTTGCGCGGGAAGAAACGAGTAGTGTGGTGCAGTGCCAAAGCGCCCGGTTTTTTTTGTTGAAGAGAGTGCAATCTTCGGAAGATAAGTTTATTCCCATACAGTCACTGGAACAAATATTTGAATGCCCACGTGACGGCCACGCGGTCATACGTATAGAAGCTCAACTGGGATGCTTGCTCTCAATGATGAATACAAAAAGGTCATTCCGGTTTTATTACTATAATTTTGGTAAACCTTTAGAAAAGTTAACTAACAAATAATGTTTGTTATTACATGAACTAAAATAAAAATATTTACGTACGGACCGATTTATTACATTCTATAGCTGTTGTAAACTAGTTATTTTACGATCGCAAGAAATTGTAATAAAATTGTATTACAATTTATGACCGTTATCAAAACTTTCGATAAGTCAAAATAAATGGTTTAAGTCTGTTGTTTATAACATGTTTTTCTAAAATCATAGTACATATAAACATTATATTAGGATACATTTATTTTAAGTCAATAAAACTGTTTCAAAAATATATAATTCTGTGAAAAGCGTCGCTTATCACGATATGAATTATCCTAGAAATATTAGTCCTTTTCAAATGATGTCATTTATCGATGTCAGGAATGATCATGATATTTTTTAAATTCTATGGAATTGTCATTCGTTAGTAGCGTGTGTATAGAGTGGTCTAGTGTGGAAATTTGCGAAAAATCTTCGTCAAGTTTCCTGGTGGACGTAAACGGAGCTTAAAACTATCGTAGCACGTTGTCATTTTGACGAAACATTGGTTGATTTTGTCAAAATTGTCATTGTTGCCACACTGTTTGAATTTTATCTTTTACTAAATTGGGAAAATTACAGCTTGCTAGCTATAAATACTTAAAATGTATGTCGGATGGACGGCGTTCCTATTTTGAGGTATTATTTTTAGACATCAAAGCATTTTTAAAATTGTAAAATATATAATATTATGTCTTCAGCTGCATACCTATCGCTAAATTTTTCCGTTTAGGTACTTTACACTAGTACTCTTTTAGTATAGTTTTAAGTGTTTTGCTTGTGTATATTTATGTTCTATAATCACAACACAAAATTAAGTAATTAACATGTTAATAGCTAATCTATTCTTACCGAAGATTTTATAGTAGACGGTGACACAAATTGAGACCGCTACTTTCGAGGCAGTTTTTTCATAAAATGCTCCCGCTACTTCCCTTAACAAACTTGCAAAGTGTCGTTATTGAATTTTCTCAAGTTTTGATAGGTTTTTTCCGACGATTTCGCTTCGTGTTCCTCTTCGTCGGGAAGTTGTGATGGTCTAGTAATTTAGATGGCAAACATCGTGTAGAAAATTATTTGATGTAATTATTAAGTGCTATAAATGTAATTGTTTTTTTAAATCTTATTTCAATTCGTACTTGCGTATTCGTACTTCAACATCAGTCGCGTTTGTTTATATCAATTTTATTTTTAAGCTAGCCATAAATTTCCAGATATTTTGTGATGTTGGCTAGCCTGATTAATGATACCTAATTAGAGTTAAGAGATTTGTTTCGTTAAGTTGGTAGATTGTAACTAGTTTGGTTTGATTGGTGGAAACGCAACGTAACGCTTGACTGCGCTCGGACAGGGCTTTTAGTAGGGATGTTTCATTCAATTTGAAAGAGATTTTTCTGGACCCTTACACAAGACGTAGTCGAAGCAAATTCGAAAAGACTTGTATGTTCCCACCAAGTGAGACCATTTTTGTATCTACTTCGATTTTTATTTTTGCTACGTGGATTTTCGTCATGTCGGATACCCGAAAGAGCCCTTAGCTTTCCGTATCGGCCGTACTAGATCCGACATATTGTAATAATTTTTTTCTTGTACAAAACTCTACATTCCATAATGTAGGGGTTTGTATTTAGTTTTTTGTTGTTTTATTTTGTTTTGAGTTTTGTAAAATAAATAAGTAGATAACTACAACACATTAAATAATTATTATCAATAATGTTATATCTGTCATGGTAATTAAATATTTTAAATTTGAATCACTAAGAGCGATCCCTTCCAGGCAGACTATGTACAAACTAAAATCCTGCCTCATGCGTAGCTAGGTAAAAATGTAGACTATTTGCACACGAACAACCATTACAGAAACGCAAACGGGAAATACGTAGTAATCTAAATAAAGCTTCTATTCCTGCAGATGTCATTGTTAGAATGATGCATTACTCTGCTGATTGGCACGATGCACGTGCAAGTCGACGCCACGCCTGTGTGGCCAACCGGTAAAGCGATAAATATATCAAGATCCGTATGAACGGATGTCATTATTAGCTAATTGTGCATAAAGATTAGTTAAGAAGGTGACAGTTAATGAGAGCTCATTTTTATTGCCCTGTAAGCATAGTTGGAAAAAACCACGGTGATGATATACTGGAAGTAGCTCTACTTCGTAAGTTGTAGGGCGTGGGTTCTTGTCACACCCAGGGCAAACATCAATGTTTTGACTAAATGATGTCAATGTTTGTATTATAAGTATGTTTAGGTATTTAGAAAAAAAAAATGGTATTAAAGTCTGATGAATCCAGTTTTCATCGTAGCGTGCTCCATCGGCGACAGCATTTGATAAAATTATTTGTTTTTTTTTTATGGTTGACAGGCTAGGTGTTTGACCACAACTCACCTGATGTCAAGTGAAGGTGTGGTCGAAGATGGTAAAGCACACCGGCACTTGTGTCTTCCAAAAATATACAAAATTTCGTTTGTCATAATGTATGAAAGCCCTCCAACGATTATGATATGAGAGGATATTATGTTTAACAATCGTGTATTTCTTAACATAACGTTTGAACAAATTTTAATAATATAAGTGTAAAAAAAAAATAGAATCCATTGAATTCAGGGATGATTACTGGGTAGGTGACGGGTACTTAGGTACAAGATAGCGCAAAATGTTTGTACCCTAGTTTTCGTTTATCGGTGAATAAGTAGATCTAAAAAAACAAATGAAAGAAATATCGTTCGATATTACACACAGCGCCATCTGACCCAAAATTAAACAAAGCTTGTACTGTGGAAGTCAGATAACTGAAAGAATACTAATAAATATTTATTACATTATTTTAAAGCAGGTAAGTATCTATATAGAAAGTAGTAAGGAGTACACGTGCGTACATTTTTAATTTCCAACTCCGAGTCGCGTCGAATAAGTTTCCTGCTGTGCGGAGTAAGTATTATGAGTTTTTCCCCGTCTAAGTACTGGTTACTCGGTAAAGCCGTCCTACAAACAATGGGTACCTTTGCTTGTTGAGGCTTTGCGATCGATTGCCTAAGCTGGATTATAGAACAGGGATTTAATCTTAGGATAATTGTCACTTTGGAAACATTTGAAGGTTGTCATAACGAGCATTAAAAGAAAACCCTGTCAGCCCTGTTGGATCATTGGTAGTATGTCTGCTTCAAGAACTGGAGGGCGTGGGTTCGATTCCTACCCAGGACAAACATTTTATGGTACTTTATGACACTATTAATGCTACATTTAATTTTAATACGGATTGTTTGACTATCCTAAAATCAACTGTCTTCTATTAAGCATGCCGCAGACGGACACGCCAGTAAGCTCCCGATGGACATCCTTAAGGTACAAAACATAAAAAACACACCAGGTGCTCTTACTTCATTATTTATTATCTACGCTTAGTTTCAAAACTACATTATTGTTTATGTTGAATAGTTAATGCCTTACGCCTGCCAACTTCAGAATAGTTTTGGAACTTTCCATCTCATAGCCGTAATCAAATTATTTATAAAACCACTTGATTACTGCAGTAATACGGCCGAAACCCTCATTTCCATGTCACAAACCAATTTTGGTTAGCGTGTTCGACTAGACATAGTGTTGAGGTACCTACTGTTATTTGTAATTAGTTGTTTGTCGATAATATTTTATTGACTCAGGTATAGACTTTCAACATGCAACATTTTCTCCTGTTACTATAACGCTAACGGTAGCGCAAAGATTCTAAGTACCAATTAACTAAAAATAAAATTATCCTTAGAAAATATCGAAAATAATTTACGCAAGAGTAAATGTGAAATTTTAAAATGTTCGGATACCGATCAAAGTACTAACATCTAATTCGAATAGTGGTAAACTATCACAAACTTTAATGGCGACAGACTTTGGGACAAATACAGTTTTCTAGTATTCGGCTGGCTGGCTACCCTCAAGGGGAAAATCTGCCGTCAAAGATCTAAAGATGTGTTCCAGGAGTCTCACTAGAAAGCCATTCCAGGCTAGTAATAGCTTACCATTTTATGCTAAAACTGCTATATGGTGTCAAGATAGTAATATTGTTTAGTAATTAAGATAAAAAATATATAAAATCTTCAACCACACCGACACTTAATATCAGGTGAGTTGTGGTCAAACACCTAGTCTGTCAGCCATAAAAGTTCTGTTACAAATTCTGTGTCCAAACCAACGCAAGGAAGGTATAGGTCAAGAACTACATAAGCTTTTTAAGATAATAAGATATTCACTACGTGGTCTGTCCTGCTTCCTAACGGCTTAGGACCCGAACTGTGGAATAGAAACACTCAAGATCTTTTAAACTCGTTTAGAAGTTTCAGTAGAAGTTCAGTCCTTCTAGCCTGGTTGTTTAGGATCCAATTTAGGTGAACAAGGTGCCTCCTAGTTTTGTGAAACTATGATGACACTTCAATATTTACTTTTTATTTTAAATAAAAATATCGTAGAATATTGTCAGACAGCGCCATCTAGTCCCAAACTGTGCAAAGCTATGGGAACCAAATAACTAATAGAATATTCATAAAGTACCGAATTACAAGCGTGAGTGTGGGAAAGTGATATATTGTAGCGAAACATGATTTTTCGTGTTGCTTTCAAAACTATTGAAGCTTATAGTGAAGTCACCACTATACTTTACTGAAGCATGACTGGATTTGACTGACATGGACTGTATTAAACCAAGACAGGACTTTGACTACTTTTTTTAACTTATAAAACTTAAAAATATCAAAACATTTGACAAATGCACAAATGCACGACGCCAAAATCAAAGAAGAACTTATATACTTTTTTTTGTTACTCTTATTTGATAGGTACATATATGTCTATGCATTTTGCCACATTTTAAAATATAAAAATACAAAAAGCATCATGAAAGTGATACTTTGTATCTCGGAAAGATTTAAAGAAGTTAGCCTACCTTAGAGTAGTTACTAATAATTTCGTTTTATTCGATTAGTCTTTTCGATGGTCTAATCGTTAACTCTCCTTTTTGCTTTTCCGTAGTCGGATAAAAACGTAGTCTATTTCTATTTGTGGAATTCATGTTGAGACTGTCAATTTGGATGCCAAACTTTTTAATTTAACTTGCAGTATCCTAGCTTTCAACTTTTTACGAAATTCTTTTGGAAAGTTTGTGATGATGTTCAACTTTTTATTTCAAGTTATTATTTATTTGATCGCTTTTTAGTTGCGTATCGTGATAGCTAACATGAAAAGTTTTATTGAGTTTTAGGTAATTAAATAGAAAATATTATTTGTGACTATCAAGATTAAATAAGGTCACGTGCTTTTACGGCGGTAGATCTCCTTAGATTCTCGAAAGGAGGTCGTCTAGGTAGGTACCACCACAGTACCAGATATTCTGCCACCGAGCAGTAGTTTGTAAACTCTGTGTTCTGGGTTGATGGATACTGCAGCTAGCGAAATTACAAGGCTGTTGAGACTAACCACTTAATGTCTCAAAGTAATGAGCGCCAAAACACGGATGCCCTGGGCTTTGTTTTACTACTCAAAACTCTGTTTATCGCTGTAATGGTCATGGACAGGCGTATTCTCTTATCACCAGGAGAGCGTCTCATTTGTATCATGACATCTGTGATCGCTCCATGCGTACTCGAGAGCTATTGCAGACACGGTGACCACACCTTCTGTTCAGCGTTCACTGCTTTCGTTCTTTGTGTGGCAACATCATAATGATGAATTTATATTTATATTTGTATAATTTCTAGAGCATAGAGTGATTGTTCTACCTTTTACACAAAGTTCTGTCGAGTTAATTGTATTATCTAGTAGGTGTTGCCTTAATACCCGTTAATGGCTGCCATATTTTAAAAAAGCGGCTAGCTAGCAGTTTAGTCACTTAAGCTTAGCTTAATACTACTTGACAATTTTGCGCTATAAAAATCCTAGAAAGTTCATCCAGCCATTTTAATTTACTTAACTAAAACTTGTAACAAAACTGACTCTTTTTTTATGTTATGCGATTTAAGTTGAACAATTTCTGTCTTAGAAACCGAAATTAACTAAAAATAGCTCTGGTTTCACGAAATTGTTCTTCATCTATCCTAATTCTTACACTTCTAAGTAACTTATACAATGTAAACACAGCTTGTATACTGAACTCAACTACATTAGTAAATAACTATTTTCGTACTATGTCGCTTTACAAGACATTTTTTTACTTTTGCTCTTTCGAAAGAGCGGTGAAATTACGTATTGCGACAGAGTCCTTAAACGAAACAATTTTTCATGTTCACAGTACAGTCCTGTTAAGGGGATTACTTTAGCTTCGAGAATTGCACAAGATTTCTTGGAGCCTGCAACAGAGTTCTTGTTGCTTGTAAGATTTCTTGGGGATAAAGAGTTTTTCTATTTTGTTCCGGATCGGTTGTTGGCGATGTTCGTTTAACGTTTTTCGCATTGATTGTACGGACAGTACAAGCACATTGTATGTATACATAGATTATTTAAATGTACAAAATATTTAATCTTCTTTTTTAAACATTTCATCTTCATTTAACTTACACTTCAAAAAAAAAAGGGCAAAGCATCTTCCCTTATTAAAATTACCTTTGTTAAACTTATTTTCGGCGTATAGCTAGTTATTTTAAAAATGAGAAATGATCACACTACTCATTACGTAAGTATTGTAAACCTCGGATAAGCATAAGCTACTTTTGATTCAGAAAATAATGCGGTTCCCTTAGGACAGCGGGTGAAATAGCGGACCGCTGTTAAATATAAAGTTTGTGCAATTAAATTATATAAACAGTAGTCATGGTATCGTCAAACAAACTTTGAAGCAAAAATATATTACAAACACGAATTGGCCGCAGTAAAATATTTGCTGCGCTTATAAAATATAAAAGTTAATTTTCCATGCTTATTATGTCCTATAAAAACTGATGAAAGTAGTTCGATAATAAAACTGATATTTGTAACACAATATTTTTATATTGCAGTACAAACTTGCACTGGCTCTCTGCAAATTGAAAAGCCTGCACAAAACCCGGATGCAACAATAACACATTTGACAATAGAAATTTTGTTTCCGAAAAATATTTTCTCCGCATTTTAGCAAACGGAAATTCTTGAGCGAAATTTTATCGCACGCCTGTAGGGTTGGCACTTCTGGATGTTCAAATACGTACTCATTTTTTTTTATAATGTGTATCTATCATTAGTGATGAGTGATCGAAGTCATTCTTATAAGATACTTTACTTAACTTTTAACTAGGTTTTTTAAGTACGGCTCTTTGAGGCTAATTTTGGCGATTTGTAGCGTGTATTCAAATCCCAACAATTAGCTTCAGTTGCCAGTGAAGGACAGTGACAAACAACGTGAAGAAACCATAACATGGTGGGAGGGTACTTTCTAGTAGGTACTCGGCTGGCTAGCTACCACACTCAAGTTGAAAAACTGCCGCCAAGCACACAACGTGTTGCAGCAGCTTTTTTTGAGAGCCTGTTCCATTTTTGGCTAGATGTGTTTACAATCTTCAACCACACAGTCACTGACATCAGATGAGCTGTAGTAAAAGACCTAGCCTAAAAAAAAATGTTAGCAATATTGATAAATGTTAATTGAAGAAAGCATCACGATCAAACAAAACCAAAATCAAACAAACACCTATTTAAAAAAATTGCTTAGAACCAGAAATCTTTCATAATGTTTTTTTTTATATTCAAAATAGGTTCGCGTTTGACCACATTCTGCCTGATGTGTAACAGTAGTGTGTAGTAGTAGTGTATGTTTGTTTCTAAGTGGCATAAAATAAAATAAAATAGAATAGGTAAATAAAATATGTTTCTCTAACTTATAAGTGACAGCCCTGTTGTTACATTTCACATTCACCCAGTCACCCTAGCATTCATATTATGAAATTTTAACCTAGAAGCCGCCTTTACATTTTGACGGAGGCACGAAATATCGTAAAAAGCTACTGAGCGGTAAACCCGCTGCATTTAGTGTGAAGATACTGTTTTATGCTCCATGTA